>CM038671.1:702367223-703035068 GCA_021605145.1 Aegilops bicornis
AAGCGGAAATTTGGGCGGACGAAAGAGCGAGCTTGCGAGGTTAAGATTCAACTCCCGGGGAGAGGCAAAGGTAGAGTGACGACTCAGCATGTGTTAAGCGTAAAGAACAAAGGCGTATATTGACCGTAGTGTCATAATATATGCGAAGTCGCGGCAGTCGAGGCCCTAAAAGGCCACAGGTGAAGCCGAGGAGAGGCTGTCGATGACAAGCTGAAAAAAAATCTCAAAGCCAGGTCGAGGAGGTCCAGCGGGAGCTCAGGATCTTGATGAAAAAATCCACGAGGCCTTGGAGCATGATCGTCGGTTCAAGGGCTGAACTTCGCCAAGAGCTACGTCCCGAGGCCTTGGAGACCACACGGAATGAGGCCAGGCCGTCCTCAGGAGAATCACGGGAGGCCAAGAAGATCCACGGCGGGTAAGGCATTTTAAGATGCAAAAGCATGTATCACGGAGAAGAAGTACCTTTTACTAACCCGGGTTCAGAGTTCCCCGAGGGCTTTTTTGCGGATCTACCATGCAGCGTATCAGGGCAGCTGACTGGAGTTCTACTGAGCCGAAGGAGAGGTTCTATGGAGAAAAGCTGATACGGTCGCGATTATGTCTGGCGCGAGCATCCCGTGTCCTTCCACCGATCGTTTGAAACAGCTGGTGGAGCTACAGGGTGGCGAACTAGCCATGAAGAGGATTTGATGATCCGTTGTGGCCCATTGAAGCTATGCCGGCAGCAACCGGACTCATGAGGCGGCTGGTGGAAGCACGTCATGTTCGGACACGCGATCAGCGATCCTTTGCATCGAAGGTGCCGCGCATAGCGCTTCGCCCGTTGCAAGATGTGATGGCGAAGATGAAACTAGCTGTCGGCGATGAACGAGAGGGGGGCCGCCCGGAAGGGAGCAAGGAGCACACGTACACCCGGCGATATTTTGCGGATGTCCTAGAAGAGGTCTCGACTTTGCGGCGCGCAATGGTAGGTAGGACATTATTTTTCGAATGAATACATTACGTGTTGTCCTTGCTTTGTATGAATTAAAACAAGAAGTCGGTTTTGTAATATAATGTTATCATGTTTTGATTGTTTCCTCCTCACATGTCTGGCCGTGGTGTGTGAAATTTGAGGTTGGCGGGCGTCGACCCTGAAACCTCCACCGTAGAGTAGTAAATGCAAGTGTTAGGAGATGGAATCTAAACAATCTTGATCCAATTATATGGTCCTTGAAGGAGTTGTTTTAAGCGCATAGCTTGAACCAGGCGATCAGACTATGCGGCTTAGCGCCTCAACTTAGCATAAAGAGTTTATAATAAAACATGGTGTACAGCCCACAGTATCTGAACCGAGAGTCTTTGTCGGCGTTTGATCGGGAAAGTACCGATCCGCCGCGCTAATCGGAAAAAATCTCAGCGATTTGTAACCCTCGAACAGCTGATCGGCTCTCGCCGTATCATGACATGATCGGTTTTCGGCTTTCTCCTCTTTGAGGGTGCTCATCCCCGAGGGTCAAGGCGAGAGCACAATGGATGGATTCTCCTTTACCACCTAGCCAATATAGCAGAATGTAGGGTAACAACCACGAGGGCGCAGGCGGAGCCCAACTATTGACCAAAAGACATGATTAGACCCAATGCATATAATACTTGCTAAATTAGAGGAGTGCCGAACTTATATATATATATATATATATATATATATATAAAAGTGTTAGGACTTTTATTTGCCCGTGTTAATTGTGAGGCGATAAAAGGGCCTGGCCCGGTATAAAATGTACCAAAAGTGTCACAGATGCAACCCGATATGCGAGATCGAAATAAAATTAGGTAAGAAGCGAAAACCCACGAAGCTGGGCGCATAGCACTATTTTCATTATAAGCTGGATGGATCGTCAAAAGGCGTATCTTTATGCGAATAGTGCGATAAGCTTGTCCGGCTACTGTAACATATCGGAATCAAGAGATGCGATGTGCGGGTCTGAGACATAAGAAAAATACTATCCAAGAAGAGCGTATAGAGGTTACCCTACACACCTATGCCTGCTTGCCTCCTTTGTATGCGGTAGCCTTGAAAGGGTTGGCTATCAGGGCTAGCATGATAAAAAGAACCTGAAAAAAGGAAAACAAAGTGAAAGTATGTATTGTAAAGGGATCGGTCTAGCTTGAAGCGTAGATCCAGGTTAGCTTGTGCCTCCGTTGATGTCCATGGAATTTTGAGTGTGTAATTATATGCTCGCGTGAATACGAATGCCACTACTTCGCCGGGAGCTGGGGCGGAGGCGAATTGCTTAATAGAGCTCTTGATAGGCATGCTATCCTGTTGCGGTGTAGTCCAGAACCTCTTATTGATGTCCGAGGGCTCGGCGGTAGTATTATGGTGCTGCCAGAAGTCCGCTCTGTACCTCTACGTTGCTAAAGCGGCGGGTGTGCTCCTCTGTTGGGAGGGAAGCGTTCCGTATTACTATTGGACGTTATGGCCTTGGCGTGGACCGGGCATCTTGAGCTTGGAGATAAGCATAGTGTGGCACTGCGTTGAATCTAGAAAGCGCCAGTTTATCCAGAAAGCGATGCGTGGTAGCCTACGAGAAGGGGCGATATCGAAGATTAATTACTAAGCCCGGAAGTTATCAAGAGACGAATACCACCTCCGCGTGATTGATCCTGGCCTGGCGGGCTTCTACACCTAGTATGACTGCTTTAAAGGTAGTCTTGGTGGAAGCTTGATTAAGTGAGGATTAATGCCCATTTTACGTCTTGTGTCTGATAGAAGCGAGTTGAAATTGCTACCACCGTCCATTAGGACTCGTGTCAGGTGAAATCCGTCGATGATTGGGTCGAGGACCAATGCGGCCGAACCGCCATGACGGATGCTAGTTGGATGATCTCGACGATCAAAGGTGATCGGGAATGACGACCATGGATTGAATTTGAAGCGGTTGGCTCCACCTCGTAGGCGATCCACGAGTGCACCCTTGCGCTCCCTTTTGGGTATGTGTGTAGCGTATATCATGTTCACCATTTTTGACTTGAGGGAAATTTCTTACATCCCCCAGGTGTTCATTTCTGCCGGGCTCTTCGTCCTCGTCCTCACTTTGTGATCCCTTTTCTTTATTTTTGGCATTTGACTTGCCCGGCTGTGGCAAAACCAACAATCCCTGTTGGTATGATTGGCTTACTTATCAAGGTGCCGTTTGTTGGCATAGACGGTCGAGTCTTGTGATTAATTTGGAAGGTCATAATTGTTTCTTTTGTAGGGCTTCTTCGTTGGGTGGACTTGGAGCCACTTGAATCCGGCTGAATTGGCTTGTGGTGTCATCGGTGTTGTCCCCCATTAGCTTTAGGCGTTTGTGTCTATTACGCAGGAGGCTTGCGGTGCTGTTCTTGGCCTCGGTGGGGCCTTCCTACATTGGCGTGTTTTTGCTCTGAGCGGCCAATTTATCCTCACCAGCATAAAAGCCCGGGTCATGAGTCTGCCGTAAGGGCTGCATAGAACCGGCTTTTCTTGGCGGTGGCATGCTAGCCATTCATCATGGATGCTTTGTGTTTGAAGGCTGCTAGAGCCTCGGCATCCGGACGGTCGGCAATCTGGTTCTTTTGGTTAGGAACCTAGTCCAGAATTTTACGGCTGATTCTCGAGTTGTTGAACTGTGTGGCTTAAGTCATCGGCGTCTGGTGGCGGACATAAGTTCATGGAAGTTGTCCAAGAAGGCTTCTTCAAGTCCTCCCATTTACCCAATAGAATTTCCGAGCAGGCTGTTAAGCGATCTTTGAGCTGGCCCTTTAAGTTTTAGTAGGAGGTATTTAATGGCGAGGAGGTCATCTCTCGTCGAGCCATATGGATATGGAGAATAAAATCCTCGATCCATACTTTCTGCGGGATCGGTTGTGCGTCGTATGATTCGATATTGGCGAACTTGAACCCCTCGGGGAATTCGTGATCGATTACTTCATCGTGAAGCGAGAGAGGGTGTGTGGCACCTGCATGTCGGGCCGCATGTCAGCAGCGTAGCTCTGATGGAGTCCGTCTGCGGCATTGATTCGGCGGTGGTTAGGTTTATCCGCGTCCGAATAGAGTAACCCGATAAATGCGTGCCTCGAGGCACATCCACGTGATCCGTGAATCGATCTTGTATGTCCTACTCTGTTGTAGAGGGTCTGCTTTGGAGGTAAATGCGTGTGACCCGAACTCTTACATCTCGATTTTTACGGGCGGTGGGGCAGGCTGTTGTTATTCGACCCGAGTTTCCGCTTTATCCCGACAGCGGGGTGGCGATCGGCCGCCTGTCTGCGACCACGTGGTGGTGCGTTATCCATCTACGAGGAGATATGTGCTCGGTGCCTCCTCATCCAATTGAGGTAGCGATCTGCGTTTGGAAGCTCTTGGCTGGGCGCTTGAGGCCCGTATTCTTGATTGTGAGACATCAGTCCATTTGTCGTGGCGAGATCTTATTCGGCTTGAAGCTGCTGCTATTTTATTTTTCGAGGCTCCTTGTAGTGAATTTATGGCTGAAGCTTAAAACGCTCTGCTCGGAAGGATCCTCGAGCACGATTAATTCTTCGTTGCAGAGGCTTGTCTCCTCCTGGGAGGGTGGACAGTAACTATCATCCTCCGAGTCATCTTCTATGGCATGTTCATCAGGGTTGTCTTTCATGTTGTCATGTTCCTCCTGTTCGGATGCAGCTCCGACAGGGTCTTCATTATTTCCATCGTCGCCCAGAGTACTATTTTCTCCGGTGCCAGTGTTGCCATATTTTGAGCGGCGAGAGGCTTAGAAGCAGCGTTTGGGCGCCCGGCGCTTGGGCCTGTGTCTCGGAGAGAGGTTTATTCACGTCTGGCTCTTCTTTGTCATCGTCGGTGAGGAGTCACAGATTAGGGGTCCTCGGACAGCGGACTATATCCTTTAGCCGGACTGTTGGACTATGAAGATACAAGATTGAAGACTTCGTCCCATTTCCGGATGGGACTCTCCTTGGCATGGAAGGCAAGCTTGGCAATATGGATATGTAGATCTCCTCCCTTGTAACCGACTCTGTGTAACCCTAGCCCCCTCTAGTGTCTATATAAGCAGGAGGGTTTAGTCCGTGGGACAAGAATAATCATACCATAGGCTAGCTTCTGGGGTTTAGCCTCTATGATCTCGTGGTAGATCAACTCTTGTAATACTCATATCATAAAGATCAATCAAGCGAGGGAAGTAGTATTACCTCCATCGAGAGGGCCCGAACTTGGGTAAACATTGTGTCCCCGCCTCCTGTTACCATCCGCCTTAGGCGCATAGTTGGGACCCCCTACCCGAGATCCGCGGTTTTGACACTGACATTGGTGCTTTCATTGAGAGTTCCATTGTGCCGTCACGAGAAGGTTTGATGGCCCCTTGATCCATCGCCAAACAGCGATGCGATCCAGAGGTGAGTTTTCCTCCCGGACGGATCTTCGTATTTGGTGGCTTCGTGCTTTGCGGGCCAACTTCGGCAGCCATTTGGAAGCAGATCGAGAAACTCGCCCCAACCATCGGTCAGGTTCGGAAACTTGAACTATACCGCCCGACATCCGCGGAGACTTGATCTTCGATGGATTTGAGCCCATGTCGGTCGCTGCACAATCCACGGCAAACATGACTTAGCTACGCCATCGGATAGTGTTAGGGAGATCACACCTGCATCCCTCCGGCCCTTAATCCGGAACAAATTAAGCCATCGAGGGGCGGGTGGATGGACCCCGCCGCGGAGCCGCATACTCGGTGGTGATTGAGCCAAATGCTTGACTTCACCTCCTCTGAGACCCGTGTTGTCGAACCATTGATTTTGTCCCGACCATGGGCTCCGGGCCGCTGCGTCCGTGCCTGCTCGAATCCGATTAGGCACCAATCATGGAGTTACCTCCGTGAATATCTTTCGACACTTTCGGCCTTTGGCGGCGTACTAAACTTGTTGAGGTCTCTCTCTCCTGTCGGAGACCCTTGGCGAACTATGTCCCGCTAGAATGGGATCACGGACGATGAATAAATTTGCTCCCCACCCACCACCCACTTAGTAGCCCTTTATCAGGCGATTTAACCGACATGCTTGACTTGACGGCTCCGAAGACATCGATGGTATAGACTGACGATGCAGGAGGCGAAGGAACCACGCCCACAGTATTTGGACAACAATTCATCACCACGATGTATATATGGTGGATACACCCAAAGAAAATAATGATGAGGAGCGGAAGGATGCAGCGAAGGATAGCTCCCTCGAAAACAACCAAAACAGCGGAGTAGGCGCCGCTCCAAATCCGCCTTGGCAAAATAAGCGATAACGGCGCAAGAAAAATAACACCCGGCCGACTCGGAAGTGGCGACTACATTGACCAGCGATAGGCGGGGCCGAACCAGCGAGCAGCGAACATAATGCAGAGCATTTGTCCGAACACGTTGGCCGAGGATAAAGCTCATCAAGCTCTCTCCGGAGAGGAAAACAGTCCGAGACGACGGCCTTTTATCATTCGCGGAAAGGCACTTGGAACAAGAAAACCTCCGTAGAAGCAGCTTATTGCCACGCGAGGAAGTGTGAAGAAGCGAAGCAAAGGCTTAAGGCAGCGCGAAATCGCTCAACGATAGATGGAACAAAGTGCTCGACATCGAAGAAAAGTATGGTGGTAGATGCCACAAAAGAGCTATCAAAAGCGCAAGTTGTTGCACGAATTGATGATGAGGCCTTAGAAGCCCACACAAGCGAAAAATAAAGCGGCCGACCGGTCGGATCGACCACCTACGTGGCAGCGATAGGGTGGCTAATGAGGCCGCACATAAGTCAAGACATGATCCATGCGAGGACTTGCATCAAATGTCTGGCGTGACCAGATCCATCTACGGATCTAGGAAACGCGCTCCAGGCATAATCAAAACCGAACAACACTGCAACGTCGGAAGCGCAATGACACATCCAAATACAAAGGGTGCCGCGCACCCTATATTTCACCGATGAGGTCTTTGGATCCACAATTTCGGAGGATTCAAACCCGTGAACATAGAGGCGTCACAGCGGAACAATGGACCACAGGTTACGGATCGAGGACTTCATCCTCCACATCCATATGGCTCATGAAGACAATCTCACGCCATCAAATACTTGCCCTCAAGCTGAAAGGACCAGCTCGGCCTTTGGTGAAGGGCCTCCCAAAAATTCAATCGGAAGTTGGGAGGAGCTTGAGGATGCTTTGAGGGCCAACTTTCAAAGGAACCTATGTCGACCTCCGGATCACCGGAGCGATTTAAGTCATATAATTCAACAGCAGGAGAGTTGGCCAGCTTTGGAATAGATTTCTCACTAAGAAGAACCAAATCATCGATTGCGGGGCCTTGAAGCCTTAGCAGCTTTCAAACACAGCATCCGAGACGAATGGCTCGCCAGACACATCGGCCAAGAAAAACCAAGGACAATGGCAGCCCTAACAAGCCTTATGACCCGCTTTTGCGCGGGCGAAGATAGCTGGCTGGCCCGTAGTAGCACCAGCGACCCGGAGCACATCCGAAGTCGAGGATGGTAATCAAAAACCACAGCGTAGTAAAATCAAGCGTCAAAATAACGAAGACATCGAGACAACACGGTAGTAAACACGGATTTAGGGGCTCTCGACCGGTCAGCGGAAAAAAGCCTTTCAAAAACTAGCGAGAGATGGACCGTCCGGCTGAACAAGATTCTAGACAAATTATATCGATTCACGGCACCTCCGATAAGCGATGCAAATCACACCCACCACAGAGAATGATGGGTCTTCAAGCAGACCGACAAGCTAAACGCCGAACACAAGGGGAGGGAGACACCAAGTGAAGAGGAGGATGAGCCTCGCCAGCAAAACACTGGGGGACAGAAAAAATTCCCACCACATGTCAAAAGCGGTGAACATGATTCACGTAACAAAAAGGAGCAAACATGACTCCAAGACATATGTGCCGTAGAGCCCATCACCCCTAAATTCAACCCTTGGTTGGCCTGCCCGATCACTTTCGATCGCAGGGATCACCTGACAGGTATCCGTCACGGAGGATTGGTTGCCTTGGTGCTAGACCCAATTATTGACGGATACCACTTCACTGAAGTCCTCATGGGCGGAGGTACTAGTATTAATCTGATATATCAGGACACAGCCCACAAAATGGGGATAGACCCGACAAGAATCAGCCAAAGTAATACTACCTTTAAAGGGGTAATACCATGCCCAGAGGCCCACTATACGGGCTCTCTAGTACTAGAGGTTGTATTCAGTCTCCCGACAACTTCCGAAGTGAAAAATTAACCTTCGACATCGCTCCATTCCGAAGCGGCTATCAAGCACTACTCGGAAGAACAACTTTTGCTCGTTTCAATGCGGTACCGCATTACGCTTCTCTTAAGCTTAAGATGCCTGGTCCACGTGGCATCATCACAGTCAACGGAAATATCGGCGTTCCTTACGCATGCGGAAGAAGCGATGTGGCGGCTTTAACAGCCGAACACTAAGCGGCCTCTCCAACGAGAATAAATGATGGGTCGTCAAGACCCACGGACCGCGGCTAGGCGAGTCGGCGCACCACTAAACGTAACAGCTTAGATGAACACGAGATCGATGCGATGGATATACCCCGTAGATGGTACGGGGCTTCCGCATGTAAAAAGGACTACATTATTTCGACCTTACCTATCTTGGTTTTAATGGTTTATTGAGAATAACCAATTTTTTCGCTACGACAACTTTCACCTAAGTTCTTCTCTTTTCTGAGATGATAATCGTGCTACACCCTTCGAGGATCTGACGGCACTGCGGAGACACATGCGTGAAGCGTGCGGTGGGGCCCGCTCAAAGGTTTCTTTTTAGATTAAGACCATGTGTGAACCTTTTTACTGTCTCTTGTTGCTTCACATCCTCGGGATACTCGGCATAACCGAGAAGGATCTTTGGCGTAATTGGAATTTCACCACGTCAGAATGATGCACGTACCTGGACACTCAGGGTTCATTATCAAGGGTGTTACCCAGCCCGATATATGTTGTAAAGACCGAATACCTTAGGGAGTGTTCGGCGTCGCGAGTTTGGCCTTATATGCATCAGCTCCGAATCGTGTCTTTGGTCAAATGTTGGGTTTGCCCAGCTCCCGCGTTTTGCTACCTTACGTTCCGCTCTATCGGCTAAGGTGGCACTGGGAGAACTACTGCGATTGTGCCCGGTTCATCCGGACGAGCACCTCATTAGAGAAAGCCAAAAACTGACTGTCATGATAAAGCGTGAGACTGGTTAACCACTCGATGACTCATCGGAATCTTCGGGATTCCTCCGCATTAACGAAGGACCAGTTTTCCCGGTCATGTACGTACGCGCACCGTATTCGGATAGCCGCGGAAATACCGAGGGCTATATAAGTAGCCCCTTTGTCAAACTCAATGGTTAAGTGAGCGTGTTAAAGCAATATAGTCTGATTGCCTCGTTCGCTGCGCTACCACCTCCTTAATGGACCAAGACGTTGGATCAAGTGTGATGACGCGCTTTCGCGAATACCCCCGCATTATATGCGTGGGGGCTAAAGCCGACGACTGCAAACTTTCAGGTTATATACACATATACATAAACAACCGCATAGGAGGCATAATAATACTTTCAGGCAAAAGTATAAACACAGCCTTTATAATTCAAATAAAATTGTTCTTACAATTGGGATACATGTCACTAGAACATGATATTCTTGAAACCACGAGCCTCTATTAAGCGGCGCCTTCTAGGACTTCTTCAAAATAGTGCTCGGCCGATACCCGGCCTACCGCCGAACTCTGGGTTGCAATAGCGGTGGCCTCCATCTCTGTCGAGTATGTCTTGACACGGGCAAGAGCCATCCGCGCACCCTCTATACATGTCGACCTCTTCATAGCGTCGATATGTGGCACAGCACCAAGGAATCGTTCCACTAAGCCAAAATAATTATTCGCTTTGGTCCTTCCGGCCAAGATGATTCTAGCAGACCTCATGGCAAGCTTCCGGACAACATATGGAGCTCGGCCCACTCGGCCATTTGCTCATTTAACTTAGCAGCGGACCGCCCGGAGCATTGAACTGCGACCGAACAACTTTTCCACTTTGTGATCTTTACGATCTTGAAAAACTTGGTCGCATCAGCGGCAACACTTGCTGCCAAATCCAGTCTGGCGTCCAGCGAACTCCATAATTGATCCGGAAGGGCATGCCAGGATCTCGAACTTCGTCCGCAACAAAAGGGCTTCCCAGCCATGATATCTCCGGCAGCGTAGCTCCTCCTTTGCTGCTCTGATTTTAGAGAGGGCTTCCTTGAGTACGCTACCATGGCTTTCTCGAGTCCGCCGTCTTCGTTCGGCTTTCCTTCTCAAGAAGCTCATACGGTCGGCGGCATCTTTCAGCTCAACGACCATCTTGGCTATTTTTCTTTACTCTGAAATGTGCAGCCTGTTGGCTCTTAGCTCTTGACCGCCTTTAGGGCGGCCGCATCCTCCTCTGGCTTGATCCTTGGCTCGGGCAAGTTCCGCCGAAGGGTCTCCAGCGGCAACCCCATCTGCGATCAACATATTACGAGATACTAGCATCATGCTCCTCTTAACATGCGTTGATCATTGGAGAATACATACCACAGCTGACTCGACAAACCGCTTGTTTACAAGCACGATTTCGGCATCTGCCGCATCAAGTTACGCTTGATTCGGAAAACTCACCAATCCGGCTAGCCACGGACCCTGACCTTTGCACATGAAAGCAACACGGTTATTACCTGGGACTTTGATCCTCCATTTGCCGTCTTTTTCGACAGCAACCAGAGTCTCAGGGGTTACTATCTGCATAGGGCATACCTAGCGTGTGTGGTACCGTCAAAATATATTACTTTGCGTACCTCAAAGCCTCTTAGCAAGCTCATAAAAGCTTCATCCAATCCGCTTTCCGCGGATGAAGTCCTCTCAACCACCATACCCATTAGTGTACGATGCGCTTACGGGATAGCACTTTGCTCCAAAAGATTCATCGATTGCATGCAGTGGCGCCGGATAGTCCCGGGCTCTTTCTGTTGCTCCCCTTAGGGCGAATACTCCGGACTTGGATGGCGAAGGGCTACCCTCTGGCCTTGGCGGATCGGGAGAAATCCTCCGTGGCGACACCTCGGGGTCGTCCGCTTCCTGCGGGAGGCATGAGGAGGTGTTCGCTCTCCATCATCTCGGGAAGAAGATCCCCGAAGATGAACTTCTGTCGAGAAGGGCTACGATCCGAACTACAAGACATACATCTCGGTTATTGTTCTCAGAAATGAAGCAGGCTATATTTGCTATAAAGTACTTTTATTTACTTATAGTTTGGTGGAGGGCTGATCCCCTTGCGGGCAATGTGCGGTAAGGATACCCTCCGGGGTAGGACCCCCTGACAAAGATTTCTTCCCTCGTTTGGAAACCACTGTTTCCAAGCCTTGACCGGTTCTCTTCCTTCCTTGGAGAGGGATTTTAGATTCTTCTCCCGGTTGTCCTCCTTCAGCGGAGGCACTAATTCCCTCGATGCGGATGAATAATGAGTGCGGCCCGCTTTTGGCTGCTTTGTTCCCACCTTTATCTTCCCCGATGGTATTTGGATAAAGCGCGAGCTCAAACGATACTGGCTGTCTTTGGATCTGTTGAGCCTTGGAAGAAGGGCTGAACACCTGATCATCTTAGCCTTTTTGCAGTCCTGGTCAAAGAGCAAATTTTCAGAATGATGTTGTGATAAACAAAAGACAACATGTTCAGCCGAAAGGATTACTTACTTGGGTATCTAGACGATTGCAGCTCAGACCCGCATCCTCGGTGGTGTCCGGACACTTTATTTGTGATCCTAAGAACAATCCATTACAACTCTTTGTCGTCATGCGAAGAAGTGCTGAATAGTTTGCGGTCATACAGGTTGAACTCCCACATACGGAGAGGTCGGCGTTTGCAAAGCGAGGGCTCGGCGAACTAACATGACTTGCATTACCTTGACAAGGCTGACATCTCTCGAAGAGATCTCGGATCTGACTCTGCAATGTCGGCACATCATTTCTTGGCCCCAGTCCAGCCCCTTCTTGCGACCCATAGCGCCCGATTGTGGCGGGGGCCCAGCCGGAAGGCGAGGCGGCAACCCACTTAGTACCACGGGGAGCTGTGATGTAAAACCACTCCCGTTGCCATAAGCTGGACACCTCCGAGAAGGAACCCTTTGGCCATGGAGCATTGGTGCCTTTGCTTATTATGGCACCTCCGCATTCTCCATGTCACCCATTAATCATCTTCGGCTTCACATTAAAGGTCTTGAGCCACAAGGCGAAGTGTAGGGTGGCGTGGAGGAAAACCTCACACCTGACGATGAGCAGCCGAGATGTGAAGGATGGAGTGCGAAGCCGGATCATGGAAATCGAGCCCGTAATAGAACATGAGCCCTCTAACAAAGGGATCCGGACTAAAAGCCTAGCCCTCGGAGGAAGTGGGAGACAAATCGACACTCTTGTTAGGCTCGAGGCGGGGATGACCTGCCCTCGGCGGGCAACTGTCTTGAAATTGGTGATCGGATACTGGCCTCTTTTAGCTTCTTGATGTCCTCCTGCAGTGATGGAGGAGGGCATCCTAAACGAAGGTTGGATCCGGACATGATTGAAGGTCCGAAGCGCCCTAACTGAGCCTTGGGTGTTGGAACTCGAGGTGGGGGAAGGATTCGATTGGCCGAGAAGAAAGGGGCATGCCTTGTCCCTTTATAAAGAGGGTGAATATCAAGCGTCCTCCAGCGTGGCCGTTTGGGACTTGCCTAAAATTGAGAGTCATACCAACAGGCACTATTAGGTTACCCATTCCCGTATTGATGAGAATCCCGTGATAGGGTGGACCACGATCTACTGCTTGACAAAGGCGTGCCGATAAAAGCGCCTCATGAGCGTGCGATGGCGAGCTGGGATAAGCGGTTTGAATAATGGCCGAGGCCGTGGTGTGATGCCACGTTATGAAAAGTTGTTCGGCAGATTAGATTTGTGGAAATATTATTCTCTCTACGGTGGTATGAAATTTGTATTGCGAGCGGACACTATCCTTGTGTTCAAAATCTTCTCTGGAATATTCGGAGGAGGAACCCGCCTTGCAATGCGAAGACAATCTGGCGCGGACTCACCGTCATTGAAGCCTGGTTCAGGGGACTCTTGAGGGAGTCTGGATTAGGGGTCCTCGGACAGCGGACTGTTGGACTATGAAGATACAAGATTGAAGACTTAGTCCCGTGTCCGGATGGGACTCTCCTTCAGCGTGGAAGGCAAGCAGCAATACGGATATGTAGATCTCCTCCCTTGTAACCGACTACGTGTAACTCTAGCCCCTCCGGTGTCTATATAAGCCGGAGGGTTTAGTCCGTGGGACAAGAATAATCATACCATGAGGCTTGCTTCTAGGATTTAGCCTCTCTACGATCTCGTGGTAGATCAACTCTTGTAATACTCATATCATCAAGATCAATCAAGCGAGGAAGTAGGGTATTACCTCCATCGAGAGGGCTCGAACACAGGTAAACATCGTGTCCCCGCCTCCTGTTACCATCCGCCTTAGGCCTTGCAGTTCAGGGCGCCCTACCGAGATCCGCCGGTTTTGACACCGACAGCCAGATCCTTTAGGTGTATCAACCATGTACACGTCGTACGAAGAGGTAGCCGTCCAACGTCTAGTGAATGGCGGGTCTTGGCCTTGCTCCTTGTCGGCATCATCGTCCATACCGTCGATGTCTTCGAAGCCATAGTCAAGCACGTCAGTTAAGTCATCGACAGTGGCTATGAAGTGGGTGGCGGGTAGGAAGCAAAATTCCTGCGTCATCCGCCACCAGCTCGAACCGAACATAGATTCGACCATGTATCCTTCTCCAAGGACAAATTCTTTAAAGAGTTTAGCACATCACCCGGGGTGAATCTTTGGAAAGATGTCTGCGGCGCTAAATTTGAAAATCGATAACCGATCCAGCTCGGTGTCCACGAGCGTCGTGGTCGGAACTTCTGATCGGAGGCGAGTCCGGAGTTCCATTGATGCAAATATTGTGGGATGTAGAGTTCGTGTGTGGCTCCAGCAGCTGCGGACTTTGTGGCCTCGGATGGCATGATCTGCCCGGTTCTAAGGCCGTCGCGACAACGAGGAATCATCTCTGGATGTAATCCGATGACAGATTTAAGTCATGTTCACCGAGGCAAGGGAAGCGATCGCTGCGGTCTCGAACCCATTGAAGATCAAGTCTCCACGGCCATCCATAGCGTAGTTCAAGCTTCCAAATCTGATCGATGGCGGGCGTAGCTATCGACCTGCTCCGGATAGCCCAGCGAGTTGGCCCACGATGCGAAGCCGCCCGGACCACGAAGATTTGCCGGGGAGGAAGGTTTCTCCTCGGACGGCGTCAATATCAACGATTGAAGGGGCCATCGAACCTCTTGTCGACGACACAATGGAACTCTCAATGAAAGCACCAATTTCGGTGTCAAAACCGGTGGATCTCGGGTAGGGGGTCCCGAACTGTGCGTCTAGGATCGATGGTAACAGGAGACGGGGGACGCTATGTTTACCCAGGTTCGGGCCCTCTCTATGGAGGTAATACCCTACTTCCTGCTTGATTGATCTTGATGAATATGAGTGTTACAAGAGTTGATCTACCAAGAGATCGTAATGGCTAAACCCTAGAAGTCTAGCCTGTATGACTATGGTAATGTGTATCCGCCTATCCGGACTACGCTCTCCGGTTTATATAGACATCGGAGAGATCTAGGGTTACATGGGCGGTTACATAAGAAGGAATCTTCATAGTTGGTCTCCTAGCTTGCCTTCCACGCCAAGGAGAGTCCAATCCAGACATGGGTATAGTCTTCGTCCTTCATATCTTCACATCCCATCAGTCCGGCCCAATGAATAACAGGTCGGACGCCCGAGGACCCCTTAGTCCAGGACTCCCTCAGTGCCCCTCCCGAGCGGGACCCTGGCGAGGACAGGTATGGAGGTCTACTCGTACATCAAGGGGACTCTTGAGCATCACGCCTCGAGGAGCCCTAATTGGCCACGTAGCCCTCACCCCTTGGTCTCGTCCGGGTGATCCGGACTGACCCAATGGCGGTGAGAATGCGTCTTGAGGTCGAACCTGTCAACCTGAGAACACTAAGGCCTACTTCGCATCTCCTTCCGGCGGGACATTTCTGCGGCGTCATGGGGGACTCTGAGCATTGCGACTCGGGATCCTAACTGGTCACGTAGCCCCACCCTTGGTTTCATCACGGTGATCCGGACGACCAGCAATGGTGAGGTATGCAGGACCGGGCCTGCCGACGTAGAACATCAAGAGAATGGAAAGAAATCGCAGAATCCTAATTATTACAAGACATATTGTTCTTCGAAACACCAAACATAAGTTTAACGCATCCACGAGGCACGGTGCATATTGCAGGAAATAAAAGCGGAGGGAAGCGCCACCAGCAAGCCTTCTCCTCAGCCTTGGGCGCTGCCGTCGCCCGTCTGAACCGCACCTTCATAGGCAACGTCGCCGTTGCCTGTGCCGTTAACCATGGCCGTAGCATCGGCGGTACCTTGACCCGGTAGCGCGGTCGATGGCGAGAACTTGTTCGGCGAGCGTCCACGAGTCCTTCACGGCCTCGGCGGTGGGCTGTGCGGCGTTCTCGTCCACGAGTTCAAGCGAGGCACCGAGGTCGGCGTTGGGGTCGCGAAGATGAAGGTGGTGAAAGGCAGCGTCGGGGCGAAGAGGAGAGTCGCGGGCTTCCCCCTCCACCATGGGGCGATCCGTTAACAACGCCCTCGAGTGCATTGGCGAGATAAGGGAGTAACTTGGCGGGGCCTTCCTCATCGAGCGCCAACAGCTTCTTCAAGCCCTTCCGTAGAAGCTCACCACGATTGCCTCGTGGGACTTGACTCAAAGGATTTGAAGGCCACCGCGATCTTGACAGAACCTTCGCCTTGACCTCCAGCTGGGCCTTCTCCGCGTCCACCTTCTTCTCCAGCTCCTCCAGGCGGCCGCGCTCCGCGGCCTGTGCTCGCGCCGACTGCTCTAGCTCGGCGTCACGATCGGCGACCGCATCCTCCCGAGCCTTCATCTTCTCCTCCCACGTCGCCTGCTCCCGGGCCTCAGCGACGCGCTCTTTGCGCATGCCCTCCAGCTCGGCCTCCGCCAACCAGCAGCGCTCCTTGGCAGCCTTGGCATCCTTCAACGCCACCTCGCGGCAGGCGGCCAAGTCGGTGGCCGCTTACCCTCCTCGAAGCTGCCACGGCTTGACCCCATGCCGCCCTCATGGGCCGCGTCGGATCGCAGCCACCCGCGACCAACTCCGGTCGACCCGGCCCGGCCGATTGTCGGTACCCTAAAGGTCCTTATGAAGCTGGGTCAGCGCGAGTAGGGCGTCCTCGAGCGTCGAGCGAAGCGAGGACCACGGCCAGCGGTGTGGCCAGCGGGAAGGCGACGCCGGCACGAGTGCTGCAAGTTTGCGACATCGGAAGAGTCGGGGCTCCACGAGCCTTAGCGACCTCGGCGAGGCGACACAGGCGGAAGGCCTCGAGAGCCCGGCTTAGCGTGAGATCGCCTTCTCCCGAGGAAGGGCTTCTGGATCTCGCGAGGATGACCCAGACGCTGAGACTCGGGAGACATCGCTGTCCTTCCACGCCAGAGAAGGCGTGGCAGCAGCTGGCTGTTGGGCCTCAGGGGTAGCGGTCGCCCCCTTCTTCTTCTTCACCACCAATGTTGGCCTACCAACACAAAGGGAGACATCAAGAAACTACGGCAAGGACAGGAACGAAGGATTAGGACAAAGCGCTTACTGGTCTACAGCGGCATACTCCCTCGGCCTTTTCTGGAGCACCAAGCCTGGAAGCTTCGCGGGTTGGGGCGCTGGCATGACCCAGCAGGCAGGCGCCAGTGATCAGACCCAGCAGTGGCACCGGTTGGCGGCAGAGCAGAAGCGTCACCTCGGGAGATCAGCGCTGACCTGCTCTTCTTCGGGAGCCCAGCCGGCGGCTTCTTCGGTGGGGTGCCCCCGGACCTTGTAGTGACCCCGGCAGGGATCGGCGACTCACTCACCGGATGCTCGCCGGCCCCGTCGTCGTTAGGGAAGGTGCGAAGTAGATCCGCTGCGCAAAAAGGGGAAGTCTCCCCTGATGTCTACTACACAACCTTCTTCTTGTAGACATTGTTGGGCCTCCAAGTGCAGAGGTTTGTAGGACAGTAGCAAATTTCCCTCAAGTGGATGACCCAAGGTTTATCAATCCGTGGGAGGCGTAGGATGAAGTTGGTCTCTCTCAAACAACCCTGCAACCAAATAACAAAGAGTCTCTTGGGTCCCCAACACACCCAATACAATGGTAAATTGTATAGGTGCACTAGTTGGCGAAGAGATGGTGATACAAGTGCAATATGGATGGTAGATATAGGTTTTGTAATCTGAAAATATAAAAACAGCAAAGTAACTAATGATAAAAGTGAGCACAAAGCGGTATTGCAATGCTAGGAAACAAGGCCTAGGGTTCATACTTTCACTAGTGCAAGTTCTCTCAACAATAATAACATAATTGGATCATATAACTATCCCTCAACATGAAACAAAGAGTTACTCCAAAGTCACTAATAGCGGAGAACAAGCGAAGAGAGATTATTGTAGGAGTGCAGAAACCACCTCAAAGTTATTCTTTCTGATCGATCTATTCAAGAGTCTGTAGTAAAATAACACGACGCTATTCTTTCCGTTCGATTTATCATAGAGTTCGTACTAGAATAACACCTTAAGACACAAATCAACCAAAACCCTAATGTCACCTAGATACTCAATGTCACCTCAAGTATCTGTGGGTATGATTATATGATATGCATCACACATCTCAGATTGATCTATTCAACCAACACAAATAACTTCAAAGAGTGCCCCAAAGTTTCTGCCGGGGAGTCAAGACGAAAACGTGTGCCAACCCCTATGCATAAGTTCACAAGGTCACCGGAACCCATAAGTTGATCACCAAAACATACATCAAAGAGAATCACGTAATATCCCATTGTCACCACAGATAAGCACATGAAAGACATACATCAAGTGTTCTCAAATCCATAAAGACTCACCGATAAGATAACTTCAAAGGGAAAACTCAATCCATTACAAGAGAGTAGAGGGGGAGAAACATCATAAGATCCAACTATAATAGCAAAGCTCGCGATACATCAAGATCGTATCACCTCAAGAACATGAGAGAGAGAGATTAAACACATAGCTCTTGGTACATACCCTCAGCCCCAGGGTGAACTACTCCTCCTGCGTCATGGATAGCCGGGATGATGAAGATGGCCCTTTGGTGAGGATCCCCCCTCGGTGGAGTGCGAGCAGGAGTCCCAATTGGTTTTGGTGGCTCTGAGAGGGCTTGCGGCGGCAGAACTCCCGATCTATTCTGTTCTACAATTGTTTCAGGGTGTATGGAGATATATAGGCGAAAGAAGTCGGTCAGGGGAGCCACGAGGGGCCCATGAGGGTGCAGGGCGCGCCCCCTGCCTCGTGCTCTCCTCGTTGATCCCCTGACGTGCACTCCAAGTCTCCTGGATTGCTTTCTTTCTAAAAATAACTTCTCCCGAAGGTTTCATTCCGTTTGGACTCCGTTTGATATTCCTTCTCTTCGAAACACTGAAACAAGGGAAAAAACAGGAACTGGTACTGGGCTCTGGGTTAATAGGTTAGTCCCAAAAATACTATAAAAGTGTATAATAAAGCCCATTAAACATCCAAGATGGATAATATAATAGCATGAATACTTCATAAATTATAGATACGTTGGAGACGTATCAGCATCTAAGCTTAATTCCTGCTTTCGTCCTCGGTAGGTAAATGATAAAAGAAATAATTTATGAAGTGTGAATGCTAGCGGTGCACAAGTTTGATCAATGATAATTTCAATCACCTTTTCTAGCATCATCATATGTCACAACAATAGCTCAACTCATAAAGCTTCTCATGATCAAGTAACAAGCTATTCACATGTTAAAGTATAGATCATAAACCTTCTTGAAAACTAACAAACCGTGTTATTAGTCATCGAACAATTACAATTCATCTTATTTTCTGGAAGAGTCTATGTCAGAGCTTTGATTTAGCAAACTCCACATACTCAACTATCATTTAGTTTTTCACAATTTCTAACACTCACGCGATATTTATGGGTTCAAAGTTTTAATCAGACACAAAGAAAGATAGGGGCTTATAGATTAAGCCTCCCAACCTTTTACCTCAAGGGTAATGTCAACAATAATAGTTCATGATGCCTTACATCCAATTGGATATATATATATATATATATATATATATATATATATATATATATATAAATATATATATAAATATATCAGAATCTTTACAACATGAGGTGCTTGCCAAAGGATAAAATGAAAAAAAGGAAAGGTGAAGATCACAATGACTCTTGCATAAAAGTAAAAGATAGGCCCTTATGAGGGAAGCGAGAGGTTGCCATGCGCTTTTATAGTTGGATGCACAAAATCTTAATGCAAGGGAACGTCACTTTATATTGCCACTTGTGATAGGGACGTTTATTATGCGATCCGTCGCTTTTATTGCTTCCATATCACTAGATCGTATAAAGATTTTTTTCTCCACACTAAAAGTTCATTCTTATTTAGAGAGCTATTTTTATTGAATGCACCGATGACAACTTACTTGAAGTATCTTTCTCAATCCATAGGTAGGCATGGTGGACTCTCATGGCAATCTTGGTTTAAGGGATGTTTGGAAGCACAAGTAGTATCTCTACTTGGTGCAAGGAATTTAGCTAGCATGAGGGGAAAGGCAAGCTCAACGCGTTGGGCGATCCATGACAATATACTTTATTTCGGATATAGGAAAACATAACCCATTACGTTGTCTTCCTTGTCCAAAATCAACCTTTTAGCATGTCATATTTTAATGAGTGCTCACAATTACAAAAGATGTCCAAGATAGTATATTTATATGTGAAATCTCTCTTCCTTCAATATTCTTTCATGAATTGTTCAAGTGACCAATACAATGTTTCCTAACCTTCAATAAATTTACCACCTCTACTTTTTATATGTGAAGTAATTATTCCCCATGGGATAAGCATATGAAACATATATAATTTCAGATTTATGATATTCAAATCATTCAACCATTTACTCATAGGATATAAGTGAAGCACACGAGTAAATGACAAACTACTCCAAAAAGATATAAGTGAAGATCAATGAGTAGTTAAATAATTATCTAGCTATGTGAAGACTCTCTCTCATTTAAGAATTTCAGATCTTGGTATTTTATTCAAACAGCAAGCAAAACAAAATAAAACGACATGACGCTCCAAGCAAAACACATATCATGTGGTGAATAAAAATATAGCTCAAGTAAAGTTACCGATGAGCGAAGGCGAAAGAGGGATGCCATCCAGGGCATCCCCAAGCTTAAACTCTTGGTTATCCTTGAATATTACCTTGGTGTGCCTTGGGCATCCCCAATCTTAGGCTCTTGCCACTCCTTATTCCATAGTCCATGAATCTTTACCCAAAACTTGAAAACTTCACAACACAAAACTTAACGAGAAAACTCGTAAGCTCCGTTAGTATAAGAAAATAAATCACCACTTAGGTACTGTAATGAACTCATTATTTATTTATATTGGTGTTAAACCTACTTTATTCCAACTTCTCTATGGTTTATAAACTATTTTACTAGCCATAGATTCATCAAAATAAGCAAACAACACACGAAAAACAGAATCTGTCAAAAACAGAACAGTCTGTAGTAATCTGTAACTAACGTATACTTCTGGAACTCCAAAAATTCTGAAATAAATTGGTGTACCTGAGGAATTTGTCTAGTAATCATCTTCAAAGAGAATCAACTAAATAGCACTCTCCAGAAAAAAGTTTTAGCTAATCTCATGAGCGCTAAAGTTTCTGTTTTTTACAACAAGATCATAAAGACTTCACCCAAGTCTTCCCAAAGGTTCTACTTGGCACAAACACTAATTAAAACATAAAACCACATCTAAACAGAGGCTAGATGAACTATTTATTACTAAAAATAACCAAAAAGTAAGAAACAAAAATAAGGTTGGGTTGCCTCCCAACAAGCGCTAACGTTGCGCCCCTAGCTAGGCATGATGATTTCAATGATGCTCATATAAAAGATAAGAATTAAAACATAAAGAGAGCATCATGAAGAATATGACTAGAACATTTAAGTCTAACCCACTTCCTATGCATAGTGATTTTGTGAGCAAACAATTTATGGGAACAATAATCAACTAGCATAGGAAAACAAAACAACATAACTTCAAAATTTTCAACACATAGAGAGGAAACTTAATATTATTGCAATTCCTACAAGCATATGTTCCTCCCTCATAATAATTTTCAGTATCATCATGAATGAATTCAACCATATAACCATCACATAAAGCATTCTTTTCATGATCTACATGCATATAATTTTTATTACTCTCCACATAAGCAAATTTCTTCTCATGAATAGTAGTGGGAGCACACTCAGCAAAATAACTATCATGTGAAGCATAATCCAATTGAAAATTAAAATCATGATGACAAGTTTCATGGTTATGTTTATTCTTTATAGCATACGTGTCATCACTATAATCATCATAAATAGGAGGCATGCTTTCATCACAATAAATTCGCTCATCAAAACTTGGGGGACTAAACATATCATCTTCATCAAACATAGCATCCCCAAGCTTGTGGCTTTGCAAATCATTAGCATCATGGGTATTCAAAGAATTCATACTGACAACATTGCAATCATGCTCATCATTCACATATTTTATGCCAAGCATTCTATGTAATTCTTCTTCTAGTACTTGAGCACAATTTTCCTTCCCATCATTTTCACGAAAGACATTAAAAAGATGAAGCATATGTGGCACCCTCAATTCCATTTTTTGTAGTTTTTTCTTATAAACTAAACTAGTGATAAAATAAGAAACTAAAAGATTCTATTGCAAGATCTAAAGGTATACCTTCAAGCACTTTTCGCCTCCCGACAGCGGCGCTTGAGAAAAGAGCTTAATTTCACGGGGTGTGAGTGCAGCTTACCTAACCTCCCGACAGCAGCGCCGGAAAAAAGCTTGATGTCTACTACACAACCCTCTTCTTGTAGGCGTTGTTGGTCCTCCAAGTGTAGAGGTTTGTAGTGGATGAGCTAAGGTTTATCAATCCGTGGGAGGCGTGGGATGAAGATGGTCTCTCTCAAACAACCCTGCAACCAAATAACAAAGAGTCTCTTGTGTCCCCAACACACCCAATACAATGGTAAATTGTATAGGTGCACTAGTTCGGTGAAAAGATGGTGATACAAGTGTAATATGGATGGTATATATAGTTTTTTGTAATCTGAAAATATAAAAACAGCAAGGTAACTAATGATAAAAGTGAGCACAAACGGTATTGCAATGCTAGGAAACAAGGCCTAGGGTTCATACTTTCACTAGTGCAAGTTCTCTCAACAATAATAACATAATTGGATCATATAACTATCCCTCAACATGCAACAAAGAGTCACTCCAAAGTCACTAATAGCGGAGAACAAGCGAAGAGATTATTGTAGGATCTGAAACCACCTCAAAGTTATTCTTTCTGATCGATCTATTCAAGAGTCTGTAGTAAAATAACACGAAGCTATTCTTTCCGTTCGATCTATCATAGATTTCATACTAGAATAACACCTTAAGACACAAATCAACCAAAACCTAATGTTACCTAGATACTCCAATGTCACCTCAAGTATCCGTGGGTATGATTATACGATATGCATCACACAATCTCAGATTCATCTATTCAAACCAACACAAGGTACTTCAAAGAGTGCCCGAAGTTTCTCTGGGAGAGTCGAAGACAAAAGCGTGTGCCAACCCCTACGCATAAGTTCACGAGGTCACCGGAACCCATAAGTTGATCACCAAAACATACATCAAGAGAATCACGTGATATCCCATTGTCACCACAGATAAGCACATGCAAGACATACATCAAGTGTTCTCAAATCCATAAAGACTCAATCTGATAAGATAACTTCAAAGGGAAAACTCAATCCATTATAAGAGAGTAGAGGGGGAGAAACATCATAAGATCCAACTATAATAGCAAAGCTCATTATACATCAAGATCGTATCACCTCAAGAACGCGCGCGAGAGAGAGAGAGAGAGAGAGAGATCAAACACATAGCTACTGGTACATACCCTCATCCCAGGGTGAACTACTCCCTCCTCGTGATGGAGAACACGGGATGATGAAGATGGCCACTGGTGAGGATCCCCCTCCGACGAGTCTTGGAGCAGAGGCCGATTGGTTTTGGTGGCTCTGAGGAGGCTTGCGGCGGCGCAACTCCTGATCTATTATGTTCTATAATGCTTTTAGGGTATATGGAGATATATAAGCGAAAGAAGTCGGTCGAGGAGCCACGAGGGGCCCATGAGGGTGGAGAAAGCGCGCCCGGGGGTGGGCGCGCCCCACCTCGTGCTCTCCTCTTTGATCCTGACGTGCACTCCAAGTCTCTGGATTGCTTTCTTTCCAAAATAACTTCTCCAGAAGGTTTCATTCCATTTGGACTCCGTTTGATATTCCTTTTCTTTGAAACACTGAAAAAGGGGGGAAAAAGCAACTGGCACTGGGCTCTGGGTTAATAGTTTAGTCCCAAAAATAATATAAAAGTGTATAATAAATCCCATTAAACATCCAAGATGGATAATATAATAGCATGAATACTTCATAAATTATAGATACGTTGGAGACGTATCATCCCCCGACCCTTCCCGGGTCGCCTCCGAGTCAGGCCTCTCCACTTCACTGGACTCGTCGAAGGACACCATCACCGGGGCCGCCACCACAGGGGCCCAGGTAGGCGCGGCCACGAGCCCGCACTCGTTGAAGATGGGCATGGCGGCGGCGATCTTTGCCCCATCTGGCAGCGTGATGCAGCGTAAGGTGGGTGTCGGTAGTACCCATGATCCTCTGCAACTAGGAGGTGGAGAACATTATCCAGCTCCTCTTGAGACGAGGCGTCCGGGCATGGCGGAGTCGCCTCCCTCGTCAGGAAGCTTCCACAAGAAGGCAGCGCGCACAGGAGTAGTGCCGAACCTTTGCAACAGGAACTCCTTGACGATCATGGCCCCTGTTAGCTTCTCAAACCTCGGATCGTCAGGCTTCAGGTCGGCCACCATCCTCCCCACTCCCCAGCATCTGCTCCACCGGCGGGTTGGTAAGCTTCACGCTGCCCCACCCGTCGTGAGGCATGGGCATCCTCGTCGGCAGCACCAGCCGAGGGTAGGGGCTTTTGGCGTCCATGAGGACCCACTTGTTCTGGAAGCCATCCACCTTCTTCCCTGCTCTCGAGATTGTGTTGCTTCCATTGGCCGCAACAAAGTTGGCGCACCCCGAGCATGGACTATCCTTGTTCTGGAGGTAGAAGAAGTGGCGAAGCAGTGCCACAGATGGCATCACCAACACGAATGCCTCGCAATAAAAGGCGAAGATTGACTGGAGGAGGACAGAGTTGGGATGAAGATTGAGGGCGTGAAGCTTGTAATGGCGGAGAACGGTGTAGAAAAAGCGTAGAAAGGAGGGACCAGCCCTGCGGAGACCTTTGTGCATGAAGAAGGGATATAAGGTACTACGAGAGGCCTCCATTTCGGCGGAGCCGACACAAATCTTGATCTCTCCTCCTTCGTTGTTGTCACCCGCCACCGTCGGAAGTCTTGATGGCGAGGTTCTTCTCCGAGACATTGGGCGCACCCAAGGCGGGCTCGTACCAGGAGGGTGAGCGCGCGGCCTTCGCCTTGTCGGACACCATCAGATGCAGGCTCGGAGAGGAGTTCATGCGGATCTGGAGTCTCTTGAGGCAAAAGAACGAGAAAGGGGATGCAGGTGAGGCGAAGGAAGGCAATGAAGGCCTGCAGGCGCACCAGCCTTTGTCGGCGAGAGCGGTTGCCAAGGCAACATGTTAAGCGAGGCATACGTCCCATCAATGCGCCAGCGTCAATCAAGGCAGCGAGGCGGTTGGGGCTCTTGGCGCTCATAGTGCCCTTTCGCCGCCCCAAAGCCAAGTTCGAGCACGCCTTGGGCCCGGTGGATCTTGTCGGTGTTACAGGACCGGGGTGCCCAGACTTGCCTGCACTGCTGACCCAGCGTGGCTCCACGGCTGACTTTGATGCGGACCAGCTTGATGAGACACTCAAGACCCTCGCGAGGGGCCAAGCCTCGTGAGGCGGATAACACCAAGACCTCCCTGGGGGCGGCCTCACCAGGCTGGCTCCCAAGGAGCGGAGATCTCCATGCAAGGGGCACCTCGCGAGGTTCACGTGACGTGAGCCGTGACAACCAAGGCCAGGCGGGCGCCAGCGGGCGCAATGTACCAGTTTCCTCTTTGGTGCTAAAGAGGCAAGCCTTGACCTTGAGTCTGAGGCGTCAGGCAAAGGTTTCCATATCAGTGAAACAAGACCAAGACCAGCAGGACGGTAGGATGGAGGTCATTGCGGATCCCACAACAGCATCACCACCAGAGCCTTTGCCAGGCGAAGACCACCTTTTGTCAGGATAAGCTTGTACTAGTTGTCCCCCTTCAAACTTGGCCGTTGTGGAATCCCTTCCCGCCTAGCATTTGGAAAGAGGACCAAGGCCTCTACAAATAGGGCTAGCCTCCGTCATAGGAGGGGGAGGGAACCCGGACGAGTTCACCAGCTCATCAAGCACCAAGAACACCTCACCTCCTGAGGTTGTTCATCCACTGTACTAGTTCATCCTCAGCCCCTCGAGGCAATCCACCACCACACTGGAGTAGGGTATTACACTGCGAGGTGGCTCAAACTAGTATAACCCCCTGTGTCTCTTGTTCTCTGGGTTCATCGAGCTAGGCTGTGGAATCATTGAGCGAGCGAGCTGGGGAGAGAGATTTCGTCATGCACACCCCAGAGTTCGAACCTCACAAGGGTTTGCCAGAACCCGTAATCCCACAAGTGATAACCAGTTGACGGTCATCTGTGGGTTCACCAATCCTTAAAAGAACTTCAGACAAAATAACTTCCTCCTCTCTTATAGCTTCAAAACCTTCACAAGCCATGGATTCAAATTCTGCATCAGATGATGGTTCAACCGAAGTTTCTTCCTCTCTAGGTATTTCTGTCCTGTGCCTCTAATTATCCTAGAGCTGGGTCAAGCGAAATACAGCTTATGTGATAAAAAGACAACAAATGCAAAAAAGGGAAAGGTTGCACACATACCAAACTGCTACTTCAGTTGCTTCATTCTCCTCTAAACTTGCAGCATTCTCCTCTGCTGCTGCATTCTCCTCGGTATTGCTGCTGCCCATTGTTCCTCTTCTCCAAATGATGCATCAACTGTATTGGTACAAAGCCTAAAATATGCCCTAGAATACCACATCTTTTGCACTTACGCTATTTTTTGCACGACCCTCTTCACCAGCTCTTATCCTATTTTTCCTTGGTCTTCACGGTGGTCTAGTCGATCTGAGGAGAATAGAGTTTGAACCCTGGGTCTACTATGTTCCATTGATCTTTTCCCAAGAGTGCAGGCACATTTTCAGCATAAGCAGCCCTAAATTTGTGAACAGAGAAATATTCAGAGCAATACTGATCAACTTCACCATCTTCACCTCCAATAACAGTCAAGAGATGTAGGGCATGTATGCACGGCTTCCCGCGGATCTGCCATTGCCTACAATTGCGTTCCTTAGTTGCAAGGTTCACTGGATATCTCCATTCCCTATTTTTACTATCAGTGTATGTCACCTCAGCCTCGTATGTCGATGGTCGAATGCATTTCATCCTTAGTCCTCTTGCCTTGGCATGCAATGCCTTAACCAGATATGGGAGCATAAGATGGCCAACATATTGTGTTTACGTAATTCTTTTACGAAGAGCCATCTTTATCATGATCATCTGCTGATCTTATCAAATGCTTGCCACAACAAAAGCCCTTTCACCGACTTGAACTTTGCATTGAAACACTCGGCAAGGTTATTGGTCACATAGTCTACTTCTGATTTCATTGAATTTGCTTCTTGACCACACCTTTCCATGATGTTCATCCATGTACTCCTTCACCAAAGGATTGTGAGCATACAACACCCTCAAATGGTGCTCATGCTTCCTCAAGCTGCATGTGTATGATGTTAGCCATAGGTTCTCATCATAAACTTTTCCTTTGAATTTCTTTTTAAAATTCTACGCTAGGTGTCGCATACATTCCCTATGTTCCACTCCAGGGAATACAATTTCTATTGCAGTCTCTAAACCCTTGCAAGAACCTGTGTGTATTACTAAACCTGAGGGTGTACCTATAATGTTGCGCAACTGCCGAAGAAAACAGACCCAACTCTCCTCGGACTCTACCTCCAACACACCAAATGCAACTGGGAATAGCCAGTCGTGTCCATCAACTGCAGAAGCTGCTGCTAGCTGGCCTCTCCATCTTCCATTCAAAGCAGTTGCATCGACAACCAAATATGGCCTACAACCATTCAAAAACCCCTGCCAGCAAGTCTTGAAACAAACAAAAGCACTCCTTCTCCAGTGCCTTCCCTTTTAATTTGTACTTAACTGTATGCTTGTAAATCTCTACAACACTCCCTGGACTAGCCATCTCCACTTCAGCTTTGAAGGTGTAAAGCAACTGAAAACTCTCATTCCATGGACCATTAATCCTATCAAGAGCCCTTTCCTTAGCATAGAAAACCCTCATGTAAGGTATATTAATCTTGTACTTCTCAAATAGCTTTCCATGGAGTCCTGTTGGACCAATTGTTGGTGTTTCCCTCACCCAATCCAAGATTGCATCTGCCACCCACCTAGTCTTTGCAAGCTTTGATTTGTCCTTTCCCCCTCCCCCTCCAGGTGGGCAAGCACTACAAAAAAAGACACATCCATGACATTTTGGGCCGAATGAAATTTTTTCCTGTCATGCTTATGATACTTCTATGACGATAATTGTGACAAAACCCGGTATCATCATAGATGTGGTGGGCTCCTACTTCTATGACAAAAAATCATGACAGAAAATGGGCTTTTCGTCCTGGGCGGGCCAGAGACGCGACCGCATGACATTCTTTGGGCTGTCCATGACGGAAAAATCATGGTAGAAGCGAGCGAGGAAAATATCGGGGAGCTCCCGGTTACGGTGGGTGGTCGGGGCCGAGCGATGCATGGAGGTTTGCATGTTTCTCTCGTACAAGTACGCGCGTGTGTGTGAGGCGCTGCGCTCTAACTGAACCTGGAGCAAGGCGTTGGGCTCTAACTGAACCCGAGGGATTGCACTAGCTACGTTACTACACCCCGATTGATCCCTTGCATTAAGCGAACTGGTGATTCGCCGCTACTGCTGCTAACTGAAGCCGGTCGAAGCTTCCTCTTGATGAACAGTTCACGTTGGGGGTTGGATGAACAGGATCTCGTGGTAGTAGAGGCCGTTGCCACTGGATGAACAGGACCCCGATCGAGGAGGCGTGGTGGCTGATGAACAATAGTCAGTGGAGGGACCCCGTACGTGGAGGGCTGATGAAAAATAGTCAGTGGAGGGACCCCGTACGTGGAGGGCTAGTTGAACAGGATCCCATGGAGGGGCTGGTTGAACAGGACCCCATGGAGGGCTGGTTGAACAGTAGCCGGTGGAGGCTAGATGAATAGGACCCCGTGGAGGGCTGGATGAGCGATGGCAGGGGATCTTTGGATGAACAAGACCCGTGGATGAACAATAGTTGGTGGAGGCTGGAGGAAGTCGATGGTGGATGAGCGATGGCGGCGGAGGCTGGAGGAAGTCGACGGTGGATGAATAGTAGCCCGTGCAGTCCCGTTTTGCGGTACGCCACACCCCTCCCGATCAACAGGACTCTGTTTCGACCGTAGGCGCTCCAACACTAGTTCATTTCTTACATTTTGCGATGCCACACCCTTGCCGATCAACAGGATCCTGTTTCGACCGTACGCGGTCGAACACAAGTCTGTTTCCACCGTTTTGCGGTATGCCAAACCCTTCCCGGTGAACAAGACCCTGTTTCAACTGTACGCGGTCGAACAGAAGGCCCGTTTCCTCTGTTCTGCGGTACACTAGACCTCGTTTCGGATGTTCTATTGGAAATATGCCCTAGAGGCAATAATAAAATGGTTATTATTATATTTCCTTGTTCATGATAATTGTCTATTGTTCATGCTATAATTGTATTGACCGAAAACCGTAATACCTGTGTGAATACATAGACCACAACATGTCCCTAGTAAGCCTCTAGTTGACTAGCTCGTTGATCAATAGATGGTCATGGTTTCACGGCCATGGACATTGGATGTCGTTGATAACGGGATCACATCATTAGGAGAATGATGTGATGGACAAGACAATCCTAAGCATAGCACAAGATCGTGTAGTTCGTTTGCTAGAGCTTTTCCAATGTCAAGTATCATTTCCTTAGACCACGAGATCATGTAACTCCGGATACCGTGGGAGTGCTTTGGGTGTACCAAAGCGTCCTGGCAATGCTGGATGGCTATAAAGGTATACTACAGGTATCTCCGAAAGTGTCTGTTGGGTTGACACGGATCGAGGCGGGATTTGTCACTCCGTGTAACGGAGAGGTATCTCTGGGCCCACTCGGTAATGCATCATCATAATGAGCTCAATGTGACTAAGGAGTTAGCCACGGGATCATGCGTTATGGAACGAGTAAAGAGACTTGTCGGTAACGAGATTGAACGAGGTATTGGGATACCGACGATCGAATCTTGGGCAAGTAACATACCGATAGACAAAGGGAACTGAATACGGGATTGATTGAATCCCGACATCGTGGTTCATCCGATGAGATTAACATGGAACATGTAGAGCCAACATGGGCATCCAGATCCGCTGTTGGTTATTGGCGGAGAAACGTCTTGGTCATGTCTGCATGGTTCCCGAACCCGTAGGGTCTACACACTTAAGATTCGGTGACACTAGAGTTGTTATGGGAAATAGTATGTGGTTCCTGAAGGTTGTTCGGAGTCCCGGATGAGATCCCGGACGTGACAAGGGACTCCGGAATGGTCCGGAGGTGAAGATCAATATATTGGACGAAGGGTATTGGAGTCCGGAATTGTTCCGGGGGTACCAGATGACGACCAGCATGTCCGAAAGGGGTTTCGGAGGCCCGACAAGCGTTGGGGGCCTTATGGGCCAAGGGAGGGGCACATCAGCCCACTAAGGGGTTGTGCGCCCCTCCACCCCATCTCACATAGCGTGGAGAGGTGGGGCGCCTCCCCTAGGGCAGCCACCCTCCCGGCTTGGGGGCAAGTTTCCTAGGGGTGGGGCGCCCAAACCCATCTAGGGTTTCCCCTATGGCGCCGCCCCTCCCTAGGCGCCTCCTCCTCCCCTTCCCCTATATATAGTGAGGAGAGAGAAGGCAGCCGCACCCCCTTCCCCTAGCGCATCCCTCTCCTCCTCCAACACCTCCTCCTCCTCCATAGTGCTTGGTGAAGCCCTGCCGGAGAACCACGAGCTCCACCACCACCACGCCGTCGTTCTGCCGGAGCTTTCCCTCAACTTCTCCTCGCCCCTTGTTGGATCAAGAAGGAGGAGACGTCCCCGGGCTGTACGTGTGTTTAATGCGGAGGCGCCGTCCGTTCGGCGCTAGATCGGATCTTCCGCGATTTGAATCGCCCTTGAAATGCGACTCCATCAACCGCGTTCTTATAACGCTTCCGCTTAGCGATCTTCAAGGGTATGAAGATGCACTCCCTCTCTCTCGTTGCTAGCATCTCCTAGATTGATCTTGGTGACACGTAGGAAAATTTTGAATTATTACTATGTTCCCCAACATGTTCCGTCCAAGACGGTTGGCTCCCGATGAACACGACATATTCCGTTGCCTCCCGATGAACACGATGCATTTCGTTGCCTCCCCATGAAAACGATGCAGTTTCTCCGTTCCGACCCAGCCGGTTGGCTTCCGATGAACAGGATTAGTCGCTGTACGGATTAGAGACCCCGCCCGTATGTACGTACGTAGTCGTATTTACTATCTTGCAGCGTGGCCGTACGTACGTGTACATGATATAGATGGGACTGCGTGGCGCTCCTTACTCGGCCACGGACGTCGCTGCAGAAAAACCGATCGACCGCTATATGCATTACCGTTCGGCGGCGGACGGATCGCGCTACTTCCGCTTCAACTGGTGGGTCCCAGGTAGCCGAGGTAGAAAGCGGTTCCTTCCGTGCGAAGATAAAGCGGTGGGTCGTGGCTGTCGGGGAATGTTCTTTTCGTGAAATACAGAGGCCCTTCGGTAGGTCCGAGGTGTCAGGTGGAGGAATCATTATTTTGCGCGTAATAAGGAGGCACTTCCTTGCGTGCGGCCATCGACCCAGCTGTCAGCCTCTCCACTTATAGTCCTCTTCTAATGGCTGTCATTCGTTGACCGTGTTGACGACGCCATTACACCCGAGAGCACCAAGGTGGTGGACGACGTCGCAACCTAGGAAGAAGCGACCGGAGCCGGGAATCTGTGATAGTGGATGCCACAGCGGAGGAGTATGAGGTTATTTGCTTGACTCTGGTTTGAGGCTGCCGTTTCGGAGAATAACAGGGGTTGTGGGTGAGTTGAGGGAAGGCCTGGCCAGTAGTAGTATGGTCGGGCGGTGAGGCCTGCGCGGCAGCACAACCGGTCATGGGAGGCTGGGCGGTGATGCAATGGCGCCAGATTTGGCCGGCTGGAGCAACAAGACTAGAGGTTGAAGACGTGGCTTGGCTGTTGGACTAACATCAAACGGTCAGTGCAGCTAGAATCGTCTATTGACTAAGTTGAAAAAGCCCTGCGTACGCGTTAACTTAGTAGGCCCACAAGTCAGCCTCCAAATCTGGTGGGTCCCAGCTAGCAGGGGGAATCAATTTTTTCGCGTAATAAGGTGGCACTTCCTTGCGCGCGAAGATATTTTCTGGTTTTTTTATTTCTTGTTTTTCAAGTTAGAATAAAAACAAAACAATTTAGGATCTTCGGTACAATCTATATTTTCATGAAAAGGATCATAATAAAGCTAGTGGATCCCAGCTGGTAGGGAGAGGAAATTTTTTATTTCCGCATAATAAAGGAAGCACTTCCTTGCGTGCGAAGATGTAGCTGGTGGGTCAAACCTATCAGGGGGAGAAATTATTTGTTTTCGCATAATACGGGGGCACTTGCTGCGTGCGGCCATGGGCCATGTGGGTCCCTACTATCAGCCAATCCACGTACATGCCTCATCCGATGGTTGTCATTTGTTGACAAAGTTGACTACGCCGCGCCGAGAGAACCAACGCAGTGAATGATGGCTAGTATTATGAAGGGAATGACCGGAGCGGCGAAGACACAGCAGTGGATGCCCACGAGGAGGGGAGTACGAGGGTTCACTGGTTCGGCTGTGGTGTGAGGCTGCCGTCGCCGGTGAAGAATAGGAGGTGTTGGTGAGTAGAGGAATGGCCTGGATTGCGTTTGGGAGTAGAGAGGCTGATGAAGCCTCTGTGACCTGACCCGACCCACGGGAGGCTGGTGGCGACGATACCATAGCGGTGGTTTAGGCGGTGAAGCAAGAATATCCGAGATTGAAGAAGCACTACAGCCGTTGGATGGACATCCAACGACCCTTCTACTAGAATCGTGTCTTCACTATAAGTTTACAAAGCCTTGATGCATGTAGTAGGCCCACAAGCCATACATGCAGCGTCACTAACTATAATTCTCAAAAAAAATAAATGCAGCCCACAAGTGAGCATCACATACATGGCGAGAGAACATATAGCCCATTTGCAATTTGTAATAGTGTACAACCCATTTTTGAATTCTAATGGAATTTATTACAACCCATTTACAGTCTATTAAAATTATAACCCATTTTCTAGCCAGGATAATGGTTAATAATTTAAAGCAACCTCTTAAAACAGAATTTAACCAACAATCCCACATTTTGATGGGATCCGACAAAAAATTATCCCGAAATTTCAAGTCAAATTAAATATAATTTCAAAATGAATTTGTATTAGGTAAAAATCTAAAGAAATACTGCGTGTAGTAAGTAATGAAATTAAAATTTCCGAATTCAAATAATAATATTTTTGAAACTAATTACGTGCTTGGTGCGCTTTTGTATGTTTACAGCCCAGTTTTTATAAGGGATAATTGATTTTATGCCCCTGGTTGGGTCACACTCGGCAGGTTTACCCCTAGTTTCCGAAAACACTTGTTCCTGCCCAAACCACTTTGCTCCTCTTATGCTTTTGCCCTTTGACTGTTTGACCATCACTTTGAAAACTTCATAAAAAATCATACTAACTCAGAAAAATTCAAATAAGATATCAAAATGTTCAGAAAAGCATCACCTATATGTGGATGTCATTTGCATTCATGAAAAAAGTGTTGGCCAGTCCCCATCTTAGTTTTAGCTCATATGATCTTAGCATGAACAGTAAAATCTAAAAATTCTAAAAACTCTAAAAAAATTGGTGGCAAACTTTGACCAATGTTTTGAGTGCTTGCAAAGTTTCATAAAGGAATGACATTCATGGAAGTCGTGGAAAAAGATCAATGCTCCAGAATTTCATTTTTTTACCATGACTTCCACGAATGTCATTCCCTTATGAAACTTGGCAAGCACTCAAAACATTGGTCAAATTTTGCCACCAATTTAGAATTTTTAGATTTTCTTGTTCATGCTAAGATCTTTGAGCTAAAAAGATGGGACTGCCAACACTTTTTCATGAATGCAAATGACATACTATAGGTGATGCTTTTCTAACATTTTGATACCTTTGAATTTTTCTAAGTTAATGAATTTTATGAAGTTTTCAAAGTGATGGTCAAAGAAAAAAAGCATAAGAGGAGGAAAGTGGTTTGACAGAACAAGTTTTGAAACTAGGGGTAAACTTAACAACTAACACCAAATTAATTATCCCTTTTTATAATAACATCCCATTTATTATTTATTAAAGCCCATTTTCTTGTTAGGCCTAATGCATCCCTCATAGAAAAGATTTACAGCCCAGCGGGGCGGAGAATAACAAGTTGACCTGGGTTGGGTATTCCGCAACAAAAATAGCTGGGCTAGCCATTTTCACCTTGAAAAAGTAATATCTAGGTTGGATATTTGGACAACATAAAATAATAACCTAGGCTAGACGGGCCACAGCCCGCCTAGTTGATACCCTGCTCCTCTGAACAACAACAAAAACATCGGTCAAGAAAAACTCCACTTACACCTAAAAAAATAAATACTGCTCGAGCTGCTGGTTCCCAACCGTCGGCCGCTCCTTGTGTAATTCTGTCGTTTATTAACTATATAGGTTGACGATGGTGTGGGACCGTGATGTCAGGAAATGAGGAGGAAGCAAAAAAAATAGTTGTATATAATAAGGAGGAACTTGCGTACGTACGGCTATGGCCCTAGTGGGTTCCTCTTGTCATCCGATCAAATAAAGTCATCTCCTGATTCCTCATGTTCGTTAACCATGTTGACAATGCTCGGCGCCACGGCGAGCGCAACAACTCGAAGGACAACGGAGAGGGCCTCACGGGCCCTACGGATGGTCTGGTCCAGCACCCGCTGCTCATTCAGGAAGCCAGGATCATCAGACACCTATGAGCACCTTCGAGAGGCTGAGACGACATGAAATGGTAAGGCCACGCTTGGGAGCTCTGGATTGTGATACAAGTGTAATTTACTCGTCATCGGAAACAACGTGTAAAATACAGGCGTAATGAAACCGAGGGCCCGAGGTGTGTAACAAAAACCGGCGAGTTACACGTGTAATTTGAGAGACCAGTGTATATTTGACTAGTCAAAATCGACCAACCAAGCGCTTCGCCCGAGACCATCTGCTTTTATTTACAAGCCTCAGTTTTACAAGCAGTTTTGGTTGGAAAACGACGATCCAATCACGGCCTAAGATGATGAGTTGGTCGGAAGATCATATGGTTTCACCTCTAACCTACCCGAGTTGTCGTATAGGCTATATATGATGAAACATAAGACAATGAACTTCTTAAGCAAAGAAACAACAGAAGAGGATGATCTTCTTAACATGCAAATCACAGACATTATCTCAACATGCAAAACAATATGAAGCATTATTCTCAAGAGGCACGGTGAACAGATCGTGATGCCGCATGCCACAGCATTCCAAGCTCAACTTTGCATTCAAACTCACAAGGACTGGCATTACATAGACAACATTCAGAACAAACTCTTAAAATACCTTACATAAGTCATCATTCATGTGACTATGCATCTCAGTAGGGTAAATATTTACTTCTAAACTTAAGACATGAATAGGAAAAAACGATCGACCTTGCTCACAGCAAAGGGGATCCCACTCAAAAATATCAAATGCATGTCTTCTCGCTAACATCAATGAGCAAAATTTGACAAGGTTTTCCAATTCCAGTATATTAAACTACTGTCTTCTTGCTAAGATCAATGATTAAACATTGACAAGCTTTTCCCATTCAAAATATGTAATGCCTATGATTGTGGAATGGGCAGGGTTTGTCATCAATTTGTCATTTGATAGTCCGGTGGCTCAAGGTGATGACGAATGATTAGAGAACCATTTGATGAATTGTGCATGATGAAGTATTATGGAGGACACGAACCATCTGAACATTTTGTGCAGTTCCACTAAAATCAAGCTGAGCATCCATGTGGATTTCGTATTTATAAGATGCTAGAAAAAAAAGACACATTAGCACACACATGAATATTGGCCCCAGTGTCAACCCACCAATCGGTGGACTAACAAACTGAAAGTACGGTAAACAGATTACCATACCTAGATGCCCCATCATTGTTGCTTAGAATGACATTAACAGCCTTGGAGTCCTATCCTGGCTTCTTGTACTTGTTTGCCCAGTGCACTCCATGTTTTGTTGAGTTGCCTATGCTCTGTGCAGACTAGTCATGTCACAAGCGTATACTAATACTCTATAAAGCTTCTCGGTCATTCATACGTAATGTAAGCGCATAAGCGGTGGCGCTTCTTTCACGGAAAGTGGTAAGACCAAGCTGGACCCACTAATGCAGCGGTTGCCTTAGACACATTGTCTCCTTTTGTGCAGTTCAACTAAAATCAAAGTCAAAATAAAACCGAGCAGAAATTTTGATATCCATGTAAGCAGCAATAGGTATAAGGGAAACAATTACTGAGAAATATTGGTTGATGACTTGTACTCCCAGAAGAAAAACATCTACTGATCTACCTTATCTTAAGGAAAACAAAGCGATGAGAGTAGCAATTCTCAATCAGTGTGATTCAATCATATTAACTGAGACATTATCTTAACAATGCCTTGTTTCAACATGTATAAAGAATGACAAAGCAGAAAAGTACCATTCCTGAAACAATGCGACTGATTCATATTAAAAGAGACATTATCTTAACAATACCTTGGTTATACATGTATAAAGAACTAAAAAGCAGGATAGTACCATTTGTAAAACACTGCAACTGATATATAATAACAGAGACATTATCTCAACAATACATTTCTTAAATATGTACTCCGGCCGACCCTAATAGAAATGATACTCCCGCCGATCCCTAACAAGTGTTGCAGTTTTGAACTAAGATTCAGTAGTTAATTCTGAGAGTGGCATTGCTTAATTTTACCAGCGGCATTAGATTAACAAAAAAGCATAAATAGTTCCAGGGGAGAGTGGGCGCAACAACACCATGTGCTTCCACCTACTTATAAAGGGGGTGATGCAGAGTTTTGTTGTAACAAAGAAACAAGCATCATGTCTGGGTTGGAACAACTTTTGCTCACTTAATGGTAAAATACAGCAGTTCGATAGCTTCAATTCAACATTTATCCAAAAGCAGTACCAATACAAGTAGCACAACATCTCAAAGCACCTTTGCGGCATCATGTGGATGAAAGTCGGTACTGACCTTTCTTGACCAAGATTTGAAACAACTCGCGAGGAGGACTTGAAACAAATCTCAACACATATATGGAAATCTGATCTCCTTTTATGCAGTTCCACCAAAATTAAGCAAAGTCGACGGTGTGACATTCAAGTTGAACTGCACAAAACATCATGTCTGGGTTGATCCCATTTTTGTTCACTACTTAATGGGAAAAGATAGCAATTCAATAGCTTCACTTCAACATTTCTTTAAAACAGTACCAATACAAGTAGCACAACATATCAAAGCACCTTTGCTGCGATCATGTGGACGAAGGCAGGTACCAACCTTTCATGACGCACACAAGATCACCTACGAATCTACCAACACGAATAGGAAATCCAATCTCGTTTAGTGCAGTTGCACCGAAATCAAGCAAAGTCGCCGGTGTGACATTTAAGTTTGCTATAGCAACATGTTGAATAGATATCCATGTTTTAACAGAGGCAAAAAAGGAAACAATTACTGGCCAATAAAGGAGGATGAAACATACCGCGACAAAAAGAAGCATCTAACTTATCTTGATGGAAAACAAAGTACTCCCTCCTTTCCGGTTTATTGGGCTTATTTCAACTTTTTCGTTTTTACAATTTAAAGGGCTCATCTCCATCTCATTTTTAGTTTTCGAGGCACATTAAATCTTTGCATGCAAGAATTAAAAGGAACACACCAATGCATGTAATGTTCCTACTCATCTAGTGGCCAAGCATGCATGCCTTTGCAATTAATCCAAATTAATGCATGAGTTTAATTTGAGTAGTTTTGTAAAGTCTGAGATACATTCCTCCACTCACAAAATGCCTTGCTTGATGAGATTTCAGATTTGAGCCCTATAAACCGGAAAGGAGGTAGTAGGATAATAGCATTTCTAAAAGCAGTTTGTAATATACTTTTAACAGTGGCATTGCTTCAATTTTCCAGCGGCATTCTTAGATTAACAATGTTTTTTAAAAATGTAATTTTCTTTTAACAGTGGCATTGCTCCAATTTTCCAGCGGCATTCTTAGATTAACAACAACAAAATAGTTGTATGGGACAAGGGACATGGGACATGCCAGCACCATGTGCGTCCACACATAAATGGGTGATGCAGAGTATGTTGCCAAGCAGCATATCTGCGTTGGTCCCATATTTGTTCTCCTTGAACCTTTTTCCTTTGTGAGGGCAGCAAATCTAGTCCTGCACAAACTACCCGACCCCCAGTTTCTTTCCTTTTTCAACAAAGAGATCGGTTCCTTACAGATGTGTGTACTGGGTTACCCCCTTTTTTCCTTTTCGACCAACAAAGCGGCTGGATAGCCAATCTATACTACTTTCCCTCCCTCCTCTCCTCATTGAACCATGTCCTAGATTCATGCTCCACCCCACCGCACCCTGATGTTGCTTGAAGCTAGGTCGGTATTTCCCCAAAGAGGAAGGGATGATGCAGCACAGCGGCGATAGCTATTTCCCTCAGATATGAAACCAAGGTTATTGAACCAGTAGGAGAACCAAGCAACACAACGTAAACAGCCCCTACACACAGATAACAAATCCTTGCAACCCGACGTGTTAAAGGGGTTGTCAATCCCTTCCGAATGCAGCGCCTCAAGATAGGCAAGCAGACGTGAGATAAATTGTAGTAGACTGTTAGGTCGAGCATCAAGCAAAATAAATAAGAATAAATTGCAGCAAGGTATTTTGGGTTTTTGGATTAATAGATCTGAAAATAAATGCAAAGGAAAAGTAGATCGCAAAGGCAAATATATGAGAAAGAGACCCGGGGGCCGTAGGTTTCACTAGTGGCTTCTCTCGAGAAAAATAGGAAAGGATGGGTGAACAAATTACTGTTGGGCAATTGATAGAACTTCAAATACTCATGATGATATCCAGGCAATGATCATTACATAGGCATCATGTCCAAGATTAGTAGACCGACTCTGCACTGCATCTACTACTATTACTCCACACATCGACCGCTATCCGGCATGCATCTAGTGTATTAACTTCATGGAGAAAGCGGAGTAATGCAATAAGAACGATGACATGATGCGAACAAGATCTATCTATGTAGAGATAGACCCCATCGTTTTATCCTTAGTAGCTACATACGTGTCGGTTGCCCATACATCCTTTGGGATCAAGCACCATAAGATCGAACCCACTACAAAGCACCTCTTCCCATTGCAAGATAAATAGATCAAGTTGTCCAAAAAAAACCCAAATATCGGAGAAGAAATATGAGGCTATAAGAGATCATGCATATAAGAGATCAAAGAAACTCAAATAACTTTCATGGATATAAAAAGATATAATTGATCATAAACTCAAAGTTCATCAGATCCCAACAAACACATCGCAAAAAGAGTTACATCATATGGATCTCCAAGAGACCATTGTATTGAGAATTCAGCGAGAGAGAGGAAGCCATCTAGCTACTAACTACGGGCCCGAAGGTCTACAAAGAACTACTCACGCATCATCGGAGAGGCACCAATGGAGGTGGTGAACCCCATCCGAGATGGTGTCTAGATTGGATCTGGTGGTTCTTGACTCTGCGGTGTTTGGATCAATATTTCGTCGACTCCCCTAGGGTTTTGGGAATATTGGGGTATTTATAGAGCAAAGCAGTGGTCCGGGGCACCCGAGGTGGGCACAACCCACCCGAGTAGCGCTGGGCCTCTGGCACGCCCTGGTGGGTTGTGCTCTCCTCGGAGCACCCCAGTAGCAGCCGAGGCCCATTATGTGTCTTCTGGTCCATAAAAATCTCCATGAGATTACATTGCATTTGGACTCCGTCTGATATTGATTTCCCGCGATGTAAAAAACATGCAGAAAACAGCAACTGGCACTTGGCACTATGTCAATAGGTTAGTATCAAAAAATAATATAAAACGACTATAAAATGATTATAAAACATCCAAGATTGATAATATAACAGCATGGAACAATAAAAAAAATTATAGATACGTTGGAGACGTATCAGCATCCCCAAGCTTAACTCCTACTCGTCCTCGAGTAGGGAAGTGATAAAAATAGATTTTTTGATGTGAAATGCTGCCTAACATGTCATATCATATTCTTTCCTTTATAGCATGGACATTTTGACTTTTATGTGATTCAAAGCAATAGTCTAGTTTTGACATGATAATTTAGATACTCAAGCATATCAACAAGCAACCATGTCTTTCAAAATATCAATGGTAAAATAAGTTATCCCTAGCCCATCATGCTTAATCATTGATCCATTCATGAAACACACTCGCATATTAGCTACACCCAATACTCAAATGCGATCATATTGCCTCCTAGTTGGTGCTTTTGTAAGAGAAGATCGAGACTCAAATTGAAATAAAATTGCATAAAGTAAAAGAAAGGCCCTTCAGAGAGGAAGTAGGGATTTGTAGAGGTGCGGAGCTCAAAGCGAAAAATTAGAGATAAAAACATTTTGGGAGGTGTATCCATCCCACCAACGAAAATGACTTAGAGTTTCCCAACACTTTCCATGCTAGATATATCATAGGCGGTTCCCAAACAGAAAATAAAGTTTATTCCTTTTTCAACCATACTTCCACTTTCCATGGCTAACCGTATCCACAGAAGTGTATTTTTTTGGTAGTGATTGCTTTATGCATTACTCCGTTTTTCCATTAACTTAATACACTAGATGCATGATGTATAGCGGTCGATGTGTGGAGTAATAGTAGTAGATGCAGAATCGTTTCGGTCTACTAATCTTGGACGTGATGCCTATATGTTTGATCATTGCCTTGGATATCATCATAATTATTAAGCTTTATATCAATTGCTCAATAGTAATTTGTTTACCCACCGTATGCTATTTTCTCGAGAGAAGCCTCTAGTGAAAACTCTGGCCCCGGGTCTATCTTTTATCATATAAAAATCCTAAAAATACCTTGCCGTAATTTTCTTTTATTTATTTTATATTGTAGTTTTGTAAGATCTATTTATCAAACCTTATACAATTTAATCTTGCTCGTAACTGCTAAGGGATTGACAACCCCTTTACACGTTGGGTTGCAAGTATTTGTTGTTTGTGTGCAGGTAATGTTTACATAATGTTGCTTGGTTCTCCTACTGGATTGATAACCTTGGTTTCATAACTGGGGGAAATACTTATCTCTAGTGTACTTTATCATCCTCTCCTCTTCGCGGAAATCACAATGCAGCTCACAAATAGCAGCAAGTCAAAGTCAAAGATGCCCACATGCATAGTAGGTTGAATCATGTCGCGCATGCATAGAAGGTTGAATCACGCCGCCCAAGAAGAGCAGGATGATCAGGCTGAATCATCGAACCATGGCACATCCGTCCTATGCACCCCGAATCCAAGAACGAGCGACAAAAAAATGTTTGACGCAGCCCACTTGTCAACAGTTAACGGTCAAACCATTGATCCAACGTCAACGTCCAATTTGAGCATTTGTGAGGGTTTCAGACAAGGGAGTGGGGAAAAGTGAGCAAAAGTTTAGAGCGTGGGAAAACTAAGCACAAGTAAGGAACCAGGGGCACAAAAATAGAAAACCCTTAAAGGTTAGTATATTGATCATTACCGACTCTGAGTAGCAGGGTAAGTAGACGAATCGGATTAGATCATACCTGGAGTCCCTCGAATCGTAGATGAACAAACCCATGAACCATCCATGAACAATCCCTCGAATGGAAGACCAAAAGCACGACCTCTCCATAGATTGCCAGCGTACGGTATTCACGATCCGGCAGCGCTTCGCCGTCCAGAGCTAACCGTCGCCGGAGCATTAGAGGGAGGATATTAAAACCACAATGGGATTTTAATTATGAGGATTAGAGGATCTAGGTCAAGCTCTAATTGATCAACTAGGACCAACTAGAACTAGAACTAGAACTAGAGAACTAGAGGAGGCTCCAAAACTAGTGTGTTCAAATGTGCCCAAAGCCTCTAGTATATATAGGTTGAAGGGGAGGAGGGGCGCCACATGAGGAGGGAGGAATCCCCTCCCCTTGGGCTGGCCAGGGAGGAAGGAGAATTCCTTCCGCCACGCTAATTCGGCCTCCCAAAGGGGCAAAGGGGGCGCCACACCTATTTGGCCTAGGTGGCCCAATTCTCCCTCCACCTCTGGGCCTTTTAAGGCCCATTGATATTAAATTAAGTATACAAGCCTCCTAACAATTACTAGAGCCTTTTTCTTTATTAATTTAACAACACCTAAAACATTTTTCACCTATATATAATTTATCGGTAATACCCGGTATTACCCGATAAACTCTGAAACCCTTCCGGTGACCTTGAAACGCTTCCGGATCCTCTCGAAATTATTTTGAATATTAATGAAACAATTCAACAAATAAATCCTCGATACTCTTGCCCTACTAACATTCAGCGGGTTTTATTTACCTTAAGCTTGTGACCCTATAGGTTCGGTAAAACATAGACATGAACGAAACCCCTTGTCCAATGACCGATAAGCGGAACCGTGGACGTCAATATCGATCACTATGATTACACAAATGGCATTCGAATGAACCTTTGGTTATCATGTGATGTTCCAATTGCTTCATCATACTTTAAAAAAGACGAGGTGAGATGTGTCGGTATCCTCTTGAGTCATACCCATGCTCACTATAGCGGTCTCCTTGTTGTCGGTTTTGTCCTTCTTTCTCGTTGACATTTTCTGGCATCCCCTGATGTAGTCACCTAAGTCTGGCCAGACGATGATGGATGTCGTCACTCTTGAAATATATCTCCATTGATAGAGGATAAAATTCCAGTCTCGAGCTATCAAGTCCCTTGCAAACTTTCTGATGAACCTGTATGTTGTCGTCATGATCACCGTGTTACAGATGATGTTTGAGAAACCCCAAAGCTCATCGTATGGTATTAAGTGACTAAAATACTCTCATGGTCTATGGAACTAAAACGCATGCTAACACTCCGTGTTATAATAATTGACTTGTGAAGATATCATCTCAAAGTATAACAAACAAGTTTGGAGTCGATTCAATATGATCGTTCTTCTAACGTCATACTCTCAATGTTGTTTCGGGACTATCATTACACTTAATGATATCTCAAGATCCGGAAAACGTGATCACAAACAACACTTGAGCCGATCTTAAAGGTGAGATTAGAATCCTATTTTACCATTTATCATTCCACACGTGCATATGAGTTTTCCACTAAATCATATATTCCGGGATCATAGCAGCTATAACATAGAATATAAACTCTTAATTATGAACACGGAAATATAATAATTGTGGCACCCGGTTGAGGAAACCGAACGCCCGTATTCTAGCCCGAGAGATCAAGGTGAAGTCTTTTGGAATACGGCCTTTGCTTAGCATAGAACAAACCAGCTCTCTATTACAACACAAATACGAATAAAAGGTCTCCGATATTACAATGAATAACATCGGCACGGCGACGCTATGCCAACCACAGTTGCTCTATGCAAGCAGCATAACAACTCGAGGCAGCGGAACCTCTACTGGCAGCGGAACAACAAACAACGGTGATGGACTCCAATCCACAGGGACTCTGACTGGGACGTTTATCCTAGCTCACGAACACGGGAACCACACCAAACAAGCAAGCAAACCAGGCATGATCTGCAAACTGGCATGACACGCCAGGTCAGTACAGTGAATGTACTTGCAAGCTCACAATTAACCAAAAGCAGTCAAGACAAACAACAACATGGCATTAACAGGTTAAAGCAATCATGAACATGATACATGGCATACACAAACTGAACATGATACGGCTAAAACAACATTAGCATGGCATGAGCATATGAACATAGTGATACTACATGCAACATGTAAACCATGTCATGCACCAACTTACTCTTGTTCGACGGTTACCTCGTAACCATCTCATGCATCAACTTACCAACATCTGTATCCACGATACCTCCGTGATCATCTCGCGACCACATAAAGATCAACCAACTTCAATATCCACGATACCTCTGTGATCCTCTCTTGATCACAACCAATCTCTTTCTCATCATCGAACCAGGGTTATTATTAATCAAGTTATTATTATAGTTGGCTCATAGTGTGATCGACTACGAACTGGGCCCATATCCATGGGCGCGGCTATCGGTAGATTTAAACACACAATTTGCAGAGGTTAGTACACTGTACCCACACCACGGAATCCATGGCCTCGCACTCCCATTCGGGTGGACAACGGCATTCTGACAAAACCGATCTATTGCCATCACGCTCTCCCAGCCACTCCGACAAACCCCCCTTTGGGCTAAGTCCTGGGTGGCCTCGATGTCAACTCGTGACATCCAACGGCCACCGTCATGGCAAAACATATACGGTCCCAAACTGGGACAAGGATCCTTACAACAATAACGGGCACACAAGGTTTATGTCCGCCTACCTGATCAGGGTATTGCGCGCCCATAACCTTCCCTCGTTGGAGGCATCGGCGAGAGGCATGACAATAGACCGCATTAGGGCCTTCCCATAAAAGGCAAATGTGGATGCACTAGTCAGCTTGATTTGGTGGCACCATGACTCAGCCAACAGTTGTTCAACTTCATTATTATCCGGTTAAGCTTGAATGCAATGAGCTGAGCCATAATAAAATATGATGCAACTACAATGCATGAGCATGATATCAACATAAGCATGGAGGTGCAAAATAATCATCGAGCATAACCCCAATGAAGCATTTAACCAAATGAGCATGGCATATTGACGAGCATAAGCATAACATTACACATGAGCATAGCATGACTACTAGCATCATAAATAAATACCATGCAAGAACATAACAAGAATACTACCAAGTAAGCATGTAACCAACTAGATGCAAAGGAACATGCATAGCAACAGTACTTGATGACAGACGACAAGCGTGCATCAGGATGAACACCACTACTACGAGCATGTACTACTACTACCAAGCATAACATGTGGACATGATACTAGCAAGTAGTACAAGATAACAAGATGCATCGGAACATAGCATGAAGGTGAACATGAATCCACGAGCATAGCAAAATAACGACAATAGTAGCAAACAAGCAGGCAGATATCGGGCAAAATTTTATGAAATATTCAAGTAGAAACCATGGCTACTGCATGGCTATCATGCAAGTGGCTGTTGTGGCTTGCCTGGGGGTGACGGAGACTCCGGGGAGAAGTGGTGAAGCCGCGGAACGAAATGTCGGACGTTCTTCTCTCTCGAAGGGACTGATTAGAAGCAAGGGGAAAATGGTTATTTTCACTGTGGGACCACCTAGTGAAAATGTTACCAACAGAAATATCTCGACGAGACGAAGAAGTGAGCGTTGGATTCACCTCAAGCGGATTCACGGTCGCGAAGACACTGAGGGTGGAAGTTCATGGACTAATTTGTGAATATTTTTATCACTAACAGGTCCCTGAGTGGATAAGACAGAAACGTAAAATCTGAAATACGCTTTCAGAACCGAGAAAACGCATTTTAGGCTGAAGAAGAACGAGACTACGTTTTCTAGAGACGAAAACGTATTTCCAATAGTACGCTACCACTTACTCAGGCGCGGGGCCGGGGCCAACTCAACGCCCAGAGGCTGACATGCGGCCCCCCACCATCTCTCTCTTCTCCCCCTGTCTTCTTCTTCTTGCTCCCGACAGAGAACAGAAGCGGGGCGGGGAGGCTCGGCCGGCGACTGGCCTGGCCGTCTCCGGCGAGGGCGCGGGTACCGGAGAGCTCGCCGTGGAGTGGAGCGGCAGGGGAAGTCAAAGGAGAGGCGGGGATGGGGTGTGGCGACCGCTGCGGCAGGTGGTAGTGGCGGGCTCCGGCGACGAGCACGGCCAACTCCGGCCACATTAGGATGAACGGAGACCGGCGGCGGGTTCGTGGAGACGAGAGGAGTGCGGTGGTGGAGTCAGGAGGCGAGGGGAGGCTCTAGGTGGCCGGACGAGGAGGTGTCCGAGAGGGGCGGCCGGCGGCCATCTCCGGGAGGCGCAGCCAGAGGGGCTCCATCGCGAAGTGGAGAGGGTGGGGAGATGCGCCGGGGTGAGGAGTAGATGTTGGCGCGACCAGAGAGGGAGGGAGAGCTCGGCTTGCTCGGATCTTTAACGAACTCCGGTGATGGCCGTGACGGGAGGAGGAAGAAACGGCGAGGGAGAGCTGCTCCGGTGGGCAAAAGAGGCGGGGGAGGGAATGGTGAGGAGCCGAGTACTCGGGCACGCCTTAAATAGGCCGCGGGGGAGGCTCTAGAGCTCATGGGCGAGCTCAAGCTGGGCTCTAATGGAGGACAGGAGCCGGGCGCGTCAGGGGCACGGCTGCCAGCGCTCGACGACGGCAAAACAGGAAGGGGGCCGGGCACGGGACGATGCATTCGATCATGGGGGAGCTACTAGACATGGAGGGGAGTCACGAAGACGAGGGAACGGACGAGCACAGCGGGCGGAACGAGCTAGAGCTCGCAATTAGCATGCCGCAAGCTTGATCACCGCGTGCACTGGTGCAAGCGGCGCGTTCTGGCCGGGCCGACCATGTCTGGCGTGTAGTCCCTCCAAGCTAGGTAACAAATGAGGTGATGAATTGATCAGGGGCACTGTGGTTAGGTGGTAATGATCCTCTGAAGTTTGTTGTTGCAAACTTAATCAGGTTACTGTGATCCACAGGGAGATGCTAAGTGCCAAACATGATGTCTGGAGTGTTTAGGCTAGGAAGGACTATTATCCTGTGCAATTAGAGGGGAAATGGACCACAACTTAACATAGTTGCTTTGCAACTATATATTTGGTTCATAAAAGAGATTTGGATGATGCACTCATATGAAGTAGCTAATTGAGCTAAATTTGGGCATGGCCCAATGATTTGTAGATATGAAGAATCTCAAAAAGTTTTATGTCATTTGGATTAGCCAAACTAGCACTTGCTTCATATAGCATCTCTCTGGACAGAAACTTGGAAAAATTGCATAGGGCAAATACTTTGATGAATTGAGCCAAAACTTGGTGGAGATAGTTGATTGGGTAGGAGAATTTCCTCGTAAATTTTCAGCTTAAATGAATCAATATAAAATATGGTTGCTTCACAAACTGAAAATCTGACCAGAAACCAAGATTTGGAGCTGGGCTCACATAGATGAGTTAAATGAGCTCAAAATTGGTGGAGAGTCATGATTTGATCAAATGAAGGACCTTGCAAAATTTCAAATCATTTGGATATACCTAGCTTGTACTTCCTTCACACAGGCTTCCTTCAGACAGGAACTTTGGGAAATTGCTCAGAAATATTTACTATGCAAATTGAGTTGAATTTTGGCATGGGGAAATTATATGGATAGGAAATATTTCCAAAAATTTTGGGGTCAATCAAGCAAAGATAAATGACACTTCCTTCTCAAAAAACCACTTAGGGCAGAATGAGAAAAGAATTATTTGTGAATTATCTTTGATGATGCCAAGGAAGGATTTTGACATATTTGAGGAATTATGACCCAAATAATTTATGAGAATTATTTGGGAATTTTGGAAGTGACAGAAATATAGGTTGCTTCACAACCTAGGGTTTAAAGGGTTATTCCTTTAATAGAAAAAGGAATATTTTCTAAAATAATAATTGGATAAGGTCAAGGATGAAAATTACATGATCTTGGGATGATGATGAGGATGACAAGCCACTATAAAACCTAGGAGGACATGATCTTCCCAAGTTTCAGAACCACATATCCACAGAAAAGCAAATCAAATCAAGAAATCCAAGAAAATCATGAGAAAAAGGAAAAGGAAAAATTCAGGGTGTTACAATAATACTATATTATACCCTCTAGGGAATAATTCCAACAGATGGAGATTACCAACAAAGGTAAGGAGAGGGTGGATGGCGTAAATTATACCAATTATGTGGATGGAAAATGTGTGAACTGGCAGCCCCCCGATCCAGATTTCAGCACAGTCAATGTTGATGGAAGTTTTGTGGAGGCCCTTAGTGCTGCCAGTGTGGGAGTGGTGGCCAAAAACCGTACTGGTGAAGTCATCATTTCTTCTTGGGACTATATTGGGGTTTGCAATAGCGTGGATGAAGCCGGGCCGAGAGCGACACTTGCAGGGCTTTATACCGGTATTACCCTTCATAAACCCATCATTTTGGAAACTGGTTGCTCTTTTGTGGAGTTTTTTCTTGGAAATGATTATTTGGACATGACTCCCCTCATTGATCTTAAGATGGAAGCGTCAAGTATTTCCAAGATGATGATTAATCTCAAGATATCTAACATCAACATAAGGGCCAATAAGCTGGCGCACAAGACTGTGAAGTTCAGTTCAGATAACAGGTCTGATGATTTGCTTATAAGTAGTGTTCCGCCGTGCATGGCTAAAGTTGTAACATATGATTGTATGAATGTTTTCAATTAATTAATATATGAGAGGTTTTTAAAATAATAATTATCTGATTTAGGTCACCTAATTATTGGATTGTTGTTGGAGATGCACCTAGAATTCAAATTGTATCGCCAAGAACAAGCAATTCATTAGACACGTTTCTTGAGCCATTCTGAGCACTTGAGCAGGGCCAGGTGAGGCGGTAGGATCAAGATGAGTTCTGCCACACTCACACATCTACCATATCCACCAAGCTCCACCATATCTCATGTACTCAACTAGAGGCTGACGTGCACTTCGCCATCAAGTGAGCCGTGAATTTGCTTCTGGTACTCTTGCAAATTTTATTTTTGCCAAAGTGGCATGCACTGATGGATATTGGACAAAAATTATCCCCTTTGTCACATAATATAAGACGTTTTTGTAAGCCATGTATGCTTGTAAAGAATTATATTGTGAGGGAGTACAACTCACATGCAATTGGTGGCTTCTACTACTTATAGAATTCAGTAGCAATGGCAAATTGCATGAAAACAATCAGTTTTGTTTTAAAACATAGGTAAATTACCATGGTGCTACTACTTGTCGATGGATGGGGAATGGCTGGATGCAGTACTGGATGTATGCATACTTGACAGAGGTGGAGCCCGACGGGACACGAAGACGGAGGCCGGAGCTGGAGCCGTCAGCCTTGGAGGCCGCCTGCAGGGGCAGGCCGAATGTGTACTGGTGGAGCCGTGGGGGAGAGGGCCGGAGGGGATCAGGGAGGGGAGGAAGAGGGCCAGCCATCGCCCGTCGCCCGCCGGACCTGGAATGGCTTGTCGTCGCCGCCGTCGTAACTCGTAAGCAGTAAGGCTTGGGATTTCAGAATCGGGGAAGAGAGATTGTGGAGACAAGGTTCTCGCCTGCCGCACCAAACACGTCAGGATTGGTGCGTGGCTGCCGTGGCTGCTAGCTTGCTAAACCATTTTGAGGGCATATGTAGTCATTTTTTAGGGCGAATTTGGGGTATTCCATGGAAGTCCAAGGAAGACACCCAGCGGCGCCACTGACTTCGCCGCACCATTCTTTCCTCCTGGGATTAAGTCTTATTTCTCTCCCAATTGAATGCCTTTGGTCGTTTATTTTTTGTTTTATCTGTGGGTGTTCGGCTTGGGTCTTAAAGTATGTTATGATGGTGTTTTTTTAGTTTGTATGTCACATTGAAAAGCTGCTAGAGATGGTATTTGTTTGGAGAGTAGAGTGAAGTTATTCGATGCGTGTTTGTGGTGCCTTTACACACTTAATCTTGGGTGTCAGTTGGTGGTCATTGTATCAGCTCCTTGGGAGCTCTTGTTCCACGCTAAAATCATGGAACTCACATGAGTCAGCCCACGAAGCTCTCACCCACTCAGCTCGGCTGCTTCCTCCACTTGCTCCCTTTTTCCGCTCGCTCCACTAATATCTTATAAAATAGACAGCTACCTTTTTTCATTTGAAAAAGTTTATAAAAACATGTTCTGGGATTTTAAAAGAATATTAAAATTTTCAAATGTTGCAAAATTGAAACACGATGCATATTAAAAAATGTTAAAGAATTTTACAAATGATGGACTTCAAAAAATATTCATGATTTTTTTAAGAAATAAATAAATGTTCATGAAATTTCAAAATATTCAAGAATTTTAAAGATGTTGATGGATTTTAAAAGAATCTTGGATTAAAGAAATGTTGCAAATTAAATAACCATGTAATTGGAAATGTTTTGAGAACTTAAAAATATTCATGGATTCCAAAAATAATATTAATTTTGAATTAAAATTCACAATAAAATGATCATGAACTTTTTAAACCTTCATAATTTTTAAAATCTTTATCAATTTAAAAACTACTTGGGAGTTTAAAAATATTAACAAATTTTACGAATGTTCATGAATTTAAATAATAAAATATATATTTAGAAAAGAAAAGATAAGAAAAGGTAAAAAGTAAAAAATAAACAAGAACCCTCAAGCAACGACACACTCCCTTCCAGCCCCCCCCCCCCCTCCCCGAGCCCATAGCCCCCGATGCCCTGGGGGCTCCGAATCTATGGAGCTTAATATCTTAATTAATAAAGTAATAGCAAGAACAACAAATTTTAAGTGCAAAAATTGCATGATATAGAAGGCATGGCTTTATCATGCCATGATGCATCCAACCTACCAGAACTACATCGTAGCACATATCATAAAAAAAATTCCACGGCCCATGGCCTCGAATCTTGGTAGTTAGCTTCATTGGTGCACGGTCTGCGACACCTTGGTCATAGCTGTACCTCGCTCATAGCAAGAGTACCTTTTTACAAAGTTGTACAGAAGCAACATTTGCCTGCAAACCCTATACCTCGCTCATAGCAAGAGTACCTTTTTACCTCGTTTGAAGTTTTTTATATTTTCTTCCGGTTTTTTTGTTTCTCCAAGGTTTTCTTTGGTTTTTATACCACTTCTCTTGTTTTTATTCCCGATTTTCACCGGTTTCTTTTTTTCTACATTTTTTTGGTTTTAGCTGGTTTTTCTTGTTTTCCTGTCTGTTTGGCACTAGGTTTCTCTGTTTATTTTTGTTTCTTTTCAGATTTTCCTTTTTTCTTTGTTATGCTTCAGGTTTCTTTTGTTTTTCCACGATTTTATTTGTTTTCTTTAAGTTTCTTTCTTAGTTTTCATCATTTTCTATTTTTCTTCAACTCATGCCTATTTCTTTGCATTGCTTAGCGTACACATGAAACGCTTTTTTGATACACATTGTACATTTTTTATTGGAAACATATTATGAACACCCTTTTTAATAAATTATCAACCTTTTTCAAAATACACGTTGGACATTTTTTTATCATAATATTTTTTCCTAAACTGTGCATACTTTTCAATAAATGATTACATTTTTTGCAAACACATAATTTTGATATCTACATCTTCTATCCACTAGCAACATTTTCTACAAACATTTAGCATTTGCTTAACTACACAATCAATTTTTTTCATACACGTTGTTTATTTTTTCATATACATGAGAAATATTTTTTCTACACATTTTACAATTTTGAAATGCTTGATTAACACTTTTTAAATAGATGATAAACATTTTTAGAATGCATGATTAACATTTTTTCCAATACATGATCAACTGTTTTTCACACACATTCTATAGTTTTTGTATACATTTTTCACATACATGAAAACATATTTTCTTCACACATTTTACACTTTCAGAATCATTGATCAAAAAATTTAAATACTTGATCAATTTAAAAAAAGTACATGATAAACCTTTTTCGTACACATTGGAGTTTTTGTTTATACATACACATTTTACATTTTGCAAACGCTTGATTAATATTTTTTGAATGCTTTATGCAATGTTTTTTTATAATATATACATTTAGAATTTTTAAATGCATAAGCAAAAGTACAAAAAGAAAGCAAAAAACAAAAGCAAAGAACGTGAAAAAAAACAGAAAAAAGGAGGCCCTGGCCTTTTCGTGCTGGGCCGGCCCAATCTAACGTTCCCTTCAGGCGAGGTTGCTGCGTCCAAATCTCAAACCGCTTTCACCGTTGGATTCCTCGCGTCAAGATCTTCAAAATTAGATCCCATTTGATAGGTTTTGACGAACTTTTTTTTTCACAAAAAATAACCGGCTGAAAAAACCAAACAAAAAAACCGAACGGGAGCACTGGTGTTTTCCCTTTCGGAAAGAGGCATGCCCGTGCCTCTCACTAAATCACAACCGTGCCTCTCGCGGAAACAAAATCGTGACTCTCGCGGAAGAAAAAAAAAAGAGAAAACGCATTTTCTTTTCGTTTCTGAGAGGCACGGCCATGACTCTCGCGAAAGCACACCTGTGCCTCTCGCGGAAGCAAAACCATGACTCTCACGAAAGGAAAAAAAACAGAAAATGCGCTTTTTTTCGTTTCCAAGAGGCACGACAGTGACTCTCGGGAAAGCACAACCGTGCCTCTCGCGGAAGCAAAACCGTGACTCTCGTGAAAGGAAAAAAGAAACAGAAAACGCGTATTTTTCCTCTCGCGAAAGCAAAACCGTGACTATCACAAAAGGGAAAAAATAGAAAACATTTTTTTTTGTTTTCGAGAGGCACGGCCATGACTCTCGCGAAAGCAAAACCGTGACTCTCGCGAAATGAGAAAAACGAATAAGTCTTTTTTCGCGCAAAAAAAATTCGAATTTTTTTGGGTCAAAAAGCTAAGGAAGACCGGTGAAAAACCAAAATGTCAAAAAAAACCAAAAAAACCATTTAAATAGCCGAAAACACGTGCGAAAAAATAAAAAAAAATCCGGAGGAGCGCCCAGAACGCGACACGTGGCGAATGGCTGAGAGCGCTACAAGTGGCGCTGATCGTTGCGAGGCTCCCGAAGGAGCGCCTGTTAACTAGTGGCTCCCGAGGTTGCCCTACGTCTCGCTATAAGCGAGATGGAATCTCCTATTGGACGCACATTGCGTTGAAGTGTCGGTATTTCGCACAGACGTATCGAGCGATGACCTGGACCGGCCCATTAACGTGCTGCGGTGTTTTCCGGTTTTGGGAACCTTCTATAGTTGCCCTTCTGGTTTTTCTCGTTTTGGGAACCTTCTATAGTTTCCCTGAACCGGTTTTCCTGTTTCTTTCTGGTTTTTGTTTTTTTGTTTTTCTGTTTATTGTTATTCTTTATTTTTCTTTTCTTTTCCTTTTATTTTTCTGCTTCTTTTTTCTTATTTTGGTTTCTTTTTTATGTTTTAAGTTTATTTTTCTTTCTTTACAGAGTTCCTGTTTTGAAAATTGTTTGGAAACTTTAAAAATGTTTGCACTTATAAAAAGTTCAAATTTTATAAAAATGTTCGTGTTTTCAAAATTTGTTCCTAAATTGAAATTTTGTTTCCATTTTTAGAATTTGTTTCGGAATTTCAAGAAATGTTCCCGTTTTTCTGAAAATGTTTGCATGTTTTTGTTCTTGTATTGAAAACTTGATCACAAATTCAAAAAATGTTCTTGTTTTTATATTGTTGGTCATGTATTCAAAATATTTTCGTGTTCCAATCTTGTTGGGATTTTCAGAATTGTTCTCCCTTTCAAAATTTGTTCTTAAAATTCAAAATATGTTCATGATTTAAAAAATTGTTCTTGTTATAATTTTTTTTCTCATAATGCGAAAAATGTTCATGTTTACAAAAATGTTAAGAAGATTAAAAACTGTCTCTGTTTATAAATGATGTTCACATTTAAAAAAATATTCGGGAATTTCGAAAAATCTTCATGCTTCTAAAAAATTGTTCAACAATTCAAAAAATGTTCCCATTGTGAAAAAACTGTTCAGAATATTAAAAATTGTCTCAAATATTCATATAATGTTTGTGTTTTCAAAAAATGTTCGGGAATTTTGAAAAAAGTTCAACAATTCAAAACGAGTTCGCATTATCATTTTTTTCTCAAAATTCAATAACTGTTCGAGTTTTTCAAAAAGGTCGGGAATTTCAGAAAATGTTTGCACTTTTCGAAAGTTGTTCCCATTGTCGTAGTTTTGTTTTCAAAATTCAATAAATGTTTGCGTTTTCTGGAATTTAAAAAATGCCTTTGGTTACTTCGACATGGAGAGCGTGACTAGCGGAGCCCTTGTCGGGGCGACCCTATGGCGACCGTCAAGCCGATGCGCGCCGCCCGCGGCGGCGACGATCCAGGTGAGAGAGAGGGGAAAGTAGAGAGAAAGGAGAGATCCCAGAGTGCCCTTACGGATGCGGATCCGCTGGGGATGCGCGAAGCTTGGCTCGAGGCGAGATCCTTGGTTCGTGAATATGCAGAGAAGAGGAAGACGACCATGAAATCTCAAAGTGTTACCGGAGGCAATCGATCTGTTTCTTATGTACCAGGAATTGAGAGGATCCGGCGTAAAGTCCAACAAATGAGGGTGGATCTGAGAGGCAGACTTTTGGAAGGTCATCAGGTAGCAGATTGTGAGGACCATGGCAGACTTTTGGAAGGGCATCAGGTAGCAGATTGTGAGGACCATGGCGCATCCTAGACGGCGGATCCGCCAGATAAAGGAGGAGGTTCGTTTTCGCCTATTGCTGATCCTGGGGTGTTCCTGAAGGAAGTGTATCGGACAGAGACCGATCCTGTTGAGCAGTTGCCATCTGAAGATTGGAATTCAGGGGTTCTTAAGGAGGGTGGAGGAAGATTGCAAGTCCCAACCAAACTCATTCGTTCACCAATCAACACCCACCCAGAAACTATGGCGGACAAACCCCACCGTGAGGGCAAGGAACCCATGGAGCAGTCGGGGAAGCTGGAGGTGATCGGCAAGGGCAAGGGTGACCTGGGCTCGAGGCCACTTCTGCGTGGCGCCTCATCACGGAGGAGTGGCGACCTGTACCGCACCCCTGTGGGACAGGGAGGAGGGGCATCCCAAAGCTCCAGGACAGCGACCAGAGGCACGGCAGTAGCTCCTGCCTTCCCTGTCTCACTGGAGGAGCAGGCGCCAAATGTGGTCCGCCTGAACCTGTCCAAGGAGAGGGCTGCCATGCGCACTAGATGGATAGCCGTCGGGCTGTTCTTTTCGGTGCAGCTCTTCAGCATCGGAGGGCTCTTCAAGGAGATCAAAAGCAAGTGGGGTCTGAGGGGGCGACTAGTCCACTCGCCCCTAAAGAACAATCGCTTCCTTCTCGAGTTCGAGCATGAAGGCGACCTAAGATTCATCCTCAGGAGTGGCCTGTGGACTCATCGCGGGGACGCTTTCTTGGTGACCGCGGTGGATGGGAGCGTGAGGCCGGGTGACGTGGTGAACGCGCACATGCCCATCTGGGTGCGTATCTACGACGCTCCGCCGATCATGCTATCCGCACCGGTAGCCCGCGAGATTGGTAGCAGACTTGGAGAAGTGCTTGAGGTGCACACGGACAGGAAAGGTAAAATTTGGGGTGACTATCTTAGAATCTGCATTAACCATGACGTCGATGAACCCCTCTGCAGCACCCTAGAGTCCCATGATTCCGCTGAAAATGAAGTGTTCTTTTTAGAGGTCAAGTATGAGAGGGTGCCTCGCTTTTGTAGTTACTGTGGTTTCCTTGGTCACGGTCGGTGATTATTGTAAGTCTGTCAGAGACCTCCGTAAGATGAGGTTCTCGGCGTTACGCGCATCTCCCTTTAAGCACAAAGAATGAGAGAGATAGCTATGTCATCCCGGCCGCAGCAATGCTTGTCATTTCCTTCACTTTGATTCAGAGGTCGGATGTGGGGTGAGAACAGCACCACCAAAAGGTGGGCAGAGAGGTTTGGAGAGATCTCGGATGAAGTCTTTGGTGAACCGGACAAGATAGCTGCGATTGCCGTCGGCCATCAAGCTGGGACCTCGCAAATGCAAGACACCGAGCACGTCCCCAAGAAAAGGTGGCACAGTAGAGGAGGGTCCTGCACCAACATAACCCCTTGTCCCTCAGTGTCTGAATCTGCTACTATCAAGGTGGGGATCAACGACAACACCCCCCTCAGACGGCCGAGGCGGACCAAGCCATCAAGGGCGTGCAGAGCTCTGGAGGGTCCAAAGATGGAGTACCCCCGGTTTTGGGCCCAAACCGCAGCTTCACCGTGTCGCTGAGGCCAAGACTTACACCAACCCCGGCAGCACAGGTCTCTGATAGCCCCAACACCGGCCGCACCTTAAAAGCTGCGGTTGTAGTGGTTGTGGCGACTCGAGATAAATTTGTCGGTGAAGGGATTGCAGGTCATGAGCAGAACGGAATACAGGATGAGTCTCAGATCGCAGTCGCAGGTGACGACATATGCAAGAAGGGTACTGTCTTAGGGAAAAGGGCTGATTGGGAACCGGAGGAGGGAAATGGCACTGAGAGCATCACTCAACAGGAAGGAGATCAAAAGAAAGCAAGAAATGAGTCAGATGTGGCAGGCAATGGAGGAACCGGTGGGTATGGTGGTCAGGAAGCGACAGGCCAAGGGGCTGCCAGATATCGACGGGCGCCAAAGGCGGTGCCCGTCGAGGGCCATGACGGTCCTAAGTTGGAATCGCCGGCCTGGGGCAACCCCGGACAGTTCAGAGCTTGTGTGCCTTTAGCGCACGCATAAGCCCAAGCTTGTGTTCCTCTCAAACGCGGAAGAGCAATTCGTATGTTAATAAGCTGAGATGGAGGCTTGGCCTCAAACATTGTATCACGCAACCCGGCAAAGGAAAAGGTGCGGTATTAAGCGCTTTTCTATAACGAAAGTGTCGAAATAATAAAGCTTGCCGTTGGCCGAGGTATATCGATGTGTTAGTACGACTAACTCCTAACGGATTGCGATGGCGGGGCACTTTCATTTATGGGGAACCGAAAGCTCATGAAAGGTATCTCATGTGGGAACTTATGAGAAGAATCAGATTTAATTCTAATGCACCATGGCTGATGCTAGGGGATTTCAATGAGATGATGTGGCAAATTGAACACATGTTAGTCTCAAAGAGGTCGAGAGGTATATGGAAAACTTTAGGAGAGTTCTATCCATTTGCAACCTCTTTGACACAGGGTTCAAGGGACCAAGCTGGACCTATAATAACAAACAGGAGGGACGGTCAAACGTCTGGCGAGATTGGATAGAGGAGTAGCTTCTTGAGTTTGTCGTAACACTTCAGAGATGCCACTGTTGAGCACATTTGCTCTAGCCGTTACGATCATTTACCGATCCTTCTCGAGATGTGGTAAGAGGAAAGAATGGAGATCGGTGGGGTCAATTCCATCACGCCCTTTCCGTTCTGAGCACATGTGGGAAAGGGCGGAATCACTGAATGCAGCGATTGAGGATGGATGGAAGAGTTCAGGGAACGCCACTACCCTCCAGGAAGTGGGCGCAAAATTAAAAAGCATGCAGCATGTTGAGGAAGTGGGTTGAGAGAGATTTTGGTTCAGTTTTGAAGAAAACAGCAGAGATAAGAAGAAGACTTAGCATACTGTGGAATTCACCCATCTCGGCGGAGCAGCAACATGAGGTCAAGCGGTGCACTGTGGAACTGGATGAGTTATTGTTGAGAGAGGAAATGATGTGGAGGCAGTGGTCAAGGGCAACGTACTTGTGGGAGGGCGATCGCAATACCAAATGGTTTCAGAAAAAGGCGACGTGGAGAAAGAAGAAAAATGAAATTACTAAGTTAATGGATAGCAGCGGGGTATGGAAAGAGGACAGAGAAGGGATACATGATATTGCAAAGAATTTCTTCCAAAGTTTATATGGGAAGGAAGATGGGGTGGAGCCGCATATTGTACTTAACCTCATTGAAACAAGGGTTACAGAGGAGATAAATGCAAAATTAACTAAACCGTTCTCGGAGGAGGAAGTAAGTGATTCATTGTTTCAGATAGAACCATTGAAGGCCCCTGGACCGGATGGTTTACCAAATGAGGTCCTACCAGAGAAATTGGGGATGGTGAGAGAGGATGTGGTCAGAGGTGTATTGTACTTTTTGAGGCTGAGTCTTTCCTGAAGGTTTGAATGATACAGATGTCGTGCTAATTCCAAAAGGCAAAGATCCCCAATCACTAAAAGATTAACGTCCGATCAGTCTCTGTAACATAATATACAAGGTAATTTCGAAATGTCTTGTTAACCAACTAAGGCCATTTTTGGATGGGATTATTTCTGAGACACAAAGCGCATTCATCCCTGGGCGCATGATTACGGACGACGCCACGATCGCGTTCGAGTGTTTCCATAAAATCCAACATAGCGAAACAAACATGATACATCTTGTGCGTATAAGTTGGATTTGGCAAAAGCATATGATGAGTCTCTTTGGAGTTTCCTTGAAGGAGTCTTTGCAGAAGATGGGCTTCAACCAAAGATGGACCGCCTGGGTCATGGAGTGTGTCCGTTACTGTGAGGTATAAAGTCGGATGCAATGGGGAGCTGTTGGATCCATTCATTCCATCTAGAGGTCCGCGACAAGGGGACCCATCGAGCCCATATCTCTTCCTCTTTGTGGCCGATGGTTTAGTCAGCCTCATGAACAAGGAGACAAATGAAGGCAATCTGACACCTATTAAGATTGCGAGGAACAGCCCGTGAATCTCGAATCTTCTTTTTGCAGATGATAGCCTAATGTTTTTCAAGGCCACTGTTGAACAGGCACATATCATGAAGAAGGTGTTAGTTTCTTTCCAAATGAGGCACGGGGCAATTGTTAAGTGAGAATAAATGCTCTTTACTTTTCAGCGAGGGTTGCCCGGTAGAGACTAGGGAAGAGATAAAGACAATTCTGGGAGTGGTCTCCTCCTCTTTTGAGAGAAAGTATCTGGGCCTCCCAACACCGGAAGGAAGGATGAAGGATGAGAATTTCCAACCGATCTTAGATAGATTCGGAAAGAGGTGTAGTGATTGGTCCGGAAGATTCATGGCTTACGCGGCAAAGGAAGTGCATGTCAAATCAGTGGTCCAGGCTCTTCCTTGTTTTACAATGGGGGTCTTCCTATTGTCCAAAGGTTTTTGTGAGAAGTATGAAAAGATGATCCGTGATTTCTAGTGGGGGGACGAAGAAGATCATCGGAAAGTGCATTGGATGTCATGGGAGTGCATGACACGTACGAAGAGGGCGGGTGGTATTGGCTTTAGGGATATGCACCTGTTCAACATCGCTCTGCTTGCAAAACAAGGATGGAGGCTCATACAGAACCCTGATAGTTTGTGCGCGAGAGTGATCAAGTCAAAATACTTTCCACACGGAAACCTCCTTGATACAGTTTTTGTTGGGATATCCTCCTCATGTGGGCTGTGAGGAGATGACCATTTGAGGCCTTTTAGGCAGCCCAAAGAGGTGCATAAGCCCACTACCCATTAGGGTTATGACCTAGGGTCATTTTGGACTTTGCACATGTGTGGATGGGGATGCTTTACCCTCCTTCCAGCAGCCACCACCAAGAGTGACGAAAAACAGTTCATCCTCCAAGAGAGAAGAAGAGAAAACCAAGAGAGTAAGGGAAGAAGAGGAAGATTGAAGGAAGAAGGAAAGGGAGCTCCTCCCCAAGGTTGTTATGGTCCAGATCCACTACCTTATCTCCTTCAAGCTTCAGTTCCACCATCTTTGGTGAGATTGTTCAAATCCCTAGTTCTTGAGCCCCAAATCTTGTTGTGTTCATCCAAGATTCAGAAATCTTGATGTATGAGATCCTCTAGTGCTGTCTAGAGAAGAACTTGTTGTATCCCACATTTGATAATAGTGGAAGAGGATTTGGGTGGCTTCGGCCCGTGGTTTTTCCCCTCAAGTTGAGGGGTTTTCCATGTAAAAATCTGGTGTCTCTTTGTTGATGCTTGATGCTGTCAAGAAAACTTACTCCTACCACAAGACACTAGGCTGAGGAGTGTCTTGTCTGCTGAGTAACATTTTCTACCTCCATATATGCTGCTGCATATGTTTCCTTCCGTGCTAAGCAACGATCCTTGAATTAGTACAGGATGTGGTGCTGAGATTATTTGTTTCCGCTGCAGTTTTTAGTTAACCACAAGTGTATTTGTGTGCTAATTCCCAACAGAGTGGTATCAGAGCCTTGGTTGCTTAGAAGGTTGCAAATCCCAGTTGCTTGATTGTTGCTGGAAGTGCTGCTCACAATGGCTTTGGAAGAAAGCGCTACTACAAGTGGCATGATAAAACTTGATTCTTCCAATTACTCATTATGGAAGCCCATGATGGAAGACATCCTTTATTGCAAGGATTTGTATGAGCCAATTGTGAAAGACAAGATACCCACAGTGTCACGGAAGAAGAATGGAGAGTGTTGCATAGAAAGGCAGTAGGTATGATTCGGTTGTACATCAACCACAATATTTTCCACCATGTTGCAAATGACACAAATGCTTATGAGATGTGGCAGAAGTTGGAGTCTATGTATGAGAGGAAGACATCAATGAACAAGGCCTCGGTGATCAAAAGACTTGCAAAGCTTGAGTACCGAGATGGCTCAAGTGTGATTGAGCACTTAAATGTCTTCCAATGCCATATAAATCAACTTTCAGCCATGAAGATCAACTTTGAGGATGAGGTGCAAGCATTGTTGCTTTCTGAGTTCCATGCACGATAGTTGGAACACGCTTGTTGTGTCACTTAGCAATTCAGCTCCGGATGGGAAGTCGACTTTGGAGATGGCGAAGAAAACAGTATGCTGAATGAAGAAGCCAGAAAGAAGGAAAAGGGTGATGCCTCTTCTTCTGATGCGTATGTGGGTGAAACCCATGGGAAGAATGAGAACCGTGGACGCAGCAATACAAGATTTCACCAAGGCAAAATCAAATCCAGGAGGAGATCAAAGTCAAACAGAGAAAAGATATTACTTGCTTTCATTGTGGCAATCCGGGACACATAAAGAGCGAAAAGTGTGAAGTACAAAAGAGAGCTTGTAGAGGGAAACTCACAAAGAAAACCGAGCAAAAGGTCGAGAGCGGTTCAGCCATGACCGCAATGATGAGGACTATCTAGTCATTGAAGATGAAGATTGCTATAGTGCTGTTCGTGATGATGCCATGAGTTGGGTTGTGGATTCAGGTGCGTCCTTCCACATCACATCACACAAGGAGTATTTCACATCTTACACTAGTGGTGTTACTGGCCAAGTGAGGATGGGAAATAGTGGTTCGTCAGCAATTGTTGGCAAGGGCTCTATATGCATTGAAACAAACACAGGTTGCAGATTGGTGCTTGATGATGTGAGGCATGTTCCCGACATAAGGCTGAATTTGATATCAGTGGGCAAGCTCGATGATATCAAACATCCTAGTTATTTTGGTGAAGGAAAATGGAAGCTCACCAAAGGCTCTTTGATTGTGGCTCGAGGAAGTAAGCAAGGTAATCTCTATGTGACTAAAACCAAGTTGTGCAATGAGGTGTTGAATGTTCTTTGAAAAAGACACTTGGTTGAATTGTGGCACAAGAGGCTTGGGCATATGAGTGAGAAGGGCATGCATGCTCTTGCTCGCATGGAGTACCTCCACGAGTTGAAAGGTATATCCTTGAAACCCTGCACATTGTTTTGCTAGCAAACAACACAGGGCTGCATTTCGTACACTCCCTCCACATCGTGCGTATAATGTTCTTGATATTGTGCACTGCAGCGTTTGCTCCATGACCGAAAAATCTCATGGTGGAGCATTATACTTTGTGACTTTTATTGATGACCATTCCGGAAAGGTTTTTGTGTATGTGTCAAACACAAATACCAAACGTTTGAAGCCTTCAAGGAGTTCCATGACAAAGTTGAAAGAGAAAGCAGGCAGGAAATTGAAGTCGTGAGATCGGACAATGGTGGTGAATACAGAGGTCCTTTTGAAAGGTATTGCGAAATGTTGGCATCAGGCTTGAGAAGAGTCCACCAAAGACACCCCAACTCAATGGTCTTGCAGAGAATGAACAGGACACTCACAGAGAGGGTCACAGCTATGCTCTCTCATGCTCATTTACCTAATTCGTTTTGGGCTGAAGCATTGATGAATGTTATGTATGTGGTTAACCTATCTCCCTCAGTTCCTCTTGCAGGTGATATTCCTCAGAGAGTTTGGTCAGGGAAGGAGGTATCATACAAGCACTTGAAGGTCTTTGGTTGCGGGCATTTGTACATGTTCCAAGGGATGAGAGATCCAAGCTTGATAGCAAGACAAAAGCAGTGCATCTACCTCACCAACCAAGTGAAGAGTTTGGCTACAGGTTGTGGGATCCAGCCAATAGAAAGATTGTGAGAAGCGGAGATGTGGTGTTCATTGAAGATGAAACAATAAAAGATATTGGGAAACCAGAGAAGACAATGACCAGCACACCTCAAAGTTGATATGGATCCAATCCGTCCTCCTCTCGTGCATGACAATCATGGGGAGATGATGACACCAAGACAGTGGAGATGCAACTGATCAAGGCGAGACAAGTCAAAGTGGCGAGCAGCCATCAAGTGATGATGATGATGAAGTTGGTAATGATGATGCCAACGAAAATCCACCGATTCACCACCAAAGGCAAAGAACAAAGAAGAAGTGAAAGATGACACATTCCTTCTTCTAAATATCCACCACATCAATATGTGTTGATGACAGATGCAGGTGAGCCCTCATGCTATGAGGAGGCGATGTCTGATGAGAACAAAGAAGAATGGTCAGAAGCCATGCAGGATGAGATGAATTCCCTGTATGAGAATGATACCTTTGAGTTGGTGAAACTGCCAAAGGGCAAGAAAGCACTCAAGAACAAGTGGGTGTACAGAGTGAAGACTGAAGAAAACACCTCACATCCAAGGTACAAGGCCAGATTGGTTGTGAAAGGATTCAGTCAGAAAAGGGCATTGATTATAGTGAGATATTCTCTCCAGTGGTCAAGATGTCTTCGATCCGAGTTGTGCTTGGCATGGCTGCCACCATGGACTTGGAAATTGAACAACTTGATGTGAAGACAGCTTTCTTACATGGTGACCTAGAGGAGGAGATATACATGGAGCAGCCAGAGGGATTCATGGTTGCAGGCAAGGAGCACTTAGTTTGCAAATTGAAGAAGAGCTTGTATGGCTTGAAGCAAGCTCCTCGGCAGTGGTACAAGAAGTTTGAGTCTTTTATGACTGAGCTTGGTTACCATAAAGCACAACCTGACCATTGTGTCTTTATGAAGAGGTACGCCGAGGGTGACTTCATTATTCTCTTGTTGTATGTTGATGATATGCTGATTGTTGGAAATGGCACAAAGAGGATTGCTCTCCTCAAGAAGGCATTGAGTAAATCATTTGCCATGAAGGATTTAGGACCAGCTAAGCAAATACTTGGCATGAAGATCTCCTGTGATAGATCAAAGAAGCTGCTTTGGCTCTCACAGGAAAGATACATTGAGAAGGTACTTGAAAGGTTCAATATGAAAGATGCAAAATCTGTTATCTCTCCGCTTGCAGGCCATCACAAACTGAATTCAAAACAATGTCCTACAAGCAAGAAGGAGAAAGAAGAAATGAGGAAAGTACCTTACCAATCTGCTGTGGGCGTTTGATGTATGCCATGGTATGCACTAGGCCCGACATTGCCTATCCAGCTTGGAGTTGTTAGCGGTTCATGACAAATCCAGTAAAGCTCAGGGAAGCGGTGAAGTGGATTCTCGGTATCTCAAGGGTACTTCTACATCTTGTCTATGCTTTGGAAATGGTGATCCTGTATTGCAGGGCTATCTGAGATGCAGATTATGCAGTGACAAGGATCGTAGGAAGTCCACATCTGGATACCTGATGACTTATGTAGGGGGAGGCGATGTCATGGCAATCAAGATTGCAGAAATGTGTCTCTACATCAACTACAGAAGCTGAGTACATTGCAGCATTTGATGCTGGCAAGGAGGTTTTGTGGATGAAGAACTTCTTGCAAGAGCTCGGCATGAAGCAAGATGTAAGGGCATATTTATTCCCTAGTGGTTTTGGTGATTGATGACAATGCTTTTGCGGACTAATCGTGTGCGTTAAGTTCTTTCAGAAGATCATCCATTGGCACGAGACGATTACATCCCCTCGGTGTTGCATTCAAGACGGTGTAGCTTGCGGTTCGTTGTTGGTGGACTAGTTTCGTAGGAGTCTCCGTACTATTAAGAGGGATCCGCTTTGGTAAGGCTAGGGTGGAATTAACACGTACACATCTTTTTCACACCGGTGTCTTCCTTTCGCATCTTTGGAGCTGCCCTCTCTCCTCTGGCTCGATTTAACACTGTGCGGTAGTACCTGATCTTCAGCGGTAGTACCGCCGTAGCCCTAGCGGTAGTACCGCCACCGAGCGGTAGTACCGCTCCCGGGTAGTACTGCCGCTGAGCGGTAGTACCGCATGGCTTCGACTACTACCTCGATGAGTACCGCCTACTACCGCCTCGATTCGAGACGGTGTTTTCTCGTGTCGGGTTTTGCGGCACTAGGGCGGCGATGGCGGCGGTAGTGCCGCTCTTAGCGGTAATGCCGCTCTGCTCCCATGATAGTGCCGCTCTGTGGTGGAGCGGTAGTACCGCTGGGTATGGAGCGGTAGTACCGCTCTTAGCGGTAATACCGCTTCTGTCTCGTGATAGTACCGCTCTGTCTTGAGGGCTGTTTAGTGGGGTAACGGTTGGATGTGTTACCCCACTATATAAAGGTCATCTTCTTCCTTGTTGACTCACCTCTTTTCCCCAAGCTCCATTGCTGCTCAAAGCTCCATTTTCGCCCGATCTCTCTCCCTAGCCAATCAAACTTGTTGATTTGCTCGGGATTGGTTGAGAAGGCCTAGATCTACACTTCCACCAAGAGATATTTGATTCCCCCCACCTATCCCTTGCGGATCTTGTTACTCTTGGGTGTTGAGCACCCTAGGCAGTTGAGGTCACCGCTAAGCCATACTCCATTGTGGTGAAGCTTCGTGGGTTTGTTGTTGTTGTTGGGAGCCTCCGGTTGTTGTGGAGTTTGCCCCAACCTTGCTTGTAAAGGTTCGGTCACGCCTTCAAGGGCACCAATAGTGGAATCACGGCATCTCGCATTGTGTGAGGGCGTGAGGAGAATATGGTGGCCCTAGTGGCTTCTTGGGGAGCATTGTGCCTCCACACCGCTCTAACGGAGACGTACTTCCCCTCAAAAGGAAGGAACTTCGGTAACACATCCTCGTCTCCACCGGCTCCACTCTTGGTTATCTTTTCCCTTTACTTGTGCTTGCTTATTTGTTGTTCCTATCCTTGCTTGCTCGTGTGCTAGTGTTGTTGCATCATATAGGTTGTTCACCTAGTTGCACATCTAGACAACCTTTATTATTGCAAAGTTTAATTTGGTTAAGAAAAGCTTAAAAATTGTTAGTTGCCTATTCACCCCCCCTCTAGTCAACCATATCGATCCTTTCAATTGGTATCAGAGCCTCGTCTCTTTTAAGGACTTTACCGTCCGAAGAGTATGAGTTGACGTCGTAGATGATGTAGGGAGCACTCCGGTCTGAATCCGACATCATCTACGGAGATAGAGTACCTCGATCTCTCGTGAGGAGTTCAATGTGGCTTTGGACACATTGAAAACCTCCATGACGAACGAGGTCAAGGACATGTTTAAGGATTTCCTAGAAGGGCTTAAAATTTCCACCGCACCCGTGAAAGTGGGTGATCCCGCCAACACGGGAGCGGATGCTAACTCCGATAAGGGGAAGCTACGAGTGAGAAAGCCCCTCGTCTAGTGGTAAGAATGGCACCGCATCTTTGCCCATGTGCAACCTCCCGTTTATGGTGGGCCGATTCCTTCCACTCATTTGAATCATGCCGGTCCACCACCTAAGGTTGATAAAAGGAGGATTTTGATTCTTGGGTTTATCGTTTTAAGCGTCATTTAAATCATGTGAACACTAACCTTTGGAGAATCATTGAAGAAGGTTTCTATCCGCATGATCCGAGCAACTTTTCTCCAAGAGAGGTCGTGGACCATCAATTCAATGAGAATGCTCTCTTCATCATCCAAGAAGCAATCCTTCCGAAGACCTCCCTCATCTCCGGCCTTACATCCGTGCCAAAGATGCTTGGCTCAAAGGTGGTTTCCATGTATCGAGGAAGCGCAAGCATTCAACGCTCCAATTATGAAGTGGTCCAAGACGAAGCCGATGAGTTTGCAATGAAGGAAGAAGAAGAACCTCGTGAGCTCTATCGGAGAGTAACCAAGCTTGCCGTCTCCCTCCGGGATCATGGAAGTAAGGACACTGATGACAACTGGATCAAGCGCCAAATTTCTCAAGGCAATGATGCCATACCACAAAGCCATGTCCTCCGTCATCCGTCAACGATCGACTTCCACACCTTGTCCTCAAGTGATGTGTTGGACGAGTTTGTGGCTATGAGCATATTGGACAAGACCGCCGACAATGCGGTGCTTCGCTCTCAAAGAGCAAAGAAGCCCAACCTCGCCTTGAAGGCCAAGATTTGTGTCGAAGAAGATGGAGAGGAGGAAGAAGAAGAGAGCAACCTAGAAGATACTAAGTATGATTATCATGAACACATGGCCCTTGCTTCAAGACAATTTTGGAGCAAGAAGAACTCAAGACCCAACTTCAACAAGAGCAATTCAAGTGGCTCTAGGGGCAAGCAACGTGTGAGGACGTGTTTCAATTGTGGCAATGTGAGTCACTTTGTTGCGGAATGCCCATATGAGAAGCGGGAAGACAATGGTGGCAAGCTCATCCGTAAGGACAAGGTCAAGTCTTTCCCCAACAAGAGCAACTTTCCAAAGAAGACTCCTCACAAAGCCTTGGTTGTTCAAGAAGAGTACAATGAGGATGATGATGATGATGATGAGGATGGTGAACCGGTTGCCATGGCCTCCGTGGCCATTGCAATGACTCCTCGGGTGTCTCTCTTCGGTTCACCTAATGAAAACATCACCGCCAAGTGCCTCATGGCTAAAGCCACCAACAAGGTAACCCCTAACATCAAAACTACCATCATCCATCATTCCTCTTTAACGGATTGCATTGATGAACATGAGGGGACTAATGTAGAGGAAAATGAATTTGAGATCTTTATGAGTAAACTCAAGGGCAAATCCAAGATGCACTTCGTTGCTCTCTTGGAACAACTTGGTGAAGCCAATGTCATGATCGAGACTCATGAAGAAACCATCTCTAAGATGGAAGGGCATAGTCGTGACTATGCCGATGAGATTTCGGATCTTTCCAATGCTCTTGAGGAAGAGCGTGGCCTTCGTTTGGCTCTTGAGGAGTCACACAACGATGATCACGCTAAATTAAAGAAAGACCTTGATCATACTCTTGTTGTGTCTCGTGTGCTTAGTTCCGAGAAGGCAAAGCTCGGAGTTGATCTTGCTAGACTCAACGAGGACTTTGACACTCTCGACAAGGCTCACAAAGTCTTGAAGGGTGCTCATGCTAGTCTCAAAGAGTCTCATGATCAACTCCAAGTGAAGCTAACCAAGGAGAAAGCCACCTTTCCTCATATGATATTGATTGATAATGCAAATGCTACTAACCCTTGTTGTGAGCATGTGCATCTTGTTGAGGAGAATGCTAAGTTGAAGGAGCAACTTGAAAAGGGCCTTGTCTCATGCATTCAAGGTGAGAAGAACCTTAACGATCTTTTGAGTAATCAAAAGGAAGTTGTGGCCAAGGAGGGGATTGGGTTCGCGGCCAAGCCCAAGAGCAATAAGAAGAATGACAAGACCAAGCAACCTCCCCCTCTCAAGCAAACTTTTGTGAAGGAGGAGAGGGTGCGTCAAGAAGAAGAAGAACCGTGCAAAGGGTGACAACTCCAAGAAGGACAACGTCATCCCCATGAACATAGCCGTGACTTTAACCCCTCTTATGTGTTGTGCCGCGCTAGTGATGGGCATGTTTATGCTAAATTTGTTGGTTCTTCTTATGAGTATATTGAATGGTCTATTTGGGTTCCTAAGACCCTCGTTACTAACATCAAAGGACCCATTACCCAATGGGTACCTAAAACCAAGCATTGATCTCTTGTAGGGGTTTGCTTCCGGTGGGGGATCATGGTTGCTTGATAGTGGAGCAACGAATCATATGACCGGAGCAAGGACATGGTGGTGGACGTGCAAGAGATTCCATCTATGCCCACCGATGTCGAGTGGGGTGATGCATCACATTCTAAGGTATTGGGTCTCGGCAAGGTTGTCATTTCTCATGATCTTACGATCGAGAAAGTCATGCTTGTTGAGTCCCTTGCATACAATTTGCTTTCCGTTCGTCAAATTGCAGTCATGGGTTTAGCTACTTTCTTTGACATTGATTCAGTGGCCCTCTTGTGGAGCAAGACTCTTAAAGTAGCCTTTGTTGGGCATGTCGAAACGGTCTCTATGTGATTAACTTTTGAGCGACCCACTAAGACCGCGACATGCCTAATGGCTAAAGTTGACGTGGGATGGCTTTGGCATCGCCGTTTAGCCCATGTCAATATGAGATCTTTGCAAAGTCTTCTCAAGGGGGACCATGTTCGTGGACTAACGAATGTTAGTTTTGCCAAAGACCGTGCTTGCAGTGCTTGTATTGAAGGAAAGCTTCATGAGAAGGCTCACCCTCCCACAACTATCATATACTCAAAGAGACCCTTGGAGCTCCTTCACATGGATCTCTTTGGGCCACCATCATTTGATAGCCTTGGAGGAAGAAAGTATTGCTTGGTGATTGTGGATGACTATTCAAGATACACTTGGGTATATTTCTTCAAGAGGAAGAGTGAGACCCAACAAACCGTCATCGACTTTGCAAATGAAGCTCAACGTCAACACAATGCAAAGATCTTGACTATAAGAAGTGACAACGGCACCGAGTTCAAGAATTACACCTTGGATGAGTTTCTTAGTGATGAGGGAATCAAGCATCAATATTCTGCACCATATACCCCTCAACAAAATGGTGTGGCGGAGAGAAAGAACCGGACGTTGATGGATGCGGCAAGGACCATGATGGCGGAGTTCAAGTCTCCATACAACTTTTGGGCGAAGCCATCAACACCGCTTGTCATGCATCCAATCGGCTCTATCTCCGCAAAGGCTTGAACAAGACTCCTTATGAGATACTCACCGGCAACAAGCCCAACCTTAAGTACTTCCGTGTTCGGGTGTAAGTGTTTCATTCTCAAGAAAGGTGTTCGTTTGTCTAAATTTGAAGCTAGAGCTTATGAGGGCATATTTGTTGGTTATGCTACAAACTCTCATGCTTACCGTGTCCTCAATAAATCCACGGGACTTATTGAGGAGGCGTGTAACGTGGAGTTTGATGAGAATAACGGCTCCCAAGTGGAGCAAAGTGGCACTTGTGATGTAGGTGATGAAATTCCTCCTCAAGCCATAAGAAGAATGGGAGTTGGCTACATCCTACCCATTGAGGAACCCCTTGTGGCCGAAGGAGAAGGACAATGCTCCACTCAAGTGGAGCCATCACCAACCCAAGGCCCACACGCTTCCGAAGAAAAAAGTGAAGGCCCTCAACCTCAAGAACAAGACCAAGGACAAGATCGTGCTCAAGATGAAGTTCATGCTCATGACGGCGCTCAAGATGATCAAGTGACCCCTCCTCATCTCACCTCCGAGGAGGAATTAGAGCGTCGTGCCGCCAAGATTGCTTCCAAACTCACAACCAAAGGCCATCTCTTGGAGAATGTGGTTGGAAGCCTAAGAAAAGGGGTAAGCACTCGTAGACAATTGGCAAACTATTGTGAACATCACGCGTTTGTCTCTTGTGTTGAACCACAAAAGGTCTATGAGGCGCTTGAAGACTCGGATTGGCTCAATGCTATGCATGAAGAACTCAACAACTTTGAGTACAACAAGGTGTGGAGATTGGTGCCAAGGCCATCGGAGAACCACAACGTCATTGGGACCAAGTGGATTTTCAAGAACAAGCAAGATGCTCATGGGAACATCATTCACAACAAGGCAAGATTGGTAGCACAAGGCTACTCCCAAGTCGAGGGTATCGACTACGGTGAAACCTTTGCTCCCGTTGCTGAAATCTTGAATCCATTCGTTTGTTGATTGCTTATGCTTCCCATCACAACTTTAAGTTGCAACAAATGGATGTGAAAAGTGCTTTTCTTAATGGTCCCATTAATGAGTTGGTCTATGTCAAGCAACCCCGGGTTCGAGGACCCCTACTTTCCGGATCATGTGTACCAACTCGATAAGGCACTCTATGGCCTTAAACAAGCCCCACGCGTCGTGGTATGACCACCTTACCGAGTTGCTACAAGATCGTGGCTTTGAAGTGGGGCAAATCGATCCCACTCTTTTACTAAGAAGGTCAATGGGGAGTTGTTTGTATGCCAACTATATGTTGATGATATTATCTTTGGTTCTCCTAACAAAGCTTTCAATGAGGAATTTGCCGCTCTCATGACCTCCAAGTTCAAGATGTCTTCGATGGGAGAGTTAAAGTTCTTCCTTGGTTTTGACATCAAACAAAGAAGAGAAGGAACCTTCATCAACCAAGCCAAATACACTCAAGACATGCTCAAAAGATTCAAGCTAAGTGATGTCAAGCCGGCTTCTACACCAATGCCTACTAAGTGCCAACTTGACATTGATCCCAATGGTAAAGCGGTGGATCAAAAGGTATATCGCTCCATGATTGGATCTCTGCTTTACCTTTGTGCATCTAGACCGGATATCATGTTGAGTGTGGGTATGTGTGCACGGTTTCAAGCCGCACCAAGGAAAGTCACTATGTGGCGATCAAGCGAATCTTTCGATATTTGGCTCATACCCCAAACTTTGGCTTATGGTACCCAAGAGGAGCAAACTTCAAGCTTGAAGGATTTACGGATTCCGATTAGGCGGAGACAAAGTGGATAGGAAGTCCACTTCGGAGGGTGCCAATTTCTTGGTTGCTCTTTGGTAAGTTGGTCTTCCAAAAGCAGAGTTGTGTGTCTCTCTCGTCCACCGAGGCGGAGTATGTGGCGGCGGGTAGTTGTTGTGCTCAACTCTTATGGATGAGGCAAACTTTAAAGGAGTACGGTGTCAATTGTGACAAAGTGCCTCTTTGGTGTGATAATGAAAGTGCCATCAAGATTTCTCTCAACCCGGTGCAACACTTCAAGACGAAGCACATTGAGATTCGGTATCATTTCATCCGGATCACATTAGGCGAGGAGAGATCGAGCTCAAGTATGTCAACACTCACGATAACCTTGCAGATATCTTCACGAAGCCCTTGGATGAAGCAAGATTTCATGAGTTAAGGCATGAGCTAAATATCATTGATTTGAGCAATGTGGCTTGAACCCGTGCAACTCCCACCACACTCAATGTTATGTCCTGTTTAGGTGTAGGCATGGACATAGGGGGAGTGTTGTTCTATTAATGAACTCTCCCTCCCCCCCTTTATGCATAAAACGATCAACTCTTTCACTTTAGCCATTGTTGATGGCGCCTGTGCTTCAAAGAGGAGTTTTGGTCATGGACCCAAGGATAATTCTTCGCGGTGCCATACCAATTGACTCAAACATAGGTGGCTCCTGCCACCGCCCTCTCGAGAGAGGCCTGAGCTTGGTCCTTTTTACGTGTTGTGTGGTTCGAAGGAGTGGGGTTCGGTTCATGTTTTCGTGCGTTGTGTTTTGACGGTCTCTATTTTGTCATCGACTTTCTGTTCCGCTCGGTGTATTTTTCTTCATTTTTGTTGGCCTAGGAGGCCTCTCCTCTGGTTGCTGGCGGTACTACCGCTACTGGTAAGCGGTACTACCGCTCCAAGCGGTACTACCGCTCCAAGCGGTACTACCGCCCTCCAAATAGCAGTACTACCGGGAGGCGTGGGCTGGAGGCTTATTTCGGGGCAGGGGAGTTCCTTCTCCCCATACCCATTCGCCGCCCCTTTGCTGTCTCTCTCCAAAGAATCGGCGCTGCGGAGGGCTCCGTGGATCTCCCTCTCCGGGCCGTTCCTCTTCATTCCCTTCGTGGAGACGATCCCCACCTCGTCCTCTTGCCATGGATGCGGTATTGCCCCGTTCCTTGCTCTTTTTATCTAGGTTTTCAATCTAGCTTCTTAGGGGCATTAGCGATTGCATCCTTAGATTTTTGGCTAAATCTAGGCTTGAGTAGGATGAAGAAGGCTTCTAGGCTGTTTGGATTAGTGTTTGGTTGGAGTAATTTTGATTGTGGTAGGGCGGAAGTACCGGATCTGACCACGGTAGTAGGACATGGCTGTTTCCCCGCCCCGAACGGTACTACCGCTCTCTGGAGAGGTACTACCGCTTAGAGCGGTACTACCGCTCCCGGGCCAGTACTACCGCTAGAGCGGTACTACCGCTCCACGGAGCGGTACTACCGCTTGGAGCCGGTACTACCGTTTAAGGGTCACGGTACCACCGCCATCTACCGTGAGTCCATCTTACTCCTACCTCTGTGATCCTCTTTGTTCGTTCTTGTGGCTTATCCTTGTTTAAATGCGGTTGTTTGCGTGTTTTGTGTGTGTGGTTCCAGGTGATGAGGTTCCCGAGTCTCAAGCTCGCCGTGTCAACCCCTTGGCCGTGCACGCCCAAGCGCTACCGCACCACCGAGCCTGCCAAGGATCTTCGAGTGCTCCACCTCCTCCCCAATTGAGGAAGAAGACAGGTCAAGCCAAAGCCGGGGAAAACTCTCGCCAAATGCCACCCAAGGAGTTACGGGCAAGGCGCCGTCATAATCCGTATGAGGTCGCCCAAGATCCCACTTTGGTCAACCGTCCATTCTGGAACAAGTTTCAGTTTGCTATCTATTTTGATGTTCTCAAGGCCAAGAAGAATCTCTATGTCAAAGTACACTCCATCGACATTGATCATATGAAGAGTGATCCCGACTACTTTGGTGACGCTCTTGAGATGTGCACTCAGTGAACATTCTCCGGATCATGCAATTCAACAAGGACTTCAATGCTGATGTGTGGCCCAGTTCTATGCCACGGTTCACCTTGGGACCGATGAGGACGGGACTCGACCTGGATGACCAATGGCAAGTTCTTTGTCGGTCAAGTGGAAAGCCTTCATGCGATTGATTGGGGTGGAAGACCTTGGACTTGAGTCTCCTGTCGGCTTTCGCCCCACCTTCGAGCCACCGCCACTCACAAGCAAGCTCTGTGGCCCTCTTGCACCACGAAAATCAACCCCCGAGACACACAAGGAGACCTATGAGCTATCTCGCCTATCTGGACATCCTTCACCGCATCTTCAGAGAGACTCTTTTCCCTCGCATCGAATCTGGACCAGGTTCACTCTTATCTTGTGGACATGCTTATCTTCTGTCAGCGTGAGAAGGGGCAGAGCACCGGAGAGACCTTGGATATCTCTCATGTTATGTGGTCTGAGCTAGTTTCTGCCATCTCCGAGCGCAAATGCCCAATTTATGCTCCATTCATTATGCTGCTCATTGAGAAGGCCTAGGAGCATGTCTATCCCAAGGAGGCACTGGAGCTTGGCGATTTGGTCTCTCACGATGTCAAGCGTCTGAGGAAGAAGGAGAACTGGGGCACTCAAGCCCCTAAGACTGGTGTTCCGTCATCTGCTGCTGCTATGGAGGCTGAAGAGGAGACTGAGGCTGAGGATGAAGATGATGACTTCGTGCCCTCTGGGGATCGAGCCATCTTGGGCCCGTAAGCTCAAGGCCAAGGTCAAGAAGCTCTTCTCGCATGGAGTCTCACGGTCGATTACATGGCTCACGTGGCGTAGAAGAAGGCCCGAGGTCGTCACAAGGAGCTCATGCGTCGGTTAGGCGCTACCGTCAGTGGATCGAGGACCAGCTTCGACGAGGAGGAGTGGATTCAAGACCTTGCCCATGGACCGATTCGAGACCGAGCACTTCGGTGGCAGCCGGTGGTGCCGATGATTCTGCTGGGCTCGATGCGCGTGTTCCTTAATTGCTCTCACCGGGGTCAGAGTGCTGCGTTCCCTCTCCTTTTTGGTGTCTCGATGCCAAAGGGGAGAGAGCTTAGGGATTCTTGAGTTGTGTCTTGTGTCTTGTTTCGTGTGTCTTGTCTTTCGTGTTTCAGCTTGGTTTGCTTTAGTTGGTTTGTCCGTGAGACGTGAGACCTAAGTTCGTATGTTCGAGTCATATGGTGTGAGACATATGCTACCCTACCCCTCAAGATCTTTATCTATGTCTATCTATGCTGTTCTCATACACCATGCTTAGTTTCTTGGTCTCTAAAATGTAGAGGGAGCTTTGATCCGGCGTATGTGTGCTGTGCAGTCCAAAGCACCTATCTAAATAGCACACATCGAGGGGGAGCCCAACTACATATTAGGACCGTCGGGTTTGTATGCTTTCGATTTATATCGTGTTTATGCAAATCCCGTATTGTCATCAATCCACCAAAAAGGGGGAGATTGTAAGGGCATATTTATTCCCTAGTGGTTTTGGTGATTGATGACAATGCTTTTGCGGACTAATCGTGTGCGTTAAGTTCTTTCGTAAGATCATCCATTGGCACGAGACGATTACATCCCCTCGGTGTTGCATTCAAGACGGTGTAGCTTGCGGTTCGTTGTTGGTGGACTAGTTTCGTAGGAGTCTCCGTACTATTAAGAGGGATCCGCTTTGGTAAGGCTAGGTGGAATTAACACGTACACATCTTTTTCACACCCGGTGTCTTCCTTTCGCATCTTTGAGCTGCCCTCTCCTCTGGCTCGGTTTAGCCACTGTGCCCGGTAGTATGATCTTCAGCGGTAGTACCGCCGTAGCCCTAAGCGGTAGTACCGCTCGGCCAGCGGTAGTACCGCTCCCAATAATCCGCTCCGTTGAGCGGTAGTACCGCTCATGGCTTCGACTACTACCTCAGTAGTACCGCGCCTACTACCGCCTCGATTCGAGACGGTGTTTTCTCGTGTCGGGTTTTGCGGCACTAGGGGCGGCAGTAGCGGCGGTAGTGCCGCTCTTAGCGGTAGTACCGCTCTGCTCCCGCGGTAGTGCCGCTCTGTGGTGGAGCGGTAGTACCGCTGGGTATGGAGCGGTAGTACCGCTCTTAGCGGTAGTACCGCCCTGTCTCAGCGGTAGTACCGCTCTGTGCGGGGCTGTTTAGTGGGGTAACGGTTGGATGTGTTACCCCACTATATAAAGGGTCATCTTCTTCCTTGTTGACTCACCTCTTTTCCCCCAAGCTCCATTGCTGCTCAAAGCTCCATTTTCGCCCGATCTCTCTCCTAGCCAATCAAACTTGTTGATTTGCTCGGGATTGGTTGAGAAGGCCTAGATCTACACTTCCACCAAGAGATATTTGATTCCCCCACCTATCCCTTGCGGATCTTGTTACTCTTGGGTGTTGAGCACCCTAGGCAGTTGAGGTCACCGCAAGCCATACTCCATTGTGGTGAAGCTTCGTGGGTTTGTTGTTGTTGTTGGGAGCCTCCGGTTGTTGTGGAGTTTGCCCCAACCTTGCTTGTAAAGGTTCGGTCGCCGCCTTCAAGGGCACCAATAGTGGAATCACGGCATCTCGCATTGTGTGAGGGCGTGAGGAGAATACGGTGGCCCTAGTGGCTTCTTGGGGAGCATTGTGCCTCCACACCGCTCTAACGGAGACGTACTTCCCCTCAAAAGGAAGGAACTTCGGTAACACATCCTCGTCTCCACCGGCTCCACTCTTGGTTATCTTTTCCCTTTACTTGTGCTTGCTTATTTGTTGTTCCTATCCTTGCTTGCTCGTGTGCTAGTGTTGTTGCATCATATAGGTTGTTCACCTAGTTGCACATCTAGACAACCTTTATTATTGCAAAGTTTAATTTGGTTAAGAAAAGCTTAAAAATTGTTAGTTGCCTATTCACCCCCCCCCCTCTAGTCAACCATATCGATCCTTTCACAAGAGAAGTATGTTCTGTTTTGTGACAGTCAGAGTGCTATTCATCTTGCCAAGAATTTAAGCTATCACTCTCGAACCAAGCACATTGATGTGAGGTACCATTGGATTCGAGATGTTGTGAGTTCCAAGTTGCTGAAACTTGAGAAAATCCATACCGACGACAATGGTTCAGATATGATGACCAAGATATTACCAAATGAGAAGCTACAAGCATGTTTCAAGGTAGCGGGCATGGCGGTGCCCCCCTCATGAGTCGGAGGGGGAGATTTGTTGGGATATCCTCCTCATGTGGGCTGTGAGGAGATGACCATTTGAGGCCTTTTAGGCAGCCCAAAGAGATGCATAAGCCCACTACCCATTAGGGTTATGACCTAGGGTCATTTTGGACTTTGCACATGTGTGGATGGGGATGCTTTACCCTCCTTCCAGCAGCCACCACCAAGAGTGACGAAAAAACAGTTCATCCTCCAAGAGAGAAGAAGAGAGAAAACCAAGAGAGTAAGGGAAGAAGAGGAAGATTGAAGGAAGAAGGAAAGGGAGCTCCTCCCCAAGGTTGTTATGGTCCAGATCCACTACCTTATCTCCTTCAAGCTTCAGTTCCACCATCTTTGGTGAGATTGTTCAAATCCCTAGTTCTTGAGCCCCAAATCTTGTTGTGTTCATCCAAGATTCAGAAATTTTGATGTATGACATCCTCTAGTGCTGTCTAGAGAAGAACTTGTTGTATCCCACATTTGATAATAGTGGAAGAGGATTTGGGTGGCTTCGGCCCGTGGTTTTTCCCCTCAAGTTGAGGGGTTTTTCACGTAAAAATCTGGTGTCTCTTTGTTGATGCTTGATGCTGTCAAGAAAACTTACTCCTACCACAAGACACTAGGCTGAGGAGTGTCTTGTCTGCCGAGTAACATTTTCTGCCTCCATATACGCTGCTGCATATGTTTCCTTCCGTGCTAAGCAACGATCCTTGAATTAGTACAGGATGTGGTGCTGAGATTACTTGTTTCCGCTGCAGTTTTCAGTTAACCACAAGTGTATTTGTGTGCTAATTTCCAACAGTTTTTGCCTCCGACTCATCCCCGGTATGGAGAGGAATTGAGGCTGGGTTGGAGCTCCTAAAGAAAGGCATCATCTGGCGAGTGGGAGATGGAAGAGACATTCAAATCCAAAGAGACCAATGGATTCCCCGGAAAGAAGGACTTAAGACTGCAACTTTTGTTAGGAGGTCAAGATTGCGCTGGGTGAACCAGCTAATGCAACCTTATGGCAAGGAGTGGAATGTGGAGCTAATAAGGCAAATCTTTCATTCTTTTGACGCCTGCAAAATCTCCATTCCGAGGTCAAATGCTAAAGATCGGATCGCTTGGCACTATGAAAGAAATGGGGTCTTCACAGTAAGAAGTGCGTATAAGCTGGCCGCTGCAATTCATGGGCAGTCCCGTCAATCCCCGTCAAGCTCGTCAAGGGAACATGATGATAGGAGCATCTGGGACCTCATCTGGAAATCGAATGTTCCACCAAAAGTGAGAATTTTTGGATGGCGAGTAGCTACCAACACGCTCACGCTGGCCACGAAGAAGAATAAGTGGAGGAGAACTTTAGAACTGGATGCCACATGCAGCATATGCGGGTGTGGCGAGGAAGATGAATTCCATGCGGTGGTAACCTGCACAAAAACTAGAGCTCTCAGACATGAAATGAGAAAAGAATGGGAACTTCCTCCTGAGGAATCATTCAGGTACACCGGCCCGGACTGGCTGCAAATGCTATTGGGCACAACGACTGAGGCCGTGAGGGCGAGGGTGTTGATGCTTTTGTGGAGAGGTTGGCATCTTCATGATGACTGTGTCCATGGGAAAGGAAACGAGTCAACTAGCCAATCTGTACAATTTCTCCTGAATTACGAAGAAGAATTGCAGCTAGCTACATCCATTTCGTATCCCTCCTCAGAGTCTGGGAAGAAGAAATGGCCAGGTGCCAACCCTGAAGCACGAAGTGCCGTTCAGGAAACCATGAAGTGGTCTGCTCCTGATCGAAATTCAGTGAAGCTGAACTCTGACACAAGCTTTCTACCGGACAGTGGCCACTGCTGGGGAGGTGCAGTTGCGAGGGACTATAGAGGACTGGTGGTTGTATCAAGTGGAAAGCAGACCGGCATTGCTGCAAGTGTGGAGGAAGCAGAAGCTAGAGCCGTTTTGTTTGGGCTGCGAGCCTTGGCAGAATCATACAGTGGAACAGTTGTGATAGAGGTGGACTGTATGGCGCTAGCAAACGAGCTGAAAAAGGACACGCAGAACCTATCCCCTTGCTATGGTGTGATACGTGATATCATGGAGATCTTGGCGAAGTTCACTTCCTTCAAGGTCGCTCACGTTGGAAGGAAGGGCAATGCACTGGCCCATGAATTAGCTGCAGAGGCAAGACAGAAGGGTGATTTCCAGCTCATCGCCAGGGTCCCGACCAGACTGATGAATCTGATGCAGGCTGAGTGTCCGGCCTCTACTTGAGTATTTGTGTACTCGAGTTTCTCAAAAAAAAAATCTGGAATTTCAAAATTCTTTCTGTCGAAACTTGTTCATGTTTTTATTTTAGTTTTTGAAAATTCTGAGTTCTTCAATAAATTATCAGATTTTCGTACATTGTTCTTTGTATAAAAAATCACAATTTCCAAATGAAGTTCGAAACAATTCGAAAACCTGTCCGGATTCTGCTTTGCAATTAGTTCCTATCCCATCACGCTCCCGGTTTTACATGGACGCTTGATAACTGCGATGGTTAGCTGCTCTTCTACATAAGATGGAGGTCCAAAGTTCGAAACCATGGCAGGATTTTGCGCGCTTCGTTTTTTTCTTTTTAATGTTGCTGCGCTACTGTACAGCAAACAGGCGCTGTCGCTACAGCACCCACTATTGGGCCGGCCCAGTCGCGGGGTCCCTGTGCGTTGCTAGGGCCTCCAGTTTCTTTAGCTGCTGGTCGTTATCTTTGGTTATTCACCATACCTGATGTTTTAGTTGTACTGGATGTTATTGTTTCTTAATTAATCAAATGGTGGCAAGCCCTCAAAAATAAATAAATAAAGACGGCGTCGAATAGGAGCTCCCGAGCGAGACATAGGTGCGCTCTAATTTGCCGAGCTGTGCAGAATACGGTTGGATGGTTTTGGATTTGGGGCAAGGTGACGGGATCCTCGGCACTGAGACTTGTCTCGCTTCGTTGGCATGAGATTTTTCAGTTCCAAACTGGGCCTGGCTCATTTCCGGCGAGCTGAAGTTCCTTCTCTATTTTCTTCCTCTCCTAGGAAAATGTGTCCATCTGCTTGGCTTCAATCGCAATGGTTTCCACCGGCTGTTGGATAACGTTGGATTACGCCCGGATTGACGTGTGCAGTGCATCGATCAGTAGCTACTCACTCGTAGCTAGCTTAGCTACAGGGAGCCTGCGCCCACGACACCCCTGGTGGACTGGTACGTCCCCTCGAAGTAGTAATCTCTTGTGTCTCTGTATATATTCTGACGCAGAGATCGCGAATCCCTGCGCCTGACGCAGCCACCCGCTCCCTTCCTGCTGTTTAGATCAGACATCAGAGCATAGACCTCCCTCCCCTACGCCCCTACCCTGCTCCGCCACGGCCACGGCCATGGACGACGTGCTCCGTTTCAATTCAGGCCCGTTCAGAAATATATCGATTGTAAATACGGGCATCAGGCTGTCACTCACTTTGGTTAGCCCGGTGGGGATTAGTGTCATCACGGAGACTTTCGGCCATCCCTACATACTCTGGCACGCATGTGTTCACGGATCGCCCATCCCGCCTCCGTAGAGTCGACCTGTTTGTTATTGGCATATTAAAGACTGTAGATGTTGAACATGATATATTTGTATTGCTATTCCTATCTTCTATAGCCTTGTATAGTTGACTTCTAGAGATACGGTAAGATTAGTTTCCTTGTCACGCAAGACATCCTGTGTATATATTGTGAAAGCAACTCCAGCGCAGGGACCCAAACAGACACGGATTTTGTCTGCTTTTTGTCCATTTCGGTCTCCTGTCCGCCAAGCGGACATGGGGCGGACACTGCAGGCATCCAACGCAAGAACGAAAAAGCGGACATAGCGGACATCAGCTACACTAGGCGAGCGCGGACGAGGTGGCACGGCGAGCGGGGCGGGCGAAGCGAGCGGCCGCGGCGAGCGACGAGGCGAGAGGCGAAGCGGCGAAGCGTAGGGCGGCGAGGCGAAAGCGGCCGCGGCGTGGCGTGGCGAAGCTTGGACGAACGGGCGAAGCCGCAGGCGGGCGAGGCGAGCGGCCGTGGCGAAGCGGGACAAGCTGCAGCGAAGCGGGCGGGCGAGGTGGCGCTGCTCACGGCGGCACGCACGGGAGGCGTGGCGAAGCAAGCTGCGGCTAGCTGCCGGGCGCGCGGGAGGCGGGGCGAGGTGCTCGGGTGCTCTCCAGTGAGCACGGCGGCCGCCTGCGCATGGGGCCTCGCCGGTGGCCTCGCTCCTCCTTGCGGCGTGGGTGGAGGTAGACGCCAGCTCGTGGGTAGTCGATGCTACGTGGGACCAGGAGCGGACACGAGCGGACGACAGCGGTCGACGAGAGCGTCCGCTTCTGTCCGCTTCGTATCCATTTTTTCCTATATTTGGGCCAAGTTTGGGTCGGGGAGGCTAGCAGGCGGGCACCCGCGTCCGTTTAGGTCGTTCCGTTGGGCCAAGTTTTGTGTCCGGATGAACCAAACGGACAAAATGGGTCTCTCCCTTGGAGTTGCTCTGAACGACTTCATGGAATACAATTGAGTTGCATCGCATATTCTCACTACATGGTATCAGTTTTACCGCGATATCCTCTCGCTTTCGCAACCCGCAGCCGCCGCACCCTCCAGTAGCTGCCGTTGCCGCCAACTCCAAACCCTAACACCGCCGCCGCCGCTACCTTTCCCGTAGCCGTCGCCGCCTCCTCATCCTACCAAAAACCTTACGCCACCGCTGCTCCCTTCTTCCCACAGCCGCCGCTGCTCCCTTCTCCCCAAACCCTAGTGCCGCCGCCGCTGTTCTTCTACAGCCGCCCCCGCCCCTTCCCTCGACCACCACCCAAACCCTAAGCCGCCGCCGTTACTCTCTTCCTCCTGTAGCCGCCGCCGCTGTCACCTCCCCACAGCTGCCGCTGCCTCTTCCCTCCCCACACCACCTAAATCCTAATCACCCGACGCCACAATGTCCCGCTCCAAGGCCGACCCATCCGACGACGGTTCTTTCGCCGGTTCCATGTTCACCTCCGACCGCCTCAACGAGCTTCACATCAAAGACCACGTACCCGTCATCCTCGACCTCGACTCGCCATCCTACAACGCGTGGCGCACCTACTTCGCGCTGTTGTTCCACTCTTACCGTCTCATCGAGCATGTTGATGGGAGCGTCGACTTCCGCAACATGAAGGACGACGATGAGTGGCTTGCTGTGGATGCCTGCATCGCCAAGTGGCTCTTCCTCACCATCTCCGGCAGTCTCTTCAACATGGTGAACTCCTGCGACCTGTCGGCGTACGCTATGTGGACACGGCTGTGTGACCTCTTCCTCGACAATCAACTCCAACGCCGCGTCTTCCTTCAAGGGGAGTCCTTCACTATGCAGCAAAACGATCTTTCAATCGATGAGTATTGCACGCGGTTGAAGGTTCTCGCCGACGAGCTGCGTGACGTCGGCATGACCATCGACGACTCCGTCCTCCTCACCAACCTCCTTCGCGGCCTCCACCCCGACCTTGGCCAGTCCGCTGCCAACCTCTCCCTCGTCACGCCGACATACGCGAAGGCAGTCACGTACCTTCGCATGGAGGAGAAGCGCCTCTGTAACGCTTCGATGCGGCTATATCTCCCACGTGTCGAAGCACGACTTAGAGGCATAACCGCATTGAAAGCAATGTCGCAAGTGAGGTAATCTTCACACAACCCATGTAATACATAAGGGAAAGAGATACATAGTTGGCTTACAATCGCCACTTCACACAATACATGAGTAAAGCATTACATCATACAGATACAATCAAGGTCCGACTACGGAACCAAAATAAAAGAAGACTACCCCAAATGCTACACGGATCCCCGATCGTCCCAACTGGGCTCCACTCTTGATCAACTGAAACGAAACAACACAATGAACAAGATCTTCATCGAGCTCCTCCTTGAGCTCGGATGTGTCACCTGCGGTTTCATTGGCACACCGCAAACTGGTTTTGGAAGTATCATGAGTCACGGGACTCGACAATCTCACACCGCGAGAACAAGACTATTTAAGCTTAAAGGTAGGACAGGTAGTGAGGTGGAGCTGCAGCAAGCGACTAGCATATATGGTGGCTACCATACGCAAAAGAGAGCGAGAAGAGGAGGCAAAGCACGGTCGTGAAGCTAGTAGCGATCAAGAAGTGATCCTGAAACTAGTTACGTCAAACATAACTCCAACACCGTGTTCACTTCCCGGACTCCGCCGAGAAGAGACCATCACGGTTACACACGCGGTTGATGTATTTTAATTAAGGTCAACTTCGGGTTTTCTACAACCGAACATTAACAAATTCCCATCTGCCTCATAACCGTGGGCACGGCTTTCGAAAGATAATACCCTGCAGGGGTGTTCCAACTTAGCCCATTATAAGCTCTCACGGTCAACGAAGGATATTCCTTCTACCGGGAAGACCCGATCAGTCTCGGAATCCTGGCTACAAGACATTTCGACAATGGTAAAACAAGACCAGCAAAGCCGCCCGATGTGCCGACAAATCCCGATAGAAGTCGCACGTACCTCGTTCTCAGGGCACACCGGATTGTCCAAACTTCCGGTAGGCGAGCCCAGAGTTGCCCCTGGTACACCGTGGTCGACAGCTTGGACCAACACTCGAAGGAGCACCGCCCGGGGTTAAAATAAAGATGACCCTTGAGTCTGCAGAACCCAAGGAAAAAAGGCTTAGGTGGCAAATGGTAAAACCAATGTTGGGCCTTCTTTGGAGGAGTCTTATTCAAAGCGAACTGTCAAGGGGGTCCCATAAATCACCCAACCCTGTAAGGAACGCAAAATCCGGGAACATAATACCGATATGACGGAAACTAGGGCGGCAAGAGTGGAACAAAACACCAGGCATAAGGCCGAGCCTTCCACCCTTTACCAAGTATATAGATGCATTAATTAAATAAGATATATTGTGATATCCCAACAAGTAAACATGTTCCAACAAGGAACAACATCTCCATGTTCCAACAAGGAACAAACTTCATCTTCACCTGCAACTAACAACGCTATAAGAGGGGCTGAGCAAAGCGGTAACATAGCCAAACAACGGTTTGCTAGGAAAGGATGGTTAGGGGCTTGACATGGCAATATGGGAGGCATGATAAGCAAGTGATAGGCATCGTAGCATAGGCATAGCAAAAGAGCGAGCATCTAGCAAGCAAAGATAGAAGTGATTTCGAGGGTATGGTCATCTTGCCTGAGATCCCGCAAGGAAGAAGAACGAGTCCATGAAGAAGACAAACGGACGAAGTCGAACGAATCCTCACAACTCCGGAACGAAACCGAAGCTAACGAGAGAAGCAACCCGGAAACAAACAACAACATGGTAAACCAACAAGCACAAACATGGCATGATGCACAACCAAGTATGATGCATGTCCGGTTTAAATAGCATGGCATGACAATATGCACAAACAAAACTACAAGTTAAATGGAGCGCAATATGCAACGAGTTGCATATTGACGAAACACCACATCAATTATTTAGTTCTCTCTCGGTTATGTACCCAACAATGTTAAATATTATTAAACATGGCAAGAGATGAAGCATAATTAAACTAGCTATTTAGGCAAGTTTAAGTGAGGCCGGGAACAACAAACAACAAATTCCGGAAAATCCCCACATGTTATTTAGCAATTTAATGCAAACACAATTTTAAGCATTTAAATGTTGTTATCATGATGCGGATGACATATGCAAATCTTATGCAATTTCATGAAAATGTTGACATGAGCAAGATACTAGGCATTTGTCACCGTGGAGGAAAGAAAGGGTGTCACGGCGATGAATCCGAAAATGATGCTACGAAACATATCGGTTCCGGTAGCTCATGGAGATACCGGTGCAAAAGGAGGCGTGCGGATGTGCGAAACATGCTAGAGATGGTGGGGTGCTCCCGACTACCGGGTTCCCACGGGTTAGTGGCATGGAAACGAGGAACGTGCAAAGACAATTCGATCACGGTGCAAACACAAACATCTCATACAACATGCATTCGTTCACGGGCGTCGTCTCGGTGGTTATACCTTCCAAGGGAGCATTCTCGAGTGGTTCGAGTTCGTAGAGGAAGTAGTTGTACACGGGTCGTAGTGCAAGTAGTTGTTCACGTTTCGAAGAGGAACTTGACAGATTCGAATCCCTTCTGGGGTGTCGTGGTACTTGCGGTCTCGGCGACGGTAGTTGTACACGCACGTGAACGAACTTGACGAGTCATCGTCATCCTGGTATGATGAATCCCTAACGGCGGTAGAGGTACACTTGGCGGTCTTGGGTCTACATGATTTGGATGCATTCGGGGACGTCTCAGTCGTCCAACGTAGAGGCCGGAGTTGCGGGCGTTGGAGGCGGGGCCGGTCGAGGATGATGTCCCTTGATGGATCTGAAGGCGGAGACGGCACACGAGGAGGAGGTCGGGGATGGGTCGTCGAGGCTGGAACCAGGGTGGAGGCGCATAGGAGGAGGCTCGAGGCGCGCTGGAGGTGGTGGTGCTCGCGGGTGCAAGGCGGCCGGTGCTGGGGCTCCGGCGAACTCCGACCAAAACAGAGGGGACAAGCGGCGCGGGGCTCCTGCTGGACGCGGAGGACGACGGACGCAGGCGCAGGTGCTCGAGGAGCTCCTCTCCTCGAGCGCTTGGGCGACGGGGACTTGGCGAGGAGGAGGTGCGGGAACACCGGTTCCTTCCGGGAACGAGGCGGGGCGAGCTGGGCGGCCTGGACTCGCCGGCCGGAGGGGCGACAGGGCATGGTTTCGGGCGCCATGGGAGGCAAGGCGTGGGGCGTGGGGCGTGTGGAGGCGCTGGAGGAATCGAGAGGAGAGGGATCGAGACGAGGTGCGGCGCTGCTTCCTCTCTCGAAGACGGCGCATCAAGGGAGGAGGGGAGCGAGCAGGGCTCTCCCTGGCGATGTGTGCGTATGTGTGTGGCGGCGGGCAAAGGGAACGAGGGGAGATCGATGGAGAGGGGATCGGGCTCTCTGGCGGCTAGGGTTAGGAGGGTTAGGTGGGCCTTGGGCCGGCTTAGAGGCCGGCCTGGCTGCAGGTTCTTGGCTGGGCTCTCTCTCACTACTAAAAGAAAAGAAAAAAACAGAGATTAAGAAAGAAAAGAAAGAGGGGTTAGGGAAGAAGTTGGACACGCAGATAGTTTTCTCGAACTCACAAAAATGTGCTTGTTCCGAGAAAATAGAAAAGGCCATGATTGAAAGATTTGAATTCAACTCATTTGATTTAAAATTCAAATGATTTGAATAGGAAGTGAGGGTAGGGAAGGTCCAAAAATGTTCGGATTTTTGGTGGAGCTCCGGAAAATGATGAAAGAAATTATGGACAAGTGAAAGATCGTGGATGTCGCCTAGAGGGGGTGTGAATAGGCGCTTTAAAATAATTATGGTTTAGGCTTGAACAAATGCGGAATAAACCTAGCGGTTAATTTGTCAAGCACAAAACCTACAACAACTAGGCTCACCTATGTGCACCAACAACTTATGCTAAGCAAGATAAACTACTAGGTGATAGCAAGATATATGACAAGAACCAATATGGCTATCACAAGGTAAAGTGCATAAGTAAAGAGCTCGGGAAAGAGATAACCGAGGCACGCGGAGACGACGATGTATCCCGAAGTTCACATCCTTGCGGATGCTAATCTCCGTTTGGAGCGGTGTGGAGGCACAATGCTCCCCGAGAAGCCACTAGGGCCACCGTAATCTCCTCACGCCCTCGCACAATGCAAGATGTCGTGATTCCACTAAGGAACCCTTGAGGTCGGTCACCGAACCCGTACAAATGGCAACCCTTGGGGCGGTCACCGTACCCGTACACTTTGGCAACCCTTGGGGGCGGTCACCGTACCGTCAAATTGCTCAAGCGACCTCCACAACCTAATTGGAGACCCGACGCTGTCTTGAGCTTTACACCACAATGATTGAGCTCCGAACACCACCAACCGCCTAGGGCGCCCAAGCATCCAAGAGGAACAAGCTCAAGGGCACCAAGCACCCAAGAGTAATAAGCTTCTCAACTTGTAACTTCCACGTATCACCGTGGAGAACTCAAACCGATGCACCAAATGCAATGGCAAGGGCACACGGAGTGCCCAAGTCCTTCTCTCCCAAATCCCACCAAAGCAACTAATGCTAGGGAGGAAAATGAGAGGAAGAACGAAAGAAGAACACGAAGAACTCCAAGATCTAGATCCAAGGGGTTCCCCTCACTTAGAGGAGAAAGTGATTGGTGGAAACGTGGATCTAGATCTCCTCTCTCTTTTCCTTCAAAAACTAGCAAGAATCCATGGAGGGATTGAGAGTTAGCAAGCTCGAAGAAGGTCAAAAATGGGGGAAGAACACGAGCTCAAAGGGATAAGGTTGAATGGGGAAGAAGACCCCCTTTTATTGGAGCTCCCGAATCCAACCGTTATGTTCACAGCCCGCACAGAGCGGTACTACCGCTCCAAGGAGCGGTACTACCGCTCCAAGGAGCGGTAGAACCCCTTCGAAACACAACAGCGAGGAGGCAAAAGGCCAAAAGAACCTTCGGAGCGGTAGTACCGCTCGTCCTCACGGTACTACCGCTCGACCTCACGGTACTACCGCAAATGGTAGCGGTACTCATGCTTGCGAGCGGTACCACAAAAATACTTCAGGCCTACTTCATTGAGCAAAACACGAGATTTTGGTCCGAGCGGTACTACCGCTTAGGAGCCATGTAGTACTTGCTGGGCGGTACTACCGCTCAGGAGCTGATAGTACTGCTCTGGAGCGGTAGTAAAAAATTACATCCGCTCTAGTCACGGTAGTACCGCTGCAGCCTTTACCAAAACAGCCATAACTTTTGCAAACGGACTCCGAATTCAACGAAACCAAGTTTGTTGGAAAGCTAGAAACAATGGCTAACACAATCTTGAGAGAAATACTAATAATAAGAAAATGAGAAAAGGCCCAAAAGAAAATGGTGAGAACCCTTCCTCGGAAAAGACCGGTAAAACCTCCAACACCGAAAACATCATAGAAGACGCATGCAAACTCCGTTTCGATGAACTCAAGCTTGTCATAAAGATGACCATAAGCTCTAAGACTCACAAAGAGAACCAAACAAGAACCAAGAAACATGATGCAAGGATGCAATGGTTTGAGCTCTCGACGAACGATACGATCAAGCTACTCACTTGAGAGCCCCCTTGATAGTACGGCTATCGATCCTATAACCCGGTCTCCCAACTACCACCATGAGACCGGTAAAATAGAAAACCTATCAAGGGCAAACCTTTGCCTTGCACATGATCCACTTGAGCTAGATGATGACGATCTTGTCCTCCTCAAGATGGACCACCTTTCTTGATTGCGTTGGGTCGATGGAGACTAGATGATTGCTCCCCATACTCCACTATGGGTGAGCCACTCTTGACACATCTTCACAAGTCCATTGACACCACAATGGATGGCAAGCTTCAAGCACTTGATCTCTTCGTGATGCTCCACTTGAACTTGCACACAACAATCTTGATGACGATCACCACTTGATGTCATCCTTTCCATGGGTTGTATGATATCTTCCTCTTGACGCAAGCCCATGGACACGCATCTAACCCCACATAGACTCTCACATAGACCATGGGTTAGTACACAAAGTGCAATGGATAATGCTTACCATACCATGGGATCACTTGATCCCTCTCGGTACATCTTCTACGCTTTGTGAGTTGATCAACTTGATTCACTCTTGACTTAGTCTTGATCAACCTTGAATCTTTCCAACTCTATTCGTTTGGATGATGTCTTGAAGGTAAACATGAATGATCACACAATCTTCTTCTTCAAGACATGCTTGCAATAAGCTCAATACTCACATGACCAATCTTTGGATAATTCCTTAATAGCACCTTGGTCAACACATAAACTCCTTGAAACCAACACATGGACTTCAAGAAATGTCTATGGACAAATCCTTCAAATATAACTCAATGCAACCATTAGTCCATAGAGAATGTCATCAATTACCAAAACCACACATGGGGGCACCGCATGTTCTTTCAATCTCCCCCATTTTGGTAATTGATGACAATCACTTTCAAGAGAGTTTATATAAGGAATTATGCATCACCATGCAATGCAACAACCAATAATGCATGCGTATGAGATGCAAATGCTTAGGAACAAAACCAAAGCAAGGAGAAAACTCTGAATACTTCTCCACAAAACTCTCTGAAACTTCTCCCCCATTGGCATCGATTGCCAAAATGGGCGAAAAGCTAAGAAGACCAATATAAATTGTGGTCCTCCATAAATTGTGTATTTCTCAACAAGAGAGTGGAATGCCATGCAATACACATATCCAACGGTTAATACTTGGAGGAACACAAACTATATGAGGCCCAAAGATTGCAAAAGAATGATATGCCACATAGACATAACAAAGAGAGAAACAAGCAATCAAGCAATCAAAAGATACCAATTGAAGCAAGCAATCAAAGGATATCAATTGAACCAACTAGACCAAAGATCCTATGAGCCACATGAATGAAGGATATTATGATATGAGACGAGGAGTGTTCTAAAGAAACTAGAGAAGCTCCCCATGATTTGTGCACAAAAAGAATGTTTTGTAATTGGATACAAAGTGCACAAAATAGGATCATAGCTCCCCCAAAATCAATAGAAACTTACAACAAGTGCAAGTGAGCATATAGGAAACTAAGGCTAGCGCTTGCAACAAGCACATGGTTGAGCAAAATTGTAAAATAGGCAACTTAAGAATAGGCTCAACCAAAATGATGTGTGTGAGTCATGGCAAAGCACATGAGAAGACTAATATACGGATGAGCATAAGCATCAACATAGTCTCGAATGAATGAGATACACGGTGCAAAGCCTTTCATTCTCACACACAACTAGCAAATGGGTTCACAAGCTTACTAATAAGAAAATAGAGAACCCATGCTTGTGACAACCCGTGGTGAAGATAGACGACAAGAGGCTCATCAAGACGAGGGGTACCAATTAAGATGGCAAAAGCCTCGTAAAGATGAGCAAGAGGAAAATAATCTTCACCACACAAGAGTGCGTCAAGATGCAACGATAGAGGACACGCACTCAAGGCAAAAGCTTTCACGGAGCCACCAAAGAAATAACATAAGAAAGACAAGGTGGACGTGAAAGAAAGGATATCAACTAGAGATGTAATTTCTCTCAAGTGTATAAGGTTCTATGTAGACGAAATCATGATGATATATATATCTACAAAGAAGAATGTACACCCAAAATAGTTACAACACGAAGGAACAAGATATCCACAAGGAAGTCATAAATATACCAATAAGATATTTGCTTGAAAGCATAGAACTTGGCTAGATATGGTCTTATTGTATATAAATGAAGTCCAAACACACATCCATCAAGGGCATCACAACTAGCAACAAGAGATCATCGTTGGGATGCTTTGAGAAAGGAAACAAGTATCACAAGATATGAAATGAAAATCATGCCAAGATGCAACCTACACAAGGTTGAATGCAAGAGGAGAAAGCATGAATAGATACTTGTTACCGAGATATCATTGGAAGGTTGTAGTAGATACCAATTGAAGGTATATAGTAGTTCATTGATCATCCTAGCTTGACTCCAATATGCACATGGTGACAACACCTTCCTTGTGAGTGAGCCGAGCATCCAATGCATCTCCAAATGTTCCTAGAAGAACAACACAAACTAAACGGTACCCAAACTTATCGGGACCAAATAGTTAGAAACACCAATACATAGGACAAACTCCACATAAATAGGTGCATATAGATATGAAAATGAATTTCATGCACCTCTCATCCAATTTGAGACTTGGTGGAGTTTCCCTATATATTGGGTCAAAGAAAGAAAGCATGCCAAATAAAATACATGAAGTAAACATGCATGCTCAAAACTTTCAAGAACCGAAACCAAATGAAAACGAGATGCAAAGAAAAAGGATACCAAATAGATAAATTATCACTTGGAAGATATCATTAAAGATACATCAAGGAATGAGATATCCATTGATACACACGAAATGAAGGATGTCAAACTCCCAAAAGAGAGAATGGTTCCAAACAAACCAAGCCCTCTACAAAGTTTCATGATGGCACAAAGTACCAAAAAGAAACGGCTTGCCTTCCACAAACACACACTTGATAAGGATCACAAGATGAGCGTTTTAGAGAAAATAGGATAGCTCCCCGACGAGTTGTGCATTACATAGGATTTGCATTTGAATACAAAATGCACAAGGTGGGATCACCACTTTCACTATATCTAGAAAACACTAGACAAGAACAAGAAATAAACAAGATCCACAAGTGGTAGGTAAGACAAAGGGAGTTGACACAAACTTGGCAAGAGGAAAGGCAAATAAAAACAAAAGCCAATGTAAAGATGATCAATAAATTCTACCACACATAAGTGACTACCAATTGTCAAAAGACAAAAAGTATATGGAAATAATTCCGGTGGTAGATACCAAGGATATCCAACATCATCTTCACAACAAACACAAGCAAATTGCAACTTGTAGAGCTATCATGCCACCTAGGAACAAGATAATTTACAATATCAATTCTAGGTGACAATATCTCAAATGTACACATTTTCTAGGCTAGTAATACACACATAGCATATTACTCCCCCATAATGTGATACCAAATAAAGATACACAAGAGGCAATTAAAAGGATCCAACAAGAGATAATTAATGGAAAATTTAGAATTTGAATTTCTCATGAGAGATATACCACCTAGAGACTAGATAATCTTGAAATATCAATACTAGATGGTATTACTCATGTACACACATTTATAGGATTGTGAGGTGCATAAAGCACATCACTCCCCCATAATGGGATATTCCATTAATCTCTCACAAGAGCCAACTAAGAAATAAACAAGATGCAAAAAGGCTCAACACACAACACACATGTACATGATGTGCAAACCAACATGCACATACTTGATTTCTCAAGATAAGCAATTTTGAAGCACAACATATACAAGCACATGCAAGATACAAAACCACAACATGCTAAGGGAGAAGTAACTTTTAATGTAAGCAATTTAAGCACGAAGTTACATAAGGAGGAACATTGGATATATGATAGAAAGATAATCCGAATGACTTGGCTTGACACAATATGAATGATGAGGACCCCTTAAATCTTCATAATGTAGCCAAGTCTCCAATGACCTCCAACAACACCTATTGATCAAGTTTGAGCTAGTTGGTCCCCAACCAAGTTGGGTCCTAAGAGGTTAGTCACAATAGGCTTGGCCACCCAAATGGTTCTTTTCTTGACACCACTTTGAGTACCAACAAACTTGGCAAACACATTGCCAACCTTATCCTTCCCAAGAGAATAGACATCATCAATAATAATTGGGTTGGATAAGTTACCACTAGTGCATGAAGAAGCGGCGTGGCCTTTCTCACGACATAAGTAGCAACGTCTACTCTTCACTTTCTTCTCACTTGATTTCTCAATAAGAGAAGCATTAACTTGAGTCTTCTTGGGAAGTGGCCTCTCTTCAACTTGAGGTTGAGCATGAGATTGAACTTGTGCCCTCTTCCCTTGTTGCTTGACAATAATGGCCTTCTTCTTCAATGGGCAAGATCTAACATGATGCCCTTCTACTTTGCACTTGAAGCAAACAATCTTGGCCGATTTCTTGACTTGTTCTTGGCCCTTCTTTTTGTTCATCTTGGACTTCTTCTTCTTATTGGAGTTGAATCCAAGTCCACCTTTGTCATTGGGGATTTTTGCACACTCAAGATATTGTTGAGTGTGGATTTCCTTCATGACTCTTTTCCAAGTCTTTCTTCAAAGAAGTGACTTGGGCCTTGAGCTCTTTGATTTCCTCTACATGGTTAGTCTCAATACAAGTACTAGAGGAAGTATAAGCTTCATTGTTAGAGCAACAAGGCAAGGAAAGCAATTCATCACAAGATGTACCAACATTGTGAGTAGATGAATTCCAAGGACTAGCACATATCAATATAGCATTTTGACTAGAAGTAGTGCTAGTATCCACATGAGGATCACTAGATGTTACCTTAGCAAGCATGGCCTCATGAGCTATCATTAGCACATTATGGGATACTATAAGATAGTCATGAGAGTTTGAGAGCTTTTCATGGCTTTCTTCCAATTTCCCATAATTGCTAGATAGCAACTCAAGTTGAGCCCGTAGCTCAACATTCTCCTTCAAAATGGATGCTTCACAAGAGATAGAGTTAGTAGCACAAGCATCATCATCAGCAACAAGAGGAGAAGACAACTTGGCAAGCTCTTTTGAATATGAAGCTTTAAGTTGAGCATGAGACTCGGTGATTTTGATGAGCTCACTCTTAATGACCCTTGAGCCATTTTCGAGGTGCTCAAAGTCCTCAAGGAGTTTAGCATGCACAACTTCAAGCTCCTCATTTTAGTTTCAAAATCATTGGCCACCTCAAGAGCTCTATCACGAGATTCCCTCACTCTAGAAAATTCTAGAGCAAAAGTCTCCTCAAGAGATTCCTTGGTGGTTTGTTCAAGTTCAAGAGCTTGAGAGAGGTCCGCAATCTCATTAGCGTAATCACGCTCATGACCTTCCATTTTATCAATGGTGACCTCATGCTCCTCAAGACGAGATTCCAACTCATCAATATATTTCTTGCCCTCAATAGCAATAGACATGATTTCCATGAAGTTGGAACGAGCAATTTTATTCTTAAGAAGAGCTTTAAAATCATTTCCCCTTAATTTTTAAGGAGGCAACATCATCACTCTCTTCATCATAATCAACATCATCATCACTCTTGCCATCATCAATATCATCACAAGATATATTGGGATTCAAAGTGGAGCTACCTTTGAAGCCTTGGCCATAAGGCAAAATGCAGTAGATGATGATATAGGATCCCTTGAAGCACCATTCAAGACCACATCTTGTTCCATGGAGTGTTGGGTTTCATCTACATTGTTAGCACAACAACTCGAGGAAATACATGCATTTTATCATGGCAACAAGATATAGCAAGCATATCATCATGAGATTTAGTCAAGCAATTTCTACATGATATGCAAGGACTATCAACACAAGCAAGTGAAACATTTGGAGTGCTCAAGTGCTAAGGCCCAAAAGACGAAGCATTGCAATAATATTTTGATGTCATCCACATAAAGCACACTATCATCATTGCAATGACTGACACTACTCACCATATCATTACCTTGTGGCAAACCACATGTAGGTGAAGTAGAAGAAGTTGAGAAGACTATACGGCCGGAGGTGGAGGGAGAACAATCATCCCTACAAATCTTGGACACACCATATTTATCTTGAAGCTTCATCCACAACTCATGAGCATCCCGGAACGGCATGAGTTGAAATATAACTACATTGCTCAAAGCATCGAAAAGCACATCAGAAGCTTGAGCATTGAGATAAGAGTTTTTCTCTTCCTCTAAAGATAATCTTTGGGGATCCTTTGGAGGAGAAAAACCCATATCTACAATTCGCTCCAAATTTGGGTCCATGACCCTAAAGAAATTAAGCATGTGAATTACCCAAACATCAAAATTTGTGCCATCGAAACTAAGAGTGTCAGAGAATCCTAATCCCTAGTCGACATATTTACTCTCTAGGCGGTTAAGCCCAACAAAGAGAGACGAGGCTCGATACCAATTGAAAGATCGTGGATGTCGCCTAGAGGGGGTGAATAGGCGCTTTAAAATAATTCTGGTTTAGGCTTGAACAAATGCGGAATAAACCTAGCGGTTAATTTGTCAAGCACAAAACCTACAACAACTAGGCTCACCTATGTGCACCAACAACTTATGCTAAGCAAGATAAACTACTAGGTGATAGCAAGATATATGACAAGAACCAATATGGCTATCACAAGGTAAAGTGCATAAGTAAAGAGCTCGGGAAAGAGATAACCGAGGCACGCGGAGACGACGATGTATCCCGAAGTTCACACCCTTGCGGATGCTAATCTCCGTTTGGAGCGGTGTGGAGGCACAATGCTCCCCAAGAAGCCACTAGGGTCACCGTAATCTCCTCACGCCCTCGCACAATGCAAGATGCCGTGATTCCACTAAGGGACCCTTGAGGGCGGTCACCGAACCCGTACAAATGGCAACCCTTGGGGGCGGTCACCGAACCCGTACACTTTGGCAACCCTTGGGGCGGTCACGGTACCCGTCAAATTGCTCAAGCGACCTCCACAACCTAATTGGAGACCCGACGCTTGCCGGAGCTTTACACCACAATGATTGAGCTCGAACACCACCAACCGCCTAGGGCGCCCAAGCACCCAAGAGGAACAAGCTCAAGGGCACCAAGCACCCAAGAGTAATAAGCTTCTCAACTTGTAACTTCCACGTATCACCGTGGAGAACTCAAACAGATGCACCAAATGCAATGGCAAGGGCACACGGAGTGCCCAAGTCCTTCTCTCCCAAATCCCACCAAAGCAACTAATGCCGTGGAGGAAAATGAGAGGAAGAACGAAGAAGAACACGAAGAACTCCAAGATCTAGATCCAAGGGTTCCCTCACTTAGAGGAGAAAGTGATTGGTGGAAGCGTGGATCTAGATCTCCTCTCTTTTCCTCAAAAACTAGCAAGAATCCATGGAGGGATTGAGAGTTAGCAAGCTCAAGAAGGTCAAAAATGGGGGAAGAACACGAGCTCAAAGGGATAAGGTTGAATGGGAAGAAGACCCCTTTTATAGGAGCTCCCGAATCCAACCGTTATGTTCACAGCCAAGACAGAGCGGTACTACCGCTTAGGGCGGTAGAACCCTTCAAACACAACAGCGAGGAGGCAAAAGGCCAAAGAACCTTCGAGCGGTAGTACCGCTCGTCCTCACGGTACTACCGCTCGACCTCACGGTACTACCGCAAATGGTAGCGGTACTACCGCTATGAAGGTACTAAAAAAATACTTCTGTGCCTACTTCCGCTGAGCAAAACACGAGATTTTGGTCCAGAGCGGTACTACCGCTTAGGAGCCGCGGTAGTACTGCTCTAGGGCGGTACTACCGCTCAGGAGCCGCGGTAGTACTGCTCTGGAGCGGTACTAAAAAATTACATCCGCTCTAGTCGTGGTAGTACCGCTGCAGCCTTTACCAAAACAGCCATAACTTTTGCAAACGGACTCCGAATTCAACGAAACCAAGTTTGTTGGAAAGCTAGAAACAAGGGCTAACACAATCTTGAGAGAAATACCAATAATAAGAAAATGAGAAAAGGCCCAAAAGAAAATGGTGAGAACCCTTCCTCGGAAAAGACCGGCTCCAACACCGAAAACATCATAGAAGACGCATGCAAACTCCGTTTTCGATGAACTCAAGCTTGTCATAAAGATGACCATAAGCTCTAAGACTCAAAAAGAGAACCAAACAAGAACCAAGAAACATGATGCAAGGATGCAATGGTTTGAGCTCTCGACGAACGATACGATCAAGCTACTCACTTGAGAGCCCCCCTTGATAGTACGGCTATCGATCCTATAACCCGGTCTCCCAACTACCACCATGAGACCGGTAAAATAGAAAACCTATCAAGGGCAAACCTTTGCCTTGCACATGATCCACTTGAGCTAGATGATGACGATCTTGTCCTCCTCAAGATGGACCACCTTTCTTGATTGCGTTGGGTCGATGGAGACTAGATGATTGCTCCCCATACTCCACTATGGGTGAGCCACTCTTCGGCACATCTTCACAAGTCCATTGACACCACAATGGATGGCAATCTTCAAGCACTTGATCTCTTCGTGATGCTCCACTTGAACTTGCACACAACAATCTTGATGACGATCACCACTTGATGTCATCCTTTCCATGGGTTGTATGATATCTTCCTCTTGACGCAAGCCCATGGACACGCACCTAACCCCACATAGACTCTCACATAGACCATGGGTTAGTACACAAAGTGCAATGGATAATGCTTACCATACCATGGGATCACTTGATCCCTCTCGGTACATCTTCTACGCTTTGTGAGTTGATCAACTTGATTCACTCTTGACTTAGTCTTGATCAACCTTGAATCTTTCCAACTCTATTCGTTTGGATGATGTCTTGAAGGTAAACATGAATGATCACACAATCTTCTTCTTCAAGACATGCTTGCAATAAGCTCAATACTCACATGACCAATCTTTGGATAATTCCTTAATAGCACCTTGGTCAACACATAAACTCCTTGAAACCAACACATGGACTTCAAGAAATGTCTATGGACAAATCCTTCAAATATAACTCAATGCAACCATTAGTCCATAGAGAATGTCATCAATTACCAAAACCACACATGGGGCACCGCATGTTCTTTCAATCTCCCCATTTTGGTAATTGATGACAATCACTTTCAAGAGAGTTTATATAAGGAATTATGCATCACCATGCAATGCAACAACCAATAATGCATGCGTATGAGATGCAAATGCTTAGGAACAAAACCAAAGCAAGGAGAAAACTCTGAATACTTCTCCACAAAACTCTCTGAAACTTCTCCCCCATTGGCATCGATTACCAAAATGGGCGAAAAGCTAAGAAGACCAATATAAATTGTGGTCCTCCATAAATTGTGTATTTCTCAACAAGAGAGTGGAATGCCATGCAATACACATATCCAACGGTTAATACTTGGAGGAACACAAACTATATGAGGCCCAAAGATTGCAAAAGAATGATATGCCACAAAGACATAACAAAGAGAGAAACAAGCAATCAAGCAATCAAAAGATACCAATTGAAGCAAGCAATCAAAGGATATCAATTGAACCAACTAGACCAAAGATCCTATGAGCCACATGAATGAAGGATATTATGATATGAGACGAGGAGTGTTCTAAAGAAACTAGAGAAGCTCCCCATGATTTGTGCACAAAAGAATGTTTTGTAATTGGATACAAAGTGCACAAAATAGGATCATAGCTCCCCCAAAATCAATAGAAACTTACAACAAGTGCAAGTGAGCATATAGGAAACTAAGGCTAGCGCTTGCAACAAGCACATGGTTGAGCAACATTGTAAAATAGGCAACTTAAGAATAGGCTCAACCAAAATGATGTGTGTGAGTCATGGCAAAGCACATGAGAAGACTAATATACGGATGAGCATAAGCATCAACATAGTCTCGAATGAATGAGATACACGGTGCAAAGCCTTTCATTCTCACACACAACTAGCAAATGGGTTCACAAGCTTACTAATAAGAAAATAGAGAACCCATGCTTGTGACAACCCGTGGTGAAGATAGGCGACAAGAGGCTCATCAAGACGAGGGTACCAATTAAGATGGCAAAAGCCTCGTAAAGATGAGCAAGAGGAAAATAATCTTCACCACACAAGAGTGCGTCAAGATGCAACGATAGAGGACACACACTCAAGGCAAAAAGCTTTCACGGAGCCACCAAAGAAATAACATAAGAAAGACAAGGTGGACGTGAAAGAAAGGATATCAACTACGATGTAATTTCTCTCAAGTGTATAAGGTTCTATGTAGACGAAATCATGATGATATATATATCTACAAAGAAGAATGTACACCCAAAATAGTTACAACACGAAGGAACAAGATATCCACAAGGAAGTCATAAATATACCAATAAGATATTTGCTTGAAAGCATAGAACTTGGCTAGATATGGTCTTATTGTATATAAATGAAGTCCAAACACACATCCATCAAGGGCATCACAACTAGCAACAAGAGATCATCGTTGGGATGCTTTGAGAAAGGAAACAAGTATCACAAGATATGAAATGAAAATCATGCCAAGATGCAACCTACACAAGGTTGAATGCAAGAGGAGAAAGCATGAATAGATACTTGTTACCGAGATATCATTGGAAGGTTGTAGTAGATACCAATTGAAGGTATATAGTAGTTCATTGATCATCCTAGCTTGACTCCAATATGCACATGGTGACAACACCTTCCTTGTGAGTGAGCCGAGCATCCAATGCATCTCCAAATGTTCCTAGAAGAACAACACAAACTAAACGGTACCCAAACTTATCGGGACCAAATAGTTAGAAACACCAATACATAGGACAAACTCCACATAAATAGGTGCATATAGATATGAAAATGAATTTCATGCACCTCTCATCCAATTTGAGACTTGGTGGAGTTTCCCTATATATTGGGTCAAAGAAAGAAAGCATGCCAAATAAAATACATGAAGTAAACATGCATGCTCAAAACTTTCAAGAACCGAAACCAAATGAAAACGAGATGCAAAGAAAAAGGATACCAAATAGATAAATTATCACTTGGAAGATATCATTAAAGATACATCAAGGAATGAGATATCCATTGATACACACGAAATGAAGGATGTCAAACTCCCAAAAGAGAGAATGGTTCCAAACAAACCAAGCCCTCTACAAAGTTTCATGATGGCACAAAGTACCAAAAAGAAACGGCTTGCCTTCCACAAACACACACTTGATAAGGATCACAAGATGAGCGTTTTAGAGAAAATAGGATAGCTCCCCGACGAGTTGTGCATTACATAGGATTTGCATTTGAATACAAAATGCACAAGGTGGGATCACCACTTTCACTATATCTAGAAAACACTAGACAAGAACAAGAAATAAACAAGATCCACAAGTGGTAGGTAAGACAAAGGAAGTTGACACAAACTTGGCAAGAGGAAAGGCAAATAAAAACAAAAGCCAATGTAAAGATGATCAATAAATTCTACCACACATAAGTGACTACCAATTGTCAAAAGACAAAAAGTATATGGAAATAATTCCCGGTGGTAGATACCAAGGATATCCAACATCATCTTCACAACAAACACAAGCAAATTGCAACTTGTAGAGCTATCATGCCACCTAGGAACAAGATAATTTACAATATCAATTCTAGGTGACAATATCTCAAATGTACACATTTTCTAGGCTAGTAATACACACATAGCATATTACTCCCCATAATGTGATACCAAATAAAAGATACACAAGAGGCAATTAAAAGGATCCAACAAGAGATAATTAATGGAAAATTTAGAATTTGAATTTCTCATGAGAGATATACCACCTAGAGACTAGATAATCTTGAAATATCAATACTAGATGGTATTACTCATGTACACACATTTATAGGATTGTGAGGTGCATAAAGCACATCACTCCCCCATAATGGGATATTCCATTAATCTCTCACAAGAGCCAACTAAGAAATAAACAAGATGCAAAAAGGCTCAACACACAACACACATGTACATGATGTGCAAACCAACATGCACATACTTGATTTCTCAAGATAAGCAATTTTGAAGCACAACATATACAAGCACATGCAAGATACAAAACCACAACATGCTAAGGGAGAAGTAACTTTTAATGTAAGCAATTTAAGCACGAGTTACCGCAAGGAGGAACATTGGATATATGATAGAAAGATAATCCGAATGACTTGGCTTGACACAATATGAATGATGAGGACCCCTTAAATCTTCATAATGTAGCCAAGTCTCCAATGACCTCCAACAACACCTATTGATCAAGTTTGAGCTAGTTGGTCCCCAACCAAGTTGGGTCCTAAGAGGTTAGTCACAATAGGCTTGGCCACCCAAATGGTTCTTTTCTTGACACCACTTTGAGTACCAACAAACTTGGCAAACACATTGCCAACCTTATCCTTCCCAAGAGAATAGACATCATCAATAATAATTGGGTTGGATAAGTTACCACTAGTGCATGAAGAAGCGGACGTGGCCTTTCTCACGACATAAGTAGCAACGTCTACTCTTCACTTTCTTCTCACTTGATTTCTCAATAAGAGAAGCATTAACTTGAGTCTTCTTGGGAAGTGGCCTCTCTTCAACTTGAGGTTGAGCATGAGATTGAACTTGTGCCCTCTTCCCTTGTTGCTTGACAATAATGGCCTTCTTCTTCAATGGGCAAGATCTAACATGATGCCCTTCTACTTTGCACTTGAAGCAAACAATCTTGGCCGATTTCTTGACTTGTTCTGGGCCCTTCTTTTGTTCATCTTGGACTTCTTCTTCTTATTGGAGTTGAATCCAAGTCCACCTTTGTCATTGGGGATTTTTGCACACTCAAGATATTGTTGAGTGTGGATTTCCCTTCATGACTCTTTTCCAAGTCTTTCTTCAAAGAAGTGACTTGGGCCTTGAGCTCTTTGATTTCCTCTACATGGTTAGTCTCAATACAAGTACTAGAGGAAGTATAAGCTTCATTGTTAGAGCAACAAGGCAAGGAAAGCAATTCATCACAAGATGTACCAACATTGTGAGTAGATGAATTCCAAGGACTAGCACATATCAATATAGCATTTTGACTAGAAGTAGTGCTAGTATCCACATGAGGATCACTAGATGTTACCTTAGCAAGCATGGCCTCATGAGCTATCATTAGCACATTATGGGATACTATAAGATAGTCATGAGAGTTTGAGAGCTTTTCATGGCTTTCTTCCAATTTCCCATAATTGCTAGATAGCAACTCAAGTTGAGCCCGTAGCTCAACATTCTCCTTCAAAATGGATGCTTCACAAGAGATAGAGTTAGTAGCACAAGCATCATCATCAGCAACAAGAGGAGAAGACAACTTGGCAAGCTCTTTTGAATATGAAGCTTTAAGTTGAGCATGAGACTCGGTGATTTTGATGAGCTCACTCTTAATGACCCTTGAGCCATTTTCGAGGTGCTCAAAGTCCTCAAGGAGTTTAGCATGCACAACTTCAAGCTCCTCATTTTTAGTTTCAAAATCATTGGCCACCTCAAGAGCTCTATCACGAGATTCCCTCACTCTAGAAAATTCTAGAGCAAAAGTCTCCTCAAGAGATTCCTTGGTGGTTTGTTCAAGTTCAAGAGCTTGAGAGAGGTCCGCAATCTCATTAGCGTAATCACGCCATGACCTTCCATTTTATCAATGGTGACCTCATGCTCCTCAAGACGAGATTCCAACTCATCAATATATTTCTTGCCCTCAATAGCAATAGACATGATTTCCATGAAGTTGGAACGAGCAATTTTATTCTTAAGAAGAGCTTTAAAATCATTTCCTTAATTTTTAAGGAGGCAACATCATCACTCTCTTCATCATAATCAACATCATCATCACTCTTGCCATCATCAATATCATCACAAGATATATTGGGATTCAAAGTGGGAGCTACCTTTGAAGCCTTGGCCATAAGGCAAAATGCAGTAGATGATGATATAGGATCCCTTGAAGCACCATTCAAGACCACATCTTGTTCCATGGAGTGTTGGGTTTCATCTACATTGTTAGCACAACAACTCGAGGAAATACATGCATTTTTATCATGGCAACAAGATATAGCAAGCATATCATCATGAGATTTAGTCAAGCAATTTCTACATGATATGCAAGGACTATCAACACAAGCAAGTGAAACATTTGGAGTGCTCAAGTGCTAAGGCCCAAAAGATAGCATTGCAATAATATAGTGATGTCATCCACAAAAGCACACTATCATCATTGCAATGACCCACACTACTCACCATATCATTACCTTGTGGCAAACCACATGTAGGTGAAGTAGAAGAAGTTGAGAAGACTATACGGCCGGAGGTGGAGGGAGAACAATCATCCCTACAAATCTTGGACACACCATATTTATCTTGAAGCTTCATCCACAACTCATGAGCATCCCTGAACGGCATGAGTTGAAATATAACTACATTGCTCAAAGCATCGAAAAGCACATCGAAGCTTGAGCATTGAGATAAGAGTTTTCTCTTCCTCTAAAGATAATCTTTGGGGATCCTTTGGAGGAGAAAACCCATATCTACAATTCGCTTCCAAATTTGGGTCCATGACCCTAAAGAAATTAAGCATGCTAATTACCCAAACATCAAAATTTGTGCCATCGAAACTAAGAGTGTCGAGAATCCTAATCCCCTAGTCGACATATTTACTCTCTAGGCGGTTAAGCCCAACAAAGAGAGACGAGGCTCGATACCAATTGAAAGATCGTGGATGTCGCCTAGAGGGGGTGAATAGGCGCTTTAAAATAATTATGGTTTAGGCTTGAACAAATGCGGAATAAACCTAGCGGTTAATTTGTCAAGCACAAAACCTACAACAACTAGGCTCACCTATGTGCACCAACAACTTATGCTAAGCAAGATAAACTACTAGGTGATAGCAAGATATATGACAAGAACCAATATGGCTATCACAAGGTAAAGTGCATAAGTAAAGAGCTCGGAAAGAGATAACCGAGGCACGCGGAGACGACGATGTATCCCGGTTCACACCCTTGCGGATGCTAATCTCCGCTTGGAGCGGTGTGGAGGCACAATGCTCCCCAAGAAGCCACTAGGGCCACCAGAATCTCCTCACGCCTCGCACAATGCAAGATGCCGTGATTCCACTAAGGGACCCTTGAGGGCGGTCACCGAACCTGCATAAATGGCAACCCTTGGGGCGGTCACCGAACCCAGACACTTTGGCAACCCTTGGGGCGGTCACCGGTACCGTCAAATTGCTCGGGCGACCTCCACAACCTAATTGGAGACCCCGACGCTTGCCGAGCTTTACACCACAATGATTGAGCTCGAACACCACCAACCGCCTAGGGCGCCCAAGCACCCAAGAGGAACAAGCTCAAGGGCACCAAGCACCCAAGAGTAATAAGCTTCTCAACTTGTAACTTCCACGTATCACCGTGGAGAACTCAAACAGATGCACCAAATGCAATGGCAAGGGCACACGGAGTGCCCAAGTCCTTCTCTCCCAAATCCCACCAAAGCAACTAATGCCAGGGAGGAAAATGAGAGGAAGAACGAAAGAAGAACACGAAGAACTCCAAGATCTAGATCCAAGGGGTTCCCCTCACTTAGAGGAGAAAGTGATTGGTGGAAACGTGGATCTAGATCTCCTCTCTTTCCCTCAAAAACTAGCAAGAATCCATGGAGGGATTGAGAGTTAGCAAGCTCAAGAAGGTCAAAAATGGGGGAAGAACACGAGCTCAAAGGGATAAGGTTGAATGGGGAAGAAGACCCCTTTTATAGGAGCTCCCGAATCCAACCGTTATGTTCACAGCCAAGACAGAGCGGTACTACCGCTCAAGGAGCGCGGTACTACCGCTTAGGGCGGTAGAACCCCTTCAAACACAACAGCGAGGAGGCAAAAGGCCAAAGAACCTTCGAGCGGTAGTACCGCCGTCCTCACGGTACTACCGCTCGACCACGGTACTACCGCAAATGGTAGCGGTACTATCGCTTATGAAGCGGTACTAAAAAATACTTCAGGTTTACTCACCGAAAGCAAAACACGAGATTTTGGTCCAGAGCGGTACTATCTTAGGAGCCGCGGTAGTACTGCTCTAGGGCGGTACTACCGCTCAGAGCCGCTGTAGTATCGCTCTGGAGCGGTAGTAAAAATTACATCCGCTCTAGTCACGGTAGTACCGCAGCCTTTACCAAAACAGCCATAACTTTTGCAAACGGACTCCAAATTCAACGAAACCAAGTTTGTTGGAAAGCTAGAAACAATGGCTAACACAATCTTGAGAGAAATACCAATAATAAGAAAATGAGAAAAGGCCCAAAAGAAAATGGTGAGAACCCTTCCTCGGAAAAGACCGGTAAAACCTCCAACACCGAAAACATCATAGAAGACGATGCAAACTCCGCTGATGAACTCAAGCTTGTCATAAAGATGACCATAAGCTCTAAGACTCACAAAGAGAACCAAACAAGAACCAAGAAACATGATGCAAGGATGCAATGGTTTGACCTCTCGACGAACGATACGATCAAGCTACTCACTTGAGAGCCCCCCTTGATAGTACGGCTATCGATCCTATAACCCGTCTCCCAACTACCACCATGAGACCGGTAAAATAGAAAACCTATCAAGGGCAAACCTTTGCCTTGCACATGATCCACTTGAGCTAGATGATGACGATCTTGTCCTCCTCAAGATGGACCACCTTTCTTGATTGCGTTGGGTCGATGGAGACTAGATGATTGCTCCCCATACTCCACTATGGGTGAGCCACTCTTCGCACATCTTCACAAGTCCATTGACACCACAATGGATGGCAAGCTTCAAGCACTTGATCTCTTCGTGATGCTCCACTTGAACTTGCACACAACAATCTTGATGACGATCACCACTTGATGTCATCCTTTCCATGGGTTGTATGATATCTTCCTCTTGACGCAAGCCCATGGACACGTACCTAACCCCACATAGACTCTCACATAGACCATGGGTTAGTACACAAAGTGCAATGGATAATGCTTACCATACCATGGGATCACTTGATCCCTCTCGGTACTTCTTCTACGCTTTGTGAGTTGATCAACTTGATTCACTCTTGACTTAGTCTTGATCAACCTTGAATCTTTCCAACTCTATTCGCTTGGATGATGTCTTGAAGGTAAACATGAATGATCACACAATCTTCTTCTTCAAGACATGCTTGCAATAAGCTCAATACTCACATGACCAATCTTTGGATAATTCCTTAATAGCACCTTGGTCAACACATAAACTCCTTGAAACCAACACATGGACTTCAAGAAATGTCTATGGACAAATCCTTCAAATATAACTCAATGCAACCATTAGTCCATAGAGAATGTCATCAATTACCAAAACCACACATGGGGGCACCGCATGTCCTTTCAACAAGGTTGGAGACCAAGAATTGAGATAACAACGGCATGGGATATTTTGCAAGTGTGTTATGGTGAATTCCAAATAAATGAAATAATTTTATTATAGCTCCCTAATAATAGTAGGAGACTTTGAATATGTTTTAAAGAGAAATCACCATGTGAGTATCCCTCGATTTAAATGGATCAAAGATCCATGAAATTTATTTAGTTGAGTTGCAAAAGATTTATGAGATGATGGCATGATGACATGATGCAATGCAAAAATAAAAGGGCAGGCACAAATGAAACACACGGCGAAACCCGGAATATATGGAAGTCTTCTCGAGCATCAGTCTCAAGGCCACAACACTCCACCACTATTTAGAGGATCTCGCCCCGAGATCTAGGATGGCACCGGATAGAAAAACGGAAGAAGAAAGAGGTAAAACTAAGTTGCTTCTTTGACAAAAGAGTGAAGCCAACGAACCTTGAGAGGTTGACAAAATTGAAAGAAAAAATACAATGAAGATGACGAGATTGCAAACACTCCGTAAGATAAGAAGAACATGGGATACAATGAGAACCATGAGGTTAAGTGACAAGATAGATATTGACACCACTCCGGTTAAAACAAGATAGAGAAGGAATAAGAATGATATAATTTGGGCAGCACTGACTGAAAATGGAAGGAATTAGAATCATGAACTTGGCAAAATGAAAGCACCTGGATGAGACTCCGGTTAAAAGAGGAACGATAGACACAACACTGCTTAAATCGATAAGCAAGAAAAAGGACATGGTCTTGACAAAACAAGATGATGGGTCAAGAGAGCAACATCACAATGCCTCCTAAGAAAAATTGAAGATAGATCATTGGAATAAAGGAATGGAGAAGAAAATGACAACTTCTACCACAAATGAGTTTGGAAAGCACCCTTAAAAAGAAGGATAGAACGGAGTTGTTGGAAAACCAACAACGAAAAGAATAACCTTGTAGTGGACTTATGGAAACATCTCAACATTGTGAGGTGAGCTTCTGCCACCAATGGAAACAAACGATTGTATTGATATCAACAAGGAGACGAGAAACTTATTTCACCGAGAGGACAAATGAAGAACTTGGGTCATTTATAAGCACCATAAATAGCAACAATCCTTAGGGAAAACTTTAGGTGAAATATAACCCAAGATAACTCCAATGAAGAGATTGATGGATTTAAATATCTCATTCTTGACAACAAGTGAATCATGAAACATGAATGAAACTGTCAAAATGACATAACACCACCTCAAAAGATAAGGTCGAAATAATTGCACTTCGGAATGCAAGATGAAGAAATGCTTGAGCTCCTCTAAACAAACATGTGTTGAACACCATGTTTAATTTTGAGTATAGCTTGGCGGATCTTAACTTCGAGAAAAATCTTGAAGAACAATTGAAGAATGAAAAGAATCCTTGATGAACCACTATGTAGAGCCTCCATGAAGAAATCCGGTAAGAAAAGGATGATAAAAGAAAGAGAAGTTGAAAACACAAGGTGAAGCCTTGCAGTGATAAGAAGAAGCTTTGAAATGATATAACCGAGAAAACTTTGAACTCCGGAAAAGAAAAGATGAAGCAACTCGAACCGAGAATTGTGACATGATGAACAACTCTGGAAAGAAGAAACTAGATCACTTGGATGAACCAATAATAAGAATTATGTTATGCGTATCCTTCACCAATTTAGATTGATGACAAGCAACGGATTAGGCATACTACTTATTCTCGTTGAAAAAAAGGATTGAAGAGAGATATTGCTCAACTTGGGAAGGTCTTCAACGATCCGCCGGTAGGATTTGGGAAGAACGAATGAATCTATATAATAACAAAGGAAGAGAACTCGTGAACGAACCACCGTAAGAATTGAAAAAGAAAGTAGCAAAGGCACAATTCACCATGAAGAATTAGAAAACGAATAAAGATGCTTGACAGAATTTAGATACATTAGAACGAAGAGATCATGAACTGATTAGAGGATATTTCGACGATGCACCGGGGAGATTTGGAAAACAAGAGTTGAACGCTTGAATGAATAATTCGAGATGATGGGCTCCGAGAATCAAACCGAAAAGACTCCTGAAATGCTCCGTGGGTTAAAAGGATTCTCGCAATCGAAAACAATTATGAGAGGATGGCATCAAGCTTGAACTACGAATCTTCAAGAGAACAGAGCAAGATTTAAGAGAAAATCTTCTTCGGTCTTCAAAATACGAGAATGACGACGAGAAACACCACCATGAATAGTTGAGGCACTCCGTAATGAAAATTAGAAAGGTTGAACCAACGATGAAAGAATTTGAAAGATCTTGGAGAAGGAATATGACTAATGATAATTTATTCTTACGTCAAACTTTGAAAAGAATTTTAGAAGCTCCGGAAAATTTAGAAGAGTCAGGTAAGATACTGGAAAAAGACCTGTGGGTTAGGGCCCACTCAAAAGAACCACCGTTGAACGATTGTTTGAAAAGAGAGATTGCACCGGTTGAATTAAATGGCTGAATAAGGTAAGACCTCGAAATAGCTAGAATTGATGCAGAGTGGAAACACGAATCTTCAGAGATATCTTCAAAGACTCCGGAACAAATGAATAACGAGAGGTGAATGATTAGGGGGGGGGGGCACTGGCAAGAGAAAGCATTTGAAATGAGGGAAAGATATGATCGACAAAGCTTGAATTGAATCCACCGGAGAAGAAAAGAGAACGAAGGATAATAAACTCGAAGCTTCCTTTAGCATCTTCATGAGAATCACCGGATAAGAGCATTGAGGAAAAGAATGAAGAGACTTCACATAAATAAATGGATACTTGATTAAAATATATAAGTCCTTGAAGAAAAGGGTGGGAGGGCGGGAAAACAAAGACAACTAGGGACGGATGAAACAAACACCGTTGAGAAAACTTAGAATTGATCTCGCAAATGTTGAAATGATCGAATCCACTTGAAGAGAAGCACGCCGGTTGGAAAGAATTGACATCACAATCTCGATGATTAAAAGGATTAGTACTCCCATAGAAATATGAGAACACCGCTTGAAAGGTATGGAATCGACACTTGACATCGAAGCAACTCAAATACCACAAATAAAACAAAACAAAGGATTTGGCTTGCAGAATAAGCCGGAACAAATACATATGATAGAGATTTACCCAATCCATATCATGCATCTGTCGGAAAGATATTCTAGGAGCTACTTGAATTCCCACCTATAAACTCCCGAAACTTTCTGGTTATGCAATCTGGTGTTGGGGATACATGGGACACAAAATATATCACCCAAACTAACAATACCTAGCTCCAGTTGTATCCATCCTTCAACACATAACCAAGAAAACTCCGGAAATCGTTTACCTCGACCTTCGAAAAGCATCCGTTATACGAGTCATGGCAATACTCTCGAGCTCGCCCAAAGATCAAGTTATCGAGGTTATCTCACCAACAACTGTACAAAAGAGATTTTCGATGTCGGCAAAGCTCAGTATTCCAGAATCGCAACGATAAAATTGTGACGACAACACCTCGGAGCTCAACTCCCGGACACTGCCACAACCCCTAAATGTCAGGAGGCACCAAGAACAATGTTCTCGTCACAAAATCATCGGAACGATTCCAAGATACCCGCGTGATCCTAAAAAATTTAGTGAAATTTGAGGAGAGAAGAGTCAAAACTTCTACGTCAGAGACCTCACCAGAGCGATTTAAGGACCGAGGAGTAAAAAGAATCCTACTCTCGATATATAATATCCTAAGACTCAAAACATTTTTTCTAGACTCAACAACGCCAAAGAAACAATCAAGCAGGGGCTCCTAAGTCGGGATGGCTCGATTACCAACTTGTAACACCCTCGATGCGGCTATATCTCCCACGTGTCGGGCACGACTTAGAGGCATAACCGCATTGAAAGCAATGTCGCAAGTGAGGTAATCTTCACACAACCCATGTAATACATAAGGGAAAGAGATACATAGTTGGCTTACAATCGCCACTTCACACAATACATGAGTAAAGCATTACATCATACAGATACAATCAAGGTCCGACTACGGAACCAAAATAAAAGAAGACTACCCCAAATGCTACACAGATCCCCGATCGTCCCAACTGGGCTCCACTACCGATCAACTGAAACGAAACAACACAATGAACAAGATCTTCATCGAGCTCCTCCTTGAGCTCGGATGCGTCACCTGCACGGTTTCATCAGCACCTGCAAACTGGTTTTGGAAGTAACTGTGAGTCACGGGGACTCAGCAATCTCACACCATGAGAACAAGACTATTTAAGCTTAAAGGTGGGACAGGTAGTGAGGTGGAGCTGCAGCAAGCGACTAGCATATATGGTGGCTACCATACGCAAAAGAGAGCGAGAAGAGGAGGCAAAGCACTACCGTGAAGCTAGTAGCGATCAAGAAGTGATCCCGAAACTACTTACGCCAAACATAACTCCAACATCAGGTTCACTTCCCGGACTCCGAGAAGAGACCATCACGGTTACACACGCCGTTGATGTATTTTAATTAAGGTCAACTTCGGGTTTTCTACAACCGACATTAACAAATTCCCATCTGCCTCATAACCGCGGGCACGGCTTTGAAAGATAATACCTGCAGGGTGTCCCAACTTAGCCCATTATAAGCTCTCACGGTCAACGAAGGATATTCCTTCTACCGAAGACCCGATCAGTCTCGGAATCCGGCTACAAGACATTTCGACAATGGTAAAAAGACCAGCAAAGTCCGCCCGATGTGCCGACAAATCCCGATAGGAGTCGCACGTACCTCGTTCTCGTGGCACACCGGATTGTCCAAACTTCCGGTGGCGAGCCCAGAAGTTGCCTCGGTGGCCACCGACGGCTGACAGTTTGGACCAACACTCGAAGGAGCACTGGCCCGGGGGTTAAAATAAAGATGACCCTTGAGTCTGCAGAACCCAAGGGAAAAAGGCTTAGGTGGCAAATGGTAAAACCAATGTTGGGCCTTGCTGGAGGAGTCTTATTCAAAGCGAACTATCAAGGGGGTCCCATAAATCACCCAACCGTGTAAGGAACGCAAAATCCGGGAACATAATACCGATATGACGGAAACTAGGGCGGCAAGAGTGGAACAAAACACTGTGCATAAGGCCGAGCCTTCCACCCTTTACCAAGTATATAGATGCATTAATTAAATAAGATATATTGTGATATCCCAACAAGTAAACATGTTCCAACAAGGAACAACATCTCCATGTTCCAACAAGGAACAAACTTCATCTTCACCTGCAACTAACAACGCTATAAGGGGGCTGAGCAAAGCGGTAACATAGCCAAACAACGGTTTGCTAGGAAAGGATGGTTAGGGCTTGACATGGCAATATGGGAGGCATGATAAGCAAGTGATAGGCATCGTAGCATAGGCATAGCAAAAGAGCGAGCATCTAGCAAGCAAAGATAGAAGTGATTTCGAGGGTATGGTCATCTTGCCTGAGATCCCGCAAGGAAGAAGAACGAGTCCATGAAGAAGGCAAACAGACGCAGTCGAACGAATCCTCACAACTCCGGAACGAAATCGAAGGTAACGAGAGAAGCAACCCGAAACAAACAACAACATGGTAAACCAACAAGCACAAACATGGCATGATGCACAACCAAGTATGATGCATGTCTGGTTTAAATAGCATGGCATGACAATATGCACAAACAAAACTACAAGTTAAATGGAGCGCAATATGCAACGAGTTGCATATTGACGAAACACCACATCAATTATTTAGTTCTCTCTCGGTTATGTACCCAACAATGTTAAATATTATTAAACATGGCAAGAGATGAAGCATAATTAAACTAGCTATTTAGGCAAGTTTAAGTGAGGCCAGGAACAACAAACAACAAATTCCGAAAAATCCCCACATGTTATTTAGCAATTTAATGCAAACACAATTTTAAGCATTTAAATGTTGTTATCATGATGCGGATGACATATGCAAATCTTATGCAATCTTATGAAAATGTTGACATGAGCAAGATACTAGGCATTTGTCACCGTGGCGGAAAGAAAGGGTGTCACGGCGATGAATCCGAAAATGATGCTACGAAACATATCGGTTCCGGTAGCTCATGGAGATACCGGTGCAAAAGGAGGCGTGCGGATGTGCGAAACATGCTAGAGATGGTGGGGTGCTCCCGACTATCGGGTTCCCACGGGTTAGTGGCATGGAAACGAGGAGCGTGCAAAGACAATTCGATCACGGTGCAAACACAAACATCTCATACAACATGCATTCGTTCACGGGCGTCGTCTCGGTGGTTATACCTTCCAAGGGAGCATTCTCGAGTGGTTCGAGTTCGTAGAGGAAGTAGTTGTACACGGGTCGTAGTGCAAGTAGTTGTTCACGTTTCGAAGAGGAACTTGACGGATTCAAATCCCTTCGGGGTTGTCGTGGTACTTGCGGTCTCGGCGACGGTAGTTGTACACGCACGTAGACAAACATGACGAGTCATCGTCATCCTGGTACTTGGTGAATCCCACAGCGGCGGTAGAGGTACACTTGGCGGTCTTGGGTCTACATGATTTGGATGCATTCGGGACGCCTCGATGCGTCCAACGTAGAGGCCGGAGTTGCGGGCGTTGGAGGCGGGCCGGTCGAGGATGTTGTCCCTTGATGGATCTCAAGGCGGAGACGGCACGCGAGGAGGAGGTCGGGATGGGTCGCCGAGGCTGGAACCAGGGTGGAGGCGCACAGGAGGAGGCTCGAGGCGCTACTGGAGGTGGTGGTGCTTTCGGGTGCAAAGGCGGCCGGTCTTTGGGCTCCGCGAACTCCGACCAAAACGGAGGGGACGAAGCGGCGCGGCTCTGCTGACGCTGGAGGACGACGAACGCGGGCGCAGGTGCTCGAGGAGCTCCTCTCCTCGAGCGCTCGGGCGACAGGGACTTGGCGAGGAGGAGGCGCGGGAACACCGGTTCCATCCGGGAACGAGGCGGGGCGAGCTGGGCGGCCTGGACTCGCCGGCCGGAGGGGCGATAGGGCATGGTTTCGGGCGCCATGGGAGGCAAGGCGTGGGGCGTGGGGCGTGTGGAGGCGCTGGAGGAATCGAGAGGGAGAGGGGATCGAGACGAGGGTGCGGCGCTGCTTCCTCTCTCGAAGACGGCGCATCAAGGGAGGAGGGGATCGAGCAGGGCTCTCCCTGGCGATGTGTGCGTATGTGTGTGGCGGCGGGCAGAGGGAACGAGGGGAGATCGATGGAGAGGGGATCGGGCTCTCTGGCGGCTAGGGTTAGGAGGGTTAGGTGGGCCTTGGGCCGGCTTAGAGGCCGGCCTGGCTGCAGGTTGCGGCTGGGCTCTCTCACTACTAAAAGAAAAGAAAAAAACAGAGATTAAGAAAGAAAAGAAAGAGGGGTTAGGGAAGAAGTTGGACGCGAGATAGTTTTCTCGAACTCACAAAAATGTGCTTGTTCCGAGAAAATAGAAAAGGCCATGATTGAAAGATTTGAATTCAACTCATTTGATTTAAAATTCAAATGATTTGAATAGGAAGTGAGGGTAGGGAAGGTCCAAAAATGTTCGGATTTTTGGTGGAGCTCCGGAAAATGATGAAAGAAATTATGGACAAGGTTGGAGACCAAGAATTGAGATAACAACGGCATGGGATATTTTGCAAGTGTGTTATGGTGAATTCCAAATAAATGAAATAATTTTATTATAGCTCCCTAATAATAGTAGGAGACTTTGAATATGTTTTAAAGAGAAATCACCATGTGAGTATCCCTCGATTTAAATGGATCAAAGATCCATGCCATTTATTTAGTTGAGTTGCAAAAGATTTATGAGATGATGGCATGATGACATGATGCAATGCAAAAATAAAAGGGCAGGCACAAATGAAACACACGGCGAAACCCGGAATATATGGAAGTCTTCTCGAGCATCGGTCTCGGGGCGTCACAGCCTCCATCACTCCGCCCGGCAGGCGACCCGCGCCGCCCTCCATGTCGGCCTCGCCGCTGGCCACGGCGCTCCTCCAGCCCCTCCAGCGTCGCGCACGCCTGCTCCCACCCCGCCACCCGCACTCGCGCCCTCTGGTGGCCGCAAGCAGAAGGGCCGCGGGGGTCGGGGCCGCAACGCCAACACGGCACCGCGCCCTCCCATGACCAACGCGGCTGCTCCCCCTCCGGTGGCTCTCGGGGTACAATCCCTGGACGGGCGTCGTGCATGCTTACTCCATGCCCGCCCCCACCCACCTGCTCCGGGCATCCTCAGGCCATGGCCGACCCTCATCAGGCGCTGCTGACCGCGCCGGCTCCCGCGGCATACGGCCACGCCCCGGCCTACGGTGGCCCCTCGGCCTACGGCGGTCCTCCGGGCTACGGCGCATATGGTGGCGCTCCTTCGGTCTATAACCCGACGCTCCTCTCCGACCTTCATGTTGCACCCTCGCCGAGCACCTACAATGGAGGTGGCGATTGGTACATGGACACCGGCGCCGCTGCTCACATGGCCTCCAACCCCGGTATCCTCTCCCGTGCCTGCCCTTATTCCTTCAACTCTCGCATCGTGGTTGGTGATGGATCCTCTCTTCCCATCACTCATCACGGTTCATCCTCCCTTCCGTTTCCCTCTTCATTTTTAACTCTAAATAATGTGCTTGTTTCACCATCCTTAATCAAAAACCTATGCTATGTTCGTACTCTTACTCATGAAAATCCTGTCACTGTTGAGTTTGACGCTCTTGGTTTCTCTGTCAAGGATGCTCGCCCCGAAGGGTTCTGCACCGATGTGATTCCCCGACGATCTCTACCCATGTGGTCCTACTGTTGGGGAACGCGTTATTTCAAAAAATTTACCTATGATCACGCAAGATCTATCTAGGAGATGCATAGCAGCGAGCGGGGAGAGTGTGTCCACGTACCCTCGTAGACCGAAAGCGGAAGCATTTAAGTAACGTGGTTGATGTAGTGGAACATCTTCACGATCCAACCAATCCAAGTACCGAACATACGGCACCTCCGTGGTCAGCACACGTTCAGCACGATGACGTCCCTCGAGCTCTTGATCCAGTTGAGGACGAGTGAGAGTTTCGTTAGCACGACGGCGTGGCGACGGTGATGATGAAGTTACTGGCGCAGGGCTTCTCCTAAGCACTATGACGATATGATCGAGGTGTTGAACTGTGGAGGGGGGCACCGCACACGGCTAAGAGATTGTCTGTTGTGCCTTTGGGTGCCCCCTGCGCCCGTATATAAAGGAGGGGAGGAGGAGGCCGGCCAACAAGGGCGCGCCAGGGAAAGGGGAGTCCTACTAGGACTCCAGTCCTAGTAGGATTCAGCCCCACCCATTTTTTCCTTCTACCGGAGGGGGAAAAGGGGAAGGAGAGGGAGTAGGAGAAGGAAAGGGGGGTGGCGCCCCCTTCCCAAGTCCAATTCGGCTTCCTCCCTTGTGGGGGGCGCACCAGCCCCTTATGAACTGGTTAGCCTCCCTCCTATGGCCCATAAGGCCCATATCTTTCCCCTGGGGGTTCTGGTAACCACTCCGGTACTCCGGTATGTACCCGATACACTCCGGAACCCTCCCGGTGTCCGAATACTACCTTCCAATATATCAATCTTTACCTCTCGACCATTTCGAGACTCATCATCATGTCCGTGATCTCATCCGGGACTCTGAAAAAACTTCGGTCATCAAATCACATAACTCATAATACAAATCGTTATCGAACGTTAAGCGTGCGGACCCTACGGGTTCGAGAACTATGTAGACATGACCGAGACGCATCTCCGGTCAATAACCAATAGCGGAACCTGGATGCTCATATTGACTCCTACATATTCTACGAAGATCTTTATCGGTCAAACCGCATAACAACATACTTTATTCCCTTCGTCATCGGTATGTTACTTGCCCGAGATTCGATCGTCTGTATCATCATACCTAGTTCAATCTCGTTACCGGCAAGTCTCTTTACTCGTTCTGTAATGCATCATCCCGTAACTAACTCATTAGTCACATTGCTTGCAAGGCTCATAGTGATGTGCATTACCGAGAGGGCCCAGAGATACCTCTCCGACACACGGGATGACAAATCCTAATCTCGATCTATGCCAACTCAACAAACACCATTTGAGACACCTGTAGAGCATCTTTATAATCACCCAGATACATTGTGACGTTTGATAGCACACAAGGTGTTCCTCCGGTATTCGGGAGTTGCATAATCTCATAGTGCTAACATGATGAAAGCAATAGCAATAAAACTAAATGATCATTATGCTAAGCTAACAGATGGTTCTTGTCCATCACATCATTCTCTAATGGTGTGATCCTGTTGATCAAATGACAACACATGTCTATGGTCAGGAAACTTAACCATCTTTGATTAATGAGCTAGTCTAGTAGAGGTATACTAGGGACACTCTGTTTGTCTATGTATTCACACATGTACTTAGTTTCCGGTTAATACAATTCTAGCATGAATAATAGACATTTATCATGATATAAGGAAATATAAATAACAACTTTATTATTGCCTCTAGGGCATATTTCCTTCACCTACGACGAGTTGCGGTCCGGTTGCTCTTCATGCCGATGTCTCGCTTTGGCACGCTCGACTTGGTCATCCCGGCGCTGACGCTCTTCACAAAATTTTGAGCACCTTTTCCTTTTCATGTAATAAATCGGCGGCTCATACATGTCATGCTTGCCACATCGGAAAACACATTCGCTTGCCGTTTCCTTCATCTACATCAATAGCTACTTTTCCTTTTGATGTTATTCATTGTGATGTTTGGACATCTCAAGTGCCTAGCAATTTGGGCTTATCATATTATCTTGTGATTTTAGATGATTGTTCTCACTTCACTTGGACTTTTCCACTACGCCGTAAATCCGGCATCGCCTCCACCCTCCACTCTTTTTATGCTTACGTCCACACCCACTTTAATCGCACCATTGCTCACCTTCAAACGGATAACGGAAAAGAATTTGATAATCTCTCCATTCGCCATCTTCTATCCACTCATGGCATTGTTTTCCGCCTCACATGCCCATACACCTCCCAAGAAAACGGTCGTGCCGAACGTGTCCTCTGCACCCTCAATGAGAGTGTTCGTGCATTGCTCTTTCATGCACACATGCCTGTCCGATTCTGGCCAGATGCTCTTGCTACTGCCACGCTTCTCCTCAACATCCGGCCTTGCAAACCCCGATGGAGCTACACACCTCATCATCTCTTGTTCGGCTCTCCTCCATCCTATGATGACCTTCACGTCTTTGGTTGTTTATGTTACCCCAACATTACCGCTTCCGCTCCACACAAACTTGCACCTTGATCTCTTGCTTGTGTGTTTCTTGGCTATCAACCCAACACCAAAGGTTTTCGTTGCTACAATCCCGTCTCTCGTCGCGTGTTTGTCTCGCGGCATGTTTACTTTCATGAGGTTGTCTTCCCTTTTGAGTAGGTTCCTTCGGCAGCGACGACACCTTCGGAGACCACCCACCGACGGTCGCGTGGCGCTCTTGCGCTACTCGCGCCGCGGCCGCCTGCCGCTTCGGCAGCCCGTCCGGGTCTCTCGCCGGCTACGGCGCACCCGGCCTCGACTCCGTCGGCTCAGGAGGAGCCGGTCTCATCTCCGCTGGCTTTGGCACCAGTTCATGCAGGTCCGTCGGCGTCCTCATCACCGTCTCCGGTTCGGCCCTCGGCCGTCTCTTCGGCCACGGCGTTGCTCTCGGCTGTGTCTACGGCGCCTTCTATGCCGGCTGCTGCCTTGCCTGCCGGCTCGTCGTCTCCGCCTGCGGCCTCACCTGCGGGCCCAGCTTCGCCACCCGCGGCCTCGTCGCCACCGCCTTCCGTGGTCTCACCCGCGGCCTCTCCCGCGGTCGCCCCCGCGGCCTCCCTCGCGGTCTCGTCACCGCCGTCCTCTATGGCCGCCGCCTCGTTGCCCGCGGACCCCTCTGCGGCTTCGTCTTTGACGTCGTCTGCACCCGCGTCTGTGGCTGTCGCTCCGCCTCGACGACGGCCTCGCCTCCTGCCTCCGCCACCTCATCACTCTATGGTGACACATGCTAAGGACGGGATTCGTCAGCTGAACCCCCGCTACCACAACCTCAGTGCCACGGTCATATCTCTGATACCGCGCTCGGTGCGCTCTGCATTGAGTGACCCGCACTGGCTTGCGGCCGTGCGCGTTGAGTATGATGCTCTCGTCGCCAACAGGTTTGCCTGCACATGCACTCGCCTCGTGATGTTCACTGGTCTTTGGTCAAGAGCATTCTCCGATACATTCACGGCACACCGACTGTCACGCCCAATATGCGACCCTATCCAAAAGGAACTCGAAGGTCCCACCAAGGATAGACCCGCATATTGGAAACGCTTTTGCAAGGTGGATATCATTACATCAACATTACATAATAGATGGGGGTACATACAAAAGGCACAAATGCCACAAGAATACATCAACATCATATACAAGATACAAGATCAACATCCGACTACGGATGACACATAAACAGAAACTCAAATGACATCCACCCTGCTAGCCTGCATCGCCGACACGAACCTATCCCCTGATCGAAGAAGAAGCAGAAGAACTCCAACACAAGCAAACATCACTCTCACGTCATGATCATCGCATAACCTGTACCTGCAACTGGTGGTGTAGTAATCCGTGAGCCACGAGGACTCAGCAATCCCATTACCATGGGTATCAAGACTAGCAAAGCTTAGTGGGAAAGGAAGGGGGTAAAGTGGTGAGGTTGCAGCAGCGACTAAGCATATATGGTGGCTAACATACGCAAATGAGAGCGGAAGAGAAACAAAGGAACGGTCGTCAACTATGATCAAGAAGTGATCCTGAACTCCTACTTACGCCGACATAACCCGAAACCGTGTTCTCCTCTCAATCAACCCGAAAAGAGACACTCACGGTTACACACACGGTTGGTGTATTTTAGAAGAGTTTGCTTCAAGTTTACTACAACCGGATATTAACAAATTCCCATCTCGCCACATAACCGCGGGCACGGCTCTCGAAAGTTTATACCTGCAGGGTGTCCCAACTTAGCCCATGATAAGCTCTCGCGATCAACGAAGGATATTCCTTCTCCCGGAAAACCCGATCAGTCTCGGAATCCGGCTACAAGACATTTCACAGAATAAAACAAGACCAAAGAAGCCGCCGGATGTGCCGACAAATCTGATAGGAGCTGCACATATCTCGTTCTCGTGGCACACCGGATTGTCCAAACTTCCGATAGGCGAACCCAGAGTTGCCCTGGTACACCGGCGGTCGACGGTTTGGACCAGCACTCACGACGAGCACCGCCCGGGGCTAAAATAAAGATGACCCTCGGCTCCGGAAACCCAAGGGAAAAAGGGCATAGGTGAGGCAAATGGTAAAACCAATGGTGGGCCTTCTTTGAAAAGTCTTATTCAAAGCGAACTGTCAAGGGGTCCCATAAATCACCCGACCGCGTTAGGGACGCAAAATCCGGGAACATAATACCGATATGACGGAAAATAGGGCGGCAAGAGTGGAACAAAACACTGTGCATAAGGCCGAGCCTTCCACCCTTTACCAAGTATATAGATGCATTAACAATATAAGATATATTGTTATATCCCAACAAGTAAACATGTTCCAAAGATGGAACAACATCTCCATGTTCCAACAAGGAACAAACTTCATCTTCACCTGCAACTAACAACGCTATAAGAGGGGCCGAGCAAAGCGGTAACATAGCCAAACAACGGTTTGCTAGAGAGGGTGCAAAAGGTTAGAGGTCGACATGGCAATTTGGTAGGCTTGAGCAAGAAGTGATAGGTAGCGCAAAGATAGCGAAAAGAACGAAGCAACTAGCATAGCAATGATAGTAGTGAGATCCAGGAGTAGCGGTCATCTTGCCAGAAATCCCGCAAGGAAGAAGAACGAGTCCATGAAGAAGACGAGCGGATGAAGCCGAACCAAGCGTGAGACGAACGAATCCTCACGATCGCAACGAAACAGAACTAACAAGAAGAAGCACACAACATAGGTAAACACACCACCATGAACAAGACATGATGCACAACAAGCATGATGCATGACAAAGCTACATGAAGCTACTCATGGCAAGGGATGATGCAAACAAGAGCAACACATCAAGGCACGTTTAAATGAGGCCGGAAACAACATAGAACAATTCCGGTAAGTCCTCATATGCAAATTTAGAAATTGGTCCAGATCTGAATAAACCTTATGTTCAAGTTGTTAAACAGCAAGTTAAGATGCACCACGATGATCTACACGAAATTCTAGTCAAGTTACATATAAAGTTCATTAGATTCGTAGCTACGGTCTAGAAGATATGAGCAAAACAAGATAAGCATGGCATTGATGCAAAATGCATACAAATATCAAGCAAACACCTCAAAACAAGGGTGCAACATGATAATATGAAGCTACATGCAAAATCAAGCAAGTTTCATATAGAGCACACTCAAACGGAGCAACGGTTCAACACATACACACTATACAAGTCATAGCAACAATCTGTCCAAAACAACAACTAGGCATATTGCGAGCATCAAAACAACATGCTACAGCATCTGAACGTAATAACAAAAGACATGGGCTTGATCTACAGGTAAAGCATGACAAAACATGAACACTGAGCTATCTCCAGAAATCACTAGAACATGCTCAAAATGACATGGCAAGATTGCAAATAATAACAGTTTCAGGCATTGGCAGAAATAACATCAGGTTGCAATGTTTAGAGCTATGAAACAACATGCTACAGGAATTTAACATGGCAAACAAAGGCATGGCATGAATCTACTAATTGCATAAAACAAAAGTCCTTTAATGACCATGAGCCAAAAAGGATCAGAAAATATGATGGCACCCATGCAAACATGGCACGTTATATTACAGATTTGAACATGGCAGGAACAACGATGAGTAGGCATGTTGGTGAGCTTGAACCACTCACCACAGAGCAATACATGGCATGGCAAGGCAACCAATAGCAAGAAGACATGGCATAGAAGCTAGACATGGCAAGAACAACATCATAACATGCGAGGATCAACTACAACAACCTTGGCAAAATTGAATAACATGTAAACAATCTGCCAGGAACATTTTATAGCAAAAGTAGAGCTCGATTGACTCAAGCTATGGCACTCCATAATTGCAAACAAGGGCATGGATGGATAGAGAAAGACATGTTTAACAAAACATACTTACTGAAGTATCTCAAAATAAGCATGGAACTCTCTGTAGCATCAAGTTAACATGGCATCAAAATATCAGCAAAACAGGGCTGAAATCAGCAACATCAATACACCTAGTTTGCATGCTTGTGCTAGTCACCACAGAGATCACAAAAATACATGGCATACACCCCTGGAAAGATGGCATGGCATATTACAAAACACATGTAGGACTCAAATTCATAGGATGCACACATCAATCATGGCAAAAATAACAAAAGTGCATGTTCTGATAAAAATCAGAAACTAACATCACATAGCACTCTTGCAACAGCATTTCGGGAATCAAGATGAGCTCAAATGAAAATGATGCAATGAGATGAAATGATCTACTCTTCGAGACGAACATTTTGACATATTACACGCATGAAACGGAGCTACGATGACAGAGATATGGCATGATGAAAATGCAAGAAAATATGCAACAATTTCGGGGACTTAGTCAAAATTGGACCTCGGGGAGAAATTGGACGGAGGGGTCCCGGGACGGAGGGGTACGGGGCGAGCGCGGGCGTTTGGTTCCGGGGCCTGGTGGATCTCATCCAGGTGGGATGGATCCGGCTCCGGCGAGCGCGCGGAAGCCGAGGCGAGGTCGGGCGGGGCCGGCGAGGAGCGCCATCATGGAGGACGCCGCGAGGCACTGGGCCGGAGGCGGATGGCGAGGAGGACCGGCGGCCGGAGGCGAGGCGGGCCGGGCGGGCGCGGCGTCGGCCGGGCAGAGTCGCGGCGGCGGACGGCGCGGCCGGGCATGGGTTTGAAGGAAGGGCGCGACCAGACGGAGCTCCTCTCCCGATCGGGCGAAGCAGACGAAGCGCGCGGGCGCTGCCCAGTTAGAGCCAGGCGGGCGGAGCTGACCTGCAGGGCTCGCGCGGTGGAGGTGGGAACTGGCGGCGGGAGGCCACGGCGGCCAATCTGGGCGCGCAAGTGGCGGCGCGAAAGGCGGCTCTTGCCGAAATTGAGGAGGAGGCGGCGCGATCCGAGGAAGAGGTGGGAGGTGGCTGGCTGCGGAAATTGAGGAGGGAGTAGGTAGGAGGCCAAAATGGCGTGAGGCGCCTATATATAGAAAGGGGTCTAGGTTTAGGGTTTTACTCCGCTTTGGACCGCTTGATCACGATCGGAAGGCTCCGGACACGAGGAGGAGTTAGGAGAGTCTAAATGAGGTGCGGTTTTCGGCCACGCGATCGTGATCGAACGGCGAAGAGCATGGAGGGGAGTTAGGTGGGTTTTGGGCAACTTAGAGAGGGGTGTTGGGCTGCAAGGAGAAGGAGGCTTTTGCGGTTACCCGGTTAACCATTGGAGTACCAAACGACCTCCAAATGATCTGAAACTTGACAGACGGTCTACCGGTGCTACACCAAGGCCGCTTGACAAACCTCGGTCCATTCCGAGACCGTTTAACACCCGCACACGAAAAGAGGTAAAAGGGGGCGCCGGGAGACATAGGAGTGCCGGATTGCAAAACGGACAACGGGGAAATTGCTCGGATGCTTGATACGATAACGCATGCAAATGCGATGCACATGATGACATGATATAAAATACAGAAGATGACATGGCAAAGAGAGACACGCAAGCACATGACATGGCAAAGACGGCGAATAACTGATGGACACCTGGCGCATCGAATCCGGGGCGTTACACCGACCTTCGGTCTTCGCGCCTCCGTTTCCACCGAGCTGTTTGTTTGCACTGATGCGGATTGGGCCGGTTATCCTGACACTCGACGATCTACGTCGGGTGACTCTCTCATCTCATGGTCCTCTAAGCGGCAGGCCGCCGTCTCCCGCTTTAGTGCTGAGGTTGAGTACCGTGTCGTTGCCAACGTTGTTGCGGAGACATGTTGGCTACGTCAACTACTTGGCGAACTTCGGGTCTCGATCCCGAAAGCTACGGTGGTTTTCTGTGATAATATTTCGGCCACCTACCTCGCGGCCAATCCGTTGTAGCATAAGCGCACCAAGCACATTTGATGTTCATTTCGTCCGCGAGAAGGTTCAGTTGGGTCAGCTCCGTGTTCTTCATGTACCGACCACCCAACAGTTTGCCGATATTATGACCAAGGGGCTTCCAACCGCTGCATTCCAGGAGTTCCGTTCCAGTCTTTGCATCGTATATATTGTGACCGACTCTATGGAATACAATTGAGTTGCACCGCATATTCTCTCTACGGTAGGGAATGGTAATACTCCCTCCGTCTGATAATATAAAAGCATTTTTGACACTAAACGTCTCATAATATAAGAGCGTTTTTTACACTACACTAATGTCAAAAAACTCATGGGACGGAGGGAGTAGTTAGTACCCTGTTGAATGGCACGAGCAGATGATCACTGTGTGGTGTGTCCATGTTTGGCATGCTGCATCTCAACCTTGTCAACGCATCGGTGCCGGAGATAAAGCCAGGAAAGTCATGGTCAAGCATACTTATATACTCCCTCCGTTCGGAATTACTTGTCTCGGAAATGGATGTATCTAGAACTAAAATACGTCTAGATACATCCATTTCCGCGACAAGTAATTTCGAACGGAGGGAGTATTAGAAACCTACCTGGGCAAGTAGTGAACGTATATTCAGGTTATGGGATTGGCAATTCATATATTATTAATGAACTTGGATGTATGATAAAAAGCAATAACAGAAGTTCAGTTTTGCGGCGCCGAGTACTGTTACAGATTTCACTGAAGAAGAAACATGTTCACTGCAACTTGTTTGCAACGTAGAGGAGGTGGCCGATGTTCGTCGGAGGGTAGCTCTGCAGAAGCTTCAGGTTGGAGCTGAAATCGCCGGCAAGGAGCCGTTTCCGGACCAGGATCAGCATTGCGCAGCATATTCTCAGCAAGGTTTCCTGCAGCCAAATTTTCAGGCATCTGCCGAACCATTTGCAGAGCAAACCAGAGCATGTTGCTTGTTTGTTACCTGAGGACCATCTGGGTCACTTAACAGAGTGTCCCATATATGAATAATATCGGCAAAGTTGAATTCCTGGGTTAACAGCAGTGTTATCCACCTGAACGCGTAGAACTGGGGATTAACCTGCAGACACCATGCTTTTGTTAGTAAAATACTGCAGGCACTTCTTTACTACTATAAGCATGGCGGATCGGCAGTGCGCATCTCCTGCTGTAATGTTTCACACATCCAAACATCATAAAATAGCTACTGTAAGAATGTAGAACAGTAGAAGGTTCACCTCAGATGAAACATATATAATGTCATCTCGATAGCAATTGGCATAGCAAGTCAAAGGAAAACCCCAAAACACTAAAGATCATGCAGTTTAGTACGTGAAGACTTACTTCCGTAGTTATTTCCAAGTGGTGCTGAAGTTCTCCATCATACTTCTTTAGGAGTTGCGATAACTTGGAGAGCGTCCCTCGAATGCCGACAGCACTGTTGTCTAGCTTCTGGCAGAAGTTGTCTCTAAGCCCACTAAGTAACTCCACGAAGCAAAAGAAAGAATCGGCTTCGGCAAAGTTCTGCAAAGGATTCCAGCTAGCAACATCATGATGTAGATAGTCTCAAAGTCATGACTCATGAGTATACAAAATAAGAACTGTCTCAACAGTCAACAGTCTGATCTACAACAAACGGTATGACGCATATGTCAAAATAATCGCTTACTCCATACAGCATTTTTATAATCTGGATCATTCCGAAATACAAAGAAGAGAGGCGCCAAAATTTCATTCATTCCTTGCACGTATCTTATCCCAGCATTCAGCTTGGCAAAGATAATTAATATATTTCTCAGAGAATCCTGGTCAGAATAACAAATGATCAGCCATGTATCCTAGCAGAACACTGTTTACACTTAGATACTGGAGATTTACCTGATTGGACTTTGCAAAGAAGATTCTCCACAAAAGAAATGTTTGTCAGGGTGAGTGCGTTTTACATCACGGTCAACCTGCTCGATCATCTCTGAATGCTATATGAAAGATATATTCAAAGAAAAAAAATACCAATGTTAGAGTCATGTGAAATGGTGAAATGACTCACCCGTGCACTCGACACCGTATGCATTCGCAAACATTGAGAGCACACATATATACATACACTAGAAAAGGTTAATTCTTCCGAAACTAAAAGGTAAATCCACATGTTTTAATTTTGACAACAATTGCTTCAAACGGTTCACCAGATATTTTGCAATTTAAATTCTCAAAACATGTCAATCGATGCCCTTCTTACGAAAATAAAACAAAAATGAGCATAAATACGATGCAAATATAATGATATAAGTGGTTTAAATTTCTTGCACTTGATCCTTATGTTTGTCAAAGGATAAATGCTCTAAATTGATGCTAATGGCTGTTTGAAACTCTCAAAAACAGAAGCACAACCTCCAGTGCGAGCAGCACAGACTAGTAACACTACCTGCAATATGTGTCCAGAATTTCTAAGTACACCAAAACAACGTGTGCAACGCAGACAGATTCCAAATGCACTAGAGCATACCTCGGCGACCTGATTCCATTGGCTGGTCTTCCCAAGGCTCAAAGGATGATCATCTTGGGCTATCTCCGACCTGTCAAGAAACCCATTCTCAACATGCTCTGCATTTCCGTCACTGTGGCCTTCTGATCCCCAGTCGTGCTACTTCCACCTACCTAGCAAAATTAGGATTCAGGATCTCTGTCTCCAAGTAAGGATCTACCCTAAGTACCAATGTGATGTGAAACCATTAATTAGTACAATCAAGGCAAAAAAACAGTTAATCTGAGCGTGAAGTGACATACAGTGTTGGTAAGGAATTCGTCTTTGAAGGCTTCATATTGTGACCTCTTTTTTGCCAACTCCTGCTCCCACAGTGCACGATCCTTGGGCAGATAGCCCAGTAGCAGCTGCGCGACCAACACATGTACAGTGAGAGTGAGTCTGTGACCAAAGATGTCAAAATCAACACTTTTGACTGCATCTTTCCCCTCACACTGATCATATAAGGACAACTGATCAAAAAATGGTTAACAGTAGCACGTGGATGAACACAAAGGGACAAAAAGGCAGACGATTTCTAATCTGACATTGGCATCAAAAGGCAAAAATAAACAAACTAAGGACATGCACGCACATTGACCAGAGACATCAGCTGCACATACAGTAAATCAGTCGTCTGTCTGAAATTATAAATTAAGGCAACATACTAAATCTACAGCTTCAGACTACAGAACAAATCTCGAAAGAACAGAAGGACGAGCCTGCCAATCGGGTACCTTCCACACAGTCGACCGGACACCGGCGCCGTCGGGGACGCCCTGAGCCGCAAGCATCCGCAGCTCATCGAGATCTATCACCTTCTTCGACAGCTGCAAGGCTCACCGGCCGCCCCAAGACGACGCATCACATCAGGACGACACGATGGGGCAGAAGCGAAGAAGCAAAAGCTAGGAACCGAGACAGCAGAATTCGGACTCACCGCCGCGAGGATACGGGACTGGCGCGAGATCTCCAGCTCCGCCGGCTGCGGGGATCGCGGCGAGCTCGCCATGGATTTGGGATATCACAGGACGGGTACACACTCTGACACTGGTCCGCGGGTTCGGAACTGTTTGGGTCGCGTTGGGACATTATGTGATCTGCCCGCAACCGTCGATTTGCTAGGACCATTGAAATGGACGGCCGACATTATGCGACGACTTTTCATGCTCTATAACTAGAACCCACATGTCTTTCACTGAGTTTTTGATCAATGGTCAACATTAGGGCCTCTTTCATTTATGGATTTTTCATAGAAATTTTGAAGGATTAAAATCTTTATGAATTTCACATATATCTGTTGAGTACAAATTGGTTTGTTAGGTCATCACTCACTCACATCATGAGAAAGTCCTAAGAGCAACTCCAACGCGACGACCCATTTCGTCCGCCCACGTCTGTTTGGGTCGCCGCGCACAAAAAATGCTAGCCCAACGCGCCGACCCATTTTCAAAACACGTCCGTGTGGATCCATTTCTGGCCCAAATTTGGGCATGAAATGCGTTAGCGGACGCTACCACGCCCCGCTTCGGTGTCCATCAAGGTCCCCACATGACGACCCGTCAACTACCTCCCGTGTCTTTATTAATGATGACCACAGACCATGGGCCCACGCGTCAACGACGGGGTGTCCTTTTAAATCCAAGCGTGCGGGGGAGGGGGGGGGCGCTCATCCTCTTCCAACCTCTCGTCCCCATCTAGCCACCATGTTGCTCCCCCGCCGGCGACAACCCTAGCCTAGCGCGCGCAACCATGGCTTCTTCGCCGGCAAGAACAAGGGCAAGGCCCCTGCTTCATCCTCTTCGCACGCGCTCACGATCAACCTGCCTCCGTCGGCGTCTGCCCGCCCGGCGAGGAAGCGGATAAGCGCCCCAAAGGCACCAAAGTGGCGGCATCGAGCACCGCATCCCTCCCTGCATTCTCGACAATACCCCGCCACATGATCGCATTTGGATCCCGATAGGATCCCAAGAAATGTCGGTGGCGCCGCAGACGGCACGGGCAAGACGCCTTCACGCGAAGACTCTCCCGATTGGGAGGTCTGGTTTGCCCTCGAACACGAGGGAGCAAGACCGCGCTGGCGTCAAAGACGCGTCGGGTCGGCACTCACGCCCGTCATGCGCGACGAGGACCAGGAGAAGGAGCCCGCCTACCAGGCGGCGCTGGTGGCTGCCATGCAGGAAAGCGAAGAGGAAGAGCCGCGCAAGGCGGAGGAGGAGGAGGCGGCGTACCTGGCGCGCCTGTCGGAGGCTATCGTGACTCTCGCTTCAAGAATCGTCGTCATTACCGATGCCGCCGTCCCCAAGCTTCGGGCGCCGTCCCCTATGTCGGCGCCTGATGACCCACAAGTATAGGGGATCTATCGTAGTCCTTTCGATAAGTAAGAGTGTCGAACCCAACGAGGACCAGAAGTAAATGATAAGCGGTTTTCAGCAAGGTATTCTCTGCAAGTACTGAAATAAGTAGTAACAGATAGTTTTGAGACAAGATAAATTGTAACGAGCAACAAGTAACAATAGTAAATAAAGTGCAGCAAGGTGGCCCAATCCTTTTTGTAACAAAGGACAAGCATGGACAAACTCTTATAATAGGAAAAGCGCTCCCGAGGACACATGGGAATATCGTCAAGCTAGCTTTCATCACGTTCATATGATTCGCGTTTGGTACTTTGATAATTTGGTATGTGGGTGGACCGGTGCTTGGGTGTTGTTCTTACTTGAACAAGCATCCCACTTATGATTAACCTCTATTGCAAGCATCCGCAACTACAACAAAAGTATTAAGGTAAACCTAACCATAGCATGAAACATATGGATCCAAATCAGCCCCTTCACGAAGCAACACATAAACTAGGGTTTAAGCTTCATCACTCTAGCAACCCATCATCTACTTATTACTTCCCAATGCCTTCCTCTAGGCCCAAATAATGGTGAAGTGTTATGTAGTCGACGTTCACATAACACCACTAGAGGCTAGACAACATACATCTCATCAAAATATCGAGCGAATACCAAATTCACATGACTACTAATAGCAAGACTTCTCCCTTGTCCTCGTGAACAAACGTAACTACTGCAGAAGCATATTCATGTTCATAATCAGAGGGGTAATAATATGCATAAAGGATCTGAACATATGATCTTCCACCAAATAAACCAACTAGCATCAACTACAAGGAGTAATTAACACTACTAGCAACCTATTAGCACCAATCCCGGACTTGGAGACAGGAATTGGATACAAGAGATGAACTAAGGTTTGGAGATGAGATGGTGCTGGTAAAGATGTTGATGGAGATTGCCCTCTCCCGATGAGAGGAGCGCTGGTGATGACGATGGTGATGATTTCCCCTTCCCGGAGGGAAGTGTCCCCGAGAAACAGCCTCTGCCGAGCCCTAGATTGGTTCCGCCAAGGTTCCGCCTCGTGGCGGCGGAGTCTCGTCCCGAAAGGTTGCTTCCTGTTTTTTTCTTATTGAAAGACTTCATATAGGAGAAGATGGCCGTCGGAGAGCCACCAGGGGGCCCACGAGGTAGGGGGGTGCACCCCAGGGGGGGCGACCCCACCCTTGTGAGCAGGGTGTGGGCCCCCTGGCCTTCATCTTTGGCGATGATTTTTCTTTATTTATTTTAAGATATTCCGTGGAGTTTCAGGACTTTGGGAGTTGCACAGAATAGGTCTCCAATATTTGCTCCTTTTCCAGCCCAGAATTCCAGCTGCCGGCATTCTCCCTCTTCATGTAAACCTTGTAAAATACGAGAGAATAACCATAAGTATTGTAGCATAATGTGAAATAACATACCATAATGCGATAAATATCGATATAAAAGCATGATGCAAAATGGATGTATCAACTCCCCCAAGCTTAGACCTCGCTTGTCCTCAAGCGAAAAGCCGATAACAATAAATATGTCCTCATGTTTAGAGGTAGAGGTGTCGATAAAAATAAAATACGGACATGAAGGCATCATGATTATTCTCATAACAAAGAACATATATAGATTTTGTCATATGATTACTTATGTTCAAGTGATGATCTTTTCACAATGCAAAGGTATGAATCGGAAACCTTATTGGGCACCAACAAATTATAACCTCAGTCATTGAAGCAATTGCAATTTATCATAACATCGGAAAGAGTCTATGTCAGAGCTTAAAAGCAAGTCCACATACTCAACTATCATTTAGTCCTTCATAATTGCTAGCACTCACGCAGTACTTGTGGTTACGGAGTTTCAATCGGACACGTAGAAAGATAGGGGCTTATAGTTTTGCCCCACAACCTTTTACCTCAAGGATAATGTCAACAATAATAATTCATGCTCCCCTACATCCAATTAGATATATATATCATGTTCTTTCCAACATGCTGGGCTTGCCAAAGGATAAAATGAAAAAGGAAAGGTGAAGATCACCGTGACTCTTGCATAAGGTGGAGGATAATAATAAAAGATAGGCCCTTCACGGAGGGAAGCAGAGGTTGCCATGCGCTTTTATGGTTGGATGCACAAAATCTCAATGCGAAAGAAAGTCACTTTATATTGCCCCTTGTGATATGAACCTTTATTATGCAAATTGTCCGCTTTTATTTCTTCCATATCACAAGAACGTATAAAGCTTATTTCTCCCACACCAATCAATCATACATATTTAGAGCATTTTTTATTGCTTTGCACCGATGAAAACTTACTTGAAGGATCTTACTCAATCCATAGGTAGATATGGTGGACTCTCATGGCAAAACTGGGTTTAAGGGTATTTGGAAGCACAAGTAGTATCTCTACTTGGTGCTGAGAATTCGGCTAGCATGAGGGGGAAAGGCAAGCTCAACATGTTGGGGGATCCATGACAACATACTTTATCTCGGATATAAGAAAACATAACTCATCACGTTGTCTTCCTTGTCCAACATCAACTCTTTAGCATGTTATATTTTAATGAGTGCTCCCAATCATAAAAGATGTCAATGGTAATATATCTATATGTGAAACCTCTCTCCTTATTACTTCCTATTAATTGCAACGATGACCAAAGCTATATTTGCCAACTCCCAACAACCTTTAATCATCATACTCTTTCTATGTGAAGTCATTACTCTCAATAAGATCAATATGAACTCTTTGTTTCTTTTATTCTTTTCTTTTATTCACCCAAGATCATGGCAAAACAATCAAGCCCTTGACTCAACACTAAACTTTATTATATATATAGCTCACGGACTCGATTACACAGAGAGATCATAAAGCAAAACTCAAAACTAGATCATGCCATAAACTTTATTCTACTAGATCAAGATACTACTAATAGGATCGAACTAAGAAAAACGGCAAAGATAGGAGTTGTGATGGTGATACGATACCGAGGCACCTCCCCCAAGCTTGGCAGTTGACAAGGGGAGTGCCCATACCCATGTGATTATGTCCCCTTCTTTGTTGTTGGTGTAATATTCTTGGCGATGATTCCCCTCAAGATACGGTTCTCCTCCTCGAGCTTATTGACTTGCTACTTGAGGTCCATTATTTCCTTGAAGCTTTCACCTGTAACAGCTAAAGCTCATTGCACCCAAGGGTGTTGCATAGCTGCATGGAGAACAAGAGACACTCCTCCTCATATTTTCATAAGAAAGAAATCTAACATTGGAAGGGATAACCGAGTTTGGAATAGCTAAGCTCAGAATTCCCCATCGTAAACCCAAATTGAGGCGAGAGGTGACTTCTTGATCCTCCATGGCATCTACCCTCATCAAGTCGGCCTCCATCTCTTCCTCCGTTCTTTGGCCCAAAGTGGTCAAGATCGCTGTTGCCCTTGGTTCCGGTGCGGATTAGATACCCGCTCTCCCGATCGACTCTTGAGAAGACATCTTGCTCTAATCTGCAGCAACAGCTCAAAACAAGAACAGAGGATATTTGCGTGATACGAGAGTCAGAACCTTCGGGAGAATATATAATGAATTTTTACCGAGCAAAATACGTATCGTGCAAGAAAACGGAGTCCGGAGGGCACAAGAGGTAGGGGCGCGCGCCCAGGGGGTAGGGCGCGCCCACCACCCACGTGGGGACCTCGTGTCCTTCCCGGACTGCCACTTATTTTTCTATTTTTCTAAATATTCCAAAACGGAAAAATATTGCCTTAAAAATTATTTTGGAGTCGGTTTACTTACCGTACCACATACATATTCCTTTTCGAGTCCAAAGCAGTCCGAAAGTGTCCCTTATGTATTCCTCCGGGGTTACAGTTTCAATAATATTGGTTTCAACATTTATGGGATTACGTGAGATATAGTGTTTGATCCTTTGACCGTTTACCACCTTCGGATTTGTGCCCTCGAAGTTGTTGATTTTTATGGCACCGGAACGATAGACCTCCTCGATAACGTAGGGACCTTCCCATTTAGAGAGAAGTTTTCCTGCAAAAAATCTTAAACGAGAGTTGTATAGCAATACATAATCACCTACATTAAACTCACGCTTTTGTATCCTTTTGTCATGCCATCTTTTAACTTTTTCTTTAAACAACTTAGCATTTTCATAAGCTTGGGTTCTCCATTCATCAAGTGAGCTAATATCAAATAACCTCTTCTCACCGGCAAGTTTGAAATCATAGTTGAGCTCTTTAATAGCCCAATATGCCTTACGTTCTAGTTCGAGAGGTAAGTGACATGCTTTTCCATAAACCATTTTATACGGAGACATACCCATAGGATTATTATATGCAGTTCTATAGGCCCATAATGCATCATCAAGTTTCTTGGACCAATTCTTTGTAGACCTATTAATGCCTTTTGCAAAATTAATTTGAGCTCTCTATTACTCAATTCTACTTGACCACTAGACTGCGGGTGATATGGAGATGCAATTCTATGATTAACGTCATATTTAGCAAGCATTTTACGTAAAGCACCATGAATAAAATGTGAACCACCATCAGTCATTAAATATCTAGGGACTCCAAACCTCGGAAAAATAACTTCCTTAAGCATTTTAATAGAAGCGTTACTAGTTGGAATAGCTTCTACCCACTTAGTAACGTAATCAACAGCAACTAAAATATGTGTATATCCATTAGAGGCAGGAAAAGTTCCCATATAATCAAAGCCCCAAACATCAAATGGTTCAATAACAAGTGAATAATTCATAGGCATTTCTTGACGTCTACTAATATTACCAATTCTTTGACATTCATCACAAGACAAAACAAACTTACGGGCATCTTTGAAGAGAGTGGGCCAATAAAACCCAGATTGCAATACCTTATGTGCAGTTCTATCTCCAGCGTGGTGCCCTCCATAAGCTTCGGAGTGACACTTGCGTAGGATTTGTTCTTGTTCATGCTTAGGTACACAACGTCTAATAACACCATCTACTCCTTCTTTATAAAGATGTGGGTCATCCCAAAAGTAATGCCGCAAATCATAGAAAAACTTTTTCTTTTGTTGGTATGTGAAGCTAGGTGGTATAAATTTAGCAACAATGTAATTAGCATAATCAAGATACCATGGAGTGCTACGAGAAGTGCTTATGACATTTAATTGTTCATCGGAAAGCTATAATCAATAGGTAGTGGGTCATCAAGAACATTCTCTAACCTAGACAAGTTATCTGCAATGGGTTCTCAGCTCCTTTTCTATCAACAATATGCAAATCAAATTCTTGCAGCAAAAGAACCCATCTAATAAGTCTAGGTTTAGCATCTTTCTTTTCCATAAGATATTTAATAGCACCATGATCAGTGTGAATAGTTACTTTAGAATCAACAATATAGGGTCTGAATTTATGACAAGCAAATACAATCGCTAAAAGTTCCTTTTCGGTAGTAGCATAATTTCTTTGAGCATTGTCTAGAGTCTTACTAGCATAATGGATAACATTTAATTTCTTATCAACTCTTTGCCCTAGAACAACACCTACAACATAATCACTAGCATCACACATAATTTCAAAGGGTAAATTCCAATCAGGTGGTTGAACAACAGGTGCAGAGACTAATGCTTTCTTAAGTATTTCAAATGCTTCTACACAATCATCATCAAAGAAAAATGGTACATCTTTTTGTAATAAATTAGTCAGAGACCGGGAAATTTTTGAGAAGTCCTTAATGAACCTCCTATAAAATCCGGCGTGACCAAGGAAACTTCTTATACCTTTGATGTCCTTGGGACATGGCATCTTTTCAATAGCATCAACCTTGGCTTTATCAACTTCAATACCTCTTTCGTAAACTTTGTGCCCCAAGACAATACCTTCATTAACCATAAAGTGGCACTTTTCCCAATTCAAGACAAGATTAGTTTCTTCACATCTCTGCAAAACTCGATCAAGATTGCTCAAGCAATCATCAAAAGAGGAACCCTAGACGGAAAAATTGTCCATGAAGACCTCGCAATTTTTTTCACAAAAGTCAGAGAATATAGCCATCATGCATCTTTGAAAGGTAGCAGGTGCATTACATAAACCAAAAGGCATACGTCTATAAGCAAAAGTACCAAAAGGGCATGTAAAAGTAGTCTTTGATTGATCTTCACCGACCACGGTATTTGAGAGAAACCGTAATAACCATCTAAAAAGCAATAATGTGTATGTTTGCATAATATTTCTAGCATTTGATCAATAAAAGGTAAGGGGTAATGATCTTTCTTAGCAGCTTTATTTAATTTGCAGAAATCAATTACCATCCTATAACCTGTGATAATTCTTTGCGAAATCAATTCATCTTTATCATTAGGGACAACAGTAATACCTCCCTTCTTAGGGACACAATGGACAGGACTTACCCCTTGACTATCAGCAACGGGATAAATTATACCGCCTCCGTAAGCTTGAGTATTTCTTTTCTTACCACTTCTTTCATTTTAGGATTCAAGCGTCGTTGAGGATCACGAACTGGTTTGGCATCCGCTTCCAAATTTATTTTATGTTGACATAGAGTGGGACTAATGCCCTTAAGATCATCAAGAGTATATCCTATAGCGGCACGGTGCTTCTTCGTAGTTTTCAATAATCTTTCTTCTTCATGCTCAAAGGTTAGCACTAATAATAACAGGATATATTTTCTTTTCATCAAGATAAGCATATTTAAGATTATCGTGCAACGGTTTAAGCTCAAACACGGGATCACCCTTGGGTGGAGGAGGATCCCTAGGATTTCAACAGCAAATTGTGTTGCGCAATAGGTTCCTGTTTAAACAATACTTCATCTATTTCCCTTCTTTCATTCATGAACATATCATTTTCATGGTCTAGCAAATAGTGTTCTAAAGGATCACTAGGAGGTACGGCAATAGAAGCAAGACCAATAATTTCATCCTTACTAGGCAATTCTTCCTCACGATGTTGTTTACTAAATTTAGAGAAATTAAACTCATGAATCATATCATCCAAACCAATAGTAACAACATTCTTTTCGCAATCTATCCTAGCATTAACAGTGTTCAAGAAGGGTCTACCAAATATAATGGGACAAAAGTTATCTTGTGGAGAACCAAGAATAAGAAAATCAGCGGGATATTTGGTTTTTCCACACAAGACTTCAACATCTCTAACAATTCCCATTGCAGATATAGTATCTCTATTGGCAAGTTTAATTGTAACATCAATATCTTCTAACTCAGCAGGTGCAATATCATGCATAATTTCTTTGTATAAGTCAATGGGCATTACACTAGCACTAGCACCCATATCACATAAGCCATGATAACAATGATCTCCTATTTTAATGTAAATAACGAGCACGCCTACCACAGGTCTATATTTATCTTTAGCACACGGTTTAGCAATTCTAGCGCTTCACCGCAGAATTGAATAACATGCCCATCAATATTATCAGACAAGAGATCTTTAACAATAGCAATATTAGGTTCTAATTTGACTTGCTCAGGAGGTGTATAAGTTCTAATATTTCTTTTACGAACAACAGTTGAAGCTTTAGCATGATCCTTTATTCTAACAGGGAAAGGTGGTTTCTCAACATAAGAAGTAGGAACAATAGGATCATTATAAGTGACAGTATTTTCTTCAACTTTAATAGGTGCAACTACTTTTACTTCTATGGGAGGATGATATTTAAACCACTTCTCCTTAGGGAGATCAACATAAGTAGCAAAAGATTCACAGAAATAAGCTACTATCTCAGAGTCAAGTCCATATTTAGTGCTAAACTTACGGAAAATATCAGTATCCATAAAAGATTTAACACAATCAAACTTATGTGTCATACCTGACTCCTTACCTTCGTCGAGGTCCCAATCTTCAAAGTTGCGTTTAATTCTATCCAATAAATTCCATTTAAATTCAGTAGTCTTCATCATAAAAGAGCCAGCACAAGAAGTATCGAGAATGGTGCGATTGTTATCAGTAAGCCGAGCATAAAAATTCTGAAGAATTGTCGCTCTTGAGAGCTCATGATTGGGGCATGAATATAACATTGATTTAAGCCTCCCCCAAGCTTGAGCGATGCTTTCTCCTTCGCGAGGCCAAAAATTTTATATATAATTGCGATCACGGTGAACAAGATGCATAGGGTAATACTTTTGATGAAATTCCAATTTCAATCTTTTATAGTTCCATGATCTCGTATCATCACATAGCCTATACAATGTCAATGCGTCTCCCTTCAAAGATAAAGGGGAGACCTTCTTCTTAACAACATCATCGGGTATACCTGCAAGCTTAAATAGTCCACAAACTTCATCCACATAGAGTAGATGTTCATCGGGATGCTTTGTTCCATCTCCCGTAAAAGTGTTAGCTAGCAGTTTTTCCATCATACCCAAGGAATTTCAAAAGGAGTTTCATTTTCAATAGGTTCAGTGGGTTGAGGAGCAACTCTTTGCTCCTTTGGAAGGGGTGAAGATACCCGAACAAGCCCCTCAGAGAATTACTTTCCATAGTAACAAGTGACAATAAATTTCAGCACACTATATAAATTTTTTCCTTACCAAATTCCACCTACCAAAGGCGCTTCACTCGCCGGCAACGGCGCCAGAAAAGAGTCTTGATGACCCACAAGTATAGGGGATCTATCGTAGTCCTTTCGATAAGTAAGAGTGTCGAACCCAACGAGGAGCGTATGAAATGATAAGCGGTTTTCAGCAAGGTATTCTCTGCAAGTACTGAAATAAGTGGTAACAGATAGTTTTATGACAAGATAAATTGTAACGAGCAACAAGTAACAATAGTAAATAAAGTGCAGCAAGGTGGCCCAATCCTTTTTGTAACAAAGGACAAGCCTGGACAAACTCTTATAATAGGAAAAGCGCTCACGAGGACACATGGGAATATCGTCAAGCTAGTTTTCATCACGTTCATATGATTCGCGTTCGGTACTTTGATAATTTGGTATGTGGGTGGACCGGTGCTTGGGTGCTGTTCTTACTTGAACAAGCATCCCACTTATGATTAACCTCTATTGCAAGCATCCGCAACTATAACAAAAGTATTAAGGTAAACCTAACCATAGCATGAAACATATGGATCCAAATCAGCCCCTTACGAAGCAACACATAAACTAGGGTTTAAGCTTCATCACTCTAGCAACCCATCGCCTACTTATTACTTCCCAATGCCTTCCTCTAGGCCCAAATGATGGTGAAGTGTTATGTAGTCGACGTTCACATAACACCACTAGAGGCTAGACAACATACATCTCATCAAAATATCGAGCGAATACCAAATTCACATGACTACTAATAGCAAGACTTCTCCCTTGTCCTCGTGAACAAACGTAACTACTCACAAAGCATATTCATGTTCATAATCAGAGGGGTAATAATATGCATAGAGGATCTGAACATATGATCTTACACCAAATAAACCAACTAGCATCAACTACAAGGAGTAATCAAAACTACTAGCAACCTATTAGCACCAATCCCGAACTTGGAGACAAGAATTGGATACAAGAGATGAACTAGGGTTTGGAGATCAGATGGTGCTGGTGAAGATGTTGATGGAGATTGCCCTCTCTCGATGAGAGGAGCACTGGTGATGACGATGGTGATGATTTCCCCCTCGAAGGGAAGTGTCCCGGCAGAACAGCTCTGCCGAGCCCTAGATTGGTTCCGCCAAGGTTCCGCCGTGGCGTGAGTCTCGTCCCAAAGGTTGCTTCCTGTTTTTCTCATCGAAAGACTTCATATAGGAGAAGATGGCCGTCGGAGAGCCACCAGGGGCCCATGAGGTAGGGGGCGCGCTTGTGGGGGCGCCCACCCTCGTGAGCAGTGTGTGGGCCCCTGGCCTTCATCTTTGGCGACGATTTTTCTTTATTTATTTTAAGATATTCCATGGAGTTTCAGGACTTTTGGAGTTGCACAGAATAGGTCTCCAATATTTGCTCCTTTTCTAGCCCAGAATTCCAGCTGCCGGCATTCTCCCTCTTCATGTAAACTTTGTAGAATAAGAGAGAATAGCCATAAGTATTGTAGCATAATGTGAAATAACAACCCATAATGCGATAAATATCGATATAAAAGCATGATGAAAAATGGACGTATCAGCGCCCCAGCAGTACACCTGGCATGGAGAGGTGCATGAGTGGGTCAACGCGCCACCCATCTGGTTTGGGCGATGCCTGATACGTCTCCAACGTATCTATAATTTATGAAGTATTCATGCCATGTTTACAATAGTTTTATATGATTTTAGTATGACTTGATTAGAACTAACCCGGAGTGACGCTGTTTTTAGCAGAACTACCGTGGTGTTGTTTTTGTGCAGAAATAAAAGTTCTCGGAATGCGATGAAAATCAACGGAGAATTTTTTTGGAAAATATAAAAAATACTGGAACAAAAATCTACCAGAGGGGAGTCCCGTGGGCCCCACGAGGGTGGGGGGCGCGCCCACCCCCCTGGGGCGCCCCCCTATCTCGTGGCCACCTCGGGGACCCCCTTGACTTGTTCTCGACGCCATCCTCTCCTATAAATCTGAAACCTTCTAAAATAACCTAGATCGGAAGTTCCGCGCCGTAAGCCTCTCAGAGCCACGAGAAATCAATCTAGGCCCTCTCCGCACTCCTCACGGGAGGGCCATCATCACCGAGGCCATGGAGGAGGATCCCGGAGGGGCCATCATCTCCATGAAGGCCAAGGACCAGAGGGAGAACCTCTCCGCATCTAGGGGGGAGGCCATGGAGGAGGAATCACAAGGGAGAGAACCTCTCCTCCTCTCTCTTGGTGGCATCGGAGTGCCATCGGGAGGGGAATCATCGCAGCGGTGATCGTCTTCATCAACATACCATCATCATCACCATCCTCATCTATTTTACGCGCTCCACTCTCCCGCACCCCGCTGTAATCCCTACTTGAACATGGTGCTTTATGCCACATATTATGATCCAATGATGTGTTGCCATCCTATGATGTTTTGAGTAGATATCCTTTGTCTTTGGGTTGATTGATGATCTAGATTGATACGAGTTGTATGTTTTTTTGTGCTGTCCTATTGTGCCTTCCGTGTCGCGCAAGCGTGAGGGATTCCCGCTATGAGGTGTTGCAATACGTTTATGATTCGCCTATAGTGGGTTGCTTGAGTGACAGAAGCATAAACCCGAGTAAGGGGGTTGTGGCGTATGGGATAATGCTATGGTTGGGTTTTACCTTAATGATCTTTAGTAGTTGCGGATGCTTGCTAGAGTTCCAATCATAAGTGCATATGATCCAAGAAGAGAAAGTATGTTAGCTTATGCCTCTCCCTCATATGAAATTGCAATGACGACTACCGGTCTTGTTAACGATTGCCTAGGATAATTCCGCACACCGACCCATCATTATTCCACACTCGCTATTTATAATATTTAGTAATATATTCTAATTTTATGATAACAGCACCTATTTTTTTATTTTAGCTCTCCGATATCATGCAAAGTTATCCTCTTCATACCCACAACGTAGTTTTATTTCTCGTTTCTAGTGGAAGCAAATGCTCGGTGTACGTAGAGTCGTATCAGTGGCAGATAGGACTTGAGAGAATATTGATCTTACCTTTATCTCCTTGTGGGTTCGACACTCCATAATTATCACTTCCACCTTTGGGAATTGCTACGATGATTCCCTACACTTGGGGATTATCAAGCTCCTTTCTGGCGCCGTTGCCGGGGAGCTATAGTGTGGGGTTGATATTCTCGTGTGTGCTTGTTTGCTTTCTTCACTAAGTAGATTTTGTTTTACCTTTTTGTTTCTGTTTAGTTGTGGTTGAAACATAATTTTTTTAAAAAGAATGAAAATACAAAACAAAATTTACTTGCCTCTCATGCCTAAATAGTTTTTCAATAAGAGAAGTGATTGGAAGATTATGCATTGAAGAAGTGAGGGTCGACCTTGAGCACTTGTGTTCATGCTCATGGAAACAATGTAAAATTTTCCATGGAAGCTTGTCTGAAAATAATTAGTACCTTGTATATATCCATTGTATTACAAAAATAATGTGCCAAGCTTTGGTTTTAGGATGCTTAGATTGCTTGTTTACTTTGTGCAATACAAAAACAGAAACTTTGGCTGTAACGCGTGAATTTACATTTTTTTATTGAAAAGTCAAATGGGTCTGAAACTTTTTGAAATTACTTCTGTACAAATTTTTTAAATTGTCATATTTTTAGAATGTTTTGGAGTTACATAAGTTTACTAAACTTCCAGATTACTACAGACTATCCTGTTTTTAACAGATTCTTTTTTCTATGAGTTGATCGCTTATTTTGATGAATCTATGGGTAGTATGGGGGGGGGGTATGAACCATGGTGAAGTTGGAATACAGTAGATAAAGTGCTAATATGAAATTGGAATGAGTTTGCAACAGTACCTAAAGGTAGTGATTTGCTTTAGTATACTAACGGATCTCACAAAGTTTTTGTTAAGTTTTGTGGATGAAGTGTTCGAAGAACGAGGAGTTACCGATGTGAGAAGAATAAAGAGAGGCAAGAGTTCAATCTTGGAGATGCCCAAGGCACCCCAAGTGAATATTCCAAGGATACTCAAGCATCTAAGCTTGGGGATGCCCCAGTTGGCATCCCATCTTTCTTCTTCAACAATTATCGGTATACCTCGGTTTTGTTTTGTTCACATGATTTGTGTCCTTTGTGTTTTTGTTCTTCCTTTAAGAACCATGCTAGTATGAGATAGCCCTTCATGGTTTTAGAGAATGCTTCATGTGCTTCACTTATATCTTTTGAGTATGATTTTATAGAATGCTTCGTATGCTTCACTTATATATTTTGAGCTTGGATATTGGTTAGTCTATATTAATTGTAGAATGCTCCATGAACTTCACTTATATATTTTGGAGTATGAATAATAATATCATCTAAATTGGGTTTGGAAGAGTGTCAACTTTAGGAATTAGTGATCCCACTATTTTGGAGGGTGTTGAATCTTAGTGTGATATTTATGAAAGTGGATTTGGAAGAATGTCAACTTTAGTTAGTAATGATTCCACTATTTTGGAAGAGGTTCCAATTGATTATGAGAACAAAGTTGCTATCTATGATGATTATTTTGATGACATGTATGCTATAAAGAATAATGTTAACCATGAAACTTGTCATCATGATTTTAATTTTCAATTGGATTATGCCTCAGATGACCGTTATTCTGTTGAGTTTGCTCCCACTATTTCGAATGAGAAGAATTTTTGCTTATGTGGAGAGTAGTAAAATTTATGTGCTTGTAGATCATGAAAAGAATGTTGTATGTGATGGTTATATTGTTGAACTCGTTCATGATGCTGCTGAAAATTATTATGAGGGAGGAATACATGCTTGTAGGAGTTGCAATAATATCAAGTTTCCTCTTTATGTGCTTAAAGTTTTGAAGTTATACTTGTTTTGCCTTCCTATGCTAGTTGATTGTTGTTCCTATAAATTATGTGCTCACAAAATCCCTAGGCATAGGAAGTGGGTTAGATTTAAATGTGCTAGTCATATTCTTTATGATGCTCTCTTTATGTTTCAATTCTTATCTTTTATGTGAGCATCATTGAAATCATCATGCCTAGCTAAAAGGCATTAAAGAAATGCGCTTGTTGGGAGACAACCCAATATTTACCCTTACTGTTTTTGTGTGTTTACATGATTAATCTACTGTAGTAATCATGTTTTATAGCTTTTGTTTCAATAAAGTGCCAAGTAAGACCTTTGGGAAGACTTGGGTGAGAGTTAATGTGATCTTGCTGTGAAAAACAGAAACTTTGCGCTCACGGGATTAGCTACCATTTTTTACAGAAGATTGATTTTGAGTTGATTATTTTTGCAGAAGATTAATAGACAAATTCCTGACGTCCACCAATTTATTTCATAATTTTTGGAGTAGCAGAAGTATGGTTGCTGTTCAGATCATTACAGACTATTCTGCTTCTGACAGATTCTGTTTTCATTGCATAGTTTGTTTGTTTTCTAGTTTCTATGGCTTATATTTCTCAATATAAATTGTAGAAATGGTATGGTACAGTAGGCATTGTGTGATAACAATTATGAACCTTGTCTTTGACAGTACCAAAGTGAATGGTTTACTCTTTATCATACTAACCTATTTCACGAAGTTCCGTTAAGTTTTGTGTGATTGAAGTTTTTAAGCTTCGGGTGAGATATTTATATGAAGAGAATAAGGAGTGGAAAGACAATAAGCTTGGGGATTCCCAAGGCACCCTGATACGTCTCCAACGTATCTATAATTTTTGATTGCTCCATGCTATATTATCTTCTGTTTTGGACATTATTGGGCTTTATTATTCACTTTTATATTATTTTTGGGACTAACCTATTAACCGGAGGCCCAACCCAGAATTGTTGTTTTTTTTGCCTATTTCAGAGTTTCGCAGAAAAATAATATCAAACAGAGTCCAAACGGAATGAAACCTTCGGGAACGTGATTTTCGGAACGAACATGATCCAGGAGACTTGGACCCTAAGTCAAGGAAGCTTCAAGGAAGCCACGAGGTAGGGGGGGCGCGCCTACCCCCCAGGCGCGCCCTCCACCCTCATGGGCCCCACGTTGCTCCACCGACGTACTCCTTCCTCCTATATATACCTACGTACCCCCAACGATCAGATACGGAGCCAAAAACCTAATTCCACCGCCACAACTTTCTGTACCCACGAGATCCCATCTTGGGGCCTGTTAGGAGCTCACTTAGGAAGGGGCATCGATCACGGAGGGCTTCTACATCAACACCATAGCCTCTCCGATGAAGTGTGAGTAGTTTACCTCAGACCTTTGGGTCCATAGTTATTAGCTAGATGGCTTGCTCTCTCTTTTTGGATCTCAATACAATGTTCTCCCTCTCTCTTGTGGAGATCTATTCGATGCAATCTTCTTTTGCGGTGTGTTTGTTGAGACCGATGAATTGTGGGTTTATGATCAAGTTTATCTATGAACAATATTTGAATCTTCTGAATTCTTTTATGTATGATTGGTTAGCTTTGCTAGTCTCTTGAATTATCAGTTTGGTTTGGCCTACTAGATTGATCTTTCTTGCAATGGGATAAGTGCTTAGCTTTGGGTTCAATCTTGCGGTGTCCTTTCCCGGTGTGATGAGGGGTAGCAAGGCATGTATTGTATTGTTTCCATCGAGGATAACAAGAGGGGTTTTTACCATATTGCATGAATTTATCCCTCTACATCATGTCATCTTGCTTAAGGCGTTACTCTGTTCTTATGAACTTAATACTCTAGATGCATGCTGGATAGCGGTCGATGTGTGGAGTAATAGTAGTAGATGCAGGCAGGAGTCGGTCTACTTGTCTCGGATGTGATGCCTATATACATGATCATACCTAGATATTCTCATAACTATGCTCAATTCTGTCAATTGCTCAACAGTAATTTGTGCACCGACCGAAAAATACTTACGCTCTTGAGAGAAGCCACTAGTACCCATCACAAACCCTTATCTCCCGCATTACATTATTTGCCATTTGCCTCTCGTTTTCCTCTCCCCCACTTCACCTTTGCCGTTTTATTCGCCCTTTTTCCGTTCGTCTTTTCGTTTGCCTTGATGTCTTACTTGGCTCGTTTGCTCGTTTGGTTGAAATAGTTAAGTATTTATTCCTAAACAGAGAAGCTAATATCTATGGATCCTCATCCGCTTGCCAATCTTTTTAAGAGATCCAATTATGATGAACCAATTCCTAGTGATTTGGATGCACTAGATTATCTTTATAAGGTTTTGCTTGAAATCCGTGAACCTGAAAAATTGTGATGAAATGCTTTATGAAGTGATTCACGATAGATCTTTGAATAAAAAGCATGATTGCAATGATATATAAATTCTACTGATGTAAATTATGCTAATAATATGCAAAACCCTAAGCTTGGGGATGCTAGTTTTGCTATGTCCACTACGTGTTGCAATAATCATGATTGGGGAGATTCTTCTTATGATCTTGAAAACTTATTTAAGCCCCATGATGAATATAAGATTGATAATAGTGTTTGCAATAATATTGAAAGTGGGTTTGGAAGAGTGTCAACTTTAGATCCCACATATTTGGATAATATTCAATCTTATGAAATTTTTGATAGAAGTGGGCTTGGAGAAATCATGACTTTAGTTAATGATAATCCCACTATTTTGGAAGAGTGTCAACTTCGCATGCATGTGGACCGTGTTGGTAATATGTTATGTGATAGCTATATTGTTGAATTTTCTTATGATCCTACATTTAATTATTATGAGAGAGGAAAATATGGTTATAGAAATTTTCATGTTACTAAATTACCTCTCGTTATGTTGAGTTTACTCTTTGTTCTTTTCCGCTTCCTTGCATATGCTAGTTTTTGCTTGCTATGATAATTTGTTTTTCTATAATATGCCTATGCATAGGAAGTATGTTAGACTTAGATGTGTTTGTCACGTGTTTTATGATGCTCTCTTTGTGCTTCAATTCTTGTCTTTCATGTGAGCATCATTAAAATTATCAATGCCTAGCTAAAAGGCTTTAAAGAAAAGCGCTTGCTGGGAGATAACCCAATATTTTTCCTTGCTGTTATTCAATAAATAATTTTTCTAGCCTCTGGTTAGATGTTTTTTTATGTTTTAATTAGTGTTTGTGCCAAGTTAAACCTATAGGATCTTCTTCGATGATAGTTATTTGATCCTGCAGAAAATTCCTGAAACTTTCTGTTCACGAAAATAATTGTTAAAAATCACCAGAACATGATAAAATATTGATTCCAATTGCTGCTGATCAATAAACAAATTTCCTAGGTCTTCCTATTTTGGCTGATTTTCTTGAGTTCCATAAGTTTGCGTTAGTTACAGATTACTACAGACTGTTCTGTTTTTGACAGATTCTGTTTTTTGTGTGTTGTTTGCTTATTTTGATGAATCTATGGCTAATAAAATAGTTTATAAACCATAGAGAAGTTGGAATACAGTAGTTTTAAAACCAATATAAATAAATAATGAGTTCATTACAGTACCTTGAAGTGGTATTTTGTTTTCTTTCGCTAACGGAGCTCACGAGATTTTCTGCTGAGTTTTGTGTTGTGAAGTTTTCAAGTTTTGGGTGAAAGATTTGATGGATTCTGGAACAAGGAGTGGCAAGAGCCTAAGCTTGGGTATGCCCATGGCACCCCCAAAATAATATAAGGACACCTAAAAGCCAAAGCTTGGGGATGCCCCGGAAGGCATCCCCTCTTTCGTCTACTTCCATCGGTAACTTTACTTGGAGCTATATTTTTATTCACCACATGATATGTGTTTTGCTTGGAGCGTCTTGTATGATTTGAGTCTTTGCTTTTTAGTTTACCACAATCATCCTTTCTGTACACACCTTTTGAGAGAGACACACATGATTCAGAAATTATTAGAATACTCTATGTGCTTCACTTATATCTTTTCAGTTATATAGTTTTGCTCTAGTACTTCACTTATATCTTTTAGAGCACGGTGGTGGATTTGTTTTATAGAAACTATTGATCTCTCATGCTTCACTTAGATTACTTTTATAGTCTTAAATAGCATGGTAATTTGCTTAAAAATTCGTAATATGCTAGGTATTCAAGATTAGTAAAAACTTTCTTATGAGTGTGTTGAATACTAAGAGAAGTTTGATGCTTGATGATTGTTTCGAGATATGGAGGTAGTGATATTAAAGTTGTGCTAGTTGAGTAGTTGTGAATTCGAGAAATACTTGTGTTAAAGTTTGCAAGTCCTGTAGCATGCACGTATGGTAAACGTTATGTAACAAATTTGAAACATGAGGTGTTCTTTGATTGTCCTCCTTATGAGTGGCGGTCGGGGACGGCGATGGTCTTTTCCTACCAATCTATCCCCCTAGGAGCATCTTGGCGTAGTGCTTGGTTTTTGATGACTTGTAGATTTTTGCAATAAGTAAGTGAGTTCTTTATGACTAATGTTGAGTCCATGGATTATACGCACTCTAACCTTTCCATCATTGCTAGCCTCTTCGGTACTGTGCATTGCCCTTTCTCACATTGAGAGTTGGTGCAAACTTCGCCGGTGCATTCAAACCCCGTGATATGATACACTCTTTCATACATAAACCTCCTTATATCTTCCTCAAAACAGCCACCATACCTACCTATTATGGCATTTCCATAGCCATTCCGAGATATATTGCCATGCAACTTTCCACCGTTCCGCTTATCATGACATGTTCATCATTGTCATATTGCTTAGCATGATCATGTAGTTGACATAGTATTTGTGGCAAAGCCACCGTTCATAATTCTTTCATACATGTCACTCTTGGTTCATTGCATATCCCGGTACACCGCCGGAGGCATTTGTAACATCCCAAATTTTCAATTTGGCATGTTATACATAGGTCATTCTTGCATATCATATTTTATTTGCATTCTCGTTTACCATCCTCGAAAATCCTAAGCAACTCAAGGACCCTCGGAGAGAGTTGGGGATTTTTCAATTTTCATATTTGAATTTTGTCAAATAATGAAACACGAGGATATTGGATTTTAATTATTTTCCCTCCGGGAATTTTTTTTCAATAAATAAATGAGGGGAGATAATATGACTTCTCCAAAAATAATTGAAATAACGGAGGAAAAATGTTAAAATCATTTTTGGGATTTTATTTGGAATTTTATTCGCCCTAGAAAAATTGGCACGTTTTAAAAAAATTTACATTTTAGGGGCCAAGAAAAGTTCATCTAGTTCTAAATATTCTATTTAGACGGAGAAAACTTATTTTGGAATTTTTAGATTTTTATTTATTTTTCTAGGAATTTTCTTTTCGTGAATGTTAAAAAAGCGATCGGACCCTTGCTAAAGGCCCAAAGGCCAGCCAGCCAGCGCGCCGCCGCCGCCTCCTCCACACGCCGTGAGGAACGGACGCCGAGGAGTCCGAGCCGGACTCCACCAGGCGACCCCTTCCCAAGTCGCCGCCGCCGCCCTTCTCCAAGCCACCGCCGCCCCGCCCCTTTAAATACCGCCGCCGCCACCACCACCGCCACCACCGCCCGCCCGCGGAGCCGCCCGAGCACTTTGAGCCCGCGTCCTCGCCGCCCTCGCGCCGTCGCCGCCGCCTTTTGCCGTCGCCGCCCCTCGCCGGACCAGCCGGAGTCCCGCTTCGCGGGCCAGCGCCTCGCCGGAGATACCCGACCCGCCGCCGCGGTTTATTATGTTCTTTTGAAAAAAAACCCTTCGGTTTTAAAACCCTAGATCGCTTTTTATATAGATCGGTTTATTTTGTTGGTTTATTTATTTAACGAACATCCGTTCACCCGTTGGTTTTAACGAACGCGTTCCTTTGTTTAAGTTACATTAACGAGCGTTCGTTCGCTTAACGATTCATCGCTTTTCTTTTATCAGATTTATTCCACGGTTATTCTCGACCGTGATTTCTAATCAATTTTCAAACCTGTTTATCTTTTCGCTCGTTTATCGGAATCAGGCGATTCAAGCGCCTGGAGTTTCGATCGAAACCCTCTATCCGAATAATCAACTTAAACCAGTTTTTATCTCTGTAAAATTTGACTCTAGTTCAGATTAGTAAACGGACCTTGTTTTTCTCGCCATTTGAGTTTCGTTGTTCCGTTTGGTTTGATTCTTTTTGCAAACCGGAGTTCTTAAGTTGAACTCTCCGGTCAACCTTTTCGATTGAAGTTTTCGTTTGTGCATCTTTGCTTGTTTACTTATGTATGCATTGTTTGCTTGCGATAGAATTCCCGAGTGCGAAGCGTGTTATTACGAAGTCTCTAGGATTCACGGATTGTCGACAAGGCAAGTAACACTTGATCATATCTTTTCCTACCCAGTTTTTATGCATTAGTTTCAACCCTCAAACATTGCATGATTAGGATGTCATTAAATTGTGGGTTGGGAAGTAGATGATGATGTAGGAACCTATTGCCCTGTTACTTTCAAACCCTTGGGAGTTACTTCTACGTTATGCTTATATTGCCATGCTATGCTCATAGACGTGGTTTGGGTTTGAGAGATATTCACGACATATGTGAGATATTTAATTAATGGTTTACTTTAAGGTGGCAACTTAAATACACATCTGGGTGGATTGAGGCACCTGGGGAACCCAGTGTTTTCTGTTTTTTTTGGAAATCCCGGGGTACCCGTGTGATCTTCCTATGGACCGCCACCCAGGCTCAAAGGGAACTGAGATTATTCATGCTAGAAACTTACGTGTGCAGCCACAAGCTATTATGGGCTCTAGCATAGTTGAGTAAGTTACGTGAAGCTCTCGAAGAGGTAGATCAGCAGGTAGTGGGTTTTATAGGTTTGGTATGATCTATCCTAGTAGAGAGTTAATGTTTCGAAACACTGTGTCTCGGTCATCCGTCTCTCAAACACCATGCGGCGAGAAACCAACGGAGGCGATCGAGTCTTGTGGGGAAAAGTGCGCAAACCTCTGCAGAGTGTACAAACTAATCATGGTTAGCCGTGTCCCCGGTTATGGACGATTCTGAGTATCTAGTACCTGAGTATTCACATGTATCTCAACACTCTTAACTAAAATTTGCTGGGTTGTTAATTACCTTAATTGGGATCATCTGAGTTGGGGGGGTACCTTCTCAATGATGTTTCAACCACAATGGTAGTTAAATTAAATTTATTCCTTTGATGTAGGGAAAAATTGGTTTTCGCAAAACTGTAAACATAGAGCTTTCCACCAGCCATATATGCATGTAGTATAGCTTATTCTTTCATTACCCTATGTGTTACATTGCCAGCATATTCCATGTGCTGACCCGTTCTCGGGCTGCAACGTATTATGTTGCGGACTTTTCGAACGAGGAGTAAGGATTATAGGTCGTTGTCGTGCAACTCAGTTATGCCGTTGGAGTTGATGGACTCACTTTATCTTCCAAGCCTTCCGCTGTTATCACATTAGATGGCCTTCAGCCATATTATTGTAATAAGTTCTCTTTTGAGACATTCGGTGTAATAAGTGTGTGATTGCTACTCTGTTATAAATCCTTCGAGTAATCGTGTGCCAAGATTACCGATCCGAGGATGACACGGAAGCACGTAGACTTGACCATCGAGGTCGGGTCGCTACAAGATGGTATCGAGCACACGCTGAGTGTAGGACACGACCACTAAGATAAACCATAGGTCACTCCTCTCTACTCATTTCTGACCTCTCTCCATGTTTCCACTCTTTAGGATGACGGAGATGAAGTACAAGTTTGCCCAACCGGATGAAGACACACCTTTCGGACGTCACTTGAAGGAAGTCACTAGATACCTGAATATTGGAATACCAAGCTTCACCGGGACGTACAACGCCACCTTACCGTAAGAAGAATGCCGGAAGATTCAAGCCCTAGTTCCTGGAAGGATGTTTGCACCAAGCACGGAGCCCATAGTATGTGTTTTCAATGCACCAACATGGAGTTTGGGAAAGAGTATGGCAGCTCACATTACCATGGGACGCATCGGAGAAGTCTACAACAAGGAACTTAAAGACACCATATACCAAATATGTGGGCGCCGAGACGAGCAATGGGAAGTAATTAGCACCAAGAAGGATAGAACCATTGCAGCTTACATCCAGGAGCTCAACCAGCACATTCGACGTCATGAGAACCAGATTTGCGCAGACATACTGGATTTGAAGAAGGCGAAAACTAAGATCATCGAATTGGAGGAAGAACTCAAGTCTACACGCGATGGATATGAGGAAGAAATCAAGATACTACTGGAGAAGAACGACGACCTAGTCAAGAAGATTGGAGTTTTCATGGGAGGACCAGCACCCAAGGAAGAGGAGCAAGAAGAGGAAGAAGACCCCGCTTGTCCAGTGATGATGACTATGAAGACGAAGCTGGAGCAGACATCATGGAGTCTTCCACCGATCAAAATTTCTAGATGACCACCAAATATTAGTAGTATTTTCCCCCATGTAACTAGTAGTAGTTGAGCACTTATGGGATAGTCCTAGACCGTTTTGTATGCCCTTGCTTGCTTGATTGAATGAATGTGTGTTTTGCCTCATGTGCATATGGGTAGTGTTTTCTCACTAGACCTCTTTCTATTTCTAATCTTTCCCCTCTAAAACCCTCGGATGCCTCCGAGACGTGACCCGGTTTTACTTTCCCACGGAGCTCACTCGGTTGATCCAACAATGTAATGCCTTGATGCAATTGCTAGTTCAGAACCGTGGCAATGCCAACAACAACAACAACCCGCCACCAAAGTGGACAATTTAGCCCGTTTTACGAGGTTACAACCGCCGGTGTTTTCCAAAGAGCACCGAGCCAATAGTTGCAGATGACCGGTTACGCCCGTATTGGAAGGAGTTAACCACCGCAGATGCACGGATCTTTGAAAGAGTGCGTTTTTGCCGCACATCAATTGGATGGACCAAAGAGCCGCATGGTGGGAGAATTACACGGCTACTTTTCCTATAGCCAATGTCACTTGGGACCAGTTCCAACAAGCTTTTCGCACGGCCCATGTTTCAACTGGAGCCATGCAGATAAAGAAGCGTGAGTTCCGCAACTTACGCCAGGGGAACCGTACTGTGGCCCAGTACGTGGATGAGTTTAACAAGTTATCACGCTATGCCCCTGATGATGTGGCCACGGATGCCACGAAGCAAGAGAAGTTTATGGAAGGACTGAATGATGAGATGAGTATGCAGCTGATGGTGGCAACTTTCAACAACTACCCGGAGTTGGTAGTTAAGGCCCTATTGATTGAAGGAAAGCAGCAGCAAATTGAGAGTCGTAAGAGGAAGTATGGACAAGGGAAGTATAACTCAGAGCCCACCAGAAACCTCGCCTAACCCCGAACTCGGGAGGACTAGTTCATAACCATGGAGGACATAACCATACTGGAGGAGGAACGCATAATGGTGCGAAGAATGGGAATGGAAATGCAGCCAACAATAATCAGAATCGCTCTAACCCAGCTACACCCGCTAAAAGAGACTTGAGCCAAGTTATTTGCTTTAAGTGCGGGAAGACAGGGCACTATGCCAATGACTGCCCTGAAGGAAAGAATGGAAACGGAAATGGGAGCGCTGGGAAGAAGCCCAATCCATTCAACAAAGGACAAGTGAACCACGTTAACGTGGAGGAAGTTGAAGAGCAGCCGGATGCGGTAATAGGTAAGTTTTTGGTTCAGTCATTTACCGCTATTGTTCTTTTTGATATTGGTGCATCACATTCATACATATCAAGGGATTTGTGGATAAGTTTAAGTTACCAACCTGCACCTTAGGACCCCTCTTTTAGTGAGCTACTTTGGATCGTGAGTATATGGCTAGCGGATGGTGCACCCAATTACCCCTAATCATTGGCACACATGTTTTTCCGTCTGACCTAATTATCTTGGAGTCGCAAGGATTGGATGTGATATTAGGTATGGATTGGATGTCGAAGTTTGGAGGAAGTATCGACTGTGCTAGCAAGTCAATCTATCTTACCACCCCAGAGGGAAAAAGGATTAAGTATGTATCTAGGCATGTGCCTAGGAGGAGCCAAGTGAATACCCTCACGGGAGTTGTACAAGAGGAAGTACTTGTAGTGAAGGATTATCCAGATGTTTTTCCGGAAGAGTTACCAGGCATGCCACCGGATCGAGACATCGAGTTTCTGATAGAACTAATACCAGGTACAGGGCCAATAGCAAAGAGACCTTATCGGATGCCCGCAAATGATCTGGAGGAAATTAAGAAGCAGATCAAGGAGCTATTGGAGAAAGGTTACATTCGTAGAAGTTCATCACCTTGGGGAGCTCCAGTACTTTTGGTGGAGAAGAAGGATAAATCCCTAAGGATGGTTGTTGATTACCGAGCTCTGAATGAAGTAACGATAAAGAACAAGTATCCCTTACCGATGATTAATGATCTATTTGATCAGTTGCAAGGAGCTAAGGTGTTTTCTAAGATTGATCTATGATCAGGATACCATCGATTGAAGATCCGAGAGAAGGATATACCCAAGACAGATTCACCACACGATATGGATTATACGAGTATACGGTCATGTCGTTTGGACTGACTAACGCCCCTGCCTATTTTATGAGTATGATGAACAAAGTGTTCATGGAATATTTGGACAAGTTTGTTGTGGTGTTTATCGATGATATTATGGTTTACTCGAAGAACGAAGAGGAGCACGCAGAACACCTACATTTGGTTCTTGAGAAACTCAGGGAACACTCTTATACGCCAAATTCAGCAAGTGCGAATTTTGGTTAAAGGAAGTTGGATTTCTTGGGCATGTTATATCAGGAGAAGGTATAGCAGTAGATCCCAGTAAAATTCAGTCAGTCACTGAATGGTTGGCACCCACTTCAGTCAGCGAGATTCGCAGTTTCCTTGGATTGGCAGGATATTATCGGAGATTCATTGAGAATTTTTCCAAGATTGCTAAACCAATGACAGAATTGCTAAAGAAGGATACCAAGTTCAAATGGACAGAGAATTGTGAGACAAGTTTCCAAGAGTTGAAGAAACGGTTGACTACAGCCCCAGTACTGACATTGCCAGATATACATAAGGAGTTTCAAGTGTATTGTGATGCCTCTCGCTTGGGAATTGGATGTGTTCTTATGCAGAAGGAAAAGTTGTCTCGTATGCCTCACGACAATCAAGCCTCATGAGTTGAACTATGCCACGCATGATTTGGAGTTAGCAACCGTAGTACATGCGTTAAAGACACGGAGACATTATCTCATGGGAAACCGTTGTGATGTGTACACGAATCATAAGAGTTTAAAGTACATTTTCACACGTATGAGTTAAACCTCGGGCATGAGGAGATGGCTGGAACTTATAAAAGATTACGACATGAAGCTACACTATCATCCGGGAAAAGCCAATGTCGAAAGCGGGCGCTTTGAGTCGGAAGAGTTATGCCAATATCCTTGAATATAGAGGACTGCCAAAGGAGTTAGCAGAGGATGTTATGGAACTTAATTTGGAGATTGTTCCAAGAGGATTTCTTGCAACAATGGAGGTGCAGTCGACCTTGTTAGACAAGATTCAAGACGCTCAGAAGGAGGATAAAGAGATTGCTGAGATAAAGGAAAAGATGGGCAAAGGAAAAGCCAAAGGTTTTCGCGAGGATGAGCACGATACCTTGTGGTTTGAGGATCGAATTTATGTGCTCAACAATTCGGAGATCGTGAAGTTAATACTTCAAGAGGCCCATGACTCACCATACTCGATTCACCCCGGAAACACCAAGATGTACTTGGACTTGAAGGAACGTTTCTGGTGGGCTGGTATGAAGAAGGATATTGCCGAGTATGTAGCCATTTGCGATGTATGTCAGAGAGTGAAGGCAGAGCATCAAAAGCCAGCCAGGATCTGTTGCAGCCTATGCCAATACCCGAATGGAAGTGGGACAAGCTTGGCATGGATTTTATCACTTTGGATTACCCGTAACCAAAGCAGGATATGATTCAATATGGGTAGTAGTGGATCGTTTGACCAAAGTAGCTCATTTCATCCCGGTGAAAACAACCTATACAAGTGCAAAGTTGGCCAAGATATATATGACCAGGATAGTATGTTTGCACGGAGTTCCGAGGAGTATCGTGTCGGATAGAGGAACACAGTTTACTTCAAAGTTTTGGCATCAACTACACCAGACTTTGGGTACCAGGTTGGAGTTTAGTACCGCGTTCCACCCACAGACGGACGGACAGACAGAGAGAGTCAATCAGATTTGGAGGACATGTTGAGAGCACATGCTTAGATTATGGATCTAGTTGGGATGACAATTTGCCGTCACGCAGAATTCTCATACAACAACAGCTACTGTGCCAGTTTGAAGATGGCACCGTTCTAAGCTCAGATGGACGCAGATGTAGAACACCATTGATGTGGGATGAGGTTGGAGACCGTCAGTTGTTTGGACCAGATTTGATCAAAGACTACGAGGAGAAGGTTAAACTGATCAGAGATGTACTAAAGATTGCTCAATCTAGATGTAAGAGTTACGCAGATTCTAAACGCAAGGAAGTAACCTATGAAATTGGAGACAGAGTATATTCATGAGTATCACCCCGAGGGGAGTGAAACGTTTTGGAGTAAAGGAAAGTTAGCCCCAAGATTTGTAGGACCATACCATATTTTGGAGCGGATGGGAGAAGTTGCCTACAAGCTGGAGTTACTGAAGGATTGTCGAGTGCATGACGTGTTTCACGTGTCACAACCAAGAAGTGCCACGCTGAGATGGCCGACATACCACTAAAGGATACAAAGGTGCCTGGAGGCGATACAATTGGATAACAACCTGACTTATGAGGAGAAACCAGTAAAGATTTTGGAGTTTGATAGCGAGTCACTGCAACAAGGTGATCAAGTTTTGCAAACTTCAAAGGAGCCACCACACCGAGGAAGAAGCCACCAGGAGCGAGAAGAGGATATTCGCAAGGACCATCCGCACCTATTTTCTAGCCAACCCGAATCTCGAGGGCGAGATTCATCTTAAGGGGTAGGTTTGTAACATCCCAAATTTACAATTTGGCATGTTATACATAGGTCATTCTTGCATATCATATTTTATTTGCATTCTCGTTTACCATCCTCGAAAATCCTAAGCAACTCAAGGACCCTCGGAGAGAGTTGGGGATTTTTCAATTTTCATATTTGAATTTTGTCAAATAATGAAAGACGAGGATATTGGATTTTAATTATTTTCTCTCCGGGAAATTTTTTTCAATAAATAAATGAGGGGAGATAATATGACTTCTCCAAAAATAATTGAAATAACGGAGAAAAAATGTTAAAATCATTTTTGGGATTTTATTTGATTTTATTTGGAATTTTATTCGCCCTAGAAAAATTGGCACGTTTTAAAAAAAATTGCATTTTAGGGGCCAAGAAAAGTTCATCTAGTTCTAAATATTCTATTTAGACGGAGAAAACTTATTTTGGAATTTTTAGATTTTTATTTATTTTTCTAGGAATTTTCTTTCATGAATGTTTAAAAAAGCGAACGGACCCTTCCGATGGGCCAAAGGCCCAGCCAGAGCCAGCCCAGCCGCCGCCGCCTCCCTCACAGCGCCCGCGAGGCACGGATGCCGAGGGAGTCCGAGCCGGACTCCACCCGGCGACCCCTTCCCCAAGTCGCCCTGCCCGCCCCTTCTCCAAGCCACCGCCGCCACGCCCCTTTAAATACCGCCACCGCCACCACCACCGCCACCACCGCCCGCCCGGGCAAAACGCCCGAGCCGCCCGGAGCCCGCCCCGCCCGCCCTCGCGCCCGTCGCCGCCGCCTTCGCCCGTCGCCGCCGCCCCTCGCCGACCCGCCCCTCGCCCGGACCTGCGAACGCCCGCTTCGCGGGCCAGCGCCTCATGAGTACCCGACCCCGCCGCCGCCGGTTTATTATGTTCTTTTTGAAAAAAAAAACCTTTGGTTTTTTAAAACCCTAGATCGTTTTTTATATAGATCGGTTTATTTTCGTCGGTTTATTTATTTAACGAACATCCGTTCACCCGTTCGTTTTAACGAACGTGTTCATCGTTTGTTACATTAACGAACGTTCGCTCGCTTAACAGTTCGTCGCTTTTCTTTTATCGATTTATTCCGCGGTTATTCGACCGTGATTTCTAATCCAATTTTCAAACCTGTTTATCTTTTCATTGCTTATCGGAATCAGGCGATTCAAGCGCCTGGAGTTTCGTATCGAAACCCTCTATCCGAATAATCAACTTAAACCAGTTTTTATCTCTGTAAAAATTGACTCTAGTTCAGATTAGTAAATGGACATTGTTTTTCTCGCCGTTTGAGTTTCGTTGTTCCGTTTGGTTTGATTCTTTTTGCAAACCGGAGTTCTTAAGTTGAACTCTCCGGTCAACCTTTTCAGTTGAAGTTTTCGTTTGTGCATCTTTGATTGTTTACTTATGTATGAGTTGTTTTCTTGCGATAGAATTCCCGGAGTGCTAAGCGTGTTATTACGAGTCTCTAGGATTCACGGATCGTCGACAAGACAAGTAACACTTGATCATATCTTTTCCTACCCAGTTTTTATGCATTAGTTTCAACCCTCAAACATTGCATGATTAGGATGTCATTAAATTGTGGGTTGGGAAGTAGATGATGAGGTAGGAACCTATTGCCCTGTTACTTTCAAACCCTTGGGAGTTACTTCTACGTTATGCTTATATTGCCATGCTATGCTCGTAGACGTGGTTTGGGTTTGAGAGATATTCACGACAGATGTGAGATATTTAATTAATGGTTTACTTTAAGGTGGCAACTTAAATACACATCTGGGTGGATTGAGGCACCTGGGGAACCCAGTGTTGTCTGTTTTTTTTTGGAAATCCCGGGGTACCCGTGTGATCTTCCTATGGACCGCCACCCAGGCTCAAAGGGAACTGGGATTATGCATGCTAGAAACTTCCGTGTGTAGCCACAAGCTACTATGGGCTCTAGCATAGTTGAGTAAGTTACGTGAAGCTCTCAAGAGGTAGATCAGCAGGTAGTGGGTTTTATAGGTTTGGTATGATCTATCCGGAGTAGAGAGTTAATGTTTCGAAAGACTGTGTCTCGGTCATCCGTCTCTCAAACACCATGCAAAGGCGAGAATTCAACGGAGGCGATCGAGTCTTGTGGGGAAAAGTGCGCAAACCTCTGCAGAGTGTACAAACTAATCATGGTTAGCCGTGTCCCCGGTTATGGAAGATTCTGAGTATCTAGTACCTGAGTATTCACATGTATCTCAACACTCTTAACTAAATTTTTCTGGGTTGTTAATTACCTTAATTGGGATCATCTGAGTTGGGGGGTACCTTCTCAATGATGTTTCAACCACCATGATAGTTAAATTAAATTTATTCCTTTGATGTAGGGAAAAATTGGCTTTTCGCAAAAACTGTAACATAGAGCTTTCCACCAGCCATATATGCATGTAGTATAGCTTATTCTTTCATTACCCTATGTGTTACATTGCCGGCATATTCCATGTCTTGACCCGTTCTCGGGCTGCAACGTATTATGTTGCAGACTTTTCGAACGAGGAGTAAGGATTATAGGTCGTTGCCGTGCAGCTCGGTTATGCCGTTGGAGTTGATGGACTCACTTTATCTTCCAAGCCTTCATTGTTATCACATTAGATGGCCTTCACCATACTATTGTAATAAGTTCTCTTTTGAGACATTCGATGTAATAAGTGTGTGATTGCTACTCTGTTATAAATCCTTCGAGTACTGTGTGTGTCAGCATTACCGATCCAGGGATGACACAGAAGCACAGAGACTTGACCATCTGAGGTCGGGTCGCTACAGCATTCATATAGAGTCATACTTTGTTCTAGTATCGAGTTGTAATCATTGAGTTGTAAATAAATAGAAGTGTGATGGTCATCCTTTTTCTAGAGCATTGTCCCAAGTGAGGAATAAAAAAAGAGGCCATAAAAAAGAGAAGGCCCAAAAATGAGAGAAAAAGAGAGAAGGGACAATGTTACTATCCTTTACCACACTTGTGCCTCAAAGTAGCACCATAATCTTCATGATAGAGAGTCTCTTGTTTTGTCACTTTCATATACTAGTGTGAATTTTTCATTATAGAACTTGGCTTGTATATTCCAACAATGGGCCTCCTCAAGTGCCCTAGGTCTTCATGAGCAAGCAAGTTGGATGCACGCCCACTTAGTTTCTTTTGTTGAGCTTTCATATATTTATAGCTCTAGTGCATCCGTTGCATGGAAATCCCTACTCCTTGCATTAACATCAATCGATGGGCATCTCCATAGCTCATTGATTAGCCTCGTTGATGTGAGACTTTCTCCTTTTTGTCTTCTCCACATAACCCCCATCATCATATTCTATTCCACCCATAGTGTTATGTCCATGGCTCGCGCTCATGTATTGCGTGAAAGTTTATAAGTTTGAGATTACTAAAGTATGAAACAATTGCTTGGCTTTTCATCGGGGTTGTGCATGATGAGAGCATTCTTGTGTGACGAAAATGGAGCATGACTAAACTATATGATTTTGTAGGGATGAACTTTCTTTGGCCATGTTATTTTGAGAGGACATAATAGCTTAGTTAGTATGCTTGAAGTATTATTATTTTTATGTCAATATTGAACTTTTATCTTGAATCTTTCGGATCTGAATTTTCATACCACAATTAAAAAGAGTTACATTGAAATTATGCCTAGTAGCACTCCGCATCAAAAAATCTGTTATTATCATTTACCTACTCGAGGACGAGCAGGAATTAAGCTTGGGGATGGTTGATACGTCTCCAACGTATCTATAATTTTTGATTGCTCCATGCTATATTATCTTCTGTTTTGGACATTGTTGGGCTTTATTATTCACTTTTATATTATTTTTGGGACTAACCTATTAACCGGAGGCCCAGCCGAGAATTGTTGGTTTTTGCCTATTTCAGAGTTCCGCAGAAAAAGAATAGTCCAAACGGAATGAAACCTTCGGGAACGTGATTTTCAGAACGAACATGATCCAGATGACTTGGACCCTACGTCAAGGAAGCTTCCAGGAAGCCACGAGGTAGGGGCGCCTACCCACCCCCCCAGCGCCCTCCACCCTCATGGGCCCCACGTTGCTCCACCGACGTACTCCTTCCTCCTATATATACCCACGCACTTCAAACGATCGACACGGAGCCAAAACCTAATTCCACCGCCGCAACTTTCTGCACTCCATGAGATCCCATCTTGGGGCCTGTTAGGAGTTCACGGAAGGGGCATCGATCACGGAGGGCTTCTACATCAACACCATAGCCTCTCCGATGAAGTGTGAGTAGTTTACCTCAGACCTTCGGGTCCATCGTTATTAGCTAGATGGCTTCCTCTCTCTTTTTGGATCTCAATACAATGTTCTCCCCCTCTCTTGTGGAGATCTATTCGATGTAATCTTCTTTTGCGGTGTGTTTGTTGAGATCGATGAATTGTGGGTTTATGATCAAGTTTATCTATGAACAATATTTGAATCTTACGAATTCTTTTATGTATGATTGGTTATCTTTGCAAGTCTCTTGAATTATCAGTTTGGTTTGGCCTACTAGAATGATCTTTCTTGCAATGGGAGAAGTGCTTAGCTTTGGGTTCAATCTTGCGGTGTCCTTTCCCAAGGATGTGATGGGGAAGCAAGGCACGTATTGTATTGTTGCCATCGAGGATAAAAGATGGGTTTTTTATCATATTGCATGAATTTATTCCTCTACATCATGTCATCTTGCTTAAGGCGTTACTCTGTTCTTATGAACTTAATACTCTAGATGCATGCTGGATAGCGGTCGATGTGTGGAGTAATAGTAGTATATGCAGGCAGATGTTGGTCTACTTGTCTCGGACGTGATGCCTATATACATGATCATACCTAGATATTCTCATAACTATGCTCAATTATGTCAATTGCTCAACAGTAATTCACCCACCGTAAAATACTTATCTCTTGAGAGAAGCCACTAGTGAAACCTATGGCCCCCGGGTCTATCTCCATCATATTAATCTTCCAACACTTAGTTATTTTTATTGCCTTTTATTTTACTTTTCATCTTTATCATAAAAATACAAAAAATATTATCATATCATATCTATCAGATCTCACTCTCGTAAGTGACCGCGTAGGGAATGACAACCCCTTATCGCGTTGGTTGCAAGGATTTATTTGTTTTGTGTAGGTGCGAGGGACTCGCGCGTAGCCTCCTACTGGATTGATACCTTGGTTCTCAAAAACAGAGGGAAATACTTATGCTACTTTGCTGCATCACCCTTTCCTCTTCAAGGGAAAACCAACGCAGTGCTCAAGAGGTAGCACACCCGAAGTTGATATTCAAGGAAGATGTAACACCCCCAGTGTCATGCTACAGTAACCCTCTATGATTAAGCCTAATCATTTGGCTAAAGAGTGCTTAATCACCTTTGTTTGATATCTCTTTTCAACTCCCATCTGAATTCAAATTCAAATCACAAGTGAAATTTGAGGTTGCACAAAAGTTGCTGGAAAAATGTTCATCATGTGGAAAGTATTCTTCTGGTAATATTGGTGGTGAACCGATATTTTTGCAAAATGTCTAAATGGCTTGAAATAGCTAAAACAGATAAGCTTAAAAAAAAGGACCAGCCCCCTCAATCGGGCCGATTGGCCCGGCTGGACACCGCGCCCCTTCCCATGGGCCTCGGCCCACCACAATAGCCCGGCCCAGCCTCCCGTGCATCACGCCCTCCTCCTGTTCCCCGGTGCGCACCGCTGCAGGCTCGTCGCCCGCCCAACCACCTCGCCCGGCAGCCGCCAGGTGGATAAGAGCGCCTCCGTCTCCTCGAGTCCTCCCCACCTACCTCCACCCACTCCCCTGCTCGCCCTCTCTGCTCTCTCCCTCACTCTCCAGATCCCCTCCCCACCTCAACCAAGCGCCGCTGTCGCCATGGCTGTGCCGTAGCCGCGGCCACCGCCTACCCCGCGCCTCGCCGTTGATGCCTTCTTCGACTACCTCACCGGAACGAGGCGGGGAAGCCCCATCAGCGTCGCCATCGTCCTGTCTTCCCCAACGGTCTCCGCCACCACTCGTCGGTGATTCGTCGCCCCCAGCACCGCCCCGACCTCCCTCGAGCCCGCTGCCACCCCCCTACAGCTCCCGGTGAGCCACCGCGTCTCTCCCCTCGCTCCCCCGCACGGATCCATCACCGTATCCTCCGCGCCATTTTTGCCCGAACGGAGCTCCGCCGCCATGGCTGCTGCTATCGCCACAGGCGTTGTCGAGCTCGGCTGAGCTCGCAGTCGTGCCCGCCGTAGCCGTAGGATTCGAATGTGCCACTCGCTTCCCTCCCCGTGCTCCTTAGCCACGTCCTCGACATCGCCTGTTTCCAGCCGCCGCCTTTGCTCGTCGCCGCCGTCTAGACGGGCCACTTCAGGTCGTGCCACCGCCACCAAACATGCGGAGTTGAACGCCCGTTCAAACGCACCCAACCGCGCGCAAAACGAGCCACCACAGCGCGTTTCCGAGCTCGCCGGAGCTCACCGCCGCGTTACGGGCTCGCCGGAGTAACTCCGGCAGCCGGCGCTGATGTGGCGCCTATGTGGCAACCCCCTGGGTCACTGGCAGCTGGGCCCGGCGGTCCCAGTTGACCAGGTCAACGATCGATCGGGCAGCTCAGTCACTAATCAGTGGGCCCCAGCTTGATCGTCAATCGTCACCGATCACGACGCTATGCTTGCGTCATCTTTGGCGTCATCATTTATCGCTCGGATAATTCGTGTTTAATAACTAAATTAATTTTAGGAAATGGTTTAATCTTTGAAAATTCATAGAAATTAAACCGTAGCTCGGATGAAAATGTTTTCTATAAGATAGTTGCTCAGAAAAATTCAACGAATCCGGATGCGCGGTCCGTTTACCTGTCAGATACCTCTAACTATCTGAACATGGAATATTCCCCCTTCGGTCATCACGTCGACATAGTGCGGAACCGGAAAACATTCCGGTTGATTTTCCCCTTCACCTTTATCGTGTAGCCATCGTTAGGTCACTCCGGCCTGACATATTGCCACGTTACGCTTTGTGATGCTATGTTTGCTTTATATTTACTGTTTCTTCCCCTCTTCTCTCCGGTAGACCCGAGACCGATCTTTGCTGTGATCGACTACGTCGACGATGACCCCTCCTTGCCAGAGCAACCGTGCAAGCCCCCTTTGATCATCCCGATATCGCCCATTCCATTCTATCATGCTTGCATTAGATTTTGCTCTTGTTATTGATCGCTCCTATTCGATGCATAGCCTGCTTTTGTATCTGCTGTTGTACCTTACCTGCTTATCCTAAACTGCTTAGTATAGGTTGGTTAGTGATCCATCAGTGACCCCCACCTTGTCCTTGTTGCCCCTACTTCATCATTGAAGACCCGATCAACGGGATTGAAGACCAGGCCCCGGCACCGCACATCACTTTCCCCCTAGTTGCTCGACACTACTGGGTTACTATCGAGTGCCGAGGGTGAGACCTCTTCAGCACTTCTGATGTTAACCTGTAGTGTAGCTATTCGATCGTGGTCATCGAGGGTGATTTCCTCCTTCACCACTTCCGATAAGGCTCTGTCATGCAACCCCTCAAATGTGAACCTCGAGGGTGGATCCTCTTACGTTCACCTTGATGATTACATCAAGTGGAATTCACCGGGGGTGATTCCTCGGGTTTTCCCCTTGATGTTTGGACACACGGATACTTGGACCTTACCACTGTTACTTGGAAAGACGGGTCGGCCCTGAGGGGGTACCCGCACGAGCTGAATTGCGAGTGATGTGGAGTCGGGTTGACCTAGAGGGTGCCCGCGAGATAATTACGAGGCGTGGCCGGGCATTCTTAGCCCTTGCCGCAAGTCCTCAACGGGGTAACGGGTCACATCTTTCGTGAGTCTCTGGTTGTTACCGCGTTCCTAATCCACTACGATTTGGATATTTGATCCGAGGGGCCTCGGCCCGATAGCACTAACCATCACATGGGCATAGTATGGGCGTTCTTTCAGATACATCAGCCAAGCTTAATAGACGTCGGCCGATCGAAGCGGCGCTACCGGGTTGGACTGCGTAAGTGCCTGCCTTGTTGAAGGAGGTAGCTAGGTATGATCACCGGCCGCCCACGCAACGTGCAGGAGTTCCCGGGGAGATCGCCCATGACCCCTGGGGGCATAGGTTTAGTCTGGCGTGCTGGCCTCTCTATTAAGCTTAGGTCGGGTTGCGGCGTATTGTTTGGCCGAGGCCGGGCATGACCCAGGAAAGTGTGTCCTACCGAGTTAAGCGAGCATGGTGGGTAAGTTGGTGCACCCCTGCAGGGAAGAAAACATCTATCGATAGCCTATCCTACGGTAACGGACACTTGGAGTTGTATCCCGATCGATACAACTAGAACTGGATACTTGTGATGAGAATTGGATGGTGATGAGTAATGGATTGTGTTGATAACTGGATAGTATGGCTCTGGGATTGCTTTCTCGCAGGGAGTCGAGAAAGGATCTCCGGCCGAGGTTGATAACACTACTACTACTTTACTTTATGCTACTCCACTCCCTCCTGTTGCTGCAAGATGGTGGGTTCGAGAAGAAGCTAGTCTTCGATAGGCTAGGCTTTCCCCCCTTCTCTTCTGGCATTCTGCAACCCAGTCCACATATATAGCCTTTCCTTTGATAATGTTCCATATGTAGTGTAGATCCTTGCTTGCGAGTACTTTGGATGAGTACTCACGGTTGCTTTGCTCCCCCCTTTCCCCCTTTCTTCTTCTTTCCGGTTGATGCAACCAGATGTTGGAGCCCAGGAGCCAGCCGCCACCGCTGATGCCTACCACTACGTGGAGGCCGCCGACGACCAGGAGTAGTTAGGAGGCTCCCAGGCAGGAGGCCTTGCCTTTTCGATCGTTTTTGCTTTTTGGTGCTAGCCTTCTTAAGGAAAACTTGTCTAACTCATGTCTGTTCTCAGATATTGTTGCTTCCGCTGACTCTTGTGTATTCGAGCTAATGTATTCGAGCCCTCGAGGCCCCTGGCTCGTAATATAAAGCTTGTATTATTTTAATTTGTGTCTAGAGTTGTGTTGTGATATCTTCCCGTGAGTCCTTGATCTTGATCGTACACATTTGCGTGCATGATTAGTGTACGATTGAATCGAGGGTGTCACAAGTTGGTATCAGAGCCGACTGCCTGTAGGATCCCCCTTTCCAACTCCATGGCCGAAGTTGAGTCTAGAAACCGAAACCGTTTTACTAACTTGGCTGTGTGGCTTACGGGCCCACGTCGCCAATTGGGTGGTATTAGGATCTTTTATTCCTCGTCTATACTCTGGGACTCTGATCGCTCTTCCATTTGGGTTAAATGATTTTGCTAACTCTAACTAGGATCTCGTAACTACTTCCTCCCGGAGAGCCCCGACATTACCGATGACCGCTTACTGCACCAGAAGATTCTGTAGTTACTCTACGATGTTTTCCCGAGACCCTTGTGACCTCCCCTTTGCAATTCCCTACCACCGTTATAATCATATGACTAACGACTTACGCGTGTCGTTCATACAATCATTCCCAATTGCTCTTGATGATTACAAGTTAACCTATTACTATTCGTTGTTCCGAGAATCCTTGTGCTTCTGCTTTGCAGCTTCTTTCGCACTGCGAATAATTCCTCACACTTATCAGGGATTCGTTCATCCCTAGTTGATCATGTGCTTCGCAATATCATTCCCATTGTTAATCGATCTTCCGAAATTTCTCTGCACCCCCCTGTTGCTCTTGAAATTCATGCCTACTTGCATTAGGATTAATTCCATATGTCTAGCAATATTCTTTAAAATTCTTTGTGGTTGTCATTCTGTTCCTATGGATTCAACGTGTGAGCGAATACTCGCAATCATCAATTAATCCTTAGAAATTTTATTTCCGGCTCCGACATCGCTCCGGTTATGAGCTGGTTCTTGCCCAATCAAGATTTGATATGGTGCACCTCTAAGTCTATTCAACTTACTCATCTTTTGATCAGAGCCTCTGCTTCTGATCTTCTGATATGAAAATCGTAATTCCTTTGTATTCAAGCTTTGAAGTTATCCAGATATATCTATAATCCGATGCCTTGCATTCTTTCCTTCTTCTGATTGAGTACTGATACTCACATCGGATCCATTAAGGACTGCTGAATCCTTTGTTGGATTGTTATCCGGCAGTTTCCTTCATATTCAAAATTTTGTGCGCTCTTCCCCTGATACACATTGCCTTTGGTAAATTGTATCCTCTGCCTTCTCAACCATGCTCTTCCTTCGAGCTTGTGTTATATTACTCCTGAGATTTGTGGTATATGTTCCTAAGATGCCACTATGGGTTGAACTTATGCCTTCCATAATCCGTGTGAACTTGAGAGTTCTCACCAGTCTAACTCTTTTGGCGTTCTGCCAGATATAATTTCAACACCACGACTTCATCGAAAACAAGAAGTTATGCATTGAAGAAGTGGGAGTCGACCTTGAACTTTGTGTTCATGCCCATGGACCCGATGTGGAACTTATCATGTAAGCTTCTTGTAATAATAACTATTTCCTTGATATAATATCATCTGGTATCGGTGAATTGATCCTTCGCAACCGTGGTTTCGACCATAGTTTCTCCTTAATTCCATTTCCCGGACAAGTTAAAATACTTGTCTCCTGCAAGTCATTTCACCTGTCCAACCTCTAATTTGATCTACCTTCAAGTATTGCCTCGTGTTATCTCGACGATATTGTGTCTTTGCACTACCTCTTGTGAATTCTCATTGGAATGATACTCCCATCACATCATTCCTATCCTGATCGGCTATATCTTTATCAAGCAAATTTTTAACTGTGCTACCTGGTCCTTCTTCCTGGAGCACAATTTTCGACGATGAGCTAAGCCTACGTCGATTTTCCTCATCATATCGTTTCGCCTTGAACAACAAGCATGATTCGAGTTGGTGTCGAATCCTTGGTTCTCGTAGCCTTTCACTTCATTCTTCCTTTTCTGCTCGATGGCATCTTCATAGAGTCTCTCGACAAAATTTGTCATGATCACCGTCAACACTTTGTCTTCTTCAGAGATGACAATTGAATACATGGTGAGAAATACCATCTGTGACCTTCGATGATTTGAGTTATCATTGACAACCCCCCTTGTCTTCTTTCCAACACATGTTTGATCACGCCTTGGTTAAACTTTGGACTCCTTGCTATTCCTGCAATTGTTCCTTGTGTATTTCTTGTGATCTTCAACTCCAACCCCTACTTGTAACACCATGTTAATACTACCTCGAAGCATGACCGAGGTATTCGAATATCAACAAGAACATTGGAAGCACATTGTCGAATGTTTCTTGATCTATTATCCGACACACGTTGTATGGGTAATATCATGATTCTTCCCTCGCCCCTTTATCTAAATGCTTTTGAACTTGCTGTCGTATCATGTATATCCTGCTCCGCTTCCCCTTGCGGAGGATATACTCCCAATTCTTGTGTGTAAACACATTTTCCTTTCCACTGTTCCGTTTCACCTTTCTTGTAATCTAACTTGTCTGAGCAGAGATAAATCCCTGCTTAAGTAAGCACCCCGATGTACAACCTTGTCAGTGAGACCCTGTTACTAATGTTGATGACATTCCGGTAACCACCGATGGACGAGAACTTTGCCTATTGGTCCGCCTCGTCTTAACGAGCAGGAAAATGGTTCTCTTCGTCCCTCGCCCTTGGTACCAACGTTGTTGCCAACATAACTGACCGGCTATCCTCCGACATGCCTTGATATCATGACCGTGCAAAATGAATAGCGCCTTTCCTTCCTTTAACCCACATGGTGGGCCCATAACCCACAGTTCCACAGGATCGAAACCTGACTCTCCTGTACAACCTTGATGCCGAAATATGCTTTACACTTGTCACGAGACACCTTCTGAGAGATGATATATTCCCGATGCTCTGAACCCCTTTCTCACACTCTGTTCAGGTATCAATCATTTGTCCATTCGGTTGAAACTTCCTATTGCACCTTCATACTTTGCTCTCGATGTTTTATTAAGTTTCAGCTCGAGAGATACTTTTGCCACATTCCCTGAATTGTTCACTAGATAATTAACCCTAAAAGGGTCAGTTCTCCCGAAGTTATTCTTTACTTCCCCACTTAAATCTCGGGACGAGATTTCTTGTAGTGGAGGAGATTTGTAACACCCCCAGTGTCATGCTACAGTAACCCTCTATGATTAAGCCTAATCATTTGGCTAAAGAGTGCTTAATCACCTTTGTTTGATATCTCTTTTCAACTCCCATCTGAATTCAAATTCAAATCACAAGTGAAATTTGAGGTTGCACAAAAGTTGCTGGAAAAATGTTCATCATGTGGAAAGTATTCTTCTGGTAATATTGGTGGTGAACCGATATTTTCGCAAAATGTCTAAATGGCTTGAAATAGCTAAAATAGAAAAGCTTAAAAAAAAGGACAAGCCCCCCCCCCTCAACTGGGCCGACTGGCCCAGCTGGACACCGCGCCCCCTTCCCATGGGCCTCGGCCCACCACAGCAAGCCGACCCAGCTCCCCGTACCGCGCCCTCCTCCTGTTCCCCCGGTGCGCACCGCTACAGGGGCTCGTCGCCGCCCGACCACCTCGCCGGCAGCGTCGCGGGTGGATAAGAGCGCCCCCCTCCGTCTCCTCGAGTCCTCCCCCACCTACCTCCACCCACTCCCGTGCTCGCCCTCTCCGCTCTCTCCCTCACTCTCCAGATCCCCTCCCCACCTCAACCGAGCGCCACCGTCGCCATGGCTGTGCCGTAGCTGCGGCCACCACCTACCCCGCGCCTCGTCGGAAGGTCCAGGAGGCTCGCCGTCGACGCCTTCTTCGACTACCTCACCGCAACGAGGCGGGAAGCCCCGTCAGCGTCGCCATCGTCCTGTCTTCCCCAACGGTCCCCGCCACCACTCGTCGGTGATTCGTCGCCCCCAGCACCGCCCCGACCTCCCTCAAGCCCGCTGCCACCCCCCTACAGCTCCCGGTGAGCCACTGCGTCTCTCCCCTCGCTCCCCCGCACGGATCCATCACCGTAGCCTCCGCGCCATTTTTGCCCCGCCGTGGCTGCTGCTATCGCCACAGGCGTTGTCGAGCTCGGTGAGCTTCGCGATGCGTGCCGCCGTAGCCGTAGGATTCGAATGTGCCACTCGCTTCCCTCCCCGTGCTCCTTAGCCACGTCCTCGACATTGCCTGTTTCCGGCCGCCGCCTTTGCTCGTCGTTGCCATCTCCACGGGCCACTTCAGGTCGTGCCACCGCCACCAAACGATGCGGAGTTGAACGCCCGTTCCAACGCACCCAACCGCTGCAAGAACGAGCCACCACCACAAGGCTTCCGAGCTCGCCGAGCTCACCGCCGTGTTACAGGCTCGCCGGAGTAACTCCGGCAGCCGACGCTGATGTGGTGCCTATGTGGCAACCCACAGGTCGCGGCGGTGGGCCGGTGGTCCCGATTGACCAGGTCGACCGATCGGGCAGCTCGATCAGCGGCCCGGTGGGCCCAGTTGATCGGATCAACTGATCACCGACGACGCTATGCTTGCGTCATGCTGACGTCATCATTTACTGTTCTGGATAATTCGTGTTTAATAACTAAATTAATTTTAGGAAATGGTTTAATCTTTGAAAATTCATAGAAATTAAACCGTAGCTCGGATGAAAAAAAAATTCTATATGAAAGTTGCTCAGAAAAATTCAACGAATCCGGTTGCGCGGTCCGTTTACCTGTCAGATACCTCTAACTATCTGAACATGGAATATTCCCCCTCCGGTCATCTGTCTGACACAGGTCCGGAACCGGGAAAACATTCCCGGTTGATTTTCCCCCTTCACCTTTATCGTGTAGCCATACGTTAGGTCACTCCGGCCTGACATATTGCCACGTTACGCTTTGTGATGCTATGTTTGCTTTATATTTACTGTTTCTTCCCCTCTTCTCTCTGGTAGACCCGAGACCGATCTTGCCTGTGATCGACTACATCGACGACGACCCCTCCTTGCCAGAGCAACCCGGCAAGCCCCCCCCCCCTTTGATCATCCCGATATCGCCCATTCCATTCTCTCATGCTTGCATTAGATTTTGCTACTGTTATTGACTGCTCCTATTCTGATGCATAGCCTGCTTTTGTATCTGCTGTTGTACCTTACCTGCTTATCCTAAACTGCTTAGTATAGGTTGGTTAGTGATCCATCAGTGACCCCCACCTTGTCCTTGTTGCCCCTGCTTCATCATTGAAGACCCGATCAACGGGATCGAAGACCAGGCCCCGGCACCGCACATCACTTTCCCCTTAGTTGCTCGACACTACTGGGTTACTATCGAGTGCCGAGGGTGAGACCTCTTCAGCACTTCTGATGTTAACTTGTAGTGTAGCTATTCGGTCGTGGTCATCGAGGCTGATTTCCTCATTAACCACTTCCGATACGGCTCTGTCGTGCAACCCCTCAAATGTGAACCTCGAGGGTGGATCCTCTTACGTTCACCTTGATGATTACATCAAGTGGAATTCACCGGGGGTGATTCCTCGGATTTTCCCCTTAATGTTTGGACACACGGATACTTGGACCTTACCACTGTTACTTGGAAAGACGGGTCGACCCTGAGGGGTACCCGCGCGAGCTTAATTGCGAGTGATGTGGAGTCGGGTTGACCTGGAGGGTGCCCGCGAGATAATTACGAGGCGTGGCCGGGCATTCCTAGCCCTTGCCACAAGTCCTCGAGACGGGGCAACGGGGTCACATCTTTCGTGAGTCTCTGCTTGTTACCGCGCGTTCCTAATCCACTACGATTTGGATATTTGATCCGAGGGGCCTCTGGCCTAATAGCACTAACCATCACGTGGGCATAGTATGGGCGTTACGCCCGTATACATCAGCCAAGCTTAATAGACGTCGGCCGGCGAGCGGCGCCGGGTTGGACTGCGTGGCGCTGCCTTGTTGAAGGAGGTAGCTAGGTCTGCTCACCGGCCGCCCACGCAACATGCGGGAGTTCGGGAGATGGCCCATGACCCACAGGGGCATAGGTTTAGTCCGGCGTCTTGGCCTCTCTATTAAGCCTAGGTCGGGTTGCGGCGTATTGTTTGGCCGAGGCGGGCATGACCCCGGAAAGTGTGTCGGCGGAGTTAAGCGAGCATGGTCGGTAAGTTGGTGCACCCTGCAGGAAGAAAACATCTATCGATAGCCTGTCCTCTGATAGCGGACACTTGGAGTTGTATCCCGATCGATACAACTAGAACTGGATACTTGTGATGAGAATTGGATGGTGATGAGTAATGGATTATGTTGATAACTGGATAGTATGGCTCTGGGATTGCTTTCTCGCAGGGAGTCGAGAAAGGATCTCCGACCGAGGTTGATAACACTACTACTACTTTACTTTATGCTACTCTACTCCCTCCTGTTGCTGCAAGATGGTGGGTTCGAGAAGAAGCTAGTCTTCGATAGGCTAGGCTTTCCTCCTTTCTCTTCTGGCATTCTGCAACCCAGTCCACATATACAGCCTTTCCTTTGATAATGTTGCATATGTAGTGTAGATCCTTGCTTGCGAGTACTTTGGATGAGTACTCACGGTTGCTCTGCTCCCCCCTTTCCCCCTTTCTTCTTCTTTCCGGTTGATGCAACCAGATGTTGGAGCCCAGGAGCCAGACACCACCGCTGATGCCTACCACTACGTGGAGGCCGCCGACGACCAGGAGTAGTTAGGAGGCTCCCAGGCAGGAGGCCTTGCCTTTTCGATCGTTGTTGCTTTTTGGTGCTAGCCTTCTTAAGGCAAACTTGTCTAACTCATGTCTGTTCTCAGATATTGTTGCTTCCGCTGACTCTTGTGTATTCGAGCTTATGTATTCGAGCCCTCGAGGCCCCTGGCTTGTAATATAAAGCTTGTATTATTTTAATTTGTGTCTAGAGTTGTGTTGTGATATCTTCCCGTGAGTCCTTGATCTTGATCGTACACATTTGCGTGCATGATTAGTGTACGATTGGATCGAGGGCGTCACAGAAGACTCAAGCGCCTAAGCTTGGGTATGCCCCGGAAGGCATCCCCTCTTTCGTCTTCAAAACTATCGGTATACCTTACTCGAAGCTATATTTTTATTCATCACATGATATGTGTTTTGCTTGGAGCGTATTTTCAATTTTACTCACTGTTTGAATAAAATCATTGGATCTGAAATCTTGAATGAAAAAGAATCCTCCCATGGCTAGTTAATTATTTGACTACTCAGTGTCCTTCACTTATATCTTTTGGAGTAGTTTGTCATTTACTCACGTGCTTCACATATATCCTATGAGTGAATGGTTGAATGAATTGAATATCATAAATCTGAATTTATATATGTTTCATATGATTATACCATGGGGAGTAATGACTTCACACATAATAAGTATAGGTAGTAAACTTATTGAAAGTTAGGAGACGCAGAATTGGTCACTTGAACAATTCATTAAAGAATACTGGGGGAAGAGAGATTTCACATATAAATATACTATCTTGGACATCTTTTGTAATTGTGAGCACTCATTAAAATATGACATGCTAAAAGGTTGATGTTGGAAAAGGAAGACAACTTAATGGGTTATGTTCTCCTATATCCGAAACGTTATATCGTCTTGGATCATCCAACATGTTGAGCTTGCCTTTCCCTCTCATGCTAGCCAAATTCTTTGCACCAAGTAGAAATACTACTTGTGCTTCCAAACATCCTTAAACCAGTTTTGCCATGAGAGTCCATCATACCTACCTATGGATCGAGTAAGATCCTTCAAGTAAGTTGTCATCGGTGCATGCAATAAAAATTGCTCTCTAAATATGTATGATCTATTAGTGCAAAGAAAATAAGCTTTATACGAACTTGTGATAGGGAAGAAATAAAAGCGGCGGTGCATAATAAAGGTCTTTATCACAAGCGGCAATATAAAGTGACGTTCTTCTGCATTAAGATTTTATGCATCCAACCATAAAAGCGTATGACAACCTCTGCTTCCCTCTGCGAAGGGCCTATCTTTTACTTTTATCTTCTAACCTTATACAAGAGTCATGGTGATCATCACCTTTCCTTTTTACACTTTTTCCTTTGGCAAGCACTTTGTGTTGGAGCGACCTGATATATATATATATATATATATATATATATATATATATATATATATATATATATATATATATATCCACTTGGATGTAGGTTTTCATAAATTTTGTTGTTGACATTACCCTTGAGGTAAAAGGTTGGGAGGCAAAACTATAAGCCAATATTTTTCTCCGTGTCCGATTAAAACTTTGTACCCATAAATATCACATGAGTGTTAGCAATTGTGAAAGATTAAATGATAGTTGAGTATGTGGAGTTTGCTGAATCATAGCTCTTACATAGACCCTTCCCGAAAATAATATGAATTGCAATTGTTTGATGACTAAGAGCATAGTTTGTTAGTTTTCAAGAAAGTTTATGATCTATACTTTAACATGTGAATAGCTTGTTATTTGATCATGAGAAGTTTCATGAGTTGAGATACTGTTATGATATATAATGATGCTAGAAAAAGTGACTGGAACTATCATTGATCAAACTTATGCACTTGCTAGCATTCACACTTCATAAATTATTTCTTTTATCATTTACCTACTCGAGGGGCGAGCAGGAATTAAGCTTGGGGATGCCGATACGTCTCCAACGTATCTATAATTTATGAAGTATTCATGCCATGTTTACAATAGTTTTATATGATTTTGGTATGATTTGATTAGAACTAACCCGGAGTGACACTGTTTTCAGCAGAACTACCGTGGTTTTGTTTTTGTGCAGAAATAAAAGTTCTCGGAATGCGATGAAAATCAGCGGAGAATTTTTCTGGAAAATATAAAAAATGCGGGAACAAAAATCTACCGGAGGGGAGTCCCGTGGGCCCCACGAGGGTGGGGGGTGCACCCCCCTACCTCGTGGCCACCTCGGAGACCCCCTGACTTGTTCTCGACGCCATCCTCTCCTATAAATACAGAAACCTTCGGAAAATAACCTAGATCGGAAGTTCCGCCGCCGCAAGCCTCTGTAGCCACGAGAAATCAATCTAGGCCCACTCTGGCACCCTGCCATAGGGGGACATCATCACCGGAGGCCATGGAGGAGGATCCCGAAGGGGCCATCATCGCCATGAAGGCCAAGGACCAGAGGGAGAACCTCTGCCCATCTAGGGGGGAGGCCATGGAGGAGGAAGCACAAGGGGGAGAACCTCTCCTCCTCTCTCTTGAGTGGTCTTGGGAGTGCCATCGGGAGGGGAATCATCACAGCGGTGATCGTCTTCATCATCATCACCATCCTCATCTATTTTACGCGGTCCACTCCCTGCACCCCGCTGTAATCCCTACTTGAACATGGTGCTTTATGCCACATATTATGATCCAATGATGTGTTGCCATCCTATGATGTTTTGAGTAGATATCCTTTGTCTTTGGGTTGATTGATGATCTAGATTGGTACGAGTTGTATGTTTTATTTTGGTGTTGTCCTATTGTGCCCTCCGTGTCGCGCAAGCGTGAGGGATTCCCGTTGTAGGGTGTTGCAATACGTTTATGACTCGCTTATAGTGGGTTGCTTGAGTGACATGAGCATAAACCCGAGTAAGGGGGTTGTGGCATATGGTAAGGGGACTTGATGCTTTAATGCTATGGTTGGGTTTTACCTTAATGATCTTTAGTAGTTGCGGATGCTTGCTAGAGTTCCAATCATAAATGCATATGATCCAAGAAGAGAAAGTATGTTAGCTTATGCCTCTCCCTTATATGAAATTGCAATGACGACTACCGGTCTTGTTAACGATTGCCTAGGATAATTCCGCACACCGACCCATCATTATTCCACACTCGCTATTTATAATATTTAGTAATATATTCTAACTTTATGATAACATCTCCTACTTTTATATTCATACAAAGTTATCCTCTTCATACCCACCACGTAGTTTTATTTCTCGTTTCTAGTTGGAAGCAAGCGTTGATTATGCGTGAAATTATGTCGATTGGCAGATAGGACTTAAGAGAATATTGATCTTACCTTTAGCTCCTTGTGGGTTCGACACTCCATTCTTATCACTTCCACCTTTGGGAATTGCTACCATGATTCCCTGCACTTGGGGATTATCAATGCCGGCGCAGGAGAAGCTCTACCTCGAGCAGTGGCGGACGCGCTTGCTGGCAGAGAAGCGCCGCGAGGGCAGGCGCCTAGAGCAGTGGGAGCATGACGCGGAGGAGGAGCGCCGCGAGGTGGTGGTGGAGGAGGAGGAGCGCCGGGCCCGTGCTACCCAGCCGGCAGCAGTTACGCCAGCGCTGCATGACGTCACCTGGGAGACGGCGTTCCACTGGGCTGGCCTGGTGCCGACGCTCGTCGACCTCACCGGCCCCGACGCAGACGACGAGGACGCCTAGGGCAGCACGCCTCCTCCTTGTTTTTAGTTCCATTAAATGTTTTTAATTAACGTAATGTGAACTCGTGGGGTCTCGCTGGCCTTTGTGGCCGACATTTATATTTAATTAACGTTTTTAATTTCATAATATTTGCGTTATTTAATTTTTCGCGCGCGAACTCAAAAAATGGATCGGACCAGCGTGGGCGCAAGCGCCGACCCAAACACGAAAGCGAACATGGGCGTCCGCTGGGCCGACCCAAACAGACAAAAAATGGACAAATAGCGCGTCCGTTTGGGCCGCCTGGTTGGAGTTGCTCTAAGTACTTCCATTCATGATCTCTGCCAATAGCATTAGCACCATATCACATGATAAACTGAATGATGCCCCATCCACATTGATCTAGACCATGTTCATGCTGGGCGCGAACTCACTTCGCATATCTTTTCCTTAGAGAGCCCACTTGATTTATCTTTTTTTTCTAGAATTAGGGGACATATATTGAATCACAATATTTATGGATGCACAATAATTATAATGTAAGGGTTGATATAAACCTTATGACGCTCCATGTCTGGGCGGGAAGATGCTTTTGTCAAAATGTGGGCTTTATAATTCGTCTCTCTCCATTCATGCTTGGAGATCACCATGCCAAATTTGGGTTGCTTCATGTTGATTTTGTTCCGACTCACACTCTATGGGGTAAATAGCCCAAGCAAGTTTTATTCATTGATGTGGAAAACCAAATGATACATGCCTGATTTAAGTGAAGATAGGGTGTTCATGACAACGCTCACTATGGGCAAGAACTTTCAAAGTAGCTACATGTGACATTCCGTTGTTTGTTCTTATCGGATATCCATGATAAACGCCACATTTGTCGCGATATATAGGATCAATTCTTTTCGGCTTTTGTAGCAGATTCCCTGTCTGCAGAAGGAAACTATAAAAGGAAGGAACTCGTCTCACCCATATACTTTTCAAAAACTAGTCTCCCGGGGTACTGTAGAATTTGAAATGTCGTTGGTAGGGGTATTACAGAAATTTCATCAGTCAACTTAGACAACGAACTCATACCGAAGTCACCAAAAAGAACTGGATTGAAGTTTCTCGGGGGATTCTACCCATAGTCGATTCCCTCGGCGGCCCAACTTAATCTACTCCCTACTTATGCAGGGATGTGCACCTGAAAAGAACGCGCTCATAGTTGCACATGCCCATTTCAACGCCGATCCAAGTGGGACACTGTTGCATCGACATTCATCTTGTGCATGCCACATGCTCGTGGTAACCAAACATGACTTCAAGATTATGCGCTCCTCAGTGATGAAGTAGCATCTTTCCCAGTGATCATACCTCTAGATGGAACTTCTTTGTGAAAACTATCCTCAATATCAGGATTTATGCCCAAAGTAACGGGCACCAAAATGCAGTGGCATGTAAGTGGTATTTGCTCAACCCCAACAATGAATTTTTATAAAATAAGTTACTATACTAAAGCGGGAAGCATTCCCTTTTTCTCCTTTTTTGAGCTTTTTTTTAACTTTTACTGTTCAATTACGTGGAATCGATGAATAGTGTCTACTGCACAAAATAAGTTACTATACACCACGACATCAGTGAACAGTGCACCAAAAATTACCCGAACAAAAACCAGAACAACATCCGAATAAACCCATAACTGCTAACCGAAACAATAGCACAAATAAACCGAAACAGCAGACCTGAATAATCCGGAACAGTAAAACTAGTAAAATAGAACAACAGCTAAGTAAACCGAAAACATTAACTCACCCGAACCATAAACCGAAACATTAACCAAATTGTAACCTAGAGCAATACACCCAAATAAACTGGAACAATAAAATCAGTAAATCAGCACTGTGCATTCATGTGAACATTAATCCGTTGTTACCGTCATCTACCTCGCCTTCTCCTTCCTTGTGGCCAACCAGATCGAGGTTTCAACCACAATGCGCTCACTGAAGCCACCTCTACGACATGCTCCATCATGACAGTCTATAAGCAGCCAACGAGAAGAGAGAACATAAAAAATAAAAACTATCACTCGACCAACCTCTTCACTCCATTCCCTATTTCATTTCTTTGACCGATTCAAATAGAACGAGAAAAAAAATACAAGATAGTGGATCATCCGTGGAGGGTAGTGTCTGCTCAAAAAACTATTGTATAACCAGTTATTCCTCAGCCGCCAAAATTTTCCAAAGTATGGATATACCACTCATCTTATATCACAGTTTGAAAAGCGCATTAGGTTGAACATCCTATTATCAGATTAGCCATTCATAGATACTACGTTTAAATAAGCTATTCGCCAATTACTATTTATTTTTACATCATGATGGATTTGGGGTTTAAATTACTTACAAAAATTTAAATTTTAATAAATTCATGTTTGAGAGAGAATGAAATAGTGCCGACTAGAACCTGTATATGAAATGTAGGTGAAAAAGATGCGCAAACTGGACAAGATATATTTCCCTACTATAGTATTGGTGAAAATCTCATTTGATCTCATTGTTGATCAATCAGGCCATATGAGAATGAATCCAAATACATATTGCTGCCGCGTCCATCACACTTTTTAACTTTCGAAAGGGGAAAATATGTGCTTATGAAAAAAAATATTATTAGGGAAGCCGGTTTACTTAATTTGTTAAATCATTTGATGTTTGTTACATGCCTACACTAAAGATAGAATTCGTGTTTTCCTTTTCATTTTATTTTCTTCCGTAATACACATTGTTTTCTTGCCTATTCTGACAAAATACAGACGAATCGGTCACGGGCGCCACGCTTCTTCGGTGCTAGTGGGCCTGAAAGGTTGAAAGAACTCCCCAAGTAAAGGACAAAACGCAGCCCAACTATCTTTTCAGCCCAAACCATGTGACCTTACCCGCAAAGGCAAATCAATTCAAAAATTTCAAACCACTTGCTCCATCTCTGAACAGAATTCAATATATTAGCAAAGCTTTAATACATTATTACCGGCAGTACATTACATAACATTATATTTTACATTGCATTCAGAATCCAAGTAGATATCGATCGACCTGGTCCAACGTTACACACGCCTAATTCTTGCCGCGTGCCCACGCAGAACCACTTAATTCAATCTTTAATTTATTTTACCCTTAATTTAACTAGGAACGATAGGAGTAGTAGTAATAATTCAGATACGCAGAAGGATCGATCAGTCATCACTGTGACTCGCTGGCTCCGAGGGCGCGCCTGGGCGCGGGCGTGGGCTTGGGCTTGCTGTCGGTCTTGACGGGGTAGGACGCCTCCATGGCGATGCCGCAGAGGCCGCCCGAGGCACCGGAATCCTTCTCCACCCTGATGTACCCCTGCTCGCCCCACGACGGCCCCACGAGTTCTTCACCGTCCAGTACGCCTTGCCGTCCTCCGCCACGCCGTACCCGACCACCGCGACGCCGTGGTCCAGCTCCGTGCCGCAGCTGCCGGTGAAGACCCCCTCGGAGTAGAACATGAACGCCTTCCCGCTGGCCTCGACGGCCACGGACACGGGCTGGTTCGCCACGGCCTGGGCAAGTGCCTCCTCGCTGTTGGCCGGCACGTCCTGGTGCCCGTCGATGTGCACCACCACGGGGGAGTTCTGGGCCGCGCTCGCGACGTTGCAGGTGCCCTTGGCGGCACGGTACGGGTACGCGGCCTCTGTGATGAGCCCGCCGTTGCTCTTGATGTACTCGAAGGCGTTGTCCATGAGCCCGCCCTGGCACCCTTCGTTGTCCGCCGTGTCGCAGTCGATGAGCTCCTGCTCCGAGAGGGACACCAGGCTGCCCGTGCGGATGGCGTTGATGCCTTCCACGGACACCACCGTGGAGAAGGCCCAGCAGCTGCCGCACTTGCCCTGGTCCTTGACGCCCGTCACGGCGCCCTTCTGCCGCCAGTCCACGGACGGCGGAAGGTCGGACACGTTCACTGTGGCGTACATGAATCCGGGGATGGACGGCGGCGTGGCCGGGGTGTCGCGGCGGAGGTCGCCGACGAAGGTGGCGCGGAACTCGGCCTGGCTCATGTCGCCGAAGCGGTTGAGGTGGAGGCGATAGGGGCGGTCGCCGCGCTTGTTGTGGGAGTGGACGAAGTGGGCGTTGGACTTGAAGGTGCCGAAGCGGCGGTGCTTCTCGGCGTGGTGGCGGGGCACGCGGTGCGCGGTCTGCCACCGCCCGTACAGGTCCCACAGCGCCTCCTCCGACTCCAGGTCCTTGTCCTCCAGCGGGATGGCGCCGCACAGCTCCACCGCCGCCACGGCCAGCACGGCCGCCACCATGGAGGCCACCAGAAGCTTCTTGCTAAGCTGCCCCATCGTGTAGTTCAGTACCACGAGTTGTTGTATCCAGGTAGTATCTTGCTACGTGGTACTGAAGCGCTGATCACCAAGCTGCTACTGCTTGGTGGCTAGCTTGGAGTGTGAGATCGATGAGGGTGGAGGAGAAGGAGGAGGTGTATTTATAGGTCGGGTCGTCACTCGTCATCTCGATGAGCAGCACTGAGAAGCAGAGCGATCGATTGGTTTGCGGCGGGAAAGACACGAGGAGGTTTAAATGGCGGTAACAGAATGCTGAGCGGAGCGGTGTCAGATTCTGCTCGGGGCGGTTGCCAAGTTGCGTGCGGCGGCGCTGGTATTGGGCGGCCACGAAGATTCAGGGCAGATTCACTGACCATTCCAGGTTCTTGGCCGAGGTGCAGGCCTGATTCATTCCTACGTCGTTGGATTGGATCGCCGTGATAGTCTGCTGACCGTAGGTGTGCCGTTCTATGGACGCTGCGCCGCCGTAGAATCGGTAGATGCAGTTACTGGTGATACTCGATCACGTCGTACGTAGTGCTGTTGTGCCTGCCGGATGACGACGTTGCCCGTTGAGCCGGTCGAGAGGATCAAACACGGTATTAATGGCAGTCGCGGGGCGGGCTGCTCGATCGTAACTGCACCGGCTGGCCGCCGCCCGCCTAGCCGTTCGCCGCCGGCGGGGTAGTCTGCCGCGGTATTGCTCGCCTTCACCTGTTACCTCCCTCAAGAGTCAAGAGACACACTGTAAATTTTTATTTTTCACTGCGAAAAAACATCCAGATCTCCTATGCCTCTCTCAAGTGTCAAGAAACTCACTGGCCTTCTTATTCAATGCTATGATCGACAATTTGAATATTCAGGAAGCCGAGATGTCGAGCGACAAGACACTTTGGCCCACAATGGGCCGGTGGTGCGGTACCGTCATAAAATAACCTCAATTGGATACCGAATGGGAATTAAAATCCCCTCTGGTACCGGTGTGTGCCCTAGAGCGTATGGAGACACTTTTGGACCATGCATCCATCATTCTTGCCGACGGCCAGGGCCGTCGGCATAGCCCTGACTAGCCGTCGGGACAGGTCTAGGCCGACGGCCCCCGTCGGCATAGGGCCGTCGGCAACATATCCGTCGGCGTAGCCAGGATGACCGTCGGCATAGAACGGCCGTCGGCATAGACCCTATCCCGACGGTGGCCGTACATCTATGCCGACGGCACTGGCCGTCGGCAATGCCATCGCCTAACGGCGGCTGCCGTCAACTGCTGAGCGACGGCGGCTCGCCACGTGGCATCCCTATGCCGACGGCCTGGCCGTCGGCTTAGTCAAAACGTACGCCGACGGCCAGGCCGTCGGCATAGGGGTGCCACGTGGCGGCGATTAGGCCGCAGGACGCCACGTGGCACACCTATGCCGACGGCCCGGCCGTCGGCTTAGTCAAAACGTACGCCGACGGCCAGGCCGTCGGCATAGGTGTGCCACAGAGCTCCCAGTTGCTGACGCGTGGCACCATATGCCGACGGCTTAGCCGTCGGCTTAGTTTGAAAGCTATGCCGACGGCTACGCCGTCGGCATAGGTGCCACGCGTCGGCAACTGGGAGCTCACGCCAATCCTATGCCGACGGCTTAGCCGTCGGCATAGTTTGCTTCTGATTTTTTTCTTTTTTCTGTTTGTTTTCAAATCAGTTCAATTCAAATAACAGCACATATATAACAGCACATATCAGAAGCACATATCAAAGAACGTAAGCATAAGCATCATCACACACACAAGTCTCTAAATGATCATCATCACAACCAACATAAGCATAAGCATATAGAAAAGCACCACGCACAAGTCTCTAAATGATCATCACCACACACAAGTCATCTCAAGCATCATCACCACACACTAGGCTTGAGCGCCACGTCGAGCACCGCGGAGGTCGTCACCGCCAAGACCGGCCAAGCCTGTGTCGTCCTTTGCTAGCGGCGGCCTTCCAAGACCGCCTCCACCTCCGCCTCCGTGGATCGGAGTGGTCGGGCCCGTGTCTCTGGAGTCTGCGAAGACCACCGCCAACGGTAGATCCACTGTTCCTGGATGTTGAAAAGACATATTAATGGGATATATGATCGTGTTGAAAGGCATGACATGCTTGGGGTGAATAGATTGGGGATGAACTAACCGTGAGGGGCCGACGTTCTATGCCACAAACTCCTCAAAGGTCAGCTGACCTTTGGTTGTCTTTGGAGGGCATTCTGTTGGGCCTGGCCCGAGGACACACCCGGCCGCCATTTCTGAAAAGCCTGCTCGGTGGCGATCCCTCTCATACTTGGTGTTCATGAAGCCTCGATGCCACGCCATAGTCTCCTGGCGTGTGTACTCCAGGTAGGCCTACGGTATGACATGATGGAACTCATAAAACTACTAGATGCGGAAAATAAAGTGAGCAATGAAGATAAGAGGGAAAATACTTACATATTGTTGCTCCTGAAAGAGGGACTGTGAACTGGACACTAGCTGGCTCATGCGCTGGCTCAGGCTCGGGTCGATCCGACGAAGCTGTGTGTAGGAGATAGTCGGAGTGACCACAGCATCGAGAACCGCCTCCCGACCGTGCTCCTTGGGCCCCATGCTCACCACCGCCCTGTCGTCCGTGATCCGCCAGAATGGGGTCAGTGTGTCAGATGTAACCGAGACACGCCATGGAGTAGGCCTCCTTCCTCCACGCGGTCTTCTTGCCGTAGTACTTGGGCTCGCCATCTTGGGGTCCTTCACAGATGGGCGATCTCCCACGCTTTGCATGTGTGAGAGCGGCCGCCTGCCTCCTCCTGCACCACCAAATAGATGTTAGTCATACATAAGAAAGTGATGGTAAATAGAAGAAGAAGAATGTTTAATGGGGTTAGTCATACATTAACTGCCTTGTGGAGATAGTGGTTTCGGTTTCCACTGAGCATGTACTCCCTCATTCCCTCGGTTAGCCTTATTTTTGATTCTCATAGCCTGTGCTCCAAATTTCATCACACCAAAGATCCACCAATGCCGCCCAGGACTCGTCTTTTCCATAACACCAATTTGGACACACCTACATAATAAAAGCATAATGGCATGTCAACATGAAACGGTGAAATGTACCACATGGTAATGAAAGCATAATGAAAGCATAATATACTAAAGCATAATGAAAAATCTTTTATACTTACCGCCAAGTACTCGTGCCTCTCCAAGGTAATGCCCATCCTCCGCGCTTCTTCCTTGGTCATCTTCACACCAAGAACGTCGTGGTAGTATGTCGAGATGGCCACATAGCGCACCTCGTACTGCATCTGGCGGGCCTTCTTCTTGCATTGGCGCAGCACGATCTGGTCCGCTCTAGCCCTGTGCTCTGGAAGAACTCGATAGAATTTCTACAATCATGCATGAAACAAGAATGGAAGAAGCCATGAGTTAAATCATTCATGAAACTAGAATGGACTTGTGCTTCAAGAGAACTCACCCGAGAAAGTAGTGGTCAAGGCCTTGGCATGGGTCTCATAGTCGCGTGGAGGGCCGCTTCCCGATGGTCCCACTGTGGCCAAAACCCGACGGTCCCGGCTGCTGACCGATCCGGACAAGACAACCCGCCAAGATAACTTCAAGAAGACGGTGATGAGGCCGTTGGGAATACGGACCCCTTTAGAATATATCCGATTCTTTGCAAAAGAATGAACTATTAGCATGTGACAAGCAAAATAAATAACAACCGGAATATGCATGTGACAAGCAAAATAATGAACCGCTTACTCTTTTCCGTGGGCTCAATGAGCCACTTACGCTCCTCGATGGCAGGAACCTGCTTTGGTAGCTTTGCGTTGCCACGCAGCCATCCCTTGTTGTCAACCCCTTCCCGTCACCACCATCATCCCCGCCACCACCCCCTCCTGCTTTGCCTCTCCCTCCCCACCCTCCTTCTCCTCCGCCTCCTCCGCCTCCTCCTCCTCGCGGGCCTCCTCCTCCACCACCTCCTCCTCCTCCTCCTCCTCCTCCTCCGCCTCCCTAGAGTGTACCTCACTAGAGGAGGGCCTCGAAGACCACACCCCAAAGTCGGTGAGGGTGCGCTCTTTCCGGCGCGACCCCCTATAGTTGCTCTCCCCAAAGACTCGTCCTCTAGAGGCTCTCCCCGCCTCCTCCTCTAGGGGCACCTCTCCCTCAACCTCCTGTGAGGAGTCATCGTCAAGTAGCCGAGGGGAGGATTACGTGCTCGACCACTCCGACTAGGCGGGCCGACGACCTTGCGTAGGGAAACCCACGCCGTCGGCCTTCCCTTGCCCATGTTCCACGAACCTGCATTGAAAAGAGAAAAAGCAATTAGTAAATTAATGAAATGAAGAAAAAGGCATGATAATAAACACATTAATAAAAATGCATAAAAAGGCATATTCCTAAACTTGAAACTACATCTGCTAGAACCCATATGAATCATCACTGTTGTAACCTCTTTCTCGGTCCGTCTCATCATCACTATCAATCATATCATCTTCGTTGTCCGACGGAGGTGGAGGCTCTTCCTCCTCGTCGGCGTCTTCGCTTAACTTTTCTAGCATAAGTATGTCATTTTCATTGACAATGGTCTCACCATCATTCCGTGCATCATCGACGTTTGGGTCCACATCATCATCACCCAATGGTCTAAGCGTCATCGTTTCTAACCACATCATCATCATCATCATCAGGTTGCTCTTGATAGAACACTCCCTCGTATGTCATGGGGTTAATGTTGTAGTAATCGTCTTCATTCTGGTCTGGTAGCTTACCATGTGGCGACACCTTGAACACAACTTCCCAATCCTTTAGATACACTTTCTGGCATGGGTAAGGCAGATAATATACTTGTGTAGCTTGGGTAGCCGCAATGAAGAGATCGGCTCCGGCATAGACGGTTGATGGTTTAACTTCGACCAAACCAATGGAAGGCGTATGTTTTACCCCTCCCGCGGATCGAACCATCGGCATTTGAACACTGCGGACTTAGGGTCTCACGCCCTGGCGGAATTTAACCTCGTATATATTTTGTACCCTTCCGTAGTAGTCTCATGAATTTTGACCGGGGTGTACACTCCAAAGATTTATAGTTTTCGGATCGGGCGGCTGTTTTGGTGCTCCTCTGTATGGAAGCGATACCCATTCACATCATACTTTGTACATGTCATGACGGCAAGGTCAAAACCCATGGAAACCCATCTCAATTCATCATCCATAGATATGTTCGGATCTTTTCCCTACAAGTATAATGGAAATTGTTGCGTGCATTAGTTCGGTTAACTAATAAATGTTGAAGTAGGTATTTAATAGGGGAGTGTGGAAATTTACTTTCTCCATGAACCAAGCAACAAAATTTTACGTCCAGGGTTTCCATGACGGAGAAGAGTAAGTGCCTCCGCCTCAAGAGGGAGGATTCACTCCCGTCCATTCCTCTTGAACGAAATCACTAAAAAGATAAGCGGTGTTAGACCGGGACTAAGTGAACATGAAACATGATGATGTGGAAGACATAAAGGAATGGTGTAGTGGTATTACCTCATCCACACTTCCTCAACTTCCTTGATGTTGTGCAAGATATAGAACATGAGGTCCTCCCACTCTTGTCGTGGCATGTTATAAGATTTCGAGGCCCCAGCCCTCCCACCCTCCTCTAGGATAACTGCCTCAGCTATGGAAGCTTCAATCTTAGCTTTGTTTCCACATTTCCGTCGGAGATGCTTGTTACGCCTCTCGTAGGGCCGTCACGCCACCGATTTTGCACAGGGCCCCCCAACAATACCTCGTCATGAGGTGCGAGAATGAGATTGTCATTGGAGTAAAGAAGCACGGCGGAAAGATCTTCTCTAGCTTGACTATCAACTCCGGTGCCTTCTTATGCAATTTTTCAATCACCTCTTTACTTACTTATTTAGCACAGGCGTGCGGAAGAAATGGCTAAGCTCGGCAAGCACTCGCCGGACATGCTCGGGTACATAGCCTCGAACCATCACCGGCATTATCCGCTCAATCCATACATGGTAGTCATGACTCTTGAGCCGGTCACTTTGCCCGTTGAAAGATTGACTCCCTTACTTATATTCGATGCATAACCATCGGTGAACTTCAAAAATTGTTTCAGCCAGATAAGTACTTTTTTTTACGGCGGTTTAAGGACAAAGTCAAGATCCGGCTTGAACCAGTTTTTCGACCGCTGTGGGATGCTTCATGTTCAGCGTGGTCTATCACAAATTCTCCGTTGATCGGCTCTAGCTTTTACGTTATCCTTCGTCTTATCAGGAATGTTGAGGATCGTGTGGAAAAGGGACTCTGCCACATTCTTTTCTTGTGCATCACATCAATATTGTAAGGAAGTTTGAGGTCCTTGAAATAGGGAAGCTGCGAGAAGGGGGCAATGTGAGTCCGGTTGTCGTCTCACCATATCCCTCGAAGCCTTTGTCTTTGGCTTTGCCTTTGCCTTTGACTTTAGGCTTCGTGAGCTTTTAGCTGAGCAAGAACATCTGCCCGAAAATGTTGGAATCTCGGTTACTTCATGAACAACCGGGCCTTTCGTGAAGTTCTTCTTGTCTTCCCTGCGGATGGTGCGGAGGGAGGAACTGTCGATGCAGGTCAAAGGCTACATACTTGCCACCCTTACTCAGCCAAATCATTCGCAGAGCACGCATGCACACTAGGCATGGCATCTTACCACTTGTACACCATCCATGAGAATAGAGCATAGCCGGAAAGTCATGCATGCAATAGTGCAACCAAACTTTCATCAAGAAATTTCTCTGCAGATCCCGGTCGTATGTCAACCTCGGAAAGTACCAAGAATGGTGCAAAGCATCCACAAGCGGCTGCATAAACACACCCAATTGCTTCCCGGGTAGTCGGGCCCGGAATGATGAGCGACAAGAACATGGTCTTCCGTTGCATTAGGGCACCGGAGGAAGATTGAGCGAATTACAAACACATGCCAGCAGCTGTATGGATTGGACGACATACCATATGGATTCAACCCATCACCTAATATGGCTATTCTGACATTCCCAGCCTCGGCTGCTTCCTCGGGGTATTCTTCATCGAATGACTTCCATGCTTCCCCTCCCGATGGATGTACGATTTTTTTTGGATTGTACCTTATACCTTCCTTGTGCCACTTCATCATTTTGGCGAGACTCCTTCGCGATGAAAAGGCGCTGCAGTCTTTTATAAAATCAAGATACCGAAGAACCTTAACGGGATGGTTAGCTGCTTTTTCTCACCATCCTCACCGACCACCTCAATGTACCGAGATGAACCGCACTTCCTACAATTACTTGTCATCCGCATACTGCGCCTAAACAAAAGGCAATTCTTGAGCAAACATCTATTTTCTCATAATCCATAGAGAGTGCCTTCATGATTTTCTTTGTATCGTACATGCTTTTCGGCAGTTCATGACCCTCGTGGAGGCTGTTAGCCCATATTCCCGTGAATGCTTGAAGCATTTACAGCTCTGACCGTACTCAGCCTTGACTGCAATCGATTCGCGAGATGGCATCCAGGTGAGATATTTTTGCACCCGCATAAAGAGGTTTCTTCGACAAGGCCAAGACCTCCAAGAAGGCCTTTGCGGTTGCCTCCGGCTCCTCCGGTTCATTCTCCAAGGTGTCGCATTTGCCGTTTACGCAACAATGACATCATCTAGCATGTCCTGACCCCGTCGTCCTCATATCCATCGATGCGTTGTCGCATCACCTCCTCTCTACCACGGTCCTGATCGGCTATGTTTATCGGCGGCATGTCAAAGTTTGGCATATATCCGTGCGTGCGAAGGTGCTCACTCATGTCCGTCTGTTTTCTACGGTGACGTCTGGCACATCTCGCACAGGGGCATGGTGGGATAATTCTCATTGGACGACGGAATATCTCCTTCAAATACACATCAATTTTCGCGATCCACTCTGATGTTACTCGATTCCGACGGATAAAACCACTGTACATCCACTGATTATCTGGCATGCTCTGCTATTTTGCAAACCACACAACATAATTAAGGATTCACTTAAATTAATCACATCAAATTTTCAGTTTCTACCGCGTTGAATCCACCTACATCTCTAATAGGTAAAGATGGGTCCTAATCCCACCCGAGGATGTGTAGATTGAGTACGTTCTCCATTCTACCCCGTTCCGAGACAAAATTTCGGCAGCACCTCCCCGCTGTTCTCCAGATACACGTCTTGTCAAATAGCCGAGAGAATGTGCTCCGGAGAACAATGGGGAGGCGCCGCCGAAATCCTGTCTCGGAACGGGGTAGAACATGGAGAACATACCCAATCTACACATCCTCGGCTGTCCGTGGAAAAGCTTATTTGGACAATCCGAAACAGCTGCGGTGATAAATATGCAATTGAATGCATATTTATCGATGCAACCCTTTCGGATGGGAGAGGCCTAGGTTACGCCAGTTGACTTGAGAATGAAATCTAGTGACATCAAAAAATGGAGGAGATGGACTTGTAGCTCACCCTCGGTACATGGGGAAGGAGTCGAACAACGAGAGGATGCTTTCCGGGGAACAACGCGTCGGACGACGATCACTTTGATGAAATGCAACACCACAAAGCCTGCAAATTCCATCGGGACAAAAAATTTAGAACATCACAACTCATAGAGCATATTTAAAACATTTAAACATGCATTCATTTATTTTTGCATCATTTAGGCAAAAAAACTAAAAACATTAACAATATATTCATCATCTTCATCACATATTCATCATCATCATTATCACCTATTCGTCATAATCATTGATTCATCTCATCGAACCAAATTTTTTTGCAAGCTATGCAACATATAGCATCTCATCTAACCAATTTTTTTACTACCTATCTCACTATCTATCTAACTATCTAACTATCTACCTACTACCTATCTCACTATCTATCTAACTATCTAACTATCTACCTATCTAACTATCTATATAACTATCTATCTAACTAGGTATCTAACTATCTAAATATCTATCTAAATACCTATCTAACTAGCTACAAAATTACTAAAAAAACACTAAAAATACATAAAATTTTCACCTTCGAGAGGGCCGGCCGGAGTTGGGGCGGGAGGCGCGAGTCGGGCGGGAGGTCGACGGGGTTCGAGGCGAGGCGGGAGGCCGGAGGTGGGTCAGGGGCGGTCGAAGGAGGGTCGAGGCGGTCTTGAGGTCAGGCGGGAAGGTCGGAGGTGGGGCGGGCGGGGCAGCCAGGCCGGGCGAGGCGCTGGGCGCCATGAGTCGAGAGGCGGCCGACCTGGGTCAGGCGGTGGTGGCTGGTCGGGGAGGCGCGGCGACTCGGGTGGGGCGCTGGTTGGAGAGGGGAGGCGCCGTGCTCAGCGGGCGGTGGCGTGCTCAGTGGCGGGCGGAGGAGGTGGGCGGTAGGGTCGAGGTCGGGTGCGGTTGAGGGAGAAATGAGTGGAGGAGGTCGGGTGCGGTCAGGTGCGGTGCGGATAAGGTTGGCCCTATGCCGACGGCATGGCCGTCGGCATAGGCCTGGGCCCCACATGTCAGCAGCCCGGGGGAGTGGATAACGTGCACATATGCCGACGGACAGGCCGTCGGCATAGGTGGGAGGCCTATGCCGACGGCTAGGCCGTCGGCATATATGCAAACCACAATTTTTTTTAAAATAGTCCCACCTTGCCGAGGGGAAAGCAATTTGACCTGTTTAAATAGTTCACTAATCCACACGTTACAAGCTCCGGTATTCATTAGACTTATATGAAGAAAACGGACAATTACTCTGAAACTTTCGGTGCGGGCAGCCGGCCGGTGACGGCACTAAAGGTTTCAGAGTGATAGTACGTTCGGTGATACCTCATACATGCCGTGCAGTATGGTGGCATGTCCGAAGAAAGGCGGCACGCAGCGTCTCCGGTGTGCCCCTCACACGGACGGCGCCGCCGCCCGGCACCTGGAGAAGCAGAAACGGCGTCGGGTCTACGGAGGGATCTTGCCGTGGGTCCGCCCGGATGTTGCTCCAAAGTGTTCATATGGGCTGACCTAACACAACCGGGTGGAGAGGCCCACCGTCAAATCCCGTCCGTGCAAAGTCAAAGGGCTAGATCCGGTGGTCAAAGCGCTCTGAGGTTAGGCGGGGACGGGGCCACAGGGGTAGCAATGCCACCGAAGCGTCGCATCAGGCCCTCATACATGCGGGGTGGTGTGGTGGCATGTCCGAAGAGGCGGAACGCGTCTCCGGGGTGTGGCCCCCCTCACGGACGGCGATGACACGGTAGTAGAAGTTCTGCGGAAACGATGCGGCGTGAATATTATTAAATACTCGTAGCGCGATAAAATCATGAGTTTTTTACATGATGTGGGCACATGTGCTATAGGACCGATGGTAATTTTTCATAATTTTTCGTGATGGAGAAGTATCTGAACACTTCCCTCTAGTCGGATTGCTCTTGGCGTCTCACGTTGTGGTGGGCCTCTGACCTCCGGGCTAGCATACCGCCAAATCTTGCGTAGGCGGCCTCTCACAAGTCTGGAAGTGTTGTGGCGGTTGCAAATGCCCGACACGCGTCTCCGGGGTGTGCCCCCCCCTCACGGACGGCGCCACCGCCGACACCTGGAGGGGGGAAACAGACGCGTCGGGTCTACACGGAGTGGATGTAGCTGTGGGTTTGGCCCGGATGTTGCTCCCGGGTGTCCCTATGGGCGAATCGACACAACCGGGTGGAGAGGTCCACTGGTCAAAGCCCGTGCATTGGGAAGTCAAAGGGCTAGATCGCGTGGTCAAATGCTGCTGTGGTTAGGTGGGGCCAGGGGCACTGGGGGTAGCAATGCCACGGGCGTCGTCTGGGCCCTCATACATGCGGGGTGGTGTGGTGGCATGTCTGAAGAGGTGGCACGAGTCTCCGGGGTGTGCCCCCTCACGGACGGCGCCCGCCGCCCGGCACTGGAGAAAGCAGACGCGTCGGGTCTACGGAGGGGATCTTCTTGTGGGTTTGGCCCGGATGTTGCTCCAAAGTGTGCCTATGGGCAGAACTAACACAACCGGGTGGAGAGGCCCACTGGTCAAATCCCGTCCGTGCAAAGTGAAAGGGCTAGATCCGGTGGTCAAACGCTACAGGGTTAGGCAGGACGGGGGCCCTGGGGGGTAGCAATGCCACCGGAGCGTCGCATCGAGCCCTCATACATGCGGGGTGGTGTGGTGGCATGTCCGAAGAGGTGGAACGCGTCTCCGGGGTGTGGCCCCCCTCATGGACGGCGATGACATGGTAGTAGACGTTCTGCGCAAACGATGCGGCGTGAATATTATTAAATACTCGGAGCGCGATAAAATCATGAGTTTTTTACATGATGTGGGCACATGTGCTATAGGACCGATGGTAATTTTTCATAATTTTTTGTGATGAAGAAGTATCTGAACACTTCCCTCTACGCGGATTGCTCTTCGCGCGTCTCTGGCTGGCCCGTGACCTCCGGGGCTAAGCATACCGTCAAATCTTGCGTAGGCGGCCTCTCACAAGTCTGGAAGTGTTGTGGCTGTTGCAAATGCGCGGCACGCGTCTCCGGGGTGTGCCCCCCCCCTCACGGACGGTGCCGCCGCCGGCACGTGGAGGGGGGAATCGGACGCGTCGGGTCTACACGGAGTGGATGTAGCTGTTGGTTTGGCCCGGATGTTGCTCCCGGGTATCCCTATGGGCGGCCCGGCACAACCGGTGGAGAGGTCCACTGGTCAAAGCCCGTCCGTGGGAAGTCAAAGGGCTAGATCTCGTGGTCAATCTCTCCAGGGTTAGGCGGGACGGGGGCCCTGGGGGGTAGCAATGCCACCGGAGCGTCGCACCGGCCCCTCATACATGCAGGGTGGTGTGGTGGCATGTCCGAAGAGGCGGCACGCGTCTCCGGGGTTCGGCCCCTCACGGACGGCGCCGCCGCCGGCACCTGGAGGGGGGAAACGGACGCGTCGGGTCTACACGGAGGGGATCTTGCTGTTGGTGCGGACCGGATGTTGCTCCTAAGTGTTCCGATGGGCTGTCCTAACTCAACCGGGCGGAGAGGCCCACCCGTCAAAGCCCGTCCGTGCAAAGTCAAAGGGCTAGATCCGGTGGTCAAACGCTACAGGGTTAGGCGGGACGGGGGCCCTGGGGGTAGCAATGCCACCGGAGCGTCGCATCGGGCCCTCATACATGCGGGGTGGTGTGGTGGCATGTCCGAAGAGGCGGAACGCGTCTCCGGGGTGTGGCCCCCTCACGGACGGCGATGACACGGTAGTAGACGTTCTGCGGAAACGATGCGGCGTGAATATTATTAAATACTCGGAGCGCGATAAAATCATGAGTTTTTTACATGACGTGGGCACATGTGCTATAGGACCGATGGTAATTTTTCATAATTTTTCGTGATGGAGAAGTATGTGAACACTTCCCTCTACACGGATTGCTCTTCGCGCGTCTACGACTGTGGCCGGCGGCCTCCGGGGGCTAGCATACCGTCAAATCTTGCGTAGGCGGCCTCTCACAAGTCTGGAAGTGTTGTGGCGGTTGCAAATGCCCGGCACGCGTCTCCGGGATGTGCCCCCCCCCTCACGGACGGCGCCGCCGCCGGCACCTGGAGGGGGGAAACGGACGCGTCGGGTCTATACGGAGTGGATGTAGCTGTGGGTTTGGCCCGGATGTTGCTCCCGGGTGTCCCTATGGGCGAGCCCGGCACAACCGGGTGGAGAGGTCCACTGGTCAAAGCCCGTCCGTGGGAAGTCAAAGGGCTAGATCGCGTGGTCAAACTTCTGAGGTTAGGTGGGGACGGGGCACTGGGGGTAGCAATGCCACCGGGCGTCGTCAAGACCCTCATATATGCGGGTGGTGTGGTGGCATGTCTGAAGAGGCGGCACGCAGCGTGTCCGGTGTGCCCCCCCTCACGGACGGCGCCGCCGCCCGGCACTGGAGAAGCAGACGCGTCAGTCTACGGAGGGGATCTTCTTTGTGGGTGCAGCCTGGATGTTGCTCCAAAGTGTTCCTATGGGCTGACCTAACACAACCGGGTGGAGAGGCCCACTGGTCAAATCCCGTCCGTGCAAAGTCAAAGGGCTAGATCCGGTGGTCAAACGCTACAGGGTTAGGCGAGACGGGGGCCCTGGGGGGTAGCAATGCCACCGGAGCGTCGCATCGGGCCCTCATACATGCGGGGTGGTGTGGTGGCATGTCCGAAGAGGCGGAACGCGTCTCCGGGGTGTGGCCCCCCTCACGGACGGCGATGACACGGTAGTAGACGTTCTGCGGAAACGATGCGGCGTGAATATTTTTAAATACTCGGAGCGCGATATATTTATGAGTTTTTTACTTGTCGTGGGCACATTTGTTATTGGACCGATGGTATTTTTTCATAATTTTTCGTGATCGAGAAGTATCTGAACACTTCCTCGACGCGGACTGCTCTTGGCGTCTGATGGCGGCGGCCTCCGGGGGCTAGCATACCGTCAAATCTTGCGTAGGCGGCCTCTCACAAGTCTGGAAGTGTTGTGGCGGTTGCAAATGCCCGGCACGCGTCTCCTTGGTGTGCCCCCCCCTCACGGACGGCGCCGCCGCCGGCACGTGGAGAAGCAGACGTCCAGGTCTACACGGAGTGGATGTAGCTGTGGGTTTGGCCCGGATGTTGCTCCCGGGTGTCCCTATGGACCGAACTGACACAACCGGGTAGAGAGGTCCACTGGTCAAAGCCCGTCCGTGGGAAGTCAAAGGGCTAGATCTCGTGGTCAATCTCTCTAGGGTTAGGCGGGACGGGGGCCCTGGGGGGTAGCAATGCCACCGGAGCGTCGTACCGGGCCCTCATACATGCGGGGTGGTGTGGTGGCATGTCTGAAGAGGCGGCACACGTGTCCGGGGTGTGCCCCCCTCACGGACGGCGCCGCCGCCGGCACCTGGAGGGGGGAAACGGACGCGTCGGGTCTACACGGAGGGGATCTTCTTTGTGGAGTGCAGCCGGATGTTGCTCCAAAGTGTTCCTATGGGCTGACCTAACACAACGGGTGGAGAGGCCTTGGTCAAATCCCGTCCGTGCAAAGTCAAAGGGCTAGATCCGGTGGTCAAACGCTCTGAGGTTAGGCGGGGCCAGGGGACCCTGGGGTAGCAATGCCACGGGCGTCGCATCGGGCCCTCATACATGCGGGGTGGTGTGGTGGCATGTCCGAAGAGGCGGAGCAGCGTCTCCGAGTGTGGCCCCCCCTCACGGACGGCGATGACACGGTAGTAGACGTTCTGCGGAAACGATGCGGCGTGAATATTATGAAATACCCGGAGCGCGATAAAATCATGAGTTTTTTACATGACGTGGGCACATGTGCTATAGGACCGATGGTAATTTTTCATAATTTTTCGTGATGGAGAAGTATCTGAACACTTCCCTCTGGCGGATTGCTCTTGGCGTCTGACTGTGGCGGCGGCCTCCGGGGCTAACATACCGTCAAATCTTGCGTGGCGGCCTCTCACAAGTCTGGAAGTGTTGTGGCGGTTGCAAATGCCGGCACTGCGTCTCCGGTGTGCCCCCCCTCATGGGCGGCGCCGCCGCCCGTGCGTGGAGAAGCAGACGCGTCGGGTCTACGGAGTGGATGTAGCTGTGGGTTTGGCCGGATGTTGCTCCGGGTGTCCCTATGGGCGAATCGACAACCGGGTGGAGAGGTCCACTAGTCAAAGCCCGTCCGTGGGAAGTCAAAGGGCTAGATCTCGTGGTCAACCTCTCCAGGGTTAGGCGGGACGGGGGCCCTCGGGGGTAGCAATGCCACCGGAGCGTCGCACCGACCCCTCATACATGCAGGGTGGTGTGGTGGCATGTCCGAAGAGGCGGCACGCGTCTCCGGGTTCGCCCTCACGGACGGCGCCCGCCGCCCGGCTTTGGAGAAGCAGACGCGTCGGGTCTACGGAGGATCTTGCGGTGGAGTGCAGCCGGATGTTGCTCCAAAGTGTTCCTATGGGCTGACCTAACACAACCGGGTGGAGATACCCACTGGTCAAATCCCGTCCGTGCAAAGTCAAAGGGCTAGATCCGGTGGTCAAACACTACAGGGTTAGGCGGGACGGGGGCCCTGGAGGGTAGCAATGCTACCGGAGCGTCGCATCGGGCCCTCATACATGCGGGGTGGTGTAGTGGCATGTCCGAAGAGGCGGAACGCGTCTCCGGGGTGTGGCCGCCCTCACGGACGGCGATGACACGGTAGTAGACGTTCTTCGGAAACGACGCGGCATGAATATTATTAAATACTCGGAGCGCGATAAAATCATGAGTTTTTTACATGACGTGGGCACATGTGCTATAGGACCGATGGTAATTTTTCATAATTTTTCGTGAAGGAGAAGTATCTGAACACTTCCCTCTCTGGATTGCTCTTGGCGTCTCTGTGTGGCGGCGGCCTCGGCTAACATACCGTCAAATCTTCCGTGGCGGCCTCTCACAAGTCTGGAAGTGTTGTGGCGGTTGCAAATGCCGGCACGACGTCTCCGGTGTGCCCCCCCCTCACGGACGGCGCCGCCGCCCGGCTGCGTGGAGAAGCAGACAGCGTCGGGTCTACGGAGTGGATGTAGCTGTGGGTTTGGCCCGGATGTTGCTCCGGGTGTCCCTATGGGCGGCCCGACACAACCGGTGGAGAGGTCCACTGGTCAAAGCCCGTCCGTGGGAAGTCAAAGGGCTAGATCTCGTGGTCAACCTCTCCAGGGTTAGGCGGGACGGGGGCCCTGGGGGGTAGCAATGCCACCGGAGCGTCGCACCGGCCCCTCATACATGCAGGGTGGTGTGTTGGCATGTCCGAAGAGGCGGCACGGGTCTCCGGGGTTTGGCCCCCACACGGACGGCGCCGCCGCCGGCACCTGGAGGGGGGGAAAGCAGACGCGTCGGGTCTACACGGAGGGATCTTCTTTGTGGGTCCGCCCGGATGTTGCTCCAAAGTGTTCCTATGGGCTGACGTAACACAACCGGGTGGAGATGCCCACCGGTCAAATCCCGTCCGTGCAAAGTCAAAGGGCTAGATCCGGTGGTCAAACGCTCTGAGGGTTAGGCGGGGCCAGGGGCCACAGGAGGTAGCAATGCTACTTAGTGTCACAACCCAGATCAACCCTAGAGCTTGCTTGTAACTAGTAGCATTGCATCCATGCATCATGTTTAATTTCCATGAAATTTGAAATGGGGATGATCAAGCCCTAGCACTAAAGCAATTCAAATAAGTTCAACTTCAAAATATCTTCAAAGAACCCAAAGTGGTTTGCAAAATGTTCATGATTAATGGAAAAAGGTGAAAACCATATCCAGAGGTGATGGATATTTTTCCAAGACATTTTGGATTTTGAATAAACCATATTGTATTTGAATTGGGGCATTTAAATACTATTAATATTTTAAATGCTCCAACAATTACGAAAATAGTTAAGGGCCTCTGTAATAATTTAGTTAATGGCCACAATTATTTTCAGGATTTAATTAAATGATTTAGTATTTTGCTAAACTAAAACAAAACAGAAAATTAGAAAACTAAAACAAATAAAAGAGAGAGAGAAGGTTACCGGCTTACCTCTCGGCCCACAGCCAACTCCACCGGCCCAGCCTTCTCCCCCTCCCCTCGCTGGCCCAGTTGGTGGCCCAGCCACCAACCGCCACGCCTCGTCTCCTACCTCTGCCCGATGGCGAGAGGAGGTTTCTGGCGACAGCCGAGCTCGCCACCTCCTCCCTGCTACTTTGCTGGCTACCCCTCGACGCCTTGGGAGGCGCCACGCGCCTCCCGAACCCCTCGTCCTCTTTCCTCTCTCCTGGACCATCTCCCTCCCTGCTCTCTCTCCCCACGACGCCACCGAGCAGCCGCCGACGCCGATCGCCCGTGCCACACCCTGGCCCGTCCCGAGCCTCCACGACATGCCCCGAGCTCCGCCATTGACCTCTCGCCGTCCCCGCCAAGCCACGCGCCAAGCGCCCCTCAGCCGTCCCGACCTCGTCTTCAATCTCCGGCCGCGGCAACCTCGCCCGTGGATTCATGAGCTCCATACCCTCCCGACCTCGCCGTTGCCTCTGCTGGATTCGCGGTGAGCTTGCCGTCGTTCCCCTCATCCCCTCTCTCGCCTACCACAGCCGCCGCCCATGAGCACCAAGCCGCCGTCCGCCATGGCCGTGAGCTCCGTGCCCCGAGCACCTCTGCCTCGCTTAGTAGCTCCGGCATGCTCTGAGCACCTCCCTCCTCGCTGCCCGCTCAGCTCCCTCGCCCATGAGCTCTAGCCTCAGCGCGACCAAACCGAACTCCGGCCGCCGCCTTGGAGCTCGCCGCCGTCGATCCGGCCACCCGACCCAGCTAACCCCACCAAGAGCTTGGCTCCTCCCATTCTCCTAGGTGCCTTCGCGACCCATTTGGTCGCCGGAATGGCAAAATCACTCTCGCCGCCCAGCGTCGGCTGGCTGACTAACGCCAGCGTCCGTGACCAGTACCGGCATGGGTTGACCCATTGCCGGTTTGACCTCCCCTCTCCCTCAGCGACATGCGGGCCCTTTCGGCTAATTAAGTTAGATTAGTATTAACTAAGTTAGGTTAGTTAGTTAGACATCTGACACTCGGGACCCACCGGTCAGGATTTGACCTGGGCCGCCGCGGTTGACCGCTGACGTCATAGTGGCCTTAATCTTTGGCGCAATATTCTTTTTCTGGATTTATTTAATTCAGGAAATTCCGTAAAATACTCTAAACTTCTAAAAATCATATAAATTCAACCGTAACTCGGATGGAAATAATTTATATATGAAAATGATCAGAAAAATATGAAGAATCTGTTTATGCCATGATCATGCATGTTTGAACAAGTTAACCTCACTGAATAGGATGAATCATGATTAGGGTAATTTATGAACTAGCATTTGGAGTTGGAGTTCAACTTTGTTTGAATTCCACTTCAACTAACTTGGGTTATTATTGCATTAGGTGAATTCAGTACCTTAATATGACATGTCATTCATATGAATGTGCATTGCATTGATTGTGTTCTCTCTTGTTTGCCGGTAATTGTCCCTCCGGTGAGACGATGTTCCGACGATTGTTCGATGACACCGATGAAGAGCTATATTATCTTCAGAAGTGCCAGGCAAGCAAATCCTTGTTCATTCCGATACAATCCTACTCTCTCGCTCCTGCTCTCAGTTATTGCATTAGGACAACAACGATTCATCTGCTACTTTGTGCTGCGGTAGTTGAACCCATTCCTCTGCATGACCTGTCATTGCCACAGTAAAATAGTTGAAAACCCACTAGCATGTGTAGGAGTTGATTGAGCCATGTTGTGTTCCTACCATGCTATGCCTGCTATTGCTTAGAGTTGTGTCAGGTCTGATTCATTGGGAATGAATTGGAGTACAGTTCTATGTTCCGATGCTGAGAGTGAAGTGTGTGAACACGATTTGGTAAAGGTAGCGGTGAGAGGCCATGTAGGAGTACATGGTGGGTTGTCTCACTGAACCGCCCCTTAAGCACCGAGTTCTATGTATGTTGTCCAATGACTCGATACTACCACACATTGGGCTCCGGGCGCCCAAGCCCTCTCGACTTATTAACCGACTTGATCTCTGTCCGGGAGTCGCAACTAGTCTCTGGTGTTTGTAGGTAGTGCTATTTTTCTACCGAGTGGCACCCGGCAGGGTGGGCTTAGGGACAGACTAGGCACGGTGGCACGGTGTACCAAGTGGCACCCGGATGGTGGGCTTGGGAACCCTGCTCACATCGTTTGGGGCCGTGGCGACACCCGGCCGGATCTCCTTGCGGATGGAACCCGAATAGGCGATAAACCTGGACTAGAGTCTTGTGTGGTTAGTCAATTCGTGGCCGACACCCTCGCCAAAGCTTCCGCTTGAAGGTTGCCGAGATACATGACGTGTATATGGCGGTAAGTGGCGAGAGCGTGTGTGAAGAAGTACACCTGCAGGGTTATCATGATCTATTCGAATAGCCGTGTCCTCGGTTATGGACTTCTTGGATGCTTACGTGGTACATAGACAACTTGAAGTGGATACTCTAAAATGCTCAAGACAAGTGTGAGTGCTATGGATGGCCTCCCCGTATGGAGACGGGGATGAATCCGTAGTAGTGTATTGATGTGGTGATTAGAGGACTGCGTGTACGTTGTCTCACCTCAAGAGTTTCTTGTAGTCGTAGAACAGGATAGCCACAGAGTCAAAGCTGGCTTGTCGCAACTAAACTCCACATTACCTTTTGACACTAATGCATGTATGATAGGATCGATGTAAGTCTTCTTGAGTACCTTTGTACTCACGTTGCTTTATTTATGTTTTTGCAGCGGAGACTTTGGTCTTGCTAGTAGTTCCGCTTGGACTTGACGTTTAGCTTGTTACCTCATTTCTGATCTTGTGCCTTGGCAGATCTCGGTAGATAGTCGTGCTTCTCAGCCCTTTTCATTTATAGTTATGCGTACTCGAGACATGATTAGCTTCCGCTTGTGCTTTGACTTGTATGCTCGAGTGTTGGGTCATGAGACCCATGTTTGTAATATCTCGCTCTTGAGCCTAATGAATAATATTTGAGTCGTAGAGTTATGTTGTGATGCCATGTTGTATCTACGCATATTGAGCATAATGTGTGTATGTTTGAAATGCTTGGTATGTGTGGGATCCGACAAACTAGTTGTTTATCCTTGGCAGCCTCTCATATGGGGAAATGTAGTCTCGTGATTACGGCGATAGTAGTCCGCTTCTGACCCGGTTCACGAGTCCTGCTAGCCCAAAGACTACCGCTTGGACACTTGACTGGCGGCATGTGTTTCATTTCGTTCCTATGTCTGTCCCCTCGAAATGTCACGCGGTGTTATTCGAGTCCTGACTAGCCTGCTTCAGCCCTGGATACCGGAGTACTGTTAGCCCAGTTCTTCAGCCCGAATCTATACTTTGATGACCGACATGCTCGATGTGATTCATGTATGCCTGTCCCCATAGGTTAGTGCCGCTTTGGGTTCACGACTAGCCTTGTCGGCCCGGGTTCTTTGTCATATGGATGCTAGCGACACTATCATATACGTGAGCCAAAAGACGCAAACGGTCCCGGGACATGGTAAGGCGACACCCGTGGGAATACCGTGCGTGAGGCCGCAAAGTGATATGATGGGTTACATGCTAGATCGGTGTGACTTAGGATCGGGGTCCTGACAGCGTTGGTATCAGAGCTTTGTTGCTGTGGGATTACCAAGCCAAACTGGTCGAAGTTGTGTCTAGAAATGCTTTAGTTATATAAGGGAATTGATTGTGGAAGGGAACGTAAGGCTCTTTTTACTCCTTATACCTCATGGCCTTCTGATCTGAGTCATCCTCTTCTCTTCTACGGGTTTAAGAACTAAGCTTCTCATCTATCTATCGGGATGACGTGTTACTAATCCATAGACCTTTAAGATTGTTGGTTTTAATCCCGATTCAGTTCCTACTATTCCTGTATGATAACCGTTGATCTCGAGAATCTTGTTATGATGTTGTTGAGTGGTTATGCCACCATTTCCGCAGGATGTCTCAAATCATTTTGAGCATTTACAGCCGTTATCTTTGTCCGAGTCATCCCAGGTCTCTAAATAGCTTGATGCATTTGCAAATCCTTTCTTTCCGTTTCCGATGTCCTTTTGGTCGAATAAGCACACTAATTAGTATGTTGAGGTACTCCGCTGCCTCGGCATATATGTTGGAGCTATTATTATGAACCTAGGTGTTTTAGGGAGTCACCTAGCAATTTAGCAATGCCTTTGTATCCCCAAAGTGTGATGATTAAGCCATCATTTTCGAAAGCATCCCGTGATGCCGTTTAGTAGTAGGTATTCTACTCCTGGGTTTCTGAACCCGAGATTCATCCTACTTCATGTTGTTAGTATTTGATAGTGCCTTTAGGATATTAGTAACCTTGCGATAGTCCTCAAGGTCCGTGGTATATCCTTCTTCCAAATACCATGAACCACTTATGGCGAAGTTTGTTGAACCAAAAGATCACAACTAGAGTGCTCTTGAGGAGTTCTCCGTTCATAATTGTGACTCTGCCGGTTCTACTTTTCTGCATGTATTATCCGGAATAAATGTTGAGCTTCGTTCGACATACTAATCTGTGCATCCACAACTCAGGAAGTTATATGTTCCTCTGAGTTGCTCTCTTCAGTTGCATTCTGACCTTCATCTATCAATTGATAGTCAAGGGTATGTGTACATTCGTTTATTGATGCCTATTACTTATGTGGTCCGTCAAGCCATTCCATTCCGGAATGACTAGGAGAAACAAACTCCAGTACCTCATCCATATCCAGGATTGGGTCAAAGTAGTTGTATCCCGCAGATCAAAATGCCAATTCAGCTTTTGTTCTGTTCTACCTTGGAGTGTTACCATCTTTATGTTAAGAGTGTCATGAGAATTGCACAACCTCTTAGGAATTCTTGACGCATGATACTCTCGCTATCATTATTCATTCCTCGGTTCCGTGTTGTTGTAACCGAATGCCGACAAGTGAATTGGGATGTGCGAAATCAATACTCCGAGCCACTCGTTGCTTGGTGGTAAATGGACAATACTCCCATTCTTGGCGTGTTGGTTATTTAAATCATCATTCTAAGATAGATCGTGCTACCTAGTCCTTATTTCTGGTGCACATTCGATTGACGAGTTAGGATCCTGTCAAGTCCTCACTCCCTTAATCCTATCATCTTGCCCTCAAAAGCAAGATTGCTCTCGAGCTTAGCAACATACCAGTGGTTCGTGACTTTCCAAATATCTTCTTGGAAGTGTTACCGGGTTGTTTCCTGACTGTTATGTTGGGCTCGTGATCAAGTTGGTTTTCCTGTGAACCACCCCTTCTCCAAGAATCTGTGTCGGATACCCCTGAGCTAGTTGGTTAAGCTAAACAACAACTTGGAGAGTTGGAAGATAAAAGCTTGCCTAACTTAGTTCGATCCAAAGGGATATTCTTGTGAAGTGTATGTTGAAGAAAGATGATATCTTCATCGATTGGTCCTCGTGATCAGTTGTTGGATCTATCGTCCTCCCAATTCTTTGATTTGAGTATGGGCTATCGTCAAATCAAATCAGTACTAACGGTGCTCGTAATGTTGTCTTACTGCGTGGTTGATCCTCGAGCATACACCATTATATCTTTGGTCCGACCAATGCTAGCAACGTGTTCACATGATGGTGGAAGTCCGGTGATATGGAAATTCCGATGAGTTCTTTGTTGAGCCCATCAAGTAGCATTTTGTCTCCCCATGAGTCATGTTGAACATCAACCTAGTGTTGGAAACTTCGTAAGCAATGCCTTCGTGATCCGTTCATGAAGCCTATGCTTGGATGGTTGAAGAGACTTCCTCGAATTTATGTGTTTTAGGTGTAAGTTGCCGCCATGAATTTGAGAAAGGTTTGTCTTGCTTCCTCTGGAATCATTCCAAGTCAGTCATGCACGTGCGAAGTATTCTATGGTCTGATAGACTGATCATCTTCATTCCGTATGTATCCCTAGCACACCAAGCCACTGACTGATTTGTTCAAGGAAAGGAGTTCTTTCATAAGAGCTAATCATGACTTATGTTAAGACTTCGATATCCTCGATGATGTTTCCCCACCGAACTTCGGTAGTGTTTTATTATAAGACTACCATGTGGTCATGCTTGTCTAGGACAATGTGTTCCGCAGGTTTGTAGCAGAACCAGCTCATGTTTTGGAGCTTGCTATCGTAGTTCATATCCCGAGAATCTCGCATAGCGCCATCTCGTCGAATTGTGTTGCAACCCTTCCTTTTCGGACATGATGAGTCTGAAATATCCTAACATCAACCAGATCTGAATCTCGTAGATATGATGGTTGGAACATTCGAACAGTTGTATCTCGTTCCCAGCTTGCACCCCATTGTGCCAATTTCCATGGGCTGCCCTCTCATTAATTGATGTCTAGGATCATCCTCAAAAGTGGACTTACCATGGGTCCCCTCCACCTCCGACGACAAGCAAAAATCATCCATTGCGTTGTCTTCAACAAGGTAGTCTACATCATCCATTCTAGTCTGGGTGTACCATTCCTTGCATTCCACCAAATGATCGCTTGTGAATTGCCTTAGGCTGGTTTAAAGAGTTTCAATGATCCACGTATCAAAAGTAATTCTTTTTGCCACTTAAGGGAATAGTTCTTTGCGTCACCTTTTTCGAGGTGCCCGTTGTTGAATCATGATAAAGATTTCCTCGCCACCTTGACACCATCCACCATCTCTCTAAGCGTGGAATTGTTGCCACCAATCAAACCCGTCCTTTGTTCTTCCATCCCTCTCGATGTGTTTTGTGTCTCAACTCGAGATGTGTCACCGTCTCGATCAGTGAGTCGATCATGTTTACTTGATCTTCGTGAAGATCGAATCATGTAGGGTTTCCCCTTCTTTACTGTTGTCGTGTCGGGTAAAAGATCTCAAAAGCAAAGACGACAAGACCAACATTAATGAAAAAATCAACATTTACCAGGATGGCAAATGGATCAAGAAGATTGTGATAGTTTGTGACCTCCCTTTTCCTCTTGCCTCACGTCTTGAATCTCGGGCGAGATTCTTGTTTAGTGGGGTGAGCTGTCACAACCCAGATCAACCCTAGAGCTTGCTTGTAACTAGTAGCATTGCATCCATGCATCATGTTTAATTTCCATGAAATTTGAAATGGGGATGATCAAGCCCTAGCACTAAAGCAATTCAAATAAGTTCAACTTCAAAATATCTTCAAATAACCCAAAGTGGTTTGCAAAATGTTCATGATTAATGGAAAAAGGTGAAAACCATATCCAGAGGTGATGGATATTTTTCCAAGACATTTTTGGATTTTTGAATAAACCATATTGTATTTGAATTGGGGCATTTAAATACTATTAATATTTTAAATGCTCCAACAATTCTGAAAATAGTTAAGGGCCTCTGTAATAATTTAGTTAATGGCCACAATTATTTTCAGGATTTAATTAAATGGTTTAGTATTTTGCTAAACTAAAACAAAAGCAGAAAATTAGAAAACTAAAACAAATAAAAAAGAGAGAGAGAAGGGTTACAGCTTACCTCTCACCCACACAGCCAACTCCACCGGCCCAGCCTTCTCCCCCTCCCTCGGCCCGATTGGTGGCCCAGCCCACCAACCGCCACGCCGCTCGTCTCCTACCTCTGCCAAGATGGCGAGGAGGGACACGGGCGACCAAGGCCGAGCTTCGCCACCTCCTCCACCTTTCACTTTGCTGGCTACCCCTCGGCCTTGGGAGGCGCCACGCGCCTCCCGAACCCCCTCGTCCTCTTTCCTCTCTCCTGGACCATCTCCTCCCTGCTCTCTCTCCCACGACGCCACGAGCAGCGGCCTTGGCGCCGATCGCCCGTACCACAGCCTGGCCGTCCCGAGCCTCCACGACATGCCCCGAGCTCCGCCATTGACCTCTCGCCGTCCCGCCAAGCCACGCGAGCCAGGCGCCCCTCGGCCGTCCCCGACCTCGTCTTCAATCTCCGGCCGCCCGGCAACCTCGCCGTGGATTCATGAGCTCCATACCCTCCCGACCTCGCCGTTGCCTCTGCTGGATTCACGGTGAGCTTGCCGTCGTTCCCTCATCCCCTCTCTCGCCTTGGCCACAGCCGCCGCCCTTGGCACCCGGCCGCCGTCCGCCATGGCCGTGAGCTCCGTCTTGAGCACCTCTGCCTCGCTTAGTAGCTCCGGCATGCTCCTGAGCACCTCCCTCCTCGCTGCCCGCTCAGCTCCCTCGCCCATGAGCTCTAGCCTCACGCCTGACCAAACCGAACTCCGGCCGCCGCCTTGAGCTCGCCGCCCGTCGATCCCGGCCACCCGACCCGGCTAACCCCACCAAGAGCTTGGCTCCTCCCGGCTACTCCTAGGTGCCTTCCATGACCCATTTGGTCGCAGAATGGCAAAATCACTCGCTGCCGCGTCGCTCGCCCGGCTAAACGCCAGCGTCCGTGACCATTGACCGGCATGGGTTGACCCTTTGCCGGTTTGACCTCCCCTCTCCCTCAGCGACATGCGGGCCCGCTCGGCTAATTAAGTTAGATTAGTATTAACTAAGTTAGGTTAGTTAGTTGAACACCGACACTCGGGACCCACCGGTCAGGATTTGACCTGGGCCGCCGGATTGACGGCTGACGTCATAGTGACGCAATCTTTGGCGCAATATTCTTTTCTGGATTTATTTAATTCAGGAAATTCCGTAAAATACTCTAAACTTCTAAAAATCATATAAATTCAACCGTAACTTCGGATGGAAATAATTTATATATGAAAAATGATCAGAAAAATATGAAGAATCTGTTTATGCCATGATCATGCATGTTTGAACAAGTTAACCTCACTGAATAGGATGAATCATGATTAGGGTAATTTATGAACTAGCATTTGGAGTTGGAGTTCAACTTTGTTTGAATTCCACTTCAACTAACTTGGGTTATTATTGCATTAGGTGAATTCAGTACCTTAATATGACATGTCATTCATATGAATGTGCATTGCATTGATTGTGTTCTCTCTTGTTTGCCGGTAATTGTCCCCTCCGGTGAGCGATGTTAAACGATTGTTCGATGACACCGATGAAGAGCTATATTATCTTCAAGTGCCGGGCAAGCAAATCCTTGTTCATTCCGATACAATCCTACTCTCTCGCTCCTGCTCTCAGTTATTGCATTAGGACAACAACGATTCATCTGCTACTTTGTGTCATGCGGTAGTTGAACCCATTCCTCTGCATGACTGTCATTGCCACGATAAATAGTTGAAAACCCACTAGCATGTGTAGGAGTTGATTGAGCCATGTTGTGTTCCTACCATGCTATGCCTGCTATTGCTTAGAGTTGTGTCAGTCTGATTCATTGGGAATGAATTGGAGTACAGTTCTATGTTACGATGCCGAGAGTGAAGTGTGTGAACACGATTTGGTAAAGGTAGCGGTGAGAGGCCATGTAGGAGTACATGGTGGGTTGTCTCACTTTGGAACCGTCCTTAAGCACCTTGAGTTCTATGTATGTTGTCCAATGACTCGATACTACCACACATTGGGCTCCTGGCGCTCCAAGCCCTCTCGACTTATTAACCGACTTGATCTCTGTCCGTGAGTCGCAACTAGTCTCTGGTGTTTGTAGGTAGTGCTATTTTTCTACGAGTGGCACCCGGCGAGGTGGGCTTGGGACAGACTAGGCACAGTGGCACGGTGTACCAAGTGGCACCCGGATGGTGGGCTTGGGAACCCTGCTCACATCGTTTGGGGCCGTGGCGACACCCGGCGGATCTCCTTGCGGATGGGACCCGAATAGGCGATAAACTGGACTAGAGTCTTGTGTGGTTAGTCGGTCGTGGCCGACACCCTCGCCAAAGCTTCCGCTTGAAGGTTGCCGAGATACATGACGTGTATATGGCGGTAAGTGGCGAGAGCGTGTGTGAAGAAGTACACCCCTGCGGGGTTATCATGATCTATTCGAATAGCCGTGTCCTCGGTTATGGACTTCTTGGATGCTTACGTGATACATAGACAACTTGAAGTGGATACTCTAAAATGCTCAAGACAAGTGTGAGTGCTATGGATGGCCTCCCATTATGGAGACGGGGATGAATCCGTAGTAGTGTATTGATGTGGTGATTAGTGGACTGCGTGTACGTTGTCTCACCTCAAGAGTTTCTTGTAGTCGTGAAACAGGCTAGCCACAGAGTCAAAGATGGCTTGCAGCAACAACACTCCACATTACCTTTTGACACTAATGCATGTATGATAGGATCTGATGTAAGTCTTGCTGAGTACCTTTGTACTCACGTTGCTTTATTTATGTTTTTGCAGCGGAGACTTTGGTCTTGCTAGTAGTTCCGCTTGGACTCATTGTGAGGAGAAACACCCAGCTGAGGAATGCCCAACTAGCCAGGTGACTTGCTTCCTGTGTGAAGGAACCACCCACTACCCGGTGCAGTGTCACATTTACTCCATGGTGCAACAAACTATTCCGAAGCAGGAAGATGGAATGAAAGAAACCCTCAAAGAAGACCTAGAAGAACCAGTAATGAATGAAAGTGTTGACGACACGGATGGAGAAGGTCTCGACAGATTTTACTCAATGCCTCGCTATTCATGTGGAGAAGAAGGACATTTTTCACGAGATTGCACCAAGGAAAGAAAAGAGTATCCGGGATATTTCCGACAGCGGAAGTGAAGTTTGACCCTCTGGAGATAGAAACTCTGATCATTACAGAGAATTCCGGGAAGAGAAAAAGAAGGCAACCCGAGAACAACACAATTTTTGCGAGAGAAGGACCTAAGTCATATCACTTGTTACAGTGCAAGGATTTAGGTCATTTAAGCTAGTAAATGCCGAGAAAGAAGCCAAGAATCCAAGGAGCCCGCATAATCACAAAGAAGCCCGAGACATGTCGGAAGTCATTTGTTTTTCGCTGCAAGGAGGCAGGACATTATGCTATTAAATGTCCCGACAAGATGAAAATTTGGAGCTTAGTAGTTGTAACTTTGATATTTGTATTCAGAAGAAATTTCATTTTTATGAGTTCGATGAGTTTATTTATGTAATGTGTGCTCAGAGATTGTAATGAATGCATGAATCAATAAAGTTAAGGTGTGATGATTTCATATGTTGAATTTTATGAGTTGTTACTCCATGAACAAAGAGTTTTGACCATTTTCAAGGATATGAGAAAAATATGGTCTATGGAAGAATTTGTGCATTTAAGGGTGGTAGTACCTTGTGAGGACACTTGACCCATGGAAATGATAATGATATTCCACGGAGTGAAGTTTGGACAAAATAAGTTGGAGTTTTGTTTGATATGATGGTATGAAGAAACAGAGTACTACTGGATTTAAGGAGGTGGAACAAGAGAGTTACTCCAAGGATGAGCTAAAGCTACACTAGTGTTGAAGTGGGCCATGACCCACAGGCCCAAGAATTGATAAGGATCAAGTACCCTTTGGAGAAAGAAATTTTGGGAAGACTGCGATTTGATCGTGACGTTTCATAGGAGATTACGTAAAAACCTAAGAGTTGTGAAGAGCGATAGATGTTTTGTTCAGCTTGCAGAATCAATGGATTTACTCGAACCCGGTTAAGTCAACAAAAGAAATTCTGCAATGCTTGTGAGAATGACCGAGTGTTAGAATACGAGATTCGCCAAACCTTATACAGGTAATGATCCGGTGCGGAATGGATTGATCACCATACCGACTTACTCTTATTATTAAGCTTTGCTATATGGGATGGTAAAATCTGAGTGACTTACCTATAGTAGAAAGACGACGATCAAAACCTTGTTTAAACCTTAGAAAGGTATAGGTATTTTTTCCCTTGTACACGGCAGTTGTTGCCAACCGTAGGTTATACGGTGAGGTTCAACCCAGACCCGTTTTCTGCAGGGGAAACCATAAATCGTTGACCACCATGAGATACCGATAATTGTTTAGAATTGGCGCCAGACCCGTCAGCTATGAAGACCCAGTCTCGGAATAATCTTACCAAGAGTAAAGGACAAAAGAATTGAGGAAAAGGTTATGCCACTACCGAAGAGCCCGGAGAAGGAATTTTCCTTAATATACGAGAAGACCGACCTTTGTCGATAATAAGGAGGAAGTATCTGAGTTTATTGGAACCGTAACCTTTATTTTAAGTGTGGTAGCCCACCGGACCTTTCTGACCAGAACATTTGCTAGGAGACCCCCAACCCCTAACCTTTTCTTGCTAGCCTCTTCGAATCTCGAGGACGAGATTCATTTTAAGTGTGGTAGGTTTGTAACATCCCAAAATTCTAAATTTTGGAATGTTATAATAAATAAATAACTATGCTTGTTGTCTGATTGTTGGTTTGACTGAATGAGTGAAATTGAGTGGAAATTGAAACTTTTGAAAGTTGAATGAGAGGGAATGAAATGACTTTCCCAAACTTTCCATTTTGCATTTTTGGATCCCAATTGAACTCAAGTTCATTGCAACACCAAAACCTAGAGTGAAGATGACATGACCTCTTCCATTTTGAAATGAATAGGGTTTTGGAAAAAGAATTGAATTTCATTTGGGAAGTTTTCAAATTCAAAGCTTTATGCAACTCAATGATTTTCATGAGGGAAGATAAAATGACTTCTTCAATTATATGAAATATGAGTTGGAAGTTAAAAAGTATCAAATTTAAAGTCAATTGAAAGTGCTTTGAAACCCTCTTTCAAATTTTGAGTTTTGAATTTGAATTTCAAACTTTGGCATGTGGGAAACATTTCAAAAACTATGCACGATAAATACTTGATCAAAAGTATGAGAGGAGTAAACATGACACTCCAAAAATATCAGAGGAAAACAATGCCAAAAATTTTGAATTCAAACTTGAGATTTATTTGAATTTGAAAAAAATGAATTTTTATAAAGTTTGGATTTTGCCTTTGGAAAAATGTTCAAATGATAGGAATATTCCCCTGATCATTTTGGTATATATATGTCATATATAAAATATTTATAGTTTTTTTTTTATTTCTTTTTTTGTTTTATTTAAAAAAATAAATTTTAAAAAGAAAAAAAAAAACCCCTCGGGCGCCAGCCAGGCCACCCCAGGCCCAGCCAGCGCCGCACCTCCCTCGGCTGGGGCCAGTGACCACCAGCCTTGACCACCAGCGCCAATGGCCGTGCCCAGCTCCTCTCACCTCACCCCTCGCCCGAACCCCCTTCGCTTCGGCCACCCGCTCGCCTCGCCCCTCTCTCTCTCTCACTGACCGCGGGCCCCGCCCCCATCGTCTACCCCTCGCCCACGCCACGCCGTCGCCGCCGCAGATCGCCGGATCCCGAAGGGTCCGGGATTCCGATTCGCCCCATCGCTTTCCTTCACCGACGATGCCCCCGCCCTATAAAACGACCTCCCCGCACCCCATTCCCCCCCTCGCCCCCTCGCCGGACCCCCTCTCCCTCCCGTTCGAGCTCGCCGGAGCCCGAAGCTCTCGCCGCCGCCATTCTCATCGCCGTCGCCGCCCTAGCCCTCCCCGGTCACCCCCGACCCCACCAAACCCCTCCCCGACCTCGTCACCCGCCCTTGGCTACTCCCAAACCTCCCGGCCTTGAGCCCTCGCCCGCCTCCTCGCCGCCGCCGCCGCCGCGTCGGACGCCGTAAGTCACCGAAGCCCCCTCCCGTCCGATCGCCCACCAACGGTCTAGATTAGATCGCCCAGAAAATATCCCTTTAATATAAACCGGACCGGCCGGTTTAGTTCATGATTTATTTTAGTTTAGGTTTATTTGTTTAGGCCGGTTCGTTTTTAGTTAACCCTAGGCCCGTTTAGACTAAACTACGCCTAGTGCACAGTTTAGGCCCATTAGGCCTTTTTCTTTTTAATTTGATTTTCTGTTTTAGCAGAATAGTTTCTGTTTTCAAAAATTCATATCTTTTATTCTGTTTATTATTTTAGATGATTCTTTTTTTGTTGGATTGCAAATTTTATGTAGTTTCTGTAGAATATATGTTTAGCTATGTTAAAAATAATTAAAAATGCTTTAATTTAGTTTTAGTCAGAATAGTAAATCTGCTATAACTTGAGTTAGAAAAATTATTTTTGCATGATTCTTTTTGCCCCAACTTTATTTTGACATTGCCAAACCCTAGAAATTAATTTGGGTATTTTAGGATTAATAAATAATTAGTTTTAGACAGAATCCTATTAATCCTAATTAATTAACTAGTTCCTGTTTTCCTAATTAATTAATTAGTAAATTAATTTATTTTAACTTGTGATTAGTTATTCTAGGTTAGTTTCTGTCATTCTAGTAGATGAACTTTTATTTATAATTAATAAAAGTTTTAAATTATTTTTCTTAATAGAAATTGGATTAGGCCTAAAATGAGTTTTATAATAGCTTTTAATTAATTCTTTTTGCTCCTAGTTGCTTAGTGAATCATTTTCTGTTAAGTTAACCTAAAACCATGATTAGGTTATTTTAAGGAATTTTTATTATATAAAACTATTTTAGTTATTGTTTGGAATAGGAAAAAACTTTGAATTGGTTTTCTTTGAGTTTTTCTTTTGGATTTGAGTTTTGGTTGTTTGTTGTGTTATGTTACTTTCGTTATGTTGTGTTATGTGATCCTATTGCTATGTGCTTATTATAGTTATTGTTTGCCTCGGTAGAATTTCCGAGTGCGAAGATTGCTACTCTGAAACCCTAGTTTTTTTGAAGATCGTCAACCGTGCAAGTTCACCTTGACCATGCTTTTCTTACCTATGTTTTATTGCATTTAGTGGCACCATTGCAACCACCCCTCAAGTAGTGTTATTGAATCCTTGTAGTTGAGTAGTATGCATGAGGTAGGAACCCATCACCCTGTTACCAAGCCCGGGCGTTATTTGTTTTAATGCTACGCTATAGTAGGCGGGGTTTGGTATGAGTGCTCGAGTGGTGTGAAGAAGGAGAACTCTCGTCAATGACGACAACTCCATGATGGAATCTGCAAGGACTGCATCTTCAAGACCTCAAGACTTCAAGACTCGAGACAGGATTTTCAATACACACTCTTGGGTGAAGGACGGTTGACGGGCAGCCCTGGAGAAACCGGTGGTTGGCGGGATGCATGGAGAAGCGCCATGACATCTCGCGGAAAGCTTCACCCAGACTCAAAGAGACGGAAGAATACTTCATGACCGGAAGCTTACCTGCAACCGCAAGTCATTATGGGCTCTGGCTTGGTTGACCTTAGTGGTGACTCTGGCTGGGGCCGGTACTAGCAGATGTAGAAGGACGGTAGGATTGGATGGAGTACCGGACGGTGGTCGAGGAACTCTTTGGAAGACCATGTTTGGTCATCTTGTTCTCAAACACCACGAAGTGCGAGCGTAAAGAGAGGGATCGAATCTTGCGGGTAAAGTGTACAAACCTCTGCGGAGGTTAAAACCTAATCGATTAGCCGTGTCCCCGATTACGGACAATTTGAGCCTCTGGACTTGGATCTATCTCGGAACTCTCAACACCGGACTGATAACTTAATTGTGGGCAACTTATGATGAATTTGGGCTATGAGACATCGGTTGGCGGAACCATGTCATGATAGAAAACTCCTTAGTACAGACTTCATTCTATTCCTTTGATGTAGGTAAAATAAAATCAGCTTTTACATAAACAAAACTTAGAATCTGAGCCACAAAGCCATACCGCATATAGTATAGTTTATCATCTGTTTTCTCTTATTGTGATCTTGCGGTACATTCAATGTCTTGACCTACACGGCTGCAACGTATCATGTTGCAGATATTTCCTCGACGAGTAAGAGTTACGATACTGAGTTACGGTCTACACTCAACTTTGCCGATGGCGTTGATGGGACTCCACACCCGTTTGATTGTTTCCATTGAGTATTATGAGGTATATATCAGTTTCGTTATTTATGCATGTGATTGCACTTTGATATATACATTGATGTCTTGTGTGTGCCGGCATCTTGATCCGAGGATGGCATAACCACGTAGGCTTGACCGTCTGAGGTCGGGTCGCTCTGAGAGATGGTATCGAGCACCTGTTGGTAGGACGTGACCCTAGAAACCGGAAAAGCCCTTAGGACAGGATATCTCAAAAAACTTTATTTACAAAAAGACTCTTACTTCTCATCTTTTCTGATTTTATCAAATAGACCCTCTCACCTCAAATAGTTAGAATATACCCCTTATCCTTTGATCACCCGGAGGATCAACTGAAGACGCTCCAAGAAGGATTTGATATCGGAGAACTGATGACCCCTTCAGAGTAAAGAGGATTTCACCATGTATTAGAAGCTACAACAGTTGAAGACTCCGAAGATTTGAAGTTCCTGAAGAAATATTTGACCTTTAGAAGACCAAACCCTGTTACACACTTACGTTAGATGCGACGATGTGTGAGCTATCATTTGTTTGATGTTTTCCGACAGCCACAAAGTAAAACTTGTTTCTTCAAAAACTATTGTTTGTATTGTGTGTATATCCCTCCCCACCTCTCTCTCATCTCACCTTAAAACCCTTGAACCCCATAGATGATGAATGAAGTTGGACTGATATTCTCTGGATCAAGACTTCGGTAGGAGGCGAGCTATGGATGCGTAACATGGAGAATCACTTGGGAACAATTTGGTTTCAAGGAAGTATGAGGTCCAATACGCTCTTGATTACTTTACAGAAAGTGCTGCAACCTGGTGGAGAATGCATCAATCCATACAAGGATTTAAAAGAGCAAGAACTTGGGAGGAATTCAAGAAGACCACGATGAGATCACGTCTTATCCGGAAGCACAATGATACACCAAGAAGAAAACCTTGTGCTCGCAAGATTTGCGGAGAAATAGGACACACCAGGAGGAACACAAAGATGGATGCCCTCATTGTGAGGAGAAACACCCAGTGAGGAATGCCCAACTAGCTGTGTGACTTGCTTCTGTGTGAAGGAACCACCCACTACCCGGTGCAGTGTCACATTTACTCCATGGTGCAACAAACTATTCCGAAGCAGGAAGATGGAATGAAAGAGACCCTCAAAGAAGACCTAGAAGAACCAGTAATGAATGAAAGTGTTGACGACCTGGATGGAGAAGGTCTCGACAGATTTTACTCAATGCACGCTATTCATGTGGAGAAGAAGGACATTTTTCACAAGATTGCACCAAGGAAAGAAAAGAGTATCCGGGATATTTCCCGACAGCGAAGTGAAGTTTGACCCTCTGGAGATAGAAACTCGATCATTACTGAGAGAATTCCAGGAAGAGAAAAGAAGGCAACCCGAGAACAACACAATTTTTGCAGAGAAGGACCTAAGTCATATCACTTGTTACAGGTGCAAGGATTTAGGTCATTTAAGCTAGTAAATGCCAGTAAAAGAAGCCAAGAATCCAAGGAGCCCGCATAATCACAAAGAAGCCCCGAGACATGTCGGAAGTCATTTGTTTTCGCTGCAAGGAGGCAGGACATTATGCTATTAAATGTCCCGACAAGATGAAAGCTGGAGCTGAGTAGTTGGAACTTTGATATTGGTAGTAAGAAGAAATTTCATTTTTATGAGTTCGATGAGTTGAGTTATGTAATGGGTGCTCAGAGATTGTAATGAATGCATGAATCAATAAAGTTAAGGTGTGATGATTTCATATGTTGAATTTTATGAGTTGTTACTCCATGAACAAAGAGTTTTGACCATTTTCAAGGATATGAGAAAATATGGTCTATGGAAGAATTTGTGCATTTAAGGGTGGTAGTACCTTGTGAGGACACTTGACCCATGGAAATGATAATGATATTCCACGGAGTGAAGTTTGGACAAAATAAGTTGGAGTTTTGTTTGATATGATGGTATGAAGAAACAGAGTACTACTGGATTTAAGGAGGTGGAACAAGAGAGTTACTCCAAGGATGAGCTAAAGCTACACTAGTGTTGAAGTGGGCCATGACCCACAGGCCCAAGAATTGATAAGGATCAAGTACCCACTGGAGAAAGAAATTTTGGAAGACTGCGATTTGATCAGCAGACGTTTCATAGGAGATTACGTAAAAACCTAAGAGTTGTGAAGAACGATAGATGTTTTGTTCAGCTTGCAGAATCAATGGATTTACTCGAACCCAGTTCGTCAACAAAAGAAATTCTGCAATGCTTGTGAGAATGACCGAGTGTTAGAATACGAGATTCGCCAAACCTTATACAGGGTAATGATCCGGGTGCGGAATGGATTGATCACCATACCGACTTACTCTTATTATTCGCTTTGCTATATGGGATGGTAAAATCTGGAGTGACTTACCTATAGTAGAAAGACGACGATCAAAACCTTGTTTAAACCTTAGAAAGGTATAGGTATTTTTTCCCTTGTACCACGGCGGTTGTTGCCAACCGTAGGTTATACGGTGAGGTTCAACCTGCACCCGTTTTCTGCAGGGGAAACCATAAATCGTTGACCACCATGAGATACCGATAATTGTTTAGAATTGGCGCCAGACCCGTCAGCTATGAAGACCTAGTCTCGGAATAATCTTACCAAGAGTAAAGGACAAAAGAATTGAGGAAAAAGTTATGCCACTACCTAAGAGCCCAGAGAAGGAATTTTCCTTAATATCTGAGAAGACCGACACTGTCAGTAATAAGGAGGAAGTATCTGAGTTTATTGGAACCGTAACCTTTATTTTAAGTGTGGTAGCCCACCGGACCTTTCTGACCAGAACATTTGCTAGGAGACCCCCAACCCCTAACCTTTTCTTGCTAGCCTCTTCGAATCTCGAGGACGAGATTCATTTTAAGTGTGGTAGGTTTGTAACATCCCAAAATTCTAAATTTTGGAATGTTATAATAAATAAATAACTATGCTTGTTGTCTGATTGTTGGTTTGATTGAATGAGTGAAATTGAGTGGAAATTGAAACTTTTGAAAGTTGAATGAGAGGGAATGAAATGACTTTCCCAAACTTTCCATTTTGCATTTTTGGATCCCAATTGAACTCAAGTTCATTGCAACACCAAAACCTAGAGTGAAGATGACATGACCTCTTCCATTTTGAAATGAATAGGGTTTTGGAAAAAGAATTGAATTTCATTAGGGAAGTTTTCAAATTCAAAGCTTTATGCAACTCAATGATTTTCATGAGGGAAGATAAAATGACTTCTTCAATTATATGAAACTAGCAGGGTTACCCGCGCATTTGCGCGGCTAGATTTTCGGATTTTACAATTAAATATGTTAGAAGCTATATTCTATTAGTTAAATATTTTTGCGCTTTAAAGTAAACATTGTACATTATCTGTGTTATTAAATTATTTATTGAGTTAATTTAGTTCATCTATAAGGTGTGTAAGGACTTGTAAGGGTTTTAGCTCATAATAAACTGTATAGTACCACTGAATTTAAATATGTATAGGTGAAAAAGTGCATCTTGAAGTAAAACATATTATCATAGAATGCTTGTATTAATGTGCATACATTGAAGATGCCTTTTTGTCACGCTAAATTAGTTAATTTCATGTGTGTTGTTTGTCATGGAAATTCTACTCTTAGGTTCAGAAATTTATAGTTGTACTATTGTGTAGTCAGTTTGACCATTATTTGTATAAATTTGTGCTAGAATTTTAGTTGTAGTTTTGTAGTAGATTAGATTTACTTATGTTCTTATTGGCGTTTATGTAGCCCCATCTGCATGATTCAGTAGGCCTAACTTTATTAGTTTTTAATTTTATTATTGTGCCAACTCCAATGTGTATCGTTGTTTCCTTGCTCCTCGGTATACAAGGAATCTCTCTCTCTTTCTCTCTCTGTCATCCAACTTCGACAAACCCTCCTAGATTGACTTATCATCATAAAGCATCATCGATTAGTCGCCCTTTGTACCCCCTTGCCAACTTGCTTTTATTTATCCTACTCTGTAGACCTCCCTTGGCTTGACAATTAGTTTTTCAATCCTTCTCCTGGTTTGAAAACCCAAGTTAATGGCTTGTATGTAAATTAGTATGAGGTTGAGTGGGTTTCCCATGTCAATGATAAGGGGAGTTCAACATCTCATCAACTACGAGTGTAATGATATTAGTATGTCAAGCATGGCCCGTTCAATTCAAGAAGCCAATGTTTGCCATGCAAGATATCTTTGTAAGGTTTCCTCGACGAGAAGATGATAATGTCAAACTAATATTTATATTACTTTGGAGTAACTGTTAAATACATAAATGTTATGAAACAAATGGGAAATATTGGTAATCATATTTTTCACACATATGCAAGCTAGCTTCATAGCGGAGTTCTTTGGAGGCATGCTTTTGAATTCAAACTATGGATGGAACAAAGGAACAATTAAAGCACAAAGCTAGTATTATTCTAAATCACTATTGACATGTGCACATGCAATACTACTCAGATTTAAAAAATAATGAATGCTACTCCAATTGCTCGCATGCAGCCATAGTTTCGATACATATTCATGTCAACCCTGCTTTTATCATAGTTATTGCTTTAAATATCCATTGATAAGTATGATTTGATAAGACATAATTTTCAGGATTGTTACATGCATAGAGTTTAACGAAGGTGACCTAGCTATAGGTTTGATTGGCCTTGACCATAGTCTTTCACTTGACAAGGCCGTTTAATATCCTCTTGATATGTATCTAATGTTCCGATGGTGATTGTACCGTCGTGCGGTTTTAATGTGTTAGCCATTGTTTTTGTTTTTTATTGGCGTTCTTTGAGCCCATGCCGTCTTATATGTATTCAACTTTAAACAGGTTGTTGTAGATTATACTTGCTAAGTTTCCTAAGATAATACGACCTTGTGTATGAACGTCTTGAAGCAATCAAGTACATGATTTGGTGATTGACCGTGAGGTTCCTTGTATGCACGTGCGGATAATACACTCGTATGAATAGAATGTGTGGCTCGCCTGTTCCATACGTAAACTATCCCATAGTCCCATCGGTGTGATCCAGTATGTGTCGTTGCTGCGATCCATCGAGGCCACTTTGCCACAACCAATGGCACCAGCGATTGGGAATTGGGTGTATATGTCGTTGTTGCGGTCCGTAGAGGCCATTACGCAACCAATGGCACCGGCACTCGATACTAAGTACTCCCTCCGTTCTAAAATAATTGTTTTTTTAGCCATCTCAATTTGACTACAACCTACAGATGTATGTAGACATGTTTTAGAGTATATATTCATTCATTTTGCTTTGTATGTAGTCATTTGTTGAAATCTCTAGAAAGACAATTATTTAGGAACTCAAGATTAAGTAGTAAGTAGGTCAGCCAAGTAGCTTCTCGTTCTTCTCACCGTCTGTCCGCTATCACATAGGCCAAGGAAGCGCCAGTTGAACTACGGGATTTTATTGGTGCATTTTCTCGTCATGTGCATGGGCGCAATCATGCAGCGACTATGCTTCCGTCGCCGTCGGCGTGGCGGCTGGTCGTGCCATGCATGGAGCTTCATGGTTGCGACCATGATCTCGACCGCCTTCTAAATTAGCCACATCACGTGTAAATTCGTTGGCATCCTAGCCTGGTTCCTCTTGGCACCAAGGACTCCGTTGCATATAAGCACTCCGGCGTACCTAGCCAATGCCGCTCGGGCATGTTATGCTACGTGAAGGGGTTAGACTATTTTTTTTAGGGAAGATTGCGGGCTTAGACCTTGTTTATAGTATTTCTTTGTAGGCATGCCGATTTATGGGTGCATGTTTTCCTTTCATTGAAGCACCTTCCCGTATGATTTATGGGGCTTAGACCTTGTTCATGCGTATTCTTTTCTCTGGAAAGACCAGCCCGCATGTTACCTTTTATTCATAATGTGTAATGTGGCATGATCTTGCACGTGATCATGTGTTGGACTCAAATTACATGTGTCAATGGTGGACCTGTTAAATGCGTGATAATATTTTACTTTTTTTCTCCAAACCTTCGTTGTTTGTCTAGAATACTTCCTTATGGTGGACTTTTGGTATGTGAGACGTGACCTTTGTTTGTACCACGATAATATTTTTGTATGTAACGCTATATCTTTTATATCTTAACTGTTAATTTCTAATATTGACGGTCAAGATAATTTGATCTATGTGAATGACGTGATGGCTTGTTTGACTTCTGTTTTATGTATATAGCGTATTCTTTTCTCTGGAAAGAGCAGCCCGCATGTTACCTTTTATTCATAATGTGTACGTGGCATGATCTTGCACGTGATCATGTGTTGGACTCAAATTACATGTGTCAATGGTGGACCTGTTAAATGCTGCGACAATATTTTACTTTTTTTCTCCAAACCTTCGTTGTTTGTCTAGGATACTTCCTTATGGTGGACTTTTGGTATGTGAGACGTGACACTTTGTTTATGCCGATAATATTTTTGTATGTAACGCTATATCTTTTATATCTTAACCGTTAATTTCTAATATTGACGGTCAAGATAATTTGATCTATGTGGACGAACGTGATGGCTTGTTTGGCTTCTGTTTTATGTATATAATAGATATGAGTTGGAAGTTAAAAAGTATCAAATTTAAAGTCAATTGAAAGTGCTTTGAAACCCTCTTTCAAATTTTGAGTTTTGAATTTGAATTTCAAACTTTGGCATGTGGGAAACATTTCAAAAACTATGCCTGATAAATACTTGATCAAAAGTATGAGAGGAGTAAACATGACACTCCAAAATATCGAGAGGAAAACAATGCCAAAAGTTTTGAATTCAAACTTGAGATTTATTTGAATTTGAAAAAATGAATTTTTATAAAGTTTGGATTTTGCCTTTGGAAAAATGTTCAAATGATAGGAATATTCCCCATCATTTTGGTATATATATGTCCTATATAAAATATTTATAGATATTGTTTTATTTCTGTTTTGTTTTATTTAAAAAATAAATTTTAAAAAGAAAAAAAAAAACCCTCGGGCGCCCGGCCACCACCCCAGGCCAGCCAGTGCCGCACCCCCCTCGGCTGGCCGGCCCACCAAGCCTTGACCCAGCGCCAGCGAGCCGGCCCAGCTCCCTCTCACCTCACCCCTCGCCCGAACCCCCTTCGCTTCGGCCACCCGCTCGCCTCGCCCCTCTCTCTCTCTCACTGACCAGCGGGGCCCGCCCCTTTCGTCTACCCCTCGCCCACGCCACGCCGTCGCCGCCGCAGATCGCCGGATCCCGAAGGATCCGGGATCCCGATTCGCCCCCCCGATCGCTTTCCTTCCCCGACGATGCCCCCGCCCTATAAACGACTCTCCCGCACCCCATTCCCCCTCGCCTCGCCGGACCCCTCTCCCTCCCGTTCGAGCTCGCTGGAGCCCAAGCTCTCGCCACGCCATTCTCATCGCCCGTCGCCGCCCTAGCCCTCCCGGTCACCCCGACCCCACCAAACCCCTCCCGACCTCGTCACTTTCCGGCTACTCCCAAACCTCCCCGGCCTTGGAGCCCTCGCCCGCCTCCTACGCCGCCCGCCGCCCGCCGTCGGACGCCGGTAAGTCACCGAAGCCCCTCCCGTCCGTCGCCACCAACGGTCTAGATTAGATCGCCCCCGAAGGGGTATCCCTTTTAATATAAACCGGACCGGCCCGGTTTAGTTCGCGGTTTATTTTAGTTTAGGTTTATTTGTTTAGGCCGGTTCGTTTTTAGTTAACCCTAGGCCCGTTTAGACTAAACTACGCCTAGTGCACAGTTTAGGCCCATTAGGCCTTTTTCTTTTTAATTTGATTTTCTGTTTTAGCAGAATAGTTTACATTTTCAAAAATTCATATCTTTTATTCTGTTTATTATTTTTAGATGATTCTTTTTTTGTTGGATTGCAAATTTTATGTATTTTCTGTAGAATATATATTTAGCTATGTTAAAAATAATTATAAATGCTTTTAATTAGTTTTAGTCAGAATAGTAAATCTGCTATAACTTGAGTTAGAAAAATTATTTTTGCATGATTCTTTTTTCCCCAACTTTATTTTGACATTGCCAAACCCTAGAAATTAATTTGGGTATTTTAGGATTAATAAATAATTAGTTTTAGACAGAATCCTATTAATCCTAATTAATTAACTAGTTCCTGCTTTTCCTAATTAATTAATTAGTAAATTAATTTATTTTTAACTTGTGATTAGTTCTCCTAGGTTAGTTTCTGTCATTCTAGTAGATGAACTTTTATTTATAATTAATAAAAGTTTTAAATTATTTTTCTTAATAGAAATTGGATTAGGCCTAAAATGAGTTTTATAATAGCTTTTAATTAATTCTTTTTGCTCCTAGTTGCTTAGTGAATCATTTTCTGTTAAGTTAACCTAAAACCATGATTAGGTTATTTTAAGGAATTTTTATTATATAAAACTATTTTAGTTATTGTTTGGAATAGGAAAAAAACTTTGAATTGGTTTTCTTTGAGTTTTTCTTTTGGATTTGAGTTTTGGTTGTTTGTTGTGTTATGTTACTTTCGTTATGTTGTGTTATGTGATCCTATTGCTATGTGCTTATTATAGTTATTGTTTGCCTCGGTAGAATTTCCGGAGTGCTAAGATTGCTACTCTGAAACCCTAGTTTTTTTCAAGATCGTCAACCAGGCAAGTTCACCTTGACCATGCTTTTCTTACCTATGTTTTATTGCATTTAGTGGCACCATTGCAACCACCCCTCAGTAGTGTTATTGAATCCTTGTAGTTGAGTAGTATGCATGAGGTAGGAACCCATCACCCTGTTACCAAGCCCGGGCGTTATTTGTTTTAATGCTACGCTATAGTAGGCGGGGTTTGGTATGAGTGCTCGAGTGGTGTGAAGAAGGAGAACTCTACGTCAATGACGACAACTCCATGATGGAATCTGCAAGGACTGCATCTTCAAGACCTCAAGACTTCAAGACTCGAGACAGGATTTTCAATACACACTCTTTGGGTGAAGGACGGTTGTGGGCAGCCTGGAGAAACCCGTGGTTGGCGGGATGCATGGAGAAAGCGCCATGACATCTCGCGGAAAGCTTCACCCAGACTCAAAGAGACGGAAGAATACTTCATGACCGAAGCTTACGTGCAACCGCAAGTCATTATGGGCTCGCTTGGTTGACCTTAGTGGTGACTCTGGCCGGGACGGTACTAGCAGATGTAGAAGGACGGTAGGATTGGATGGGTACCGGACGGTGGTCGAGGAACTCTTTGGAAGACCATGTTTGGTCATCTTGTTCTCAAACACCCCGAAGTGCGAGAACGTAAAGAGAGGGATCGAATCTTGCGGGTAAAGTGTACAAACCTCTGCAGAGGGTTAAAACCTAATCGATTAGCCGTGTCCCCGGTTACGGACAATTTGAGCCTCTGGACTTGGATCTATCTCGGAACTCTCAACACCGGACTGATAACTTAATTGTGGGCAACTTATGATGAATTTGGGCTATGAGACATCGGTTGGCGGAACCATGTCATGATAGAAAACTCCTTAGTACAGACTTCATTCTATTCCTTTGATGTAGGTAAAATAAAATCAGCTTTTACATAAACAAAACTTAGATACAGAGCCACAAAGCCATACCGCATATAGTATAGTTTATCATCTGTTTTCTCTTATTGTGATCTTGCCGTACATTCAATGTCTTGACCTACACGGCTGCAACGTATCATGTTGCAGATATTTCCTCGACGAGTAAGAGTTACGATACAGTGGTTACGGTCTACACTCAACCCGCCGATGGCGTTGATGGGACTCCACACCCGTTTGATTGTTTCCATGAGTATTATGAGGTATATATCAGTTTTACGTTATTTATGCATGTGATTGCACTTTGATATATACATTGATGTACTGTGTGTGCCAGCATACTGATCCAGGGATGGCACAGTAACACAGAGGCTTGACCGTCTGAGGTCGGGTCGCTACACTTGTAGTCGTAGAACAGGATAGCCACAGAGTCAAAGCTGGCTTGCTGCAACTAAACTCCACATTACCTTTTGACACTAATGCATGTATGATAGGATCTGATGTAAGTCTTGCTGAGTACCTTTGTACTCACGTTGCTTTATTTATGTTTTTGCAGCGGAGACTTTGGTCTTGCTAGTAGTTCCGCTTGGACTTCGACGTTTAGCTTGTTACCTCAGCTACGATCTTGTGCCTTCGGCAGGATCTGGTAGATAGTCAGGCTTCTCAGCCCTTTTCATTTATAGTTGTGCAGACTCGGACATGATTAGCTTCGCTTGTGCTTTGACTTGTATGCTCGAGTGTTGGGTCATGAGACCCATGTTTGTAATATCTCGCTCTTGAGCCTAATGAATAATATTTGAGTCATAGAGTTATGTTGTGATGCCATGTTGTATCTACGCATATTGAGCATAATGTGTGTATGTTTGAAATGCTTGGTATGTGTGGGATCCGACAAACTAGTTGTTTATCCTTGGCAGCCTCTCATATGGGGAAATGTAGTCTCGTGATTACGAGCGATAGTAGTCCGCTACAGCCGGTTCACCGAGTCCTGCTAGCCCAAGACTACCGCTTGGACACTTGACCGGCCGGCATGTGTTTCATTTCGTTCCTATGTCTCGTCCCTCGGGAAATGTCACGCGGTGTTATTCGAGTCCCGCCTAGCCTGCTACAGCCGGATACCGGAGTCCTGTTAGCCCAGTGCTACAGCCCGAATATATACGTTGATGACCGACATGCTCGATGTGATTCATGTATGCCTGTCCCCATAGGTTAGTGCCGCTTTGGGTTCACGACTAGCCTAGTCGGCCCGGGTTCTTTGTCATATGGATGCTAGCGACACTATCATATACGTGAGCCAAAAGACGCAAACGGTCCCGGGACATGGTAAGGCGACACCCGTGGGAATACCGTGCGTGAGGCCGCAAAGTGATATGATGGGTTACATGCTAGATCGGTGTGACTTAGGATCGGGGTCCCGACACGGAGCGTCGCATCGGGCCCTCATACATGCGGGGTGGTGTGGTGGCATGTCCGAAGAGGCGGAACGCGTCTCCGGGGTGTGGCCCCCCTCACGGACGGCGATGACACGGTAGTAGACGTTCTGCGGAAACGACGCGGCATGAATATTATTAAATACTCGGAGCGCGATAAAATCATGAGTTTTTTACATGACGTGGGCACATGTGCTATAGGACCTATGGTTTTTTTTTATAATTTTTCGTGTTGGTGAAGTATCTGAACACTTCCCTCTCGCGGATTGCTCTTGGCGTCACTGTTGTGGCCGGCGGCCTCCGGGGGCTAGCATACCGTCAAATCTTGCATAGGTGGCCTCTCACAAGTCTGTAAGTGTTGTGGCGGTTGCAAATGCCTGGCACGCGTCTCCGGGGTGTGCCCCCCCCTCACGGACGGCGCCGCCGCCGGCACGTGGAGGGGGGAAACAGACGCGTCGGGTCTACACGGAGTGGATGTAGCCGTGGGTTTGGCCCGGATGTTGCTCCCGGGTGTCCCTATGGGCCGAACTGACACAACCGGGTGGAGAGGTCCACTGGACAAAGCCCGTCCGTGGGAAGTCAAAGGGCTAGATCGCGTGGTCAAACGCTACGAGGTTTGGTGGGGACGGGGGCACTGGGTGGGTAGCAATGCCACCGGAGCGTCGTACCGGGCCCTCATACATGCGGGGTGGTGTGGTGGCATGTCTGAAGAGGCGGCACGCGTGTCCGGGGTGTGCCCCCCCTCACGGACGGCGGCGCCGCCGGCACGTGGAGGAGGGAAACGGACGCGTCGGGTCTACACGGAGGGGATCTTGCTGTGGGTCTGGCCCGGATGTTGCTCCAAAGTGTTCCTATGGGCTGACCTAACACAACCGGGTGGAGAGGCCCACTGGTCAAATCCCGTCCGTGCAAAGTCAAAGGGCTAGATCCGGTGGTCAAACGCTACAGGGTTAGGCGGGACGGGGGCCCTGGGGGTAGCAATGCCACCGGAGTGTCGCATCGGGCCCTCATACATGCGGGGTGGTGTGGTGGCATGTGCGAAGAGGCGGAACGCGTCTCCGGGGTGTGGCCCCCCTCACGGACGGCGATGACACGGTAGTAGACGTTCTACGGAAACGATGCGGCGTGAATATTATTAAATACTCGGAGCGCGATAAAATCATGAGTTTTTTACATGACGTGGGCACATGTGCTATAGGACCAATGGTAATTTTTCATAATTTTTCGTGATGGAGAAGTATCTGAACACTTCCCTCTACGCGGATTGCTGTTCGCGCGTCTCACGGCGATGGCGTGACCTCCGGGCCAGCATACCGTCAAATCTTGCGTGGCGGCCTCTCACAAGTCTGGAAGTGTTGTGGCGGTTGCAAATGCCCGCACGCGTCTCCGGTGTGCCCCTCACGGACGGCGCCGCCGCCCGGCTGCGTGGGGAAGCAGACGCTCGGGTCTACACGGAGTGGATGTAGCTGTGGGTTTGGCCCGGATGTTGCTCCCGGGTGTCCCTATGGGCCGAACTGACACAACCGGGTGGAGAGGTCCACTGGTCAAGACGGGGGCCCTGGGGGGTAGCAATGCCACCGGAGCGTCGCACCGGCCCCTCATACATGCAGGGTGGTGTGGTGGCATGTCCGAAGAGGCGACACGCAGCGTCTCGGGGTTCGCCCTCACGGACGCCGCCACCGGCACCTGGAGGGGGGAAACGGACGCGTCGGGTCTACACGGAGTGGATCTTGCTGTGGATCTCGCCCGGATGTTGCTCCAAAGTGTTCCTATGGGCTGACCTAACACAACCGGGTGGAGATGCCCACTGGTCAAATCCCGTTCGTGCAAAGTCAAAGGGCTAGATCCGGTGGTCAAACGCTACTGAGGTTAGGCGGACGGGGCCCTCGGGGTAGCAATGCCACCGAGCGCCGTGATCGGGCCCTCATACATGCGGGGTGGTGTGGTGGCATGTCCGAAGAGGCGAACGCCTCTCCGGTGTGGCCCCCCCCTCATGGACGGGCGATGACACGGTAGTAGACGCTTCTTGAAACGACGCGGCATGAATATTATTAAATACTCGGAGCGCGATAAAATCATGAGTTTTTTACATGACGTGGGCACATGTGCTATAGGACCGATGGTAATTTTTCATAATTTTTCGTGATGGAGAAGTATCTGAACACTTCCCTCTACGCGGATTGCTCTTCGCGACTCTATGACTGTGGCCGGCGGCCTCCGGGGGCTAGCATACCGTCAAATCTTGCGTAGGCGGCCTCTCACAAGTCTGGAAGTGTTGTGGCGGTTGCAAATGCCCGGCACGCGTCTCCGGGGTGTGCCCCCCCCCTCACGGACGGCGCCGCCGCCGGCACGTGGAGGGGGGAAACGGACGCGTCGGGTCTACACGGAGTGGATGTAGCTGTGGGTTTGGCCCGGATGTTGCTCCCGGGTGTCCCTATGGGCCGAACTGACACAACCGGGTGGAGAGGTCCACTGGTCAAAGCCCGTCCGTGGGGAGTCAAAGGGCTAGATCTCGTGGTCAACCTCTCTAGGGTTAGGCGGGACGGGGGCCCTGGGGGTAGCAATGCCATCGGAGCGTCGCACCGGCCCCTCATACATGCAGGGTGGTGTGGTGGCATGTCCGAAGAGGCGGCACGCGTCTCGGTGCAGCCCCCCCTCACGGACGGCGCCGCCCGGCACCGGAGGGGGGAAGCAGACGCGTCGGGTCTACACGGAGGGATCTTGCTGTGGGTCCGCCCGGATGTTGCTCCAAAGTGTTCCTATGGGCTGACCCTAACACAACCGGGTGGAGATACCCACTGGTCAAATCCCGTCCGTGCAAAGTCAAAGGGCTAGATCCGGTGGTCAAACGCCATGAGGTTAGGCGGGGCCAGGGCCCTGGGGGTAGCAATTCTACGGGAGCGTCGCATCGGGCCCTCATACATGCGGGGTGGTGTGGTGGCATGTCCGAAGAGGCGGAACGCGTCTCCGGGGTGTGGCCCCCCTCACGGACGGCGATGACACGGTAGTAGACGTTCTGCGGAAACGACGGCATGAATATTATTAAATACTCGGGCGCCGATAAAATCATGAGTTTTTACATGACGTGGGCACATGTGCTATAGGACCGATGGTAATTTTTCATAATTTTTCGTGATGGAGAAGTATCTGAACACTTCCCTCTACGCGGATTGCTCTTCGCGTCTACTGTTGTGGCGGCCTCGGCCAGCATACCGTCAAATCTTGCGTAGGCGGCCTCTCACAAGTCTGGAAGTGTTGTGGCGGTTGCAAATGCCCGGCACGCGTCTCCGGGGTGTGCCCCCCCCTCCCCTCACGGACGGCGCCGCCGCCGGCACCTGGAGGAAGCAGACCGTCGGGTCTACGGAGTGGATGTAGCTGTGGGTTTGGCCGGATGTTGCTCCCGGGTGTCCCTATGGGCAGACCTGACACAACCGGGTGGAGAGGTCCACTAGACAAAGCCCGTCTGTGGGAAGTCAAAGGGCTAGATCGCGTGGTCAAAGCGCTGAGGGTTGATGGGGCCAGGGGAGCCTTTGGGGGGGTAGCAAAGCCACCGGGCGTCGTGCATCGCCCTCATACATCCGGGTGGTGTGGTGGCATGTCTCAAGAGGCGGTACGCGTCTCTGGGGTGTGTCCCCCCTCACGGACGGCGCCGCCGGCTGCACCTGGAGGGGAGAAACGGACGCGTCGGCTCTACGGAGGATCTTGCTGTGGGTCTGGCCCGGATGTTGCTCCAAAGTGTTCCTATGGGCTGACCTAACACAACCGGGTGGAGAGGCCCACTGGTCAAATCCCGTCCGTGCAAAGTCAAAGGCCTAGATCCGGTGGTCAAACGCTATAGGGTTAGGCGGGACGGCGGCCCTGGGGGGTAGCAATGCCACCGGAGCGTCGCATCGGGCCCTCATACATGCGGGGTGGTGTGGTGGCATGTCCGAAGAGGCGGAACGCGTCTCCGGGGTGTGGCCCCCCTCACGGACAGCGATGACACGGTAGTAGACGTTCTGCGGAAACGATGCGGCGTGAATATTATTAAATACTCGGAGCGCGATAAAATCATGAGTTTTTTACATGACGTGGGCACATGTGCTATAGGACCGATGGTAATTTTTCATAATTTTTCGTGATGGAGAAGTATCTGAACACTTCCCTCTATGCGGACACGCGTGCCGCCTCTTCAGACATGCCAGCACACCACCCCGCATGTATGAGGGCCCGGTACGACGCTCCGGTGGCATTGCTACCCCCCGAGTGCCCCCGTCCCGCCTAACCCAGTAGCGTTTGACCACGCGATCTAGCCCTTTGACTTTGCACGGACGGGCTTTGACCAGTGGACCTCCCCACCCGGTTGTGTTAGGTCAGCCCATAGGAACACTCTGGAGCGACATCCGGGCCAGACCCACAGCAAGATCCCCTCCGTGTAGACCCGACGCGTCCGTTTCCCCCCTCCAGGTGCTGGCGGCAGCGCCGTCCGTGAGGAGGGGCACACCCCGGAGCCCCAAGACGGGCGTCTACGCATGCATGAACACTTTCATATATGCATCGGGACCCGTGCGATGTTTCGATGACATAGCTACACCCGACTCCCCCCACCAACCAGAATTCCTTCCGTGTCGACCGTTTCCCCCCTCCGTGACACGGCGATAGCGACGTTCGTAACGGGGGGCAAATCGATATACCATCGGGTATGTTTTTTTTAGATAAGGCATAATTATCTTATACAAAAACAAAAACTTAAATAAAGTAAAAATAACAAAAGAGAGTAAAAATAAAAAAATAAAGTAAAATACACGTATGCCGACGGCTTGGCCGTCGGCATATCTGTGCACACACGGAGGTTGTCCCACGGATCGTTGACGTGGCGTGGCACACGGATCACGACGTGGCGAGAGGGGTTTATGACGACGGCTTACCGTAGGCATACCTCTGCCATCGATATGCCGACGACGCCGTTACCGCCCGTCGGCCAGAGGATCAATGCCGCCAAATGGTCGGGCCCGACCGGGCAGGTGGGCCCCGGCTATGCCGACGGCCTGCCCTATGCCGACGGGCCCGTAGGCGTACCTCGGGCGGTCCCGACGGCCTAGTCTATGCCGACGGCCCCGTCGGCATAGATGAATGTATGCCGACGGCTTTTCTACGCCTACGGCCTTTCCTTCGCCGTCGGCATAGGTCCATAGATGCCGACGGGGGCCGTCGGCATAGATTTGGCCGTCGGCAACCCCAGTTTTTCTGGTAGTGTAACTCTACTGACCCTCTCATTGCTCGCCGCCCATTCAAATTTGAATTGGGATGGTTACACGGGGATGGCTTTGCGGATATTATCAAGACAATATGGGAAAGTCCTGCCATTGGTCGCACACCGATTCAGAGATGGAACTTCAAAATCCGTGCCACAAGGAAGTTCCTAACTGGATGGGCTAAACACACGAGTGGTATGTATAAAAAGGAAAAGCAACGCCTTTCCTTTATTATCGCTGACCCCGATAAAATCGCTGAAACTCGCACTTTGTCTCAATAGGAGATTGATATGAAAAACAATCCAATTAGCAGATTGCACGTCTTTTGCGAGAAGAGGAAATCAAGTGGTACCAAAGATCTGACACCTAATTCATTTTGAAGGGAGACGACAATACACAATATTTTCAAATGCTCGCCAGTGGGCGGCACAAGAAGAAGTGTATTTTTAGTCTCCAACAGGATGAGGGACGGATCGAGGGTCAGGCGGAGCTCAAGCGTTATATTTCCCGATACTACAAGTCTTGGTTTGGGGCTCCATATGAAGGGAACTTCACTCTTGATGAGACCCAAACAAATGATATTCCACAAGTCACGGAAGAAGAGAATGATATCCTCACGACACATTTCTTTAAAGAGGAGGTGCGAGCTGCAGTGTTTCAAATGGAACATAACAAAGCTTCAGCCCCTGATGGCTTCCCGCAGAGTTCTATCAGAACTTCTGGGATGTCATCAAGAATGACCTGATGGAATTATTCGAGTTTCTTCACGCCGGCCAGCTTGACCTATCCAGGCTAAATTTTGGCGAGATTGTTTTGTTCCCAAAGACTAAGGAGGCTAACCGGATCCAGCAGTATAGACCAATCTGCCTCCTTAGTGTCAGGTTCAAAATCTTCACAAAAGTGGCGACTAATAGGCTCAACACGATTGCTGATCATGTTGTACGGCCATCCCAAATGGCTTTCATGCAAGGAAGAAATATACTCGATGGAGTTGTTATCCTTCATGAGACTGTTCATGAGATGCACTGGAAGAACATGAGTGGGATGGTATTAAAAATTGCCTTTGAAAAGGCATACGATAAAGTCAAATGGTCGTTTCTCCAACAGACCCTCAGAACGAAAGGCTTCTCCGATAAATGGCGTGAGTGGATCCAAAATTTTGTTAATGGGGGTAGTGTGGATATCAAAGTCATGATGATGTAGGCCATTACTACCGCATCAAAAGGGATTACGTTAGGGTGACCCTATGTCTTCGATGTTACTTAACATTGTCGTTGACATGTTGGCTACTTTGATAGAACGCGCCAAACAAGACGACCAAATTGCAGGACTAGTGCAACATCTTGTGGATGGGGACTTTCTATCTTGCAATATGCGGACGATACGATTCTTTTTATGGAACATGACCTAGATAAGGCTTGAAATCTGAAAATCTTGCTTTCAACTTTTGAACAAATGTCTGGTCTGAAAATTAACTTCATAAAAGTGAATTGTTTTGTTTTGGAGAAGCCACGGACGCGGCTGCACAATACGCTAAATTATCCGGTTGTGCACAAGGCCAAAGCCCGATTAAATATTTGGGAATTCCAGTTCATTATCGGCGTCTAACTAACGCAGAGTGGAAACATTTTGAAGAGCGACTGGAGAAACGGTTGAGTAATTGGAAAGGCAGGTTGCTCTTCGTTGGAGGACGACTAGTTTTAATCAAGTTCTTTACATGCTCTCAGTTTTCCAACTTCCCAAAGGGGTTCTGCAAAGACTTAATTACTTCATATCTAGATTCTTTTGACAAGAAGACAGTTAAAAGAAAAAGTATAGGCTAACTAAATGGAGCGTGGTTTGTCGACCTAAGGACCAGGGAGGTTTAGGTATTCAGGACCTCCAGGTCAAAAACGATGGCTTACTTAGTAAATGGCTATTCAAGCTACTTACCGATGATGGTGTTTGGCAAACTCTACTGCACAATACGTATCTAGGCCAAAGAGCGATATCCCAGGCATATTGTATCCGCTTGATGCTATATTTTGAGATAATAAAGCGCCATTTATAAAAAAAAGAGTGTTGAGAGACACACTATAATTAGGAGAATTGACATTTGATCATGCACGGATATACCGTGGATCCACCGTCCATTGTTGGTTCATGCTACGTTTTATGGTTTAAACAAATTCTATCTTATTATTATTTTGGAGTGTTACATCAGTTTTTCTTTCTCTATTTTTGAAGTATAACATAAAATGTTGTTGTCTACCACCGCGCAACAGAAAATTCGATCAGAAATTAGTCCACTCTTACTATCTCGGCATGTAGGAAACACCATGGTACATTTTGAAATACCAGATATGTATCTCGCAATCGGAATCGCTTTTGCAAAACTGCCACACGATCGATGCCGTGACGATTTAGATCACGCTACATCGTCCGGTGTCACACGCGTGGGCTGCTGCTGTAGAGCATCTGCGGCCCGCTCTCCACTGTTCATCCCGAACCTCCCCGAGCCCCACCTCACGAAGAGAGCGCGCCTCCCGCCACCGCCGGTCGACCCCCAACCGATCTACCCCCAGCGCTCTTCCCGCTACCGATGAGCCACTTGATGCCGGCCATGGATGACGCGGCCTGATCACCACATGCCATCGGATCACTTTGCGCGGCCAATTGCGCGGCAAAGTTGGCCGCCCGAAGCCACCTCGCGCGCCACCACACAACACACCGGTGGTGGCCACCACATTGTTTCCCTGCTGTCACCGGTTCCCAGCCGATGCGTCGCACCGTTACACGCCCTTTCTTGCTTGCTCAACACCTTGCTTCCCTGCAGGGGCGTCACAAGCAAGCTTGTAATAGAGAGACGTTGTGTCGCCACGCCAACTCGCCATACCAAATCCACTTGCTGCCATTCGTGTTCTCTGCTGCGCTTGAGCTCCACGAGCAGGTCGTGGCTGCTGCTTCTCTCTCTGTGTATCTTCTTGTTGCTGCTCATCTTTATCTCACACAAGTTACTATAAGGATGGCAATTTTACCCATGGGGACGAGTACCCGCGGATACCGTACCCGCATGGACAGGATATGGGCATAATTTTATACCCATGGGTAGTACCCATACCCTACCCGCTAAGTCGTGGGTAGGGCATGGGTATAACCTTGTACCTATGGATATACCCATATTAGCCTGACAGGTGGACCTTATCCGTGAAGTGTGTCGTGAACTTGTGAACATAAAGTTATCATCAATTGTCAATTTGAATTGAGATAATTCACATGTACTCATCTACTCCCTCCGTTCCCAAATAATTGTCTTTCTAACCATCTCAAATGTACTACAACATACAAATGTATGTAGACATGTTTTAGAGTGTAGATTCACTCATTTTGCTTCGTATGTACTCATTTGTTGAAATCTCTAAAAAGACAATTATTTAGGAACAGAGGGAGTATCTGTTATTGAGTTGAGATATTTTTTTTGTCAAATGTGCTATCGATGAATGTATAATTGTGAATAACTTGTGTACTCACTACAAAAAAAAGACACATCCGTGACATTTTGGGCCGAACGAATTTTTTTCCTGTCATACTTATGACACTTCTATGATGATAATTGTGACAAAACCCGGTATCATCATAGATGTGGTGGGCTCCTACTTCTATGACAAAAATGATGATGTAAAATGGGCTTTTCGTCTGGGCGGGCGGAGACGCAGCTGCATGACATTCTTTGGGCAATCCATGACGAAAAACCCGTCATAGAAGCGAGGGCGAGGAAAATATCGGGTGTTCCGGTTACGGTGGGTGGTCGGGGCCGAAGCGATGCTGCTTTTCTCGTGACACGCATGCGGCGTGGGTGCGAGGCATTGGGCTCTAATCGAACCCGAGTGATTGCACCGCAGTTACGCTGCTATCGAACCCGGCGATCAATCGATGGCTGTTAATCGAACCCGATCGGCGATTCCTTCGCTACTACCGCTAATCAAGCCGATTGATGCTGCCTCTGGATGAACAGTGAGCGTTGCTGGGGGGGTTTGGATGAACAGTTCCCGGTGGGGGTGGATGAATATGACCCCGTGGTGTTGCCTCTGGATGAACAGGACCCCGATCGATCGAGCCGGTTGGGGCTGGATGAACAGGACTCCGTGGAGGCTGGATGAACAGGACCATCCCGTGGAGGGCTGGATGAACAGTAGACGGTGCAGGGCTGGATGAGCAGTAGCCCGTCGAAGGGTGGTTGAACAGAAGCCCGTGGAGAGGGTTGGTTGAACAGTAGCCGGTGGAGTAGCGCGCGGTGGAGGCTGGATGAGCAGGAGCCCGTGGATGAGCAGTCGCAGGTGGAGGCTGGAGGAGGTCGACGATGGATGAACAGTAGCCCGTGGAGGCTGGAGGGGTCGACGGTGGAGATGAACATTATCCCGTGGAGTCCCATTTTGTGGTACGCCACACCCCTCCCGATGAACAGGACCCCCGTTTCGACCATAGCGCTCCAACACAAGTCCGTTTCCTCCGTTTTGCGGTACGCCACACCCCTCCCGATCAACAGGACCCCGTTTCGACCGTGAGGTCCGCTTCTCCGTTTATGCGCCGCACCCCTCCCGATGAACAGGATCCCGTTTGAACGTGGCCGGTCGAACACAAGGCCGCTTTCTCCGCTTACGCGATACGCCAGCCTCGTTTCCATCAGCTATTCCATCCAAGCCGGTTGGCTCCCACGCGTTCCGTTGCCTCGCGATGAACACGACGCATTCTGTTGCCTCCCCATGAACACGACGACGACGTTGTTGTTGTTTTTCTACGGGCGACGACGATGCTGTTTCTCCTTTCCGACCCAGCCATGTACACGAACCCTGGCCGTACGTATGCGCGAGTAGGCGTTCGAGACCCCCGTATGTAATGCGTGACGCGGGTCAGATTTTCTTTCTTGCACACCGGCTGTACGACGCGTGTACATGCTACATGCGCGCCTCTACCACGACACGTGCGCGCTCTCATCGACCAGTATGTACGTACACGTTCTCGACTAGAATGACAACGCTACGTACGCTTCGACCAGGTCGGTCCCGACTGTCAGGCACTTCCTTGCGTGCGAAGATAGAGCTGGTGGGTCTCAACAGTCAGGGGGTGAATCGTTTTTTTTTTGCCCGGACGCACTTCCTTGCGTGCGAAGATGTAGCTGGTGGGTCCCAGCAGCCAGGGGGGCAAATCGTTTTTTTTTGCCCAGACGCACTTCCTTGTGTGTGAAGATGTAGCTGGTGGGTCCCAGCAGTCAGGGGGAAAACGTTTTTTTCATGAAATACGGTGGCCCGTCCGATGGGTCCCCACTGTCAGGTGCAGGAATAATTATTTTGCACGTAATAAGGAGGCACTTCCTTGCGGCTGCCGTGGACCCAGCTGTCAGCCTCTCCACGTATAGTACTCTTCCGATGGAAGTCGGTCGTAGACCACATTGACCATGCCGCGCCGAGAGCACCACGGCGGTGGACGACGGCGAGGACTTGGAAGGGGACGACGCGAAGCTGGGGAAGACGCGACAGTGAATACCCACGCGGAGAGGAGTACGAGGGTTCACTGGTTCGGCTGCGGTGTGAGGCTGCCGTCGCCCCAGAATAACAAGGGGTGTGGGTGAGTGGAGGGATGGCCTGGCCAGCGGTGGGAGTAGTAGGGGTGAGGCCTCCGTGGCAGACAAATGACACGGAGGCAAGCGAGTGACGCACGACCGGCGCTGCTTTGGGCGGCTGAAGCAAGAAGACCAGAGGTTGAAGAAGCACGACGGCCGTTGGATGGACATCGTACGGTCACTGCAGCTAGAATCGTTTATATTGACTAGACAAAACCCTTGGTACGCGTCAACTTAGTAGGCCCACAGATCAGCTTCCGAAATGGTGCGCCCGAGATGTCAGGGGGAGGAATCATTTTTTGGGCGGGTGAATCTAGAATATCCGAGATTGAAGAAGAAGCACGACATCCGTTGGATGGACATCCAACGACCCTTCTTTACTAGAACCGTGTGTTGACTATAAGTTCACAAAGCCTTGCATACGCGTCAACTCTTTTTTTAGGGGATGCGTCAACTTAGTAAGGCCACAAGTGTGTGGCAGAGAACTTATAGCCCATTTGAGATTTTTAAGAATGTGCAGCCAAATTTTGAATTCTAATGGAATTTACTACAGCCATTTACAGTTTGTTAAAAGTACATCCCATTTCAACCAACCGTTCAAAACAGAATTCAATAAAATTTCTCACATTTTGATGGGATCCGAAATATTTTTACCCCTAAATTTCTAGTCAGATTAAATACAATTTCAATATAATTTATATTATGTAAAAATCCAACGAAACATTGCGCTCGCAACAATTATGAAATTAAAATTTTCAGTATCCAAAAAAAAATTATAAAGTAATTACGTGTTTGATGCATTTTTTATAGTTACTGCCCAGTTTTTATAATTACATCCCATTTATTATTTCTTAAAGCCCATTTTCTTGTTAAGCCTAATGCATCCCTCTTAGGAAAGATTTGCAGCCCAGCGGGGCGGAGAATAACAACTTGACCTTGCTCGGTATTCCTAAAAAGTATAGCTGGGCTAGCCATTTTCAGCTTGAAAAAATTAATATCTGGCTAGATATTCTGCTCGGGCTAGACGGGCCACAGCCCGCCCAGTTAATAGCTGCAGCAATGTTTTCGTTGTTGTTCAGAGGAGAAAAATTAATATCTGGGCTAAACATAGCTCAAGAAAAACTCTGCAGTGCTCACACCTCAAAAACACAAATACTACTCGAGCTGCTTGGTCCCAGCTGTTGGCCGCTTGTTCTGCAATTCTCTCATTTATTGACTATAGGTTGACAATGGTGTGGGACCGTGATATCAGGAAACCAGGAGGAAGCAAAAAAATTATAGTTTTATATACTAATAAGGAGGCACTTGCGTACGTGCGGCTATGGCCCTGGTGGGTCTCAACTGTCATCCTCTCCAAGTAAAGTCATCTCCTTATCCTCATGTCCGTTGACCATGTTGACAATGCGTAGACGGCGTGCTACTTCGCGCGAAGCTAAATAACTCAAGGATTTATGGAGAGGGCCTCACGGGCCCTACGGATGGTCTGATACAGCGCCCGCTGCTCATTCGGGAAGCCAGGATCATAGGGCCACATGTCCGTGACGGCATTGTCATTCGCTTGTTCACCAGTGCTCGTTGAGGAGACGGAGGTTGCAGCACAGGTCCTCCAGCGCTGGTAGCTCTTCCGCCATTAGGGCGTCGAAGTGTGGCCGCACCTGCTCTATGGTGAACACGACATGAACCGGCTTGGACAGTGGCCCCGACTCCTGGTCGGAAGCTACGTCCATCTTCTGCTTGTCGTCGCCCAGCTCGGTGAGCTAGCTGGCGAGCCAGCATGTCCGGCTGCTGGACTGACCCGCTGCCAAGCATGAGTCTGACTACCTTGGCCCACCTGCATCGGGCCTCCCTCGCCACAGGCGCTACCGAACGGTCAGCGCCGCCCGCTTCGCTTCCTGCAGGTGCGATTGTTCGCCTTTCAAACGACATAAGTGCCGTCCGTCCATCCTTCTACCACCCACATTAATGATACGCGGTTGCCGAGGTGGCTACTCTGGCGCCACACATCCGTCCCTCCGCCACCCAACATTGCTATATAAACTGCTGTGCCGGCCATACCCGCAGTCATCCGCATCCGTCCCCTTTCTCCTGTCCACACCACTATTGCCCACCATGGCTTCCTCGCGCTCCAGCACTCTTCGAGACAGGGGAACGACGGACCACAAGGAGATGGCAGCCATTGCTGCCGACTGGCTGGCCGGCAGGCAGCCGGAGAATGACGATGTCCCAATGGAGAACATGGTAGTCGACGATCCGGCGCCAACCCCCTCCTCCGCGCCATCCTCACCGGTGCATTGCACCATGACCATCGGCGAGGTCCGTGCCCAATATATGGACACGGTGAGGCAGAGCCGTGAGGAGCAGTTCTGGGAGGCGCAGGCCGACGCCGCCTACAACCACCATCTCCTCCAGGAGCACCTGCAAGCGGGGGAGCAGATCACCGCGGAGCAGGCGAAGCAGGAGGCGCTGCTCGACTCGTATCGCTCCGTCCGCGAGAGCCGCCTCGCGCGCTGGCGGTACCGCATACGGGTGGCGGAGGCTGCGGCTGACGGTGTCCTGGACTAGGGGGTTGAGGGAGTCCTGGACTAGGGGGTGTCCGGATAGCCGGACTATCGTCATGGCCGGACTCCAAGACTATGAAGATACAAGATTGAAGACTTCGTCCCGTGTCCGGATGGGACTTTCCTTGGCGTGGAAGGCAAACTTGGCGACACGGATATGTAGATCTCCTACCATTATAACCGACTCTGTGTAACCCTAACCTATCCGGTGTCTATATAAACCGGAGGGTTTAGTCCGTAGGACGAACAACAATCATACCATAGGCTAGCTTCTAGGGTTTAGCCTCCTTGATCTCGTGGTAGATCTACTCTTGTACTACCCATATCATCAATATTAATCAAGCAGGAGTAGGGTATTACCTCCATCGAGAGGGCCCGAACCTGGGTAAAAACATCGTGTCCCTTGTCTCCCTGTTACCATCCGCCTAGACGCACGATTCGGGACCCCTACCCGAGATCCGCCGTTTTGACACCGACATTGGTGCTTTCATTGAGAGTTCCTCTGTGTCGTCACCGATAGGCCCGGTGGCTCCTTCGACCATCAACAACGACGCGGTCCAGGGTGAGACTTTTCTCCCCGGACAGATCTTCGTATTCGGCGGCTTTGCACTGCGGGCCAATTCGCTTGGCCATTTGGAGTAGATCGAAAGCTACGCCCCTGGCCATCAGGTCAGATTTGGAAGTTTGAACTATACGGCCGATATTCGCGGAGACTTGATCTTCGACGGATTCGAGCCGCAACCAAGCATGCCGCACTGTCTCGATGGGCATGATCTAGCTCTGCAGCCGAACAGTGCCCTGGAGGCCGCACCGGCTTCCGCTCCGACACTTAATCCGGAGCCGGATTCCCCGATCGAGGACGAGTGGTTGGACACCGCCTCGGGGGCTACCATCTCTACGGTGATTGAGCCGAACTCCATCCCTGTCCTTCACGAAGACCTCGACTCCAGGGTGCCGGACTCCTCTCCGGACTCCGAACCCTCCGCGCCCCTGCCAATCGAATCCGATTGGGCGCCGGTCATGGAGTTTACTGCCGCGGACATCTTTCAGCACTTGCCCTTTGGCGGCATCCTGAATTCACTAAAGTCTCTCTCTTTATCCGGAGAGCCCTGGCCGGACTATGGACAGGAAGGTTGGGATGCGGACGACGAACAAATTCAACGCCCACCCACCACCCACTTCGTAGCCACTGTCGAAAGCCTACACGACGTGCTCAATTTCGACTCCGAAGACATCGAGGTCTGGACGACGATGTAGGAGACAACAATGAACCAGCAACTATAGGATGCTGGACAACCACCTCATCTCATGATGTATACATGGTGGATACAACTACAGGAAATGAAGACAAGGAACAACGGGACGCTACGAAGGATAAATTCCTCGAAAAGCAGTCAAAACGGCAGCGTAAACGCCAAACCAAGTCCCGCCTCAACAGAGACCCAGCCATAGAGCAGGGCGAACCGGTGGACGATGAACACGCTATCGAGCAATCGTCCGAACAAGACAACCTGGATAAACAACCCGTCCCCGGCGAAGACAACAGTCCGGACGATCTCACGCCGGACAAATTGTTGGAGCAAAATAACCTCCAGAAAAGGCTCGTCGCCACTGCGCGTAGCCTGAAAAAGCAGAAGCGGAAGCTCAAAACAGCAGAAGATGCACTCAGGATCAGATGGAGCAAACTATTCAAAACCGCGGACAAATACGGCGACAGTCGCCGAACAAAGAGCTACCCAAAAAGAAAGCTACTGCCCGAATTTGACGAGGAGGCCTTAGAGCCACCACAATCAAAAAGTAAGAAGGCCACCCGGTCGGATGGACGACCCCACTCAAGAAAAGAGAGCGGCAAATGGCGCCAAGACACAAGCCGATATGCGATCCGCATAAGGATTCACATCAAAAGGATGGCCCAGTTAGGTCCATCTATGGGCCGAGAAAGCAAGCTCTTCAAAGCAATGCAACCCGCCAAATATACGAACATCACGGCACACCCAAATATAGGGGCGCCGCACATCCCCTATGTTTCACCGATGAGGTGCTGGATCATGAATTTCCAGCGGGATTCAAACCCGTAAACATAGAGGCATACGACGGAACAACAGACCCTGGAGTCTGGATTGAGGATTACATCCTCCACATACACATGGCTAGAGGAGATGATCTCCACGCCATAAAATACTTACCCCTTAAACTCAAAGGGCCAGCTCGGCATTGGCTTAAAAGCCTCCCCGAAAATGCCATTGGAAGCTGGGGAGAGCTCGAGGATGAGTTTCGAACAAATTTTCAGGGGACCTATGTCCACCCTCCGGATGCAGACGATCTAAGTCACATAACTCAACAGCCCGGAGAGTCAGCCCGGAAATTCTGGAACAAGTTCCTTACTAAAAAGAACCAAATAGTCGACTGTCCAGACGCCGAAGCCCTAGAAGCTTTCAAACATAATGTCCGAGACGAATGGCTCGCCAGACACCTCGGCCAAGAGAAGCCAAGAACAATGGCCGCATTAACAAGCCTCATGACCCGCTTTTGCACGGGAGAGGATAGCTGGCTAGCAAGATGCAGCACCAGCGACCCAAGTACATCCAAAGTCAGAGATGGAAACGGGAAACCACGGCGCAACAAGGACCAGCGCCAGATTAAAAGGAACGATCCAAAGAGCGCGGCAGTCAACGCCGGATTCAAAAGCTCACGGCAGAACAATAAAAAACTGCCCCTTAAGGACAATAGCGATGAGCTATCCAACTTAAACAAAATTTTGGACAAGATATGTCAAATCCACAGTACTCCCGGGAGGCCTGCAAACCATACCCACAGAGATTGTTGGGTCTTCAAACAGTCCGGCAGACTCAACGCCGAACACAAGGGGCTCGACACACCAAGTGAAGATGATGACGAGCACCACAAGCGGAGCCCCGGAAAACAAAAGAATTTCCCACAAGAGGTTAAAACAGTAAACTCACTTCACGTGATCAAAGGGAAAAAACAGAGCGGCGCCCACTAGAACGCCAAGACCGCACACCGTTGTCAAAACCAATCACCTTCACCATCGTGACTATTCTGAAAGTATCCGGAACGCAGGATGGACTGCCTTGATATTGGATCCCATAATCGACGGATTCAAATTTACACAAGTCCTCATGGATGGTGGCAGTGACATAAACCTGATATATTAGGACACAATCCGCAGGATGGGGATAGACCCAACCAAAATTCGCCATAGCAACACCTCCTTTAAAGGGGTAATGCCAGGCCCATATTCCCATTGTACGGGCTCCCTACTGCTAGAGGTCGTGTTCGGTTCATCCGACAACTTCCGCCGCGAAAAGTTAATCTTCCATGTCACCCTGTATAAAAAGTAGCCATCAAGCACTATTGGGACACGAAGCTTTCACCCGCTTTAACGCAATACTGCATTATGCATCTCTTACACTTAAAATGCCCGGCCCGCGCGGCATCATCTCATTAAAAAGGAGTATTAAGTGTTATTTGAGCCCGGAGGAACGTGAGACTGCCTTGACAGCCCCACACCTATCCGGCTCCGCTAGTCAAAGAACCTGAATTGGTCATTCAAACCCCGGACACGGCTAGACGAGTCCGGCGCTTACTAGCGGCATTACCCCATACAAGGGGCTGCATGCATGTATTACAAGAGACAATAAAGCTCAATTTTATTCACTTCTTAGAATCGTACTGCTTATTTAATATAAAGTACATCTTTCACATCGTTCCTTTTTCTTTTAAACTTAGTTCCTCTCTTTTACGTATGAACAACGTGCTACACCCGGCCCGTGATACGGCACAACGGAGACACAAAGCGCAGACGTGCAGAGGGACCCGTTGCAAGGATTCTTTTTGATTAAGACCCTCGTAAACCTCTTTCTTGTCTCTTGTTGATAAACATCCCCGGTTTCTTACTATAACCGAGGAGGAAGTTGGCGTTTGGCATTGGCCGCACTGCAGAATTTTTATGCTGCACTGACACCAGGGGCTTAGGGCATTATTCTGCCCGTTTTTATAAAGACCGAATACCTTAGGGAGTATTCGGCGTCTCGAGTTAGGCCTTATATGCATCAGCTCCGAAGCATGTCTTTGGTCAAATGTTGGGTTTGCCCGGCTCCTGTGTTTTGCTACCTTATGTTCCGTTTATCGGCTAAAGCGGCACCAGGAGAACTATCATGACAGTGTGCCGGTTCGCCGGGCGAGCACCTCAAGAGAGAAAGCCGAAAACCGATCATTATGATATAGCGAGACTGGTCAACCACTCGATGACTCATCGGAATATTTAGAATTCCTCCGCATTAACGAAGGACCGGTTTTGTCGCACACACGCACTCGAATTGGAGATCTGCGGTGCCCTGTGGGGCTATATAGTAGCCCCACCCTCGAACTCCTATGGCTAAGTGAAAGTGATAAAGCATTATAGTCCGGTTGCCTAGTTTGCTACGCTACCACCTCCTTAACAGGACCAAGACGTTGGATTAAGTGTGAAAGCGCCTTCTTTGCAGACACCCCGCACTATGTGCGTTGGGATCAAGCCAAGGACTGCCATCTTTCAAAGTTATATATACATATACAAAAACGGCTGCACAGGGAGTAGTTTACTACTTGAACGCACAAGTATAAAAAGCTCTTATATTATATCGAAACATTGTTTTCACAAATCATACATTTCATTTAAACATAATATCCTTCGAGCACTGCGTCTCTATTAAACGAGCGCCCGGCAGGACTTCCTCAAAGTAGTGCTCGGCAGGTACTCGGCTTCTGTCCGAATCTCGGGATGCAACGTCGGTGGCCTTCATATCTGCCCAGTATGTCTTGACACGGGCCAGAACCATCCGCGCTCCCTCAATACACGCTGACCGCTTTTTTGCGTTGATACGCAGTACTGCACCAAGGAACTGCTGCACTAAGGAACTGCTGCACTAAACCAAAATAACTCTTCGGCTGGGATCCGCCCGGCCACAAATGAGTCATGACATGCTTCATGGCAAGTCCGGATAGTCGATTCAGCTCGGCCCATTCGGCCAATCGACCGGTCAACGGAAGAAGACGTTCCGGACTATGGAATTGTGACCAATATAGCTCTTCCCTTCTGTGCTCCTTCTGGCCTCGGAAGTGCTCAATCGCGTCCGCAGCGCTTGCTACTAAGTCCAGATAAGCATCCTCCAAACTCCACAACTTGTCCAATTGAGCATACTTTGGATCCGTATATTTTCTCCGCAGCAGAAACGGTTTTCCAGCCGCAATTGCCCCGGCCTGACTCAGCTCCTCCTTGGTAGCTCTCAAAGCCGAATGGGCATTCTTGGATTCGGTGGCGGCCTTTTTCAGGCCCTCTTGCTCCGCTTGGCGTTCTTTCTCAAGAACCTCGCAGCGGTCGGTAGTATCCTTCAATTTTCCGCCATTTCGCCATTTCCTCTTTGCTTCGCGTGAGCAGCCCGTTCGCTTCTAGCTCTTCGCCGCCCTTAAAGCGGCCGTGACATTACTATCTTCGGCTTGCTCTTTTCGCTGGCGAAGTTCCGCCCGCAGCTCTTCCACAAAGAGCCGCACCATCTGCATTAAGCATACAAATAGTAAGACATGGGCATCAAGCTCCCTTACTAGGTGTCCGCGTCGAAGTCGCATACCTTGTGACTCGTCAAACCGTTTATTGACCAGCACGATGTCCGCATCCCGCCTCGTCCAGTTGCCGCTTTAGTTCGGCATATTCATCACCCCTGGCCACGGACGCCCGCCACCTGTTTAGGAGCGGCGATATGTTATAACTGAGATTTTGATCCTCGGCACGCTGTCAATTTTGACAACACACCGAGTCTCAGGGGCTACTATCTATACAGGGCGCATTTTATATGCATAACTGTCAGAAGGTACATCATTTTTGCGTACCTTGAACCCCGTCAGTAAGCTTCTGACGGCTTCATGCAATCCGCTCTCATGATGCAATTCTTTCAATCATCGTACTCCATTAGAGCACGGTGATCTTCCGAGATAGCCGCCGCCTCGAAAGCAGATCCTTCAGCCTCCGACTGCACACCACTTGGCGCTGACCTTCCGCCTCGCCGGACTTGGGGGAACCCTCCGCGACGACACCTCGTGATCGTCCGCCTCACATGTGGGTGCGATCGGTGGAGGCGTTTGGCTCTCCATCATCTCCTAAGAAGATCCTCAAGACGAGCTCACTGAGAAGGGCTGAGATCCGAACTACAAGGTACAATTTCGTTATCTTCATAAATAAATACAGGGATGTTCCTTATTCACAAGACCCCTTCTTTTCACTTACGGCTCATTGAGGGCTGATCCCCTTGGGGAAATAGTGCGGCTGGGTTACTTCCTCACCGGACTCTCCGACGAAGATTCCTTTCCCTCTTTGAGGCCTTGACCTCCTGGATCTTCAAGCGGTCCTTCTCTCTCCTTGAAGGATGGGACTTCTAATCCCTCCTTCCTTGATAGCCTCCTCCGTGGAGGCAGTTGCTTCCCCGCTCCCCCCTTCGCCTTCTTCAAAGGGCGCGACCTTCAACATCTTGGCCAGCATGGGATCCGGCGTGGTCTCGGGGAGGGGAGCCGGACACCTTATTAGCTTTGCCTTGGCTATCCACTCATGTTCAAGAAACGGCTCCTTTAAAGGGCATACATATATAAAGGATAAATGAATGAACAGCTTGTCCGGTTACAGGACTGCTTACTTGAGTATCTGGGCGATTGCAGCTTAGTCCTGCGTCCTCGGCCAGTCCGACACCTCTCTCGTGATCCGAAGAACAGTTTATACATCTCCACCAAGCGTTGTGCCCATAAAATTTTGAGAGCTTGTGGTCCCTCCGGATTGAATTCCCACAAAGTGAGGGGGCGACGCTTGCAGGCGTATACGCCGGATCAACATAACCTGTGCCACTGCAACCAGATTGATCTTCCTTTTTTGGAGGTCTCGAATACGGCCCTGCAGCAAGGGAACATCCTTGGACGGCCCCTAGTCGAGCCCCTTGTTGACCCATGACGCCAGCCGCTATGGTGGACCTGAGCGGAAGGCGGGGGGCGCCACCCATTTGGTGCCCCTGGGAGCGGTGATATAAAACCACTCCCGTTGCCACAAACTAAGCTCCTCTTGAAAAGAGCCCTCGGGCCATGGAGAATCAACACATTTGCTTATGATCGCCCCTCCGCACTCTGCTTGTTGCCCCTCGATCATCTTTGGCTCCACCTTGAAGGTCTTGAGCCACAATCCAAAGTGGGGGGTAATATGGAGGAAGGCCTCACATACGACCATGAATGACGAGATATGGAGGATGGACTCCGGATTCAAGTCATGCAAATCCAGCCCATAATAAAACATGAGCCCTCGACAAAGGGATCCGCTCGGAAGCTTAAACCCCAAGGAAGTGAGACACGAACACCACGCTCGCTGGGCTCGGAGTGGGAATGACCTGCCCCGAGCAGGCAGCCTATGCGAGATCTCGCCGGTTAGATACCTGGCGTCTCGCAGCTTTAGCACATCTTCTTCTGGAACGGAGGAAGACATCCATCGGCCGTGCTGGTCGGAGTCGGACATCGTCGAAGGTCCGAAGCGCCTAAATCTGAAGCTTTGGGTCTTAGAACTCTAAGTGCGAGGCGAACTCGATGGAGGGTGTAAAAAGAAGAGGGCCTTGGTCTCATTATAAAGAGGTTGAATACCAAGAGCCCACCCCGTGGTCGATTAGGACTCGCCTCGATAGAGGAGGCATGCCGACGGGCACGGTTGGAGTTACCCACGTCCGTATTGACGGAATCCCGGAATAAGGGGGCACGATCTATGCTTTGATAAGACGTGCCAAGGAAACCGCCCGCTAAACGCCGCTTAGGTGGAACGGTAAAAACGATTCATAAAAAGTCCTGGCCGTGGTGTGATGTCACGCCGGGAATACGCCACAGATCTGTGCAAAATTTATTCTCTCTACGGTGGTATGTGGAACTTGTTTTGCAGAGCCGGACACTATCCTGGTGTTCAAAAACTTCTATGAAGTATTCGGAGGAGGAACCCGCCTCGCAATGCCGAAGACAATCAACGCGCCGGACTCGTCGTCATTGAAGCCTGGTTCAGGGGCTACCGAGGAGTCCCGGACTAGGGGGTGTCTGGATAGCCGGACTATCGTCACGGCCGGACTCCAAGACTATGAAGATACAAGATTGAAGACTTCATCCCGTGTCCGGATGGGACTTTCCTTGGCGTGGAAGGCAAGCTTGGCGATACGGATACGTAGATCTCCTACCATTGTAACCGACTATGTAACCCTAACCTATCCGGGTGTCTATATAAACCGGAGGGTTTTAGTCCAGAGGACTAACAACTATCATACCATAGGCTAGCTTCTAGGGTTTAGCCTCCTTGATTTCGTGGTAGATCTACTCTTGTACTACCCATATCATAAATATTAATCAAGCAGGAGTAGGGTATTACCTCCATCGAGAGGGCCCGAACCTGGGTAAAAACATCGTGTCCCTTGTCTCCTGTTACCATCCGCCTAGACGCACAGTTCGGGACCCCCTACCAGAGATCCGCCGGTTTTGACACCGACAAGGGTAGTCACCACGTCATCTCCCGATCTGTTAGATTGGGCCGAGGACCCCCATGGACGTATACTCATGGGCTAGTCCGGACAGCTGCCGCATACAAGGAAGATTCCACAAGACTTGGCGATCAAGACAAGGACTCCTCCCCCACCGGCGTATTCGGCTAGGACTCTTGTTATCCTGGGCCTCTGGTGCATTATATAAACCGAGGCCAGGCTAGTCGATAGATGATATACAACAATCATACCATAGGCTAGCTTCTAGGGTTTAGCCTCTACGATCTCGTGGTAGATCTACTCTTGTACTACCCATATCATCAATATTAATCAAGGTGAAGTAGGGTTTTACCTACATCGAGAGGGCCCGTACCTGGGTAAACATCTGTGTCCCTTGCTTCCTGTTACCATCAGCCTTGACGCACAGATCGGGACCCCCTACCCGAGATCCGCCGGTTTCGACACCGACATTGGTGCTTTCATTGAGAGATTCGCTGTGTGTTCGGCAAAAGGTCGATGGCTCGCCTGCAGATCAACTGCGACTTCTATCTTCGCTACCACTCGACCGTCACCTTGGTTCGACCAAAGATCGCGCCCTACCTCCGATCGTCGTGTTCGGATGAGGGCCTTCATCAACATCAGCTCCGATCTCTATCAAGATCATGGAGGAATCATCCAGGGAGCCCGAGGGCTCAACGTCAACATTGCCCTCGGGCGACCGTGCTGTTTTTCTGGACATGAACTTGTGTCCGCCGCCGCCTCCTCAAGTGTCATTTTAACGATTGCTACAGTTTAATTGTGCGGAATTGGGTCTACAACAACCCTGGAAAATTTTGTCGAGTTCCGATGGAGGAATCTCTGGCAATCCGCGATATACCGGAGCCCTGTTAAATCTGGACGAGAATCCGGATGAGTTTAGGGCGTGGTGTCCAGCTTCTAGGTCGGACGTCCTTTGGAAGATCCAACCGTTGATCGGCTGCAGAATTTCTATATCTACCACCCCTCAAAATTTCAGCTCGATCCAACCGTCCAAACTCCGGGAACCTTTCGATTAGTGCATCACTTTTCGGATCTGTTTTCATAAAAACGAATCCGACCCAAGTTCGTCTTTTTATGAATGGGATTTGGACATCCTTTTGAAGGAAGTTTTGTATGGGGTATTGTGTTTTGTTTCAACACATCCCGCTAACTTTAAAATATTTTGAACATGATCTTCAACATCATGTCAGTGTCAAACCAGTCCGGCAATATTGCTCCACGGTCGCCGACCTGCACTAAACACGTCGTCACTTTGTTGAGCCGAGCTCAACTTCTTCGGATCATCATCTCGGCAAGCCAAACAAGAGTTCGGCATCGGAAAGGATAAATCATCACCAACATCGCCGCCCCATGGATTACACGGAGCAGGCACACCGGCATCGCCGCACGATCACTTCATCAAGCCGACATTGACCACGTCACGACCTACATCGGCAGGGCCGCACTGTTGCTCCTTCGAGCCGGTGTCCATCACGCCGACCTACTTCGACTCATCGGCTGACATCAAGGCTCCAACATCTCGGCTGGACCGGGGGCTTCGCCATCTCTTCATCAACCTATACTCTAGAGACTTTGGCGTCACTGGCCGACCATCTCCGTCACGTTAGCTGGACCGAGGGCTTTGCCTTGGCGAGTCAACCTTTGCTAGCATTGCCATGCCGTCGCTTTATCACCCGTCAGGCAATGGGTATGCGGATCGAGTCCCAATTTTGTGAATCACCTTCCTTCGGATTGCTACAATAAATAAACCAGGTGCTATTAATCCTAATATTTTTTGCTTGTTTGGGTTCATTTTTCCCAAGGAATTATTACTCTGGTTTGTCCATCATATGTACGTAGGTCTACCAAATGGTGGCCGCATTAACGGCGATCGCATGGTGGTTCGGTCAGTTTCCGTACACAGTCCAGCGAACGCCGCATACGGAACTCGGACAGTGTGGCGACCGATTCTCCGGGTGTTAATCCCAGAAAAATGGCCCTTGTGCTTACCAGCCCCTGTGATAATCAAGTAGGCGATAAGGCACCAACTTGATACAGAAATTCCAAGCAAAATACAATATATGTAGTACAAGACCATTCTGGTCTGTGAGTACAACAAATGGTTCTAAAGGTTGATGGCGGAAGCGGGTTATGAAACATCCTCGTCTATGGGACTCCATTTCCCACTGGAACAGCTGACCAGGTTAACTCCTATCTTCGCGAGACTGCTATCACCATTGCCTAGATTCCGGGGCTGTCATCGCAGCGCTCCTCTCCAAGCAAGAAATCTGGCCAAGACAATAGCCAGGGACAAGCCAGTGAGTACTTTGAATGTACTCGCAAACATCATGAACACAGGTATAATATAACAATGATGTGCTGAAAATATTTTATGCTCGTATGCGTCACCACAAAAGATAAATAAAACGCTGATACGTGCAAGCATGTTATTTGTGAATATGCAATAATATGTTAGTATTAAAATTATGAAATAAATAACATAAAGAACTTCAAAAGAAATGCTACAATCGGGCCCGAAGCGACACCGCATAAAGGGCTTTAAAAGAAATGCCACGATCAAGGCCCGAGCGACACCGCATAAAGGGCTTTAAAAGAAATGCCACAATGCGGGCGTCTGAGCGACACCACATAAAGGGCTTTAAAAGAAATGCCACAGTCGGGCGTCTTAGCAACACCGCATAAAGGGCTTTAAAAGAAATGCCACAGTCGGGCGTCTTAGCGACACCGCATAAAGGGCTTTAAAAGAAATGCCACAACCGGGCGTCTTAGCGACACCCCATAAAGGGCTTATAAATAAACAAAAACAATGCCGCAGTCGGGCGTCTGAGAGACACCACATAAAGGGCTTATAAATAAACAAAACAATGTCATGATCGGGCGTCTGAGCGACACCGCATAAAGGGCTTATAAATAAATACAGTGAATATCCAGGAGGTAGAACCATCCCAGGGATATTCGATAATACCAAAAAATTTATTACGGGTTAGTCCACATCGAAAATAATAATCATAATTTATCACAAGTCACAATCGTGACTCCAGGTTTAACAGTTTCACCTCTGAAGACCGACACTAAGACCGACACTTGACCCATCCAAGACTGTAATCCTTAACCATGGACACGGCTGTTCGAATAGGTTTAATCTCTGCAGAGGGTGTACTCTTTACTGAGACGAGTGGTAGTACGAAGCAAGTATGGGGTTTACTGGCACAATACTCGATCTAAGGTCGACTCAGAAGGTTGTAATATTTCCTGCATGATTAGCATAACAATGCATATATTTCAAATAACAGATGGAAACATCACGCGACATACCCCTCATGCCATACCGGACACGACCGTCTCGACGGAGGATTAGGGACAAGACCGTGTCTACCCAAGACAGAGGCCTTCCCGTCTTCCCTTCCGGTATGCATGAAAGACGTATGACGGTGATTTCCATCACAAATCATGTCAACTTCATTAGCATAAACTCATTAATATGCACCCATGAATAGGATCACATCCACACATAAAATGACGCATGTATATGTCGGGGTGGTGTTGCCACCGTGCTATGCAACACACAAAAAATTTCACCAGGGTTCAGAATGCTTGCCTTCAGGTCATGGGAAAGAAGGGTGCATCCCAAACATCTTGAAATCTTCAAAAATCCTATTTAAAAGAATATATTTGAATTATTACATAAAAACAAAACAACACAAAAAAGTTGGCTGAATTTTTTTTTCAAATAAATCCTAAAATAAACTAGACCATATTTGAGAGAGGTAGGAAAAAGAATCAATTCATTTGGAGTTGTGTTTAAAAAGTTATAGACAGTCAAAGTCCTGGTCAAAATCTGATTTTAAAATAAAAATGTAAAAAATGTAAAACGGTTCGATTACTGACCACGTCGAAGGCGTATTTTGAAATTACGCCTCCACTTATCCAGCGTGGACGCGCGGGGTGTCACTGACAGTGGGTCCAGGGGGCCCACTAGTCAGGTTTGACTAGTCTCCCCCGCCTCCTTCCTCCTCTGGCCGAACAGAGGCGGGGGCTCCGGCGACCAACACCGGCGAGCGGTGGCTCCTCGCGGCCTCTGGAGGGCGGGGATGGATCCGCAAGACTGGGGTGGTCCTTCCGGTAGTCGAGGGGGTGAGAGGGATGGAGGAAATCGCCGGCGGCGAGCTCCGCGGCGGAGGAAAGCTTCGGGGGCGAAGTGGTTTTGGGGCCGTGGTGGTTCCCGATCAAAATGGAGTAGGGGGAAGGGTTCAGGGGAGGAAGAGAAGGCTCCTGGTGGAGAGAGTGGAGAGGGGGAGGCCCTGGTGGCGCCGGAATGGCCTGGTTAGTGGCGGCGGCTGGAGTTGCCGGAGAGGGGGAAGACGACTCTCTCCTCTCAATTGACGGCTAAGGGGGCATGAGTGGGATGGCGTGAGGCTACCTGCGTGCGGGTTTGAGCTTGGGGCCTCCTTATATAGGCGGTGGAGGTCGGTTTCGAGGCGGCCGACGATAAGGATGACGGCGAACCGCCCTGCTGAAGCTTGGGCGACGTGGCGGCGACGAGCGCTAGGGGACACGATTGCGGATGAGCACGCACTGTTCTAGGAGGCAGGTGGCAAGCGTTGGCGGCTTGGGCGGCGCCTACACGGCCGGGCCTGCAAGCGGCCGCCAGCTAGCCGCCACGGCCGTCCTGACGGTGGTGCTGTGGGGTGCCAGGTTGGTCAGGGTGGTGTGGCGGTGCAAGGGGACACGACGTGCTGGCTACGGTCGGTCACGGGCCGGATTTGAGTCTTGAGGTGTGTGGCGCGACTCGGGCGCCGTGGGTGCCAAACGACGCCTGGCGCGCCCAGAGCACGCCCGGGACATGCTCGACGAAATGCCAGGGCAGCCTAGAGGTCGCGGTTGAGGCTGGCAATAAACAGGTATAGTCTAGGGTTAGCAATAGAATCAAGGGACTTGGTGGATTGGTCAGGGGCTCAAGTTCACCAAGTAAACTTGAAGTCATGCCAAATCTGGTCAGGCACTCGTGGTGTTTGACAAAATGCCAAAGGCACCTAGGTAGTACTTGGAGTGGCCAAATTCTCCAGATCAGTGTCTCTATGGATGTAAGAGAGGGTGGTGAAGTTGGTTTGCAAAAAGGAGAAACTTGCTAGTGCAAGTTTTGCAAAACTACAATTCTGGACAGGGAGTGAATGGCATCATTACAAGGACCAAAAGTGTTCCAAATAGAGTGCTCCTGGACTTAGGGGTTTTGCAGGGTTGACCACAAGCATGAGAAAACACAAGGTCACTAGAGCAAGAAATAACAGAGTTGCAGTAGAAAACACAAGTTTATGTCCAAAATGAAGAAGAGGCTGTTTCATTCAATTTATCCAAAGAACATCACTATGTTTTTGCATAAAGTTGAATGGCATGCTACCACTGACATCCCATAATTTTGGTGGTGGCTCTAGGTAAAGATTTAATTGGGTTGGAGTGAAAAAATGTCCACTGGACCAAAGAAGAAAAACATGTGAAAAACTCAAAATATGCAATGAAATAATTTTATTATTACACAAAAGTGATCTAGGGGCATCACATGACATCTCCAAAATTTGGTTGGAATATTAGTTAAAGTTATCAACTGGTTGCAGTACAAACAGAGCTCCAAAATTTAAAACAAGCCATTTTAATGATTAAAGCTCAGGGTGAAATAATTTTAATAAATAAATCTACTGATTTAGAAATTGTTTTAATGAGATGGCATAGAAGTCCAATATATTTTGGAAAGCTCCACATGGAAAAGACACCTAATATTAAAAGAAAAGCTCTGAAATCAATGGAAATAAAATTTTTAAAACTCCTGGCAAAATTTTAATATTGAGAACTTGGCTAAATTTCTTGGGTGTTACAATTACTACCCCCCTTAAGAAAAATCTCGTCCTTGAGATTTGCTAAGAGTTAATTTAAATGAATAAGAATTAAAACGAAAGTGGCTACAGTGAGAGCAATAAGTGGTGCAAAAATACAGTGTGGGATACTGGCGCGGTGTTGGAAAAAATCCACGATTTTGGGAAAAAACTAGCGATTTCTACACTGGTCATAAACTTAGAATAAATTCTAAATCTTAGAATACGCTGGTCGCACCCGAGAGCACAGTGCTCTCTCTGGCTGACTGTTGGACCCGGGCCCACGGTCAGCCTCTTCTCCTTCCTCCGGCTCTCTCTTCTTCCTCTCTCCCGCGCGCTCTCCCACGCTTTCTCCACCGGCGACGCCTAGCGCGTAGGGCACCTAGGGCGTACCGCGGTAGTGCGCGGCGCGCTAGCTGCCGGTGCAGCGTGCACTCACCTTGCGGGCCAGTGTGCTGTCGGCACTGCTCGTGGATTCGCCTCCGAACACCGGTGGTCGGGCGACGAGCGGCGCTGGTGGACCTCGCCCACCGTACACCGAGCTCGGGCTTATAAAAACGACCGCGGCATTCTCCTCTTCTTCCTCACACCTGGCCTCTCTCCTCCTTCTCTCTCCTCTGTTTCCGATTGCCGGAGCTCGAGACGAGGCTCTAATGGCGGAGGTGGTGCCGGACTGGTATGTGATCTTGCTGTGCGGAGGGCTGGCAGCGGTGATGGGGCTCTCCGTGCTCCTGTGCACGATGATCCTCGACGATCGTCGCGATGCCGCTACTCGGTTGCTGGCTCTCTGCGGTGGCGGTGACCATGATGAGTAGGTGGAGTGTGCCGGGTGATAACTGTTGTTCGGAGGTGCTTAGTTAGATGCGACACAGTTTGCAAAAAATTTGCAAGCGGTGTATGTGTCCGTGTAATCATGGTGGTGAGTGTGCTGCCGTGGGGCTGCGTGAAATAAATAATCTGTGTCGTGAGAAAATATATGATGCGCAACTCAGGGAAAAGAAATCTCACTCCAGGATTTCTTGCGAGAGAAAACAGTAATACAATAGAGTCAAACCGCGACAGAGCTACTTACATTAATGATATACTCGCTGCGAAACTCGGGGTACTAAGCATAAGTTACAACACATAAATAAAAGTTGCGGTAATAAAAATAGCGGTGTATCTAAATTGAAAACGGTAACTGGACGGGGTCCTGAGAAAACGTTTCCGGTACTGGAATACACTCTTCTTCTATCGGAGGAAGTGGATTGACCAGTCGATGAATGTGTCTCTCCTGGTCGGGCCTCAAAGATTCGCCGATGGCAATCTGAGGATTTAAATCCGCGAGGCTTTGTAGGTAACCCATCACGTGTTGGGTCAAACGTTCTTGAGCGATGACGTATTGGACGAGGTTGGCCAAGACTGGGTCTCTCTCAATACGTCCACCTGGAAAAGATGTTACTCCCCCGGGTGCTGCACGGCTCGGAAAATAATAGTACCCTCATTCGCTGGCATAGGGTACCGCGAATCAAAGGCGAGCAAGTGCTTCATATGCAGCAACTTCTATGGCCATATGTGGGGTTGGCATAGATTTTCCTACGAAGGAGACCTCCGTTGGATCTTGGTTTGGGTTTATGGGCGGGATGTGCACGGCTGCCCAATATCTTGAGGTGGAAGGGGTGATCCTTGATTTGAACAGCTCGTACTGGGGTGGCTGGGTAGCGCCCATGGTATCAAGGGTAAAATCCCACAATATCTTGACAAAACTACCCGGGGTAGCATCCGAGTCCTCGAGATAAATACTAGGGCTCGGCATGGCAAGAAATGGTTGTGAGGATGGTGCACAAGGTGAGGGTGCTTGGCAAGGTCACCGGTGGCCCTTTATATATAGCACCGTGGCTGGGTCATTTATCGTGGTAAAAGCAAAGAATTGGCCGGCTCAGCTCGGGGTCAACCACAGTACACACATCTTACTAAAGTGACGTATCACTGTGGGTGTTGTCGGGGCGGTTTTTGGTGGTTGCGCCAAGGATAGAGAAATCACACTGCATGCTAATACATCCATGCAAGACTACTATATAAAACAGATGCACGATGCCATGCTGCGTTAATTTAAGGGATCACAGGATTACAATGTGAGGATACACGGGGACTCGCCACTACTCGAATGACTTAGTCCACTTTGTTTACATCCAAGCGGGCGTCCCTTGTGGATGTCGAGGCTTCTCCACGGTTCTCACCGCCGGAATTTGCTGGAGAGGGCTGAGGGGCTGCAGGCTCGGGGTAGTGATGATGACCATCGCGGGGATTGTTGACTACAACCCCGTTGGAGTGTGCTCCCAGGAGGCGACGAAGCACTTCTGGGGTCATCAAAGCACCTTGGCTGACGGCTGGGGCTGACCTCAGGGTCTCGATCGGTTGTCCAAACAGCACGACTGGGTTGTCTGCGTTGGGCTCGATCTCCTCTCTTGCTGGGGCTCGATGAACCAACTCTCCACGAGCTGCGATCAGATCAATGGTGATTTGATCGAATAGGTCCTCCAGTGCACTTACATAGCGCACTAGGTGCAGCAATGCCGGATCCGTCTCGTGATCTCCGTTGGCAACTTGGGGTGGTCTACCATACCCTTCACGCCTGGTAGTAGTGGAACGAGCGACGATTAACTATGGGCGACAGTGTGCCTCGAGATGAACTATAGCCTCTCGAGCAGCTAGTTGGATGGCTTGTGGCTCAAAGGAAGTTGTCCTTCCGGTGAACTCAGAGGCGCTGGTGCAGACCCCTCACCGTAGATATGCAAAGGGCCCAGAATTGATGGCTCTCACCACTTATGGGTCCTTGGTACACAACATATTCGGGTGGCTCTTCTAACGATAGGCACGACGGGTGAGGTTTATGCAGTATGGTCACAAAACCTCCCAGGTTGGTTGTCAGTAGTCTCATGGTGCACTACGGGACCAGGCATTGTGGCTTGGTTTTGGGGTAGCGGCTGTGCTGGGCTGGGTTGAGGCGAGCGTGTCCTTTTTATAGAAAAAGGTGACGGAGTCTTCCTTCGCACGCTTGCGAATGAGACGCCTTTGGTGCTGATCACTGGTGGGTGATAGACGGGCTAGGTTGATAGGTTGGGCACCGACTGCCAAAAGCGTCGGGTCACTGTGTGGCTATCTTGTGCGAGAAGCTTGGCTGAGGTTTTGGTTATGGCTTGGTGGGTTGTTAGCCTAAGTTTATTGACCTGGCTAAGATAGGATTAGCCAATGGTCAGCCTGGCTCGATACCAAGTCTGTGTGGCGACCGATTCTCCCGTGTTAATCCTGAAAAATGGCCCTTGTGCTTACCAGCCCCTGTGATAACTGTTAGTCGATAAGGCACCAACTTGATACAGAAATTCCAAGCAAAATACAATATATGTAGTACAAGACCATTCTGGTCTGTGAGTACAACAAATGGTTCTAAAGGTTGATGGCGGAAGCGGGTTATGAAACATCCTCGTCTATGGGACTCCATTTCCCACAGGAACAACTGACCAGGTTAACTCTTATCTTCGTGAGACTGCTATCACCATTGCCTAGGTTCCGGGGCTGTCATCGCAACGCTCCTCTCCAAGCAAGAAATCTGGCCAAGACAATAGCCAGGGACAAGCCAGTGAGTACTTTGAATGTACTCGCAAACATCATGAACACAGGTATAATATAACAATGATGTGCTGAAAATATTTTATGCTCAGGGCGTCAGTCACAAAAGATAAATAAAACGCTGATACGTGCAAGCATGTTATTTGTGAATATGCAATAATATGGCAGTATTAAAATTATGAAATAAATAACATAAAGAACTTCAAAAGAAATGCCACAATCGGGCGTCTGAGCGACACCGCATAAAGGGCTTTAAAAGAAATGCCACAGTCGGGCGTCTGAGCGACACCGCATAAAGGGCTTTAAAAGAAATGCCAATGGGCGTCTGAGAGACACCGCATAAAGGGCTTTAAAAGAAATGCCACAGTCGGGCGTCTTAGCAACACCACATAAAGGGCTTTAAAAGAAATGCCATAGTCGGGCGTCTTAGCGACACCGCATAAAGGGCTTTAAAAGAAATGCCATAGTCGGGTGTCTTAGCAACACCACATAAAGGGCTTATAAATAAACAAAAACAATGCCGCAGTCGGGCGTCTGAGCGACACCACATAAAGGGCTTATAAATAAACAAAAACAATGTCGCAGTCGGGCGTTTGAGCGACACCGCATAAAGGGCTTATAAATAAATACAGTGAATATCCAGGAGGTAGAACCATCCCAGGGATATTCGATAATACCAAAAAAAAAGTATTACGGGTTAGTCCACATCGAAAATAATAATCATAATTTATCACAAGTCACAATCGTGATTCCAGGTTTAACAGTTTCACCTCCGAAGACCGACACTAAGACCGACACTTGACCCATCCTGCATCGTAATCCTTAACCATGGACACGGCTATTCAATAGGTTTAATCTCTGCAGAGGGTGTACTCTTTGCCCACGAGTAACGGATTCCTTTAGTCCATCGGGACTAATTCCGTCTACGGTCTTTTTGTTGAAAACACACCTAACTTGCACACACCAGCTTAACTCACATGTGTATGGAATCACCCACGACACCTGTTAAGCAAAACTCTAAGTGGGGAGGCTACAACCTCGACGTAACATGGGATCACAAAATTTATACTGCACAGCATAACCGGGAGCTACCCCTTCGGCTACAACCGAAACACCCATGCTCCCGGACCCGATCAGATGACTATCGGATGCCTCCAAAGATCTTCCACCACGGCCTCTCTGCATGCAGTGTGTGCTAGGAGAGGGGTTGACAACTTACTGAACCGTACCCTACTTAATGTAGAGACGAGTGGTAGTACGAAGCAAGTATGGGGTTTACTGGCACAATACTCGATCTAAGGTCGACTCAGAAGGTTGTAATATTTCCTGCATGATTAGCATAACAATGCATATATTTCAAATAACAGATGGAAACATCACGCGACATACCCCTCATGCCATACCGGACATGACCGTCTCGACGGAGGATTAGGGACAAGACCGTGTCTACCCAAGACAGAGGCCTTCCCGTCTTCCCTTCCGGTATGCATGAAAGACGTATGACGGTGATTTCCATCACAAATCATGTCAACTTCATTAGCATAAACTCATTAATATGCACCCATGAATAGGATCACATCCTCACATAAAATGACGCATGTATATGTCGGGGTGGTGTTGCCACCGTGCTATGCAACACACACAAAATTTCACCAGGGTTCAGAATGCTTGCCTGCAGGTCATGGGAAAGAAGGGTGCATCCAAAACATCTTGAAATCTTCAAAAATCCTATTTAAAAGAATATATTTGAATTATTACATAAAAACAAAACAGCACAAAAAAGTTGTCTGATTTTTTTTCAAATAAATCTTAAAATAAACTAGACCATATTTGAGAGAGGTAGGAAAAAGAATCAATTCATTTGGAGTTGTATTTAAAAAGTTATAGACAGTCAAAGTCCTGGTCAAAATCTTATTTTAAAATAAAACAGAAAAAACAGAAAAACGGTTCGATTACTGACCACGTCGAAGGCGTATTTTGAAATTACGCCTCCACTTATCAAGCGTGGACATGCAGGGTGTCACTGACAGTTGGTCCAGGGGGCCCACTAGTCAGGTTTGACTAGTCTCCCCCGCCTCCTTCCTCCTCTGGCCGAACAGAGGCGGGGGCTCCGGCGACCAACACCGCGAAGCGGGCGGCTCGCGCTCCTCTGGAGGGCGGGGATGGATCCGCAAGACTGGGGCGGTCCTTCCGGTAGTCGAGGGGGTGACAGGGATGGAGGAAATCACCGGCGGCGAGCTCTGCGGCGGAGGAAAGCTTCGGGGGCGAAGTGGTTTTGGGGCCGCGGTGGTTCCCGATCGAAATGGAGTAGGGGGAAGGGTTCAGGGGAGGAAGAGAAGGCTCCTGGTGGAGAGAGTGGAGAGGGGGAGGCCCTGGTGGCGCCGGAATGGCCTGGTTAGTGGTGGCGGCTGGAGTTGCCGGAGAGGGGGAAGACGACTCTCTCCTCTCAATTGACGGCTAAGGGTGCACGAGTGGGATGGCGTGAGGCTACCTGCGTGCGTGTTTGAGCTCGGGGCCTCCTTATATAGGCGGTGGAGGTCGGTTTCGAGGCGGCCGGCGATAAGGATGATGGCGAACCGCCCTGCTGTAGCTTGGGCGACGTGGCAGCGACGAGCGCTAGGGGAAACGATTGCGGATGAGCACGCACTGTTCTAGGAGGCAGGTGGCAAGCGTTGGCGGCTTGGGCGGCGCCTACACGGCCGGGCCTGCAAGCGGCCGCCAACTAGCCGCCACGGCCGTCCTGACGGTGGCACTGTGGGGTGCCAGGTTGGTCGGGGTGGTGTGGCGGTGCAAGGGGACACGGCGTGCTGGCTACGGTCGGTCACGGGCCGGATTTGAGTGCGGGGTGTGACGCGGCGACTCGGGCGCACGTGGGTGCCAAACGCACGCTCTGGGCATGCCCAGAGCACGCCCGGGACATGCCCGACGAAATGCCAGGGCAGCCTAGAGGTCTCGATTGAGGCTGGCAATAAACAGGTCTAGTCTAGGGTTAGCAATGGAATCAAGGGACATGGTGGATTGGTCAGGGGCTCAAGTTCACCAAATAAACTTGAAGTCATGCCAAATCTGGCTGTGCACTCAGGGTGTTTGACAAAATGCCAAAGGCACCTAGGTAGTACTTGGAGTGGCCAAATTCTCCAGATCACTGTCTCTATGGATGTAAGAGAGGGTGGTGAAGTTGGTTTGCAAAAAGGAGAAACTTGCTAGTGCAAGTTTTGCAAAACTACAATTCTAGATAGGGAGTGAATGGCATCATTACAAGGACCAAAAGTGTTCCAAATAGAGCATGCTCCTGGACTTAGGGGTTTTGCAGGGTTGACCACAAGCATGAGAAAACACAAGGTCACTAGAGCAAGAAATAACAGAGTTGCAGTAGAAAACACAAGTCTGGTCCAGAATGAAGAAGAGGCTGTTTCATTCAATTTATCCAAAGAACATCACTATGTTTTTGCATAAAGTTGAATGGCATGCTACCACTGACATCCCATAATTTTGGTGGTGGCTCTAGGTAAAGATTTAATTGGGTTGGAGTGAAAAAATGTCCACTGGACCAGAGAAGAAAAACATGTGAAAAACTCAAAATATGCAATGAAATAATTTTATTATTACACAAAAGTGATCTAGGGGCATCACATGACATCTCCAAAATTTGGTTGGAATATTAGTTAAAGTTATCAACTGGTTGCAGTACAAACAGAGCTCCAAAATTTAAAACAAGCCATTTTAATGATTAAAGCTCAGGGGAAACAATTTTAATAAATAAATCTACTGATTTAGAAATTGTTTTAATGAGATGGCATAGAAGTCCAATATATTTTGGAAAGCTCCACATGGAAAAGACACCTAATATTAAAAGAAAAGCTCTGAAATCAATGGAAATAAAATTTTTAAAACTCCTGGCAAAATTTTAATATTGAAAACTTGGCTAAATTTTTGGGGTGTTACAGACCGACCTGTGAATTCAGGCTCTGCCATGCCTTTACCGCATCATGCTGACGCCCTGCACCGACATTGACTTCGGCGCCAGGCCATATTTCTTTTATTACTCACTTTGCATAAATTATTTATTATGCAACATTTTTTTAATTATTACTATTATCCCGGTCTGCACTATTTTTTGTGCGCAGGAAAATGATCCAGCCGGACTATATCCTTTGGCGTCACCTCGGCTGGACGGGGGGCTTCGCCAACACTTCACTACCCCATGCCGGGGACTTCGGCATCACTCTGCCGGCCTGCATTGACCGTGCTATGTCACTACTTCGGAGTGCCGAGCTCTTTGCTCCGCCAGCTCGGGACCGGCTTGGGGGATGGAACCTCGTCCCGCATCAATACCGAACACATTAACCAGCTAAGTTGCCTTCATGCTCAAAGTTTTAAATTTTTAATTCATGTTCGGTTCGACCAAGCATTATACTTTTTTTTGGAAAAAAGTTGCTTGTAAAAGTTTCCTTGTCCAAACTTTGTTTGTGACGCACAAATTCAAATACCCCGTTTACTTGGGGGCTCCCTTGCTGGAGCTTTTCCTCTTGCATATGATTATACTTGTACGGCTTCGTTCCTTGTTCGTGTATTACGCCACAATATGCACCATATTGACCTAAGTGATTTGCAAGCTAGGTTGCCTTGCTCCTGTGTTTACCCCTACGTTCCCGATTGTTCAGCTAGGGAGTAAAGGGAGCACCTCTACGATTGCCATGATCGGGTTACCCGAGCCGGACCTCAGACTGGGTGAAGCCGAAAGCTAGCGCTCTTACTATTTTCAATTATGGTCGGCACACAACGGAACTCATGAGTACAAAAAATCTATTGCACAAGTCTCATATTAACAATGAGCACCGAAGAAAGGTATCGGTGGGGGTACTATTTTCTTTGAAGATGCTGCTTACCTTCGCATCAAGAATATAGCATAAGTTCCTCGAGCGCTTTGTCTGTTACAGCCTTATGACCTGATTGCCTGGTTATCGGAAACACCGTCGATATTCTCGATAGGTGGAGTACATAACACTTTTCGGTCCTTGACCGAAGAGGGAGAAGCCGACGGTCGGTTAAGACGCGTTTAAAGTTCGGGTGAACATAGATATGATATAAGTACTTCGGTCCATACAATCATTCTTTTACCCAAGTCACTTGGGGGCTCTTAAATTTATGTGAGCTATGTTATAATAAGTGTTCTTCTTATTAGTTGTTGCAAAGTCTTTTTCTATCACTCCTTTCTCGATGCAAGTGTGTGGTCAGTAGCCGAATAGCCTTGCTTCTCTCTAAATCCGCTCGAGTGCAGTTTGCTAAACTAGCCTCGAAGAAGCACTCTGCTTTCGGGATAAGGAGGTTGAAGCCGTAGGCTGACCCGCTTGAAGTCTTGAGATAGGATGTGTCACGTTAAAGCACGGCAGAAGCACCTTTTTAAAAAAAATTCCAATTTTCGGATTGGCACCGAACACTTGATCTAGTTCGGACATTAAACTTTTGAATAAGTTTTTTGGCTTTTCGATCCTATGGCACTTTTAAACTATTTGTGCGTTTCCAGCATTAGTCTCGCATTGCAATGACGGACACCTTTAGGGATTCGGCAAAAACATTCTCGGACATTGCTATATATGCATCGGTTTCGAATTGTGTCTTTGGTCAATAGTTGGGCTGTTCGCTCCTCCGCTTGCCTCCTACGCCCGCTTTGTTCGGCTAGGGCGCAGAAGAGAGAACCATCGTGATTGTGCTTCCAGCTCGCATGGTTAAGCACCTCAGAGAAGGACGAAAACTGACTGTCACAATAGGCGTAAACTGGTCAGCGATCCGATGACTATGTTGAATGACGGGCCGTTCATAACATTGGCCGAAGTGTTTACGGCTTGACCTCGGATGTCGCCGAACACTAACTAGGGGCTCATAACTAGCTTCCCCAGGTTAAAGCTACTATGACTAAGCGAAAGTTATAAGACCCGCATATCTGATTGCCTCGTTTCCGCTAACACAACCGCCTTCGGGCACCGAGACATCGGCTAAGGGTTGCTTTGTTATTGCGGAAACACCCTGCGTAGTATCTACAAAGGGGTAGAAGCCGAAGATGGGCCACTTTCAACTGATAAACGGTCACAATGGAGTCAAAATAATGATGTAAAGTACTTGGATACATAGAATCATTACATATAATCTATGATTTTACTCTGGATATCGATCCTTAATTCGCCACCCGTGCCCACATTAAGGCTCGGGGCTACTGGCTTTGCACTCATTATCTATAAATATTAAAGGGCACATCGATCCTCGATCTGGTGTTGCCACCCGACCAAGATCTCGGGGCTACTGCATTGCTTATTCAATGCAGTAGAATTCAAAGTGCTCGTTGTTCGGCTTGACCGAACTATGCGCATGCATGTCTTCGGACAATAATAGGTACCATATGGACCTATCCGCATCAAGCTAGTACATTGTGGCGACTTCTCACGACCCTCTCTCGGGGCCCGCTCACGATCACTATTATCTCTAATATATTACACTGCATTTTTATTCCTATGTATGCTGCCGAAGCTAGGAATTGATCCTCGTGCCGATTTCGCGCATCGACTGAAGTCTCGAGGGCTCATGGGGACAGCGGTTTTATGCTTGCCTTCAGTGCATCTCGGGTTTTAGACTGATACAGACCTTGAGGGCTACTGGATATACATCGACAGAGAATAAACTGCACCAGTTAATATTCACAAAAAATGAGCCCGCGGTCGGGGTGGTGCACCACCTTGGAAGCAGTCCGGCATAAAGCTCGGGCGCTAGCGGCTAGTTCCATAGAGGGCATTTCCGGCATTAAGCTGGGCTAAACTCCTTCAACCTTTTTGTACCAAGATGATGTATGACATCTTGGATATAGTCCGGCGTTGGAGCTCGGATACAGTCCGGCGCTGGAGCTTGGACACAGTCCGGCGTTGGAGCTCGGATACATTTCGGCGTTGGAGCTCGAAAGCAGTCCAACATTGGTGCTCGGCTGCAAAGGATACCTCGAATGCAGTCCGGCGTTGGAGCTCGGACGAAGAGGACACCGCCTCCCGGAACAACTTCAAACCCGAGGCGTGGCATAAAAATAACGAGGCATTGATAAAGGCCGGAAACTTAAAGGGGCTCCTCGGATACCCGACGTGTAAACTCTTCGGATGCACTTCGGCGATCCTCAAGATCGAAGACGAGAAGATTTGTCGAACCAGTTTTCAAGACCGACGACCAAAGATGAAGAACAGTTCGGAAGAATCGAGGAGCGTCCCTAACTTGAAGACCGATTCAGGGGGCTACTGACGGTGTCCTGGACTAGGGGGTACTCACCACGTCATCTCCCAATCTGTTAGATTGGGGCAAGGACCCCCATGGCCGTATACTCATGGGCCAGTCCGGACAGCTGCCGCATACGAGGAAGATTCCACAAGACTTGGCAATCAAGACAAGGACTCCTCCCCCACCGGCGTATTCGGCTAGGACTCTTGTTATGCTGGGCCTCTGGTGCATTATATAAACCAAGGCCAGGCTAGTCGATAGATGATATACAACAATCATACCATAGGCTAGCTTCTAGGATTTAGCCTCTACGATCTCGTGGTAGATCTACTCTTGTACTACCCATATCATCAATATTAATCAAGCAGGAAGTAGGGTTTTACCTCCATCGAGAGGGCCCGAACCTGGGTAAACATCTGTGTCCCTTGCTTCCTGTTACCATCAGCCTTGACGAACAAATCGGGACCCCCTACCCGAGATCCGCCGGTTTTTACACCGACAGCGGCCGCCTACAAAGAGGGCGATGAAGCGGGCGAGGCGCTGTTTGGCGAGACCGAGGATGAGGCAGAGGACAATGCTGGCTCCGACGAGTCCCTGCTCCACTGATGTTGACGAGGCCCTGCTCTGCCGAGGCCCCGCGGCGCCAACAACGAGGCAGAGGACACTGCCGGCTTCGCCGAGGCCCCACCCCGCCGGCAACGAGGGGAAGGATTTCCCCCACTCCACCCACTGGCAACGAGAAAGAGGACATCGCCGGCTCTGCCGAGGCGCCACCCTGCTGCCAACGAGGTCGCGCCACATAGAAAACGAGGAAGAGTAGAACACGGTAGGTCGCCGCCGCTCGGGTCCAAGTAAAGCCACCGCTGCTACCCTCCGGTTGCTGGCACTGAGCTGTACATCATGGAGCAATTCTATGATTACAGGATGATTGAAGAGCGCTCCGTGGTTGAGCAAGCTCAAGAGATACAGTCATTTGCTAGAGAACTTGAGCACTTCTATGCTACCGGACAAGTTTGTTGCCGGAGGTATCATCACTAAACTTCCTCCTTCGTGGATCTCATTGGCACTCTTGATGTGGAAGAAAAGGCGAGAGCAAAGGACACACGTGCTCGAGGAATTGAGGGAGGATCTAGTGCCAATCTGTTACAGAAGAAGAAGTTCCAGCCCCACAAGTTCAAGAACAAGGGCAAGTTTGATGGTAAAGCAAAGTTTGATGGGAAGAACAAGGATGTGCAACACACGAACTTCAAGAAGAAGAATGACAAGAAGAAAGGTGTTTGTCATGCGGGGATCCTGATCATTGGGCTCCTAGTTGCCCTAATATCTATGACAAGCTAGGCGGGTTGACCACTGACGGCCGGTTAGCTTCTTGGCGGCGACGTGGAGTCGGAGAGCTATGTTGGAGAAGGACGCTGCTTCTACTTAACTGCTGGTGCAGTTGGCTGACTGACACGTGGGCCCAACAGGCATCTGGGCCACATGTCAGTTACGCAACTGCACCTGCAGTTAAGTCACTGAAGCTTCTGTTCGGCTCAGCCGGACACAGGTGGGTAGCTTCGGTTAATTAATTCCCTTTTAGTTGAAGAATGTATGAAATGTAATGAAATCTGGCATGTTTATATGAAATCCGACCATGTATGAATGAATTTATTTCGATTAGTTCAATTCTTGTATCACGGCATTGGATGAACATGCAAAACAATACGTACTAGCATTATTCCTGTGGTGATCACCTCGCTTTGCGATAGTTTCACATGTACTCCCTCCGGTCCTTTCTAGTCTGCATACAAGTTTTGTGTGCAGTCAAAGTATCTCTACTTTGACCAATCTTACAGAAAAAAGTATGCACTTTCACAATGTGCGAAGTAAAAAGGAACAGAAGGAGTACAAAGAGTTTGAGCAGCTTTTTAGCGTTCCTGTACATTGCAATCAAACACACAAGCCTGGCAATTCATAGAGAACATTCAAAACAATCGATGATTATGCATCTTAGTGATTCACATGTCAGAGCCAATATTTACTTCACAACTAAAGAAAAAATGGATCGACGCTGCTGACAGCATAGGGCGTCCCATTCGAAAATATCAAACGCATGTCTTCTTGCTAAAATCAATGAGCAAAATTTGACAAGGTTGTCCCATTCCAATATCAAATGCCTACGATTGTGGAATGGGCAGGGTTTGCCATCAGTTTGGACATTGACATGGCACCTCGTGCTAAATAAACCAGCTGTTCTTCTTGTGCAGTTCCACCAAAATCAACCAAATTCGCGCGGAACCTCCTTTCTTGTGGTGGAAATGAATGATTTGATGTATTCATGAACATTTTGTGCAGTTCCCATTGAAATCAAGCTGAGCACCCCTGTTTTCACAAATACAAAAAAGTGATTAGTATAAAGCAAACTGTACTATGAATTGACAGTTTAAACAGGCACCTACATGGTCCATGTAGAGCACACTTTTAGAAAAATGGAACTCACCGGAAAGAATCCTAGAAGAACATTGTACTCGCGCATCACATCAAGAAAATGGAGATTTGTCAGTCCTTCTGAGCTGAAGTTAGTTTGGTCTTGTGGGGGGGGGGGGGGTAATGTAACCATCCTTCAACTGCTCCTTCTGATGAGAAGATAGACAGGGCTTCTTCATCCTGGCATAATCGGAACTAGTCACTTCACGTACTCCATATTCTTCTTCAGAGGAGGATGATCCTGTTGTGCAAAGACAAGAGGACAACTAAATGCTAGCATCCCTGTTTGCTCGAAAAAAGGAAAGGAAATATTTAAAACAACACAGATGAAGCACTTCTCAAGGACAATACCACTTTTTGATGACAGTATCTAAATAGTAGCACAACACCAATAGAGATGACAAAGCTCAATCATATGGATGAAATCAGTGGGCGAGTACCAACCTTTGTCAGGAGGCTTATTGTGTAGAGCATACAGATGAAGCACTTCTCCGGAACCATCTATTGCTATCTACTGTGGTGGCCATGCTTACTATATACTCCTCGATTAGTTTAATGTTTCCAACATCTTCTTGTGTAGTTCCACTAAAATATATGGTATCTTCAAAGAAGATCCCTGTTTGCACAAGTAGAGATAATTACGTATTACATTAAGAGTGGCATCAAATTAGTGGCAAAACAATTGCTCGTTCCACCCATAGCAACAAATTAAGATGGAAAACTATATCATTACTTGTGTCACTACAGTTCCAGTGCTTCATTACAGCACTGGGAGTTGATTTTTGTTTTTCTTCCGCTTGTTCTTCCCCTTCATCACTTGGTTCGATAATGCATAAGCTTCGCCTTCAATGTAAGATTTGGCATGTCAATTAGGTTGCACAAGTATAGCACTAAACAATGACATTAATTTTATGATGAAAGTGGCAAAATACAGGCCAACAGTTGTGAAATATCCTTATCTTACCTCAATGTGATATTACGGTGCACATACAGATTGGAAGTCTTGTCTCCATTTGTGCAGTTCACTAAAATCAAGCAACATTACCGTACAAGTAGCACAACATATGAAAGCACACTGCAGAATCATGTGAAAGAAGGCTAGTACTGACCTCTCATGACGCAGAATTCAAACAACTCACAAGAAGAAGATCTGAACCAAATTTGCCAACACGGATAGGAAGTAAGATCTCCTCTTGTGCAGTTCCACTAAGATCAAGCAATCAAGCAACGTTGTCGGTGTGAATTTTTGGTTGAACTGCACAAAACACTCTTAAAACAAAAGTGTTTTGTGCAGTGCAACAAAAGGTCACAATGGCAATGAGGTGAAGTAGATAACCCTGTTTACACAGAGGTGCAAAGGAAACAACTAGTGGTCAATAACGGTGGATGACACAGAAGCCAACAAAAAGAAGCATCTACCTTATCTAAATGGGAAAGAAAGCAAGACAGTAGCATTTCTCAAACGATGGCATTGATTAATATTAACAGAGAGATTATATTAAGAATAAAATTTGTTAAACATGTAATTTGCTTTTAACTATGGCATTGCATCAATTTTCCAGCGGCTTTATTAGAGGGTGTTTGTTTATAGGGACATTTTGGTGGAGGGACTAAAAAAAATCCGTGTCAGTCCCATCTAAACCAAACAAGAGGGACTTTTATGGACTAAAAGCGGGCATTTGGGACTAAAGAAAGAAGACCCCGAGGGAGAGTCTTTTGGGACTTTTTCCAACAGTTGCCCCTGCCATGCATCGCACCTTGTCTCTATTAGTTCATTACTTGGGGTAACATGGTCTTTTAGCATGTCATTTAATAACCTCTAGTCCATGTTTAGTCCCTGGAACCAAGCAGGTAGGGACTAGGGAGTTTTTAACCAAACAGGGCCCTAGATCAACAACAACTAAAGAGTTGCACGGGACAGTGGATGCACCAGCACCATGTGCATCTACCGATGTACTGGGGTGATGCACAATCTGTTGTAACAAAGAACAAACAACCAAGGAGCATATTTGTGTTGGTCCCAGTTTTGTTATCTTTAGACACCTTTCCCTATGTGAGCGCAGCAAATCTAGTCCTGCTCAAACTCTACTACCTTGTCCCCCTTCCTTTTCGACCAATGTGTTGCATAAATCAGTTTGTTACACATGTGTGTACTCCGTTTGTCATTGTTTTCCCTTTTCGACCAACGTAGGTGCTGGATAGCCAGTCTGTACTAGTACTTTCCCCCTTCCTTTCCTCTTTGAACCACATCCTAGATTTATGCTATACAACTTTCCCCACAACTTCCCCCCATTCCTTTCCTCTTTGAACCACGCCTTAGATTCATGCGATACAACTTTCCCCACTACTTTCCCCTTCCTTTCCTTTTTGAACCACGTCCTAGATTCATGCTTTACAACTTTACCCACTACTTTCCCCCTTTCCTTTCCTCTTTGAACCACGTCCTAGATTCATGGTATACAACTTTCCCCACTACTTTCCTGTTTGATCCAACACCTAGATTCGAGTGCAGAAGCGGAAAAAGCCCACATGCAGCTAGAGCAATGCATGTGGAATAAGTAAATTATACCTTAAGGTTCTTGGGGTGTGGTTCGGTGAGCGACCGGAGGCTGTTCGGCCCACACTATGTACGACGACGAAGAAGAAGGGGTCGGAGGCCCTCCCGCGCCGCCACTGGGTGAAAGTGAACAGCTGTGCCGGTAGTGGATTCCCTCCCTCACAGACGGCGACAGGGTTAAGCCTCCTTCCCTTCCCGGCGGACGGATCCTGCCAGCTCTTTGACCAGCAGTGAGGGGAGAGAGAGAGGCCAATGAAGTCTTGTTTAGATCTGGAGAGGGTGAGAGAGTGTGAAGAGAGCAACTACAAGCAGACCACCAGTGAGGGGAGAGAGAGAGGCCAACGAAGTCTTGTTTAGATTTGGAGAGGGTGAGAGAGTGTGAAGATAGCAACTACAAGGCTGAGGCTGCAGCGTGTATATATATACTGGAGAGTATGTGAAGAGTGCAAACTCTAGAAAGCAAGCGCTGAGGCTGTAGCTGATCGTATAGCTCCGTATCATCCATTTTGAGCAGTCAAAGAATCCTCCTGGCACGAATTATGCTCAAGTGTAGTTATCGAACCCGAGACCTCAAGTTTGATGAGCGAACAGGCTAACTAGCTACACAACCCTCCCGTTATGTTCATCGAGAGGAAAATAACCTTTTATACATTCCTGCATTCATGTGACAAGCATGCCGTGTTTTTTGTGTGTGGGAGTCATTGGGATTTAAATCATAATCGTGTCATGTGGCTTTGGTGGTAAGACTATCCATAGTGGTGCAGAAATAATGCAGCCTTAGTCACCTTACCTCTCTCCACGTAGTATGTTGGGTCCCACCAGTCAGAGGGTGAAACAAACAAATTAATAAGAAAAATTAAAAGCGCCAACGGTGTATCTTACCTCACACATCTCACTACTGCTCGAACACCTTGTCCAATTGATCCTCCGCTTGCTCACGTACTATTTTAAGTGAATCCTTATTATAACATGCACACAATTTTGGGCACTTGTATTCAACCTAAGTCAGTGTGCCACCATATCTCATACGACTCCCTCCGTCTAGGTGTAATAAGTAACGTTAGAAGGTGCAGCGGGACCAAGGTGCAAGCAGATTGGAGGAGAGGACAAACTTCACCGGTCATTCCTCCAATCAAAGCCCTGATTTCTATCTCTAAACACAACAATTAATCCAAACAACTAAGATATGCCGTTTTAGCTACCATGCAGGGCTACGTATTAACTCGCATGCAAGGCGACTTTGATTTCTTGACTGATCAACGCGTAGTTGCGCTCCATGCATTGGGTTTCCGGCGGAGATAACAAGGCAGAGTAAGGAGCGTTTGGTTACATTGCTTAGGCTGGTCATAGTGGTGAGTAACTTGGACTAACATGCATATGTTACTAGTCTATGTTACTACTACGCGAAGTTTGCTGTCGGAAGCGAGCCGATCTGGCTCTCCTGAGCTAGCAAGGTTTTTCTAGCCCACCCAAGCTAGCTGTCCCACAAAATCTAACATATTTTAATAGTTCCAAACGCCTAACCTTGCCCGGCTATGCTATAAGCTGTTCTTGCTAAGGATCCAAATGCTCCCTAAGTAACAACGCTCGCTAGCAACGAGGCCAGGAGGGGATTGAGATGCGAAGTTAATGGACGACGCCTAAACATTTTGGGAATATCTGATTTCCATAAGATGACTTAACACCTACACGGAGGGAGTACTACTCCTCAGTCCAGGTTTGATGGAATATTCGTCACCTCTTCGCTTCTTGTACGTACTCCATTTGTATCTCACTTCCTGTGGCTTCGCACTCGCACGATTTTCCTATTCTATGAACCTGTGTGTGCGTGTGCGTGTGTGTGTGTGTTAGAGAGAGCGACAGATCGACCTACTCCTACAGAGATGGTGTGTAGTGTACGATTTTAGCCGTGAGAGTCGGTGCATCCTCTCGTTTCTGGGCGTCAGGTAGGGACAGGCGGACAGCTGCCATGCCCGCTCCTGACCATCCTGGCCCACCCAAAGCCTCTCCATCGCCCGTGCGCGCTTCCCGCCCGAAACGGTCAGCGCCGCTCCACAGAATCGGTGCCGCATTCATGCCCGGGCAGAGCGGACGCAACCTCTCACTGGCGCCTGTGTTGAAGGGAGAAGCGATTCAAGAGTGATGGTTGCTTCGTCCGTCCAACTTACTGCTGGGTCTATGTGATTTGACGGCTCATTGGTCATTATTACTGAGGTGGTAGGACTGCTGGATGTCCAACGCTTTCGGCGAAAGGAGGTACAACTAGATTACAATTTTCTCCATTCTTACAGCGGAGGAGTGAAAGAGAAGTGAAAACACGCAGGCACAGTGATTACATGGCCCACCTCACACTATCACCATATTTTCTGGACACAGTGCGACACCTAAATCTTTACATAGTACTCCCTCCGTTCCTAAATATATATGTCTTTGTAGAGATTCCACTAGGTGGACTACATACGGAACAAAATGAATGAATCTACACTTAAAATGCATCTATATACATCCGTATGTGGTTCATGGTGAAATCTCTACAAAGACTTATATTTAGGAACGGAGGAAGTACTAGTATAGTAATGCATCGTAATTTATCAATGAGATAGTACAATGCTATGAAGCTTCCGACACATTACATGTATCTTGCGTCCAAGGTTGCCCGTTGCAACATTTCATCAAATACAAAGGAGACTAACATGCATGCTATTGCATCTCCATGATTGACAGATCATAGCAAATATGTACTCCCTCCGTTCCAAAATAAGTGTATCAACTTTATGCAGGGGGTGTTTGTTTCCAGGGACTTTTTAGTGTAGGGACTAGAAAAAGTCCCTCTTAGAGACTTTTTAACCAAACAGGAGGGACTACTAGGGACTAAAACTTGCTTTTTGGGACTTAATGAAGAAGACTCTCAAGGAGAGTCTTTTTTGGGACTTTTCCAACAATGCCCCTCCCTGCACCCATTGCCCCGCCGCCCCATGGTGTTGTTTGGTTGTTATTTTTCTGTATACTGGGGGTAACATGGTCATTCAATAACCTCTAGGGAGGGACTAGGGACTTTTTAGTCCCTGAAAACAAACAGGGAAGGACTTTTTAAGTAGGGACTTTTTAGTTGGGACTAGAAAAATTACTAGGACTTACGAACCAAACAGGGCCTCAATATGGACTACATACGGAGCAAAATGAGTGAATCTACACTCTAAAATACGTCTATATACATCAGTGTTTGGAGTATGTACTAGTAGTTCATATTGGAATCTACTAAAGGACATATATATTCAAAAAATATGATAATCTCTCTAACCAAGGTAGTAGGGACGAGGAGTAAACGGAGGGAGTAGTAAAATTTTCTCCTCTTCATGCGAGCCACTTGGCGTGGGCGAGGGCGCGGGCGTAAGGCGTACAATACTACTACTAGTAAGCAAGCTTCACCTCATCCTACGAGCCACCGCGCCCATGGGCGGGGGAGACGGTGTACTAAGCAAGCTTCTCCTCGTTCTGCGAGTTGACGAGACACATCAAAAGTACTACAGTGTATAGAGCCTTGCCTCTAAGGTAGGCCCCACATGGTTTGCCTCTTTTTTAACATAACGCGTCAAGTCGCAATTTGTTTGTTCACCCGTGGTAGATGATCCTCCCTCCATCTAGTGGACAACCAGTACATGTGTCAAATTACCACGTGGGCTGCCTTTTCGTACAGAAATGAGCTCCACCGTGTACCAGCGCGGGTGTGGTTGGGAAAGAGATGGGAGTACGTGCGCCGTGCGTGCACCTCTTCTCTTCGTGTATGTCCCCCACCTACGTGGGTGTGTGTTGAGAGATACAAACCTAGACAAATGGCTTGTGCGTTCGTGAGTGTTTTTTGTTTTGGGGGGGGGGAGGTTGATTTCGTGAATGTATTTGTGGGAATATGTGTCGATGACATCTCAAACAAAATTTTGCATGCAATGTGTGTGAAATGGAGGCCTATCCATATCATATATAGAGGGCCGGGCGATCCACGAGAAGAGAGGGAGGGGTCATAGATATCAATCGAGTCGAAGAGAGGATCAAGTGGGTGGGTGCGAGACCGATGAAGAGAGCCATCGAAATTGTGTGTGTGTGCAAGTCAAAGATATAGGGCGACTGACCTACCAGAACGTCAGAGGGCACATGTCAAGTTTGTGTGTGGCAGGGAGACATGACTAGAGCGCTCGATGTATCGGTGTGTGTGTGTGGGAGGGGGTGGGGGAGGGGTAGGCAGAGGCCTAACTATAGAGGTAGAACGACTCGTATATGTGTTGAGAAGGAGAGACCCAGCTATGTCTTGAGGGAGATCGGTCGACATCCATACATAACTGAAGGACGGGAAATAGGATGGGACAGAGAGAGAGAGAGAGAGAGAGAGAGAGGGAGGGAGAGGGGTAGAGTGCTGGATGGGTGATGGAGTTGCTTCTCGAAGATGGTGGGAGAGGCCTACTAGACAAACTGAGGGTGGAACTGCAATATTATCAATAAGAGTGGGGTTGTGTTTTTGTGTGTACCTGTGCGTGATAGATGTGTCGGGACGCATCCATGGATGATGAAGGGGAACCAGGTGTTTGGTAAGCAAACCTAACTAGATCGGTAGATCAATTGTTGTTTGTCGGAGGAAGGGAGAGACATAACTAATGAGGTAGATACATCGACGCGTGGGGAAAAACGAGTTATAAGGACCTAGCTAGCTATATGTATAGCGTGAGATCGGTCGGTGTACGTCCATTTGTTAGAGGCAAATAAGGCCCGGCGAGACGGATAGACAGAGAGAATGGAGCTAGGAGGTGGTGCGAGAGGCCCAGCTACTAGCTAGATAGGGGGAGTGTTTTGCGGTTGTGATATCGATGAAAAGAGGGGCGAGAGTTTACACATGTGTGGGACCGTATGAGAGGCACGAGGCAAGGACACATAAAGGAGGAGATTGAAGGTGCGTGTGTATGTTGTAGGCAGACATCGCTGGAGAGTTTTATTGATAGGTGTGTGTCGGAAAGGATTTGTGGAGACTGTGGGAGAACGACCTAAAGAAAAAAATATGAATGTGCGTGATGGATAGAATGTTGAGGGAGGGGGAGGGCGAGGAGGGCGTGGCATGCACGATAGGAAGTTAGTGGTAGCTACAAAGGTTAGAGGATTGTGTGGGTGTAAGAGACTAACATAGATCATAATTTGATATGAAAGTGGATTCATATATTTGAATAGGAGATCATAGTATTTTAAACATATGCATGCATGAATATAGAGGTGATACGCGTGTTGTGGTTTTGCACATGTTATACCATAATGTGATAATGCATGGAGTTTGCAACTCACAGCTAAATGTCGAACAATCTAAACCATACTATACATCGAACAATCTCACATTTTATTTGAATATGTGATAATGTGTGGCATTTGCAGCTTACAACTAAATATCGAACAATCTAAACAATACTATATATCGAACATTCTCACATTTTATTTGAATTTTTGGTAATGTGTGGTGTTTGCAACTCACATCTAAATACTTGTAGGAGTAGGGGGCGGGGCACCATACATAATGTGATAAACACATTATACATATGAGACATGGTTTAGATTATGAAGATCTAGCTAGAGCTTGAAATTTACTATGATTTGAAATCAACATAAAGTGGATTCAAATAATCGAGTTCGAGTTCATATAGTACACATAGTTCATATGCAACTCGAGACTAATCATGTGGTGTGCTGTGAAGATAATACACAAACGATGGTTTAACTTGACAACAATGACGATTGTAGATCTGATTAAAATAGAGAAACGAATTCAAATGCTTTGACTTCACAACAATCATTACTGTAGATCTTATTCAAATAGAGAAACAAATTCAAATTTAGTTCATATTGAAGCGGTAGTATATATGTTTGGAATGCACTAAAACATTCATTTGAGTAGTAGGTTGCATGCATTATACACGTAGCGAAATATTTTAATTGAACATAACATGAATTCAAAGTTTTGAATGACATTTGTAGTGCGAATTGATTTGGTACAGTACACGTTAGGCTTGTCCAGAAATTTCAACCCCCACCTTGTTAGCCTGAAATATGTAAGATACATCTTTGTCTCGTTGTGCTCCGACAACACCCTCCATCTCAACCCGCGCCTTGCTATTCCAAAATTATAACGTGCGCGAACTCCCACCTCTTGTGAAATCCTGACACGCGAAATGCCCATGATTCCCCTGAACCGAAAGAACCGCCTCAAATCAGTGGGGGTACTTTCGTAACTTACCCACATTTTGGACAAGCGCATCCCTAAGCCATGGTTCCCCACTCCCATTCCATCCGCCCACCCATTCGTACACCGAGGCCGGGAAAACCCGCGAAGCCCCACACCCTCCTCCATCCGCCACACAGCCGGAGCCTCTTCCCCGATGATGTTGTCCACAACAACACCTCGACGTCCCTCATCCACCGTACCATATGAGGATCCGTCGTCGATCTGGTCGTCCCGCCGGTTCAGCCACCCCGTCCTCCAACTCCAAGGAGCTGCCCCAACGTTCCCCTCGTCTTTCGCGCCACCTCCATTCCCACACCGCCGTCTTCACCTGCACCACCGGAAGAGCATCATCATCACCGTTTCCTCGGATGAAGCTGCGGCCTAATCGGCGCCACCAAAGAGGTTGTACACTAATCGTCGCATTTTCTTCTTGATTCGATCTCACGGTGCTGCCGGCACTCGGTCCCGAGCCGACACGGCGCGGCTCCATCCACGGCGGCGTCGCCGGCCACTTCCTCCACGGTGTCGCTCCCTCGGCGGTGACGTCCACATTAGTAGGAGCTGCTGCTGCTTTAGCTCTCGCTCGCGCTGCTACTCTGCTCTTGATCTCGGTCCCTTGACTTGTCTACTCTTGCTCTTGCTAGCGCTGTTGCTCTCACTCTTGCTCTTGCTTGCGATGCTGCTCCGATTTAGCTACACTTCAGTCGACTGAATCGAATTTTGGGTCAGTCGATTTTCAAGGGGTGGGGGGCTCGCCGGAGTTAAGGAAGAACCAGCAGCAACGGGGGGGGGGGGGGGGGGCTCGCCGGAGAGGTACCCCACTATCTATCATAGGGTTAAGGGTGGGGGAGGTGGTCGCCGGCGGTGGTGGGGCGGTGGCATGGGGATCACCGGAGAAAAAGCTCATCACGAGGGGGGGGGCTAGAGGGATGGCCGGGGCGGAGGCGGACCGGCGGTGGGGAGTGTTTTCAGGGCGGGCGGGGCGGCACACCACCGACCGCGGGTGGCGGCTGTTTGGCCGGTGGTGGCTGGCGGCTCAGGGGGGTGGAGGTTGAAGATGAACTACAGGCCCTTGATTTCGTATCCAACGGCTGCAAAATTGACTGACCAGAGATGAAAAAATCAGTCAACTGACGTGTAGCCTCACCTCCAGCGCGTTCAGTTTCGACAGTTAAGTTCAGTTTTGATAGTTAAATTCAGTTTCGACAGTTAAGTTCAGAGATGAGCGGCTGATGTATTTTACATCTAGCACTTTGTGGTTATGTATTTTACGTCATCTATTGGAGATGCTATTAGAATTCCACTCAGGTTAACCTTGTCTCTCTTGTCCTACTTCAGCCTCGGCGTCGTGCAACTCACCGGAGCTGCTCCAACGATGAAACCCTCCATCACAGCGGAGCAGTACCTCGAGCTCCATCTTCAGACGCCTAAGATCTTCTTCCCCTCCCCCGACATCCAAGTCAGCCGGAGCATCCTCACCGGCCAACCCAATCACGCTGAGCTCGACATGGCTTCGCCAAAGAGGTTGTACACTTGTTGCATCTCTTTTTTACTCTACATGTTATATATATTATCCACCGAGCACACGGAGTAACAGGAAATACGATTATTTTATCCTACTATATGACAAGCAGTGAGGTACCAAGCAACTTAGCTATCCGTGATGGAATCTCTTGAACGCCATCATTATTTATCTCTGCGTGTTTGAGTTGTGCATTTGTCGATGGCCCTGGGAGCTGAGCTAGTAGGGCAGTGGCCTGGATCCAAAGTAATAGAAGTAGCACAAAACATTTTTTTAGTGTAGGCTTTTCCTTGCTCAAGCCTGCCTACTATAATCGCCAGTGCTTGAAAGGAAAAGTGAATGAAAAACATAGGAATTGGAAAGTTTCCTATGGTACTACTTTTCATGAATATGGTGCAAAGGAATGGAGCAAAGGAAAAGCTGTAGGATTTGTTCCTTTAGTGTCTCCTTGAAAGAAAAACCGTAGGAATTTTAATTTCCACTTGTCCTCCTTTTCAAATTCCTATTCATGAAGCACAAGACTAAGAGATAGTAGCATAATAGCATTATAACCATACATTTTCTTGCGGTTTGACTTAATCTCCCATGCTTCTTTGCATTCTGTGTTCTTTCAATTCTTGTGAACCAAACACCCAGATTGGCAGAAATCCTGTGTTTTTAAATTCTCTGTTTTGCACATGCATTCCTATCCTATTCCTGTCTATTTCCTATCCCTGCATTGTTAGAATCCTCAAATTCAAACAAGCCCTTACACAATTACTTCTGTTACAGATATGTGTCAAAGAAAACCTTGTGTGGTTTGTCCACCCCAAATTTCAAATTGCTCCAACGATCAGTATGGCGAATAGACCTCAAACAAGATGATCTACGTGCTCGGTGTCATCCCTGGATCAAGATAATCTTGACACCACACAAGATCGAAGGATTTATAACAGAGTAGCAATCACACACTTATTACAATCGAATGTCTCAAGAGAGAACTTAATAAAATAAATATGGCTTAAGGCCATCTAATAACGATAACAGCGGAAGGCTTGGAAGAATAAGCGAGTCCATCAACTCCAACGGCATCACTGAGTATAGAACCACGACCTATGCACCTTACTCGTCGTCTGAAAAGTCTGCAACCTGAAACGTTGCAGCCCGAAAACGGGCCAGCACATGGAATATGCTGGCAATGTAACACATAGAGGATAATGGAATGAATAAGCTATACTATATGCATATATGGCTGGTGGAAAGCTCTATGGTTACAGTTTTGCATAAAGCCAATTTTTCCCTACTGCAAAGGAATAAATTTATTTAACTATCATGGTGGTTGTGAAACATTGAGAATGGTTGACAAAATTCTCAATCCCAATTAAAAGTACTCATTAACAACCCAACAATATTAATTAGAAGTAACATGATGAGATTCACATGATATCCAAGTACTAGATACTCAAGATGTCCATAACCGGGGACACGGCTAACCATGATTAGTTTATACACTCTGCAGAGGTTTGCGCACTTTTCCCCACAAGACTCGATCGCCTCCGCTTGGTTTCTCGCACTAGACGGTGTTTGAGAGACGGATGACCGAGACATAGTCTTTTAGAAGCGCTAGCACCTTACGTGTGGGTAGACCGTACCAACCTACATCCCCTACATCTGCTAGTCTACCCGTAAGAGTTCGCACAACTTAGTCAACTACGCCAAAGCCCATAATGGCTTGTGGCTGCACACGGAAGTTTCTAGTTTGAATAATCTCATGATCCCTTTGAGCCTGGGTGGCGGTCCGACGAAATACAGGCAAGTCTTGATAGAAACCAGGTGCCTCAATCCACCCAGATGTGTGTTTGAGTTGCCACCTTAAATAAACCATTAAATAACAATCTCACATCTGTCATGGATACACTCACCCAATCCACGTCTACTAGCATAGCATGGCATAATAAGCAAACGTAGAAGTAACTCCCAAGGGTTTGATAATAAAACAGGTAATAGGTACTACCTCAACTACTTCCCATCCCACAATTTAATTAGATCCTAATCATGCAATGTTTGAGGGTAGATCTAATGCATAAAAACTGGGTATGAGAAGAGGTATGATCAAAGTGTTACTTGCCTTGCTGATGATCCGCGAAACCTAGAGACTCGAAGTAACAGGCGGTGCACTCCGGGTATTCTATCGCAGACAAACAAACAAGCATACAATAAGTACTCATCTAATGCACAGGTAAAACTCAAATAGATCTAACCAGATAGTTCAACTTAAGAACTCCGGTTTGCAAAAAGAATCAAATCAAACGGAGCAACGAAAGTCAAACGGCGGAAGAAAATAACTTCGTTTTACTAATCTGGATCTAGGTCATATTTTACAGAAGCAAAAACTTGTTTAAGTAGATTATTCGGAAAGAGGGTTTCGAGATGAAACTCCAGGCGCTTGAATCACCTGATTCCGATAAACGAGCGAAAAGTTATACTAAAACGAAAATCGGATCTGGAATCGCGATCAGAAAAATCGCGGATTAAATCCGAAAAAAGGAAAAACGACGAACGGGTTAACGAACGGACGTTCGTTAATTAGCCTAAACCGAAAAAACCGAAACTAATAAAAAAATAAATAAATAAATAAAACAAAAAAATTGAAATAAAACCGCTCGGTTTTTATAAAAACCGGCACGAAAATCGAGGCGGCGAACCCTCGGAGGCTAAGCATGGCGGCTGACTCAAGACGGCGCACGGCAAGCGGCGGCGGCGGCTAGGGTTTGGCTTGGGGCGGGCAGGCGCTGGTGGGCTGGGCGCCAAGGGTTACGCTTACAAAGGCGCCCGAAGCGGAGTCCCGCACGGCGCAGTATGATGGCGTTTTTTAAATAATTACAGCATGAAAAAATAAAAAGAAGTACTAAATGGACTCCAAAAATCCCGAAATAAATTTTCCCCGGCGTCTAAAATCGAGCCGGATTTAATGAACATTTATTTGGGGCCTAAATGCAATTTTGAAAAACGTGCATTTTTCCTAAATTCAAATAAAAAGGCGAAAAACTCCAAAATAAAATCTTATTTGATTTTATTATTAAATCTTCATTATTTTGGGAAAGTCATTTTATTCCCTCTCTCGCATTTTTGTAATAGAAATAATTGAAGATAAAATAATTAAAATCAAATGATCCTATTTTCAAAATTTGAGAAAGCTCAAATATGAAAATAACGAAACCCCCAACTCTCTCCGTGGGTCCTTGAGTTGTGTAGAATTTCTAGGATCGAGCAAAAAGCAAATGAAAATTATGATATGCAATGATACTCTATGTATAACATTCCAAATTGAAATTTTGGGATGTTATAAACCTACCCCCTTAAGATGAATCTCGCCCTCGAGATTCCGGTTGGCTAGAAAATAGGTGAGGGTGGTCCTTAAGCAAATCTTCCTCTCGCTCCCAGGTGGCTTCATCCTCAGTGTGGTGGCTCCACTGAACTTTGCAAAACTTAATGACCTTGCTGCGGGTGACTCTGCTGGCATACTCCAGAATCTTAACCGGTTTCTCCTCGTAGGTCAAATCATCATTCAACTGAATCGCTTCCAGTGGCACGGTATCTCTCAGTGGTATATCGGCCATCTCTGCGTGACACTTCTTCAACTGAGAAACATGAAACACATCATGAACTCCTGACAATCCTTCGGGTAATTCCAACTTGTACGCAACTTCTCCCATGCGTTCCAAAACACGATAAGGTCCTACAAATCGTGGTGCTAACTTTCCCGTAACTCCAAAACGTCTAACTCCTCGAAGTGGCGATAGTCGAAGATAAACTCTGTCTCTGACTTCGTATTCTGTCTCCTTGCGTTTTGAATCCGCATAACTTTTCTGTCTTGACTGGGCTACCTTGAGCCTATCGCGTATCAACTTTACTTTCTATTCAGACTCCTTAATCAAATCTGGTCCAAACAACTGGCGGTCTCCAACTTCATCCCACAACAACGGGATCCTGCACCTCCTTCCGTACAAGGCTTCGAAAGGGGCCATCTTCAGACTGGTTTGGTAACTGTTGTTATAAGAAAACTCCGCATACGGCAAGTTGTCATCCCAACTTGATCCATAATCCAAAGCACAAGCTCTAAGCATATCCTCCAAAATCTGGTTGACTCTCTCGGTTTGTCCATCACATGCATGGATGAAAAGTTGTGCTAAACTCCAGCCTGGTTCCTAAAGTTTCGTAATCGCCTTCCGAACTTTGAGGTGAATTGGGTTCCTCTATCGTCTGATACTCCTCGGAACTCCATGCAAACATACAATCCTGGTCATGTATATCTTAGCCAATTTGGCACTGCTGTAAGTAGTCTTTACTGGAATGAAATGAGCTACCTTCGTCAAACGGTCGACTACAACCCAAATCGAGTCATAGCCTGAACAAGTCCTGGGCAATCCCGTGATGAAATCCATACCTAGTTTACCCCACTTCCATTCGGGTATAGGCAATGGCTGTAACAATCCTGCTGGTTTCTGATGTTCTGCTTTCACCCTCTGACATACATCACAAACTGCTACGTACTCTTCTATATCCTTCTTCATTCCGGTCCACCAGAAGGTATTCTTCAAATCCAAATACATCTTGGTATTTCCTGGGTGAATCGAATATGGTGAATCATGTGCCTATTGTAGAATCAACTTCCTGATCTCCGGGTCATTGGGCACATAAACACGGTCCTCAAACCATAGGGTATCGTGCTCATCCTCACGAAATACTTTAGCTTTTCCTTCACTCATTCTCTCCTTTATAGAGGCAATCTCTTTGTCAGTCTTCTGAGCTTCCCTGATCTTGTCCATCAGAGTTGACTAAATCTCCAATGCTGCTACATAGCCTCTCGGAACTATTTCCAAACATAGCTCTCGAAGATCCTTGGCTAACTCCTTTGGTATTTCTCCCGTCATTAATGTGTTGACGTGACTCTTACGGCTCAACGCGTCTGCTACAACGTTAGCCTTTCCGGGGTGGTAATGCAATCTCATGTCATAATCTTTGATAAGTTCCAACCATCTCCTCTGCCTGAGATTTAGCTCCTTCTGCGTGAAGATGTACTTCAAACTCTTGTGATCCGTATACACCTCACAATGATTTCCAATGAGGAAATGTCTCCATGTTTTCAACGCATGCACAACGGCTGCTAACTCCAAATCATGCGTGGCATAGTTTAGCTCATGAGGCTTAAGCTGTCGTGAAGCATACGAAACAACTCTTCCCTCCTGCATAAGCACTGCTCCAAGTCCTCTGCGTGAAGCGTCGCAATACACCTCATAATCCTTGGTCTGATCTGGCAGAATTAACACTGGTGAGGTAACCAAACGTTTCTTCAACTCTTGGAAACTAGCTTCACACTCCTCGGTCCAAATGAACTTGGTATCCTTCTTCAACAATTCTGTCATAGGCTTCGCAATCCTTGAGAAATTCTCAATGAATCTCCGGTAGTATCCTGCGAGTCCAAGGAAACTTTGGATCTCTCGAACTGTTGTTGGCGCTTCCCAGTTTGTTACGGTGACAACTTTAGTGGGGTCTACTGCTATACCTTCTCCGGATATAACATGTCCAAGAAATCCAACTTCCTTTAACCAAAACTCACACTTGCTGAACTTGGCATATAACTGGTGTTCTCTGAGCTTCTCGAGTACCAAACGCAAATGCTCCTTATGTTCCTCTTCATTCTTTGAGTAAACCAAAATATCATCAATGAACACCACGACGAACTTATCCAAAAACTCCATAAACACTTTGTTCATCATGTTCATAAAATAGGCAGGTCGTTAGTCGGACCAAATGACATAACGGTGTACTCATACAGCCCGTGCACAGTGGTAAAAGCCGTCTTAGGTATATCCTGCTCTCGAATCTTCAATTGATGGTACCCTGATCGCAAATCGATCTTGGAAAACACCTTAGCTCCTTGCAACTGGTCAAACAAGTCATTGATCATCGGCAGTGGGTACTTGTTCTTAATGGTCACTTCATTCAATCCTCGATAATCAACAACCATTCTTAATGATCCATCCTTCTTCTCCACTAGAAGTACCGGTGATCCCCAAGGCGAAGAACTTGGGCGAATAAAACCTTTATCCAGTAACTCCTTAATCCGCTTCTTAATTTCCTCCAAATCTTGGGCTGGCATCCTATATGGTCTCTTAGATATCGGCCCAGTGCCTGGCAGTAGTTCAATCAGAAACTCAATGTCTCTATCCGGTGGCATGCCTGGGAACTCTTCCGGAAACACGTCCGGGTAATCCCTTACCACTGGTACTTCCTCCTGCACAACTCCTGATAAGGAATTAAATGTGCTCTCCTCGGCTCATGCCGTGATACATACTTGATTCTCCTTCCTTCTGGGGTGGTAAGAAAAATTGACTTATTGGCGCAATCTATGTTCCCTCCATACTTCGATAACCAATCCATGCCTAATATCACATCCAATCCTTGGGATTCCAGAACTATTAGGTCCGAGGGAAATACATAGTGTCCAATCCTTAATGGCAGTCGATCACACCATATACTAGCTAGGTATTCTGCTCCGGGTGAGGTTACTAGCATGGGTGACCTAAGGGCTTGGGTTGGTAATTTATACTTATCCACAAATCCCCTTGATATGTATGAATGCGATGCACCAGTATCAAAAAGAACAACCGCGATAAATGACTTAACCAGAAACTTACCTATTACTGCATCTGGCTGAGCTTCAACCTCCTCCACGGTGACGTGGTTCACTTGTCCTTTGTTGAAAGGGTTCGGCTTCTTTCCTGAGCTTCCATTGCCATTTCCATTCTGGCCTTCTGGACAATCTTTTGCATAATGCCCAGTCTTGCGGCACTTAAAGCAGGTGATGTGGCTCAGGTCTACCTTAGATGGTGTTGACGGGTTGGTGCGGTTTTGTCCATTGCTTCCTCCATTCCCGTTCCCATTCTTGGTGCCATTATGGTTGTGCGAACCTCCTCCATGGGTATGCTGAAATTATCCTCCTGTCTTTGGGGTAAAGCGAAGTTTCTGCTGAGCTCCAGAGTTATTCTTCCCCTGTCCATACTTTCTCTTGCGATTGTCAATCTGCTACTTCTTCCCTTCAATCATGAGAGCACGATCTACTAACTCCTGGTAGTCATTGAAGGTGGCTACCATCAACTGCATGCTCAGCTCATCATTCAGTCGTTCTAGAAACTTCTCCTGTTTATCTGCGTCTGTAGCAACGTCATCTGGTGCATAACGTGCTAGCTTACTGAAATCATCTACATATTGGCCAACTGTCCGTCCTCCTTGGCGCAAGTTGCGAAACTCACACTTCTTCATGGCCATAGCTCCTGCTGAAACATGGGCGATCTGAAAAGCTTGCTGGCCAGATCCCATGTGGCCGGTGTCTCTGAGGTAAGTGGTCAGTAAATTCTCCCACCATGCTGCTGCGGGTCCTTCCAGCTGATGTGTGGCAAATTTCACCCTTTCTCCATATGTACATCCTACCGTGGTCAACTCCCTCCCTATCTTATGGAGCCAATCATCTGCAACAATCGGCCCGGTGCTCTTGGAAAACACCGCGGATTCAGCCTTAAGAAACGGGTCAAATGGTCAACATGTGGTGGTGGCGGTGGGTTGTTGTTGTTGTTGTTGCCTTGGTTCTGTACCAATGTTTGAATGAAGGCATTCTGCTGCTGAATCAACTGAGTGATCTCTGGCGGGAAAACAAATCCGGGGTCGCGTCTCGGAGGCATCTGAGGGGTTTAAAGAAAAGACGAGAATTTAGAATAGAATGAGGTCTAGAGAGAAAACTACCCATATGCACATGAGACAAATCACACAATATCACTCCAATCAATTCAAACAAGGGCATACAACGGTTTATCTATCGTTACAAAGTGCTGAAACTAAAACTAATATAACATGGGGGTAATCTACTACTGTTATGGTGGTCAACTAGAAAAACTGCTCCGATGAAGACTCCATGATATCTGCTCCAGCTTCATCTTTGTAATCATCATCACTAGGATCGGAAACGGTGTAAATGCGATGATGATGTAGTTCTCTGGACAGGTGCTATCTTCATCTTCTCCTCCGGTGCTGAATTTCCCATGAGTTCTTCAATCTTCTCCTTAAGATCGCCGTTTTGTCCCACTAGAGCTACAATCTCCTCCATGTAGTCCTTGCGAGTGGCCTTCAGTTCTCCTTTTAGTTCGATAATCTTGGCTTTTGCTGTCTTCAACTCCATCATGTCTGCGCTTTGCTGGTTCTCCCCTGAGTCGAATGTGTGGTTTAACTCTGGATGAAAGCTGCAATGGATCTATCCTTCTTAGTGGCAACTATCTCCCATTGTTCATCTCGGCGTCCGCAATCTGGTAGATAGTATCCTTGAGGTCTTCTTTGTAAACTTCTCCAATGCGTCCCATGGTTATGTGAGCTGCCATGCTCTTTCCTGCACTCGAGTTGGTGCATTGAAAACACACTCTATGGGCTCCGTGATTGGCGCATAAGCGTCCTTCCGAACTTGAGCTTGAATCTTCCAGGCGCTCCTCTTCGGGTAAAGTGGAATTGTAGGTCCCGGTGAAGCTTGGTAATCCAATGTTAAGGTACTTAGTGACTTCCTTCAGTGTCGTCAAGGGTGTATCTTCATCCATTTGGGTGAACTTGATCCTCGCTTGGTCATCCTAAAAAGTAGAAAAGATGAGGAGTTAGAAATGAGAAGAGAGTAGTGATCTAGGGCTTTAGCTTAATGGTCGTGTCCTACGGTCAGCGTGTGCTCGATACCATCTTTGTAGCGACGGACCTCAAGCGATCGATCTACGTGCTCGGTGTCATCCCCTGGATCGAATGCCGACACCACACGATTACTCGAAGGATTTATAACAGAGTAGCAATCACACACTTATTACAATCGAATGTCTCAAGAGAGAACTTAATAAAATAAAAATGGCTTAAGGCCATCTAATAACGATAACAATGGAAGGCTTGGAAGAATAAGCGAGTCCATCAACTCCAACAAAGATCATCGAGTATAGAACCACGACCTATGCACCTTACTGTAAATGCGAAAAGTCTGCAACATGAAACGTTGCAGCCCGAAAACGGGTCAACACATGGAATATGCTGGCAATGTAACACATAGATGATAATGGAATGAATAAGCTATACTATATGCATATATGGCTGGTGGAATGCTCTATGGTTACAGTTTTGCATAAAGCCAAATTTTCCCTACTGCAAAGGAATAAATTTATTTAACTATCATGGTGGTTGTGAAACATTGAGAATGGTTGACAGCATTCTCAATCCCAATTAAAAGTACTCATTAACAACCCAACAATATTAATTAGAAGTAACATGATGAAATTCACATGATATCCAAGTACTAGATACTCAAGACGTCCATAACCGGGGACACGGCTAACCATGATTAGTTTATACACTCTGCAGAGGTTTGCGCACTTTTCCCCACAAGACTCGGTCGCCTCCGCTTGGTTTCTTGCACTACATGGTGTTTGAGAGACGGATGACCGAGACATAGTCTTTCAGAAGCGCTAGCACCTTACGTGTGGGTAGACCGTACCAACCTACATCCCCTACATCTGCTAGTCTACCCGTAAGAGTTCGCACAACTTAGTCAACTACGCCAGAGCCCATAATGGCTTGTGGCTGCACACGGAAGTTTCTAGTTTGAAGAATCTCATGATCCCTTTGAGCCTGGGTGGTGGTCCGAAGAAATACATGCAAGCCCTGATAGAAAACAGGTGCCTCAATCCACCCAGATTTGTGTTTACGTTGCCACCTTAAATAAACCATTAAATAAAAATCTCACATCTGTCATGGATACACTCACCCAATCCACCTCTACTAGCATAGCATGGCATAATAAGCAAACGTAGAAGTAACTCCCAAGGGTTTGATAATAAAACAGGTAATAGGTACTACCTCAACTACTTCCCATCCCACAATTTAATTAGATCCTAATCATGCAATGTTTGAGGATAAATCTAATGCATAAAAACTGGGTATGAGAAGAGGTATGATCAAAGTGTTACTTGCCTTGCTGATGATCCGTGAAACCTAGAGACTTCGAAATGTAGCAGGCGGCGCACTCGGTTATTCTATCGCAGACAAACAAACAAGCATACAATAAGTACTCATCTAATGCACAGGTAAAACTCAAATAGATCTAACCAGATAGTTCAACTTAAGAACTCCGGTTTGCAAAAAGAATCAAATCAAACGGAGCAACGAAAGTCAAACGACGGAAGAAAACAGCTTCGTTTTACTAATCTGGATCTAGGTCAAATTTTACAGAAAAAAAACTTGTTTAAGTAAATTATTCGGAAAGAGGGTTTCAAGACGAAACTCCAGGCGCTTGAATCGCCTGATTCCGATAAACGAGCGAAAAGTTATACTAAAACGAAAATCGGATCTGGAATCGCGATCAGAAAAATCGCGGATTAAATCCGAAAAAAAAGAAAAACGACGAACGGATTAACGAACGGATGTTCGTTAATTAGCCTAAACCGAAAAAACCGAAACTAATAAAATAAATAAATAAATAAATAACCGAAGAAAACCGCCCGGTTTTTATAAAAAAAACTGGCATGGAAATCGGTGGCGCGAACCTCGGGCGGGTCTTGGCCAATGTGGCGTGGCTAGCTCATGTGGCGGTGGGCGAGGCTAGGGTTTGGCTCGAGGCGGGCAGGCGCTCGGGTGGGCTGGGCGCTCGAGCTGCTTATAAAGGCGCCCGGCGGAGTCCGCTCAGTGCGGCCCGATGGCGGTGCCGCGTTTTTCTAAATAATTAAGCACAGAAAAATATATAAAAAGAAGTACTAAACGGACTCCAAAAATCCCGAAATAAATTTTCCCCGGCGTCTAAAATCAAGCCGGATTTAATGAACATTTATTTGGGGCCTAATTGCAATTTTGAAAAACGCGGATTTTTCCTAAATTCAAATTAAAAGGCGAAAAACTCCAAAATAAAATCTTATTTGATTTTATTATTAAATCTTCATTATTTCTTTATTTTGGGAAAGTCATTTTATTCCCTCTCTCATATTTTTGTAATAGAAATAATTGAAGATAAAATAATTAAAATCAAATGATCCTATTTTCAAAATTTGAGAAAGCTCAAATATGAAAATAACGAAACCCCCAACTCTCTCCGTGGGTCCTTGAGTTGTGTAGAATTTCTAGGATCGAGCAAAAAGCAAATGAAAAATATGATATGCAATGATGCTCTATGTATAATATTCCAAATTGAAAATTTGAGATGTTACACCGACGGAGGGGTTCACCACAGCAGGGATCCGCTCTCCAGACTGTCTCAGATCTTCTTCCCCGCCGCCGGCAGCCACGACAACTGCATTACCATCATCAACTGAGCAGATGACCTTGAGGACTACACGGGTCCGCAAGAGAGGTCGCACTCTTCCGTGTGTGCTTACGTTATGCATCGCTTAATATGATGACATGCTACTTTATCATCGTGTTCACCTATTAGACTACAAGTCAGGTCCAAACTTATGCTGAAACTTGAGTTTGTAAATGGTTGTGGGGTACATATTGGGGCAGCAATCAGTACTATCTGTCTACTATCTGGTTAATCTTGGTGTCTACTATGAGTATCATGTTGGATGCAAACAAACATTAAAGGAGCCATTATCTGTATTTTTTAACTAAAGCTATTATCCTTTGCTATCATTGGTTTTGGGTCTATCCACAGTTTGCTACCATCACTCTGGATTTGTGCATGCACTCCTTACATAATCTCACTATGTTTTATTCCTATGCATGTCAATTGTTGTACACAATGGAACTGAACATGTAGAGCAAAAGAGACAAGCCTTGCATGGCAATAAAATTTCATGCAGACGTCGCTCCATGGTGGGCGCAAAGGCAGCCCCCCTCCACCCATTTCAGATCGTAATCAAGAGGAAGATAACTGTTCTGAGGGGGATTCAGAAGCAGAAGACCACTCCTATTTACCCCATGAGGTCTTCGCTCTAACTTGGCATGCTGATGTTGGTAATATCATGCATATGGTGCCTTGCATTGATTACTGTATACATCAAAGATGTCATCTGCTAGACATGCTTTGTGTCAATGCCATCTGTTTAGTTTCTTTATCGTATATGTGAATCATGCAATGCCATCTTGTTTAGCCAGACATCATATATGTGAATTTTGCAATGCCACCCTGGTTAGCCACCATCTTATATGTGAATTATATCATGACATCATTTTTTTATTACGTGTTAAATTTGTCAACAATTTTAGTACATTCAAATACTCTTCACTGCATCAGCCATTCGGCACAGTCATGGAAAAATCTGGAGTGGAAACAAGGTCTTCAGAGCAGACAATGCTATCTGACGAAGCGCATGTCTTGCTGGTTACAGATAGCTCCTTAGAGGAGGATTCAGAGACAGATGACCAGTCCTATTCCCCCCCCCTCGAGGTGCATGCTCTAACTTGGCAATGTTATGTTGCTCATATCATGCGTATGGTATCTTGCATTGCTATGTCATTTGCTTAGTTTAGACATGCTTTGTGTGAATGCCACCTGTTTAGTGTCTAATTACCATATATGTGAATTATGCAATGCCATCTTGTTGCAAGACATTATATATGTGAATTATGCAACACTATCTTGTTGCAAGGCATTATATATGTGAATTATGCAATGCCATGCTGTTTAGCCAAGTGTCATATATGTGAATTATATCATGCCGTCCTTTTTTTTGTATTTCTCATTGCTTTTGTCGACAATGTTTGTATATTCAACTGCTCTTCCAGTGCATCAGCCATTTGAATTGGTGATGGAGAAATCTGGAGTGAAAACAAGGTCTTCAGGCGAGACAATGCTACCTCAAGCGAGATATCTTGCTGGTTTTAGATAGCTCTTCAGAGGAGGATTTAGAGGCAGATGACCAGTCCTATTATCCCCCTGAGGTGTATGCTCAAAGTTGGCAGGGTTATATTACTCATATCATGCATATGTTGTATTGCAATGCTTAGTTTTTACATCATATACACGATATTGAATGCCATCTCCTTAGTTGACACATCATATATGCGATTGCCCTCTGCTCACTTCCTTAGTACATAAATCATATATTTGAATTATATCATGCCATGATGTTTACATAGACAGAATGTATCTGAATTATGGCATGCCAACCCATTTTCTAAAGACATAACATAGTTATATCATCTCATCCTGTTTACATAGTTATCATATTTTGAATTATGTCATTCTATCCGTGAATTATATCATGCCATCATGTTTCCATCGATTTACATGTTTGTGATTTTGGCATGCCAACCACTTTAATAGACACATCATATAGTTATATCATGTCATCCTGTTTACATAGTCATCATATTTTGAAGTATGTCATTCTATCCTGTTTAGTTAGCCATCATACATGTGAAATTGTGTCATGCTATCCTGTTTAATTAGCCATCATATATGTGAAATTATGTCCTGCTATTCTGTTTGGTTAGACAACATAAATGTGAATTATTTCATGCCCTGTTTTCTTCCCTACTATCCATTGCACTGTCTATCTTACAATGTCTCAGACATTCAATTACTTTTCTTGTTTATCAGCCATTTCAATTGGAGGGGTGATGGCGATATCTGTGGGAGTAAAAACACGGTCTTGGAAAAGATCGTGCTACCTGTCGATGGAGATAGAACCAGGTTGTACTTGCCCAAGAACCAGCCCCACCACACATAACCCAGACTCACGCAGATTCTACCCCTACCCAGTTGGACAGAGAACCAGCTACACCCCTTCTAACCCCAACCCCAGCAGATAGTAACCCAGTTCCCGTTGACACAGCACCGTCTCCAACACAAAGCACCCAAACACGAGAAGTTAGTAAGGCAACTGCAGTGCCCAAAGCACGAGGACCACCACTCCGAACCCCAAGTCAACGCTTAAAGCAGAAGAAGAATTGTTCTCAGGTCAGGTTCCATAGCTATGGTTCATACTACTTTGCTCTTGCATCACTGTATTTACTCATACCAACTAATTTCAAATTTGAAGGATGCAATTGAAGCTCCAATGGTGCAACAGGTATGTTTTAAACCTGTTTCTTTAACGTGTTTCCTGTTGAAACTTGCTCTATGTTGATTTCAGTTTCAATTGAATAAACAGTTATGTTCTCATTCCGTGCACATGACAAGTGTTGTTATTGCTGTGTAATTTCCCACACTTATATTCTGTCTATGCTGCTTTGTCTTAAATAGATATGATTCGAACTGTATCTATCTTGATTTGGCAACATAAACTAGAATGATATAAACCATACAGTGACCATACTACATAGATATATGTTTGTTTCATGCTGTTATCCTGTCCACCTTACTACTGAACTGGTTTACCAAAATGAGTTTCATATACTACATTATAAACCTGTGATGTGTTTGTTTGTTTCTCTTTTAGAACGCGGATAAAATATTGGAGAAGAGTACCCCGTTATGCAATGGTAAAGGAAGTAATGCAGATATGGTTCAAGATAGTGAGACATCCCTGTTGGTCTCCAAGAAAGCTGATAAAAACTATGTTGAAGACACTGGGACAACCCCAAAGTCCTGTCTTGATGTAGTGTTCAAGTTACTGGCTACTACTGCTAGCACCAGCTCTTCGAACTCGCTGCCTGAATCAGTTCGGCTTCTTGAGTCTCAACTTCAAGTTGAAATACATCGATCGGATGTTATGCAACAAGAAGTCAAGGATCGAGTAAGTCCTGCAGAATTCAGATGCACACTTTTACGGTGCAACGACAAGTGCTGGAGGATTTAAGCGCCAAACAAGAGAAAGTTAATAAGCTTGCTAAGCATCTTGCCAGCATTATGGGTACCCAGGATAGTGTTTCTTGAGCTCTTCTGAAGTGGTTTCAGTTCTGGACTTGTTTTGCTGCGGCGTTTATATGCTGCTTTGTTCCCTATATTTGCACTGGTGGCGAACTTTGATGCCCGATGGATGTAATATTTGTAATAGCCTAGCGTAAGTTGCTTGCTTATTTATTTCCTTATTGTCTTGTTTATTTGTTTTCTTGTAGTCAGTGCAGTTCTTTTTCCGCGGTTTGCTAGTGGCCGCAATAACCTATTTTTTAAAACTAGGCCACAATAACCATGGGCTACATATTTACTATAGTTAACATGGGCCTTGTCGTGGATTTGTCACGACAGATGTCCTAGGGTGAGGACTTAGTCGTGAGGCCAACGCATCTATGTGGTAGCTTGAGAGGGGTAGAGTGGAATCGAGAGACGCAACATAAGACAGGGATTTAGACAGCTTCGGGCCCCTAGAAACATCATCCGGTAACAACCTTACATGCTGTTTGAGGCTAGGTCTCATTATCATCACGAGGGAGTAGCCGATAAACCGGATCTTTGTGTCTAGCCCTAGAGATTGTTTCTTCTTGCCTGTCCCTCTTCGGGGTGCCCTGCCCCTCCTTATATATGTTGAAGGGGCGGTTAACATGACTAGTCCTAGTTGGATTAGGATTACTCTATTACAAGTGGAGTCCTAGTCTTGCTTCCTTTGTAGGAGAATATTCCTTATGTCTTCCTCTTAAATTGGCCCACCATAACATGAGCCGGCCTTTCAAGAACCGCCCGTTGGGCCACCGGGTTTTGTCGCTCCTCTGACCCGCCTGCTGGATTACCAATGAATCGTAAACTGCCAGGTCCAAGCGGGTCGCCAGTGAATCGCCAAACTCCAGCCGGGTCATACATCCGGCGGTTTATACCACGGGGTATATCCCTGACATTAGACCCCAGTTTAATTTGGATTTATCCATGTTAAACTGATCCTGCAACATAAACACAAGAACGAATTTGACAGGTTGTGCTTTGGGTTAAATATTCTTGTAAGCCGGCATCTGATCATCCTTAAGTCCTTGTTAATTCCTTCTTCTAGAAAATCCGGGTCATTATACCAGCTTCATAATCAATTTGCTTGTAGAAGAAATATTGCAAATAAAGAATCCATTTAAATCGGCCTTCAATGCTCTGATTTGACAAAAATATTGGTCTTCAAATATTCAACTGATATTCAGCCGGCTTGAAGATGTAGAACTTGTCGGTTTATGATTACCACCATCGTCGGGTTATAAAAATTGATAATTCCAGGTCATGATTGTTGCCAACGTTGATTCATGATTGTTGCCAACACCGGTTCATGATTGTTACCAACGCCAGTTCATGATTATTGATGTCGCCGGTTTGCAGCCACAGGGTCTTAATGATTGGTGACACCGGGTCAATATGGTTTGCTCAAACAGAGAATTTGAAAATATTTCTTCGATAATAATATAATACCTGTAGCCCCCAAGTCTTGAGCAGAACAAAGTGATGGCTTAAGACTTGCTTCAATATAAATGTTGCAACCTTGAAGAAATCCAGATTGTTCATCTCAGTCATTAGTCACAACTGAATATTCCATATTATGTAGCCCCTAATGAGCGGGGACTTTATAAATATGATCATGCTTCATTGAAAATAACATCATATGATGTAACTCCGGCATGGGGCTTTGAACCCACGTCCACAAGGTGAAGAGCTTTGTGCTTTACCAACTAAGCAGCGAACCTGTTTGGTTTTAAAACTTGTGTACCTTGAATTGTTGACAGGAGCAATTGGTAGCCCCCAAGGGCCGGCTGATTATGATGTGATGAGTCAGGTCTTCAATAAGGTGAGCAAAAAATGACTTTGCATTAGCCCCCAAGTGTCATGGTGTATGCTTGCAGCGACATGAGACTTGCATATTTGATGTAATCTCAACTTGAATAATGTAGCCCCCAAGTGTCGGGTCGTAAGCCTGCAGCGACTCGGGACTATTCCTTCCATTGTCTAATAAATCATATCCATTGATAATATAATAGCCATTGCGCTAAAGCGACTTTGAAAACCTTAATCATAATACTTGTTATTGATAACCATAATAAAAATCCAGCCATGTTGGCTATTTGAAGATTTGAATAATATAATCCAATGATTTATGAGCGCATGATTCCAATGGCGCAATCCAAATATCTACTGGCGACTTATAATCCCAAGCCAGTCCGGGTTAATAAACAATGGATAATTTATCATCATACTGGCGACTTATAGTCTAAATCTATGCCGTGTTAATAAACGCCGGTGATTTAAAATAATGCTTTATTCAACCTGTTTCGCATACAACAAGTTTAAAGTGTCTGGCGGTTTATCACGGACGGGTCATAATGCCCAACATATAACCCGGGTTTATAACCAAGGCTGCACTTAAGAATAATCAAATATGTAATATATCATACCTGTGACATTGAATCACATCGTTGGTTTACCAACTTTTTGTAGTAAGGGTGATAACCCCAATCTTGAGTAATGATAACTCCTTTCATACTGTGTCGGTTTATGATAAAACCGTACCGGGTTGTGATAAACACCGGATTAACCATATATAATACTGGCGACTTATAGTCGAAACCATACCGGGTTAATAAACACCGGATTATATTTGATCATGTACTAACAACTTGTAGTTGAAAACTGAGCCGGGTTGATGAACTGGTTTATCAAAAAACCTCATAATTCTTATCAAAAGAGAGAAAAACTTGGCAAAAAGCAAATGAAAACTTGTAGTCGAGGCTTTTCACGGGCTGCCATGCCCCAAATTCGAGGCTTTTCATGGGCTGCCAGGCCATTGAGTTAAACCATTTTGCAAAGCCTTTTAAGATGGTCCTCAATCCTTAACCAATTGTCGTTTTAACTTGACAAGTTCAGAGTCTTATCAGAGTAACTTGTCAAAGTTCGACGGGTCATACCAGGTTTACCTGGGCGGAGTGACTTACTTAAGAAGGCAGGCTAACCCGAGGTTTTAGGTGTATACACCAGGCTTCCAAGCCATGGCTTGATAGCCTATTACAAGTGTAGATTCTTTATTCATTGCGACAGCAAAGAATCCCCAAGTAACATTTTGAGCTGTGCGCAGTGGGTGACTATGTTTGAGTTGTTCTTTTACAACACTCTCTTTTGCCCCGAAATAATTTGGCTTTGAGCCGATCAAGAGGTGTGACTATGGTTCGAATACGACCAAGCCCCCAAGTGATTTTTATATAAGGCTTTATAAGCTGAATCAAGGGGTAAACCGGATGCCGCTTTATAAACAGAAGCCCCCACGTGATCAATAATATGATAAGCCAATAAGGCAGCATACCCATGTTTGAACCGCACATCATGGCAGCAGGTCCTCTTCGGCAACCTCTAACATTTTGCAAGAGATAAATTCTTCTTGAACCGGGATGTTAAACCGGATATTGAGAGCTTCAAAACTTTATGGGAGACATCTTTCCCTTGAACCAGATTGTAAACCGGATATTTGAGAGCTTAAGTGAGACTGACTTCCCTTGAGCCGGATTTTCTGATGACCCGGAACTTCTTCATTGAGCCGGATTTTGTAACTGTCATATACTTTCTAAGCCGGAAATTTTCTGACGGCCTTTAAATTTTCACCAATATAACAGTAGCCTCCGAGATCGGGTTATCTTTCCCTCCATCGTCCCGGGGTTCTTAAATTTGCTGAAACTGGCAAGATTTGCTGAGTCATGTCATCGTAGCCCCCGAGTCTCAAAGGTGACTCGAGGAGTTGGCTTGACAATTTCCATATTTGACCGTGATATAAACCGGCATAAGTTGTATATCGTTGGTGTTGACAACACGATATGAATCCACAGAAGGTTGAGGTGACTGCGGCGGGTTATAAATGATCCCGTATGAGCCGTGTCAGCAACTCGACCAATGGTTCCTTCCAACTGGCGATTTGAAGTTAATCAAATTGTAGTGGCGGCAACTTGTGCGCCTGCCCATTGAGCCACCCAGTGCAGATGGCGGTTGATAGTATATGACGATTTTCCTCCATTTTGTTGAAAGAAAAACCGGGCTACCCAAGCTGTGACTTGCTCATACTCGATAAACAGCTCATGCAGACAGGTGCGGCCCGGTATGTTGATGTAGACCAGGCTGCGAGAGATGGACGACAAAGACGACCGCAACATCAGAGGCGACTCGGATAGATGAGTCGGCCGCGACATTGTAAACGGGTGCGGACGGGGAAAATCGGCACCGGTGTCATAAACCGGCACGGACAGGCGAGTTAATCGCGGGTGCGGTCCTGGCAAGCTGATATAAACGGCGGCTTGCTCACGTTCATGCACCAGGTGGTATGACACGGATGAAACGCCAGTGCAGAATGTTGCTAGCACGTGCTCCATGCCCGTAATATAACGCCTCATTTGTAATGAACAATTGTCCTGCGTCAAAAAATATCACATGCCAAAGTAATTGTTCCTTGACAAAAATAACATGAGCTAATAGAATAGGCCTTAGATGGATATCACCTGATATGTTAGGCCGGAAATTATCCGCAGCGGAGTTGATAACCACCATGGTGACATTGAAATCAATCATGGCGGAGTAGACAGATGAGTCGGCCGAGGCGTTGTAAGCCAGTGAAGGCGAGCAAGTAGTCCCCCGCGTTGTAAGCCGGTGCGAACGCGTGAACCGGCCGTGAGGGTGGATGGGCAAGTCGCCCGTGGCGTTGTAAAGCGGTGCGGACGAGTGAGCCAGCCACGGTGTTTGTAAGCCGGTGCAGGAGTCCGTTGAGTAAGGACGGCCACCCGTGCCAAATGATGTTGGCATGCCTCCATCTCGGCGGTATAATGCCACCTTGTGACGAATAATTCTCATGCATATAAAACACAGCAGGGCAAAGTAGTTTCGCTCGCATGAATTAATACATGTTTTAAAAATAAATAGGATAAATAGCACCTGGTATTTTTCGGATGTTGATAGCAGCTTGGCCAAGGTGGCCAGGCTCCGGCGATGACAGCGTAGCACAATTCTTGTCAGCCTTGACGTCAAACGACTGCAGTAAGAATTGGTCATCTTTTCGGATTTGACGGTGTGGCCGTGGCAGTCGCTCGACACGCTAGCGAGGGGCAACTCAATAGGTGACTAATTCAGGTCCTGTTTGATCATAGGTAGCAACAGATTGCAGCCGTGGCGTCTCAGAGGTGCCAGCTTCCCATTATCATCTCCCTCTGATGGATCCTTTTTCTTGTAAATCATCTCAGAATCCGTGTATGTACTAGTAGTTTTCCAAGTAGTAATGAATACTAGTACTCCTTTTGGTTGGTTTGACTTTCCTAGCATGCACGTGCACCATCGAACGGAGCTAGCGGGCACACGCCTCGAACATAAGCATAGACTGGCCTTTCCCTCGTACACAGATATCCAGGTGTGAATCACCTTTGCTCCAGACTAGATTGGCTAATTAGGCAGCCATCTGATTTGTTTTTGTCTTGTTGGACATGCACCAGCACTGAGTAGAATTCGGATATGATAGCTGATCCGAACGCAAAGTACTCCTTCCTTTTATCTTGACGTGATGATAAAATTTTATAGTATTCCCTCCGGTACGCGCATGCACAGTCCTCGGGCGCTCCACAAGCCCTTGTTTTTTTATATACTAGCATCTACACCGGTCCAGACCGGGTCAAGGCAGGAGGCCAGATTCTTTAACAAACCGCCTCGGAACTTGAAGCAGACAGTGAGAGGTGGAGCGGTCACGGTGGCGGCAGCTTGGGCAAAACGACCCCCGTAAAGATTTTTTTGTCCGTCTCAGTGTAACACGCTGTTCCAACCGCTCGTCGACGATGTAGATCCTTGCACGCTGACTGACCCGGCTGGTGAATCCGATGCTAAAACGGATCCTTCAAACCGGCGCTTTTATCTGGAAAATCATGATTTTTTTGATCCTTTAGAGGAAATCCCTCCAAGAACTCAACACCACCGTGCGCGAGCCCCACGGTGGGTGCCAACTGTCGTGGATTTGTCACGGCAGATGTCCTAGGGTGAGGACTTAGTCGTGAGGCCAACGCATCTATGTGGTAGCTTGAGAGGGGTTGAGCGGAATCGAGAGACGCAACACAAGACATGGATTTAGACAGCTTCGGGCCTCGGGAAACATCATCCGGTAACAACCTTACATGTTGTTTGAGGCTAAGTCTCATTATCATCACGAGGGAGTCGCCGGTAAACCGGCTCTTTGTGTCTAGCCCTAGAGATTGTTTCTTCTTGCCTGTCCCTCTTTGGGGTGCCCTGCCCCTCCTTATATATGTTGAAGGGGCAGTTTACATGACTAGTCCTAGTTGGATTAGGATAACTCTATTACAAGTGGAGTCCTAGTCTTGCTTCCTTTGTAGGAGAATATTCCTTATGTCTTCCTCTTAAACCGGCCCACCATAACATGAGTCGGCCTTTCATGAACCACCCATTGGGCCACCGGGTCTTGTCACTCCTCTAACCCGCCTACCGGTTTATAAATGAATTGTAAACCGCCAGGTCCAAGCGGGTCGCCAGTGAATCGCCAAACTCCAGCCGGGTCATACATCCGGTGGTTTATACTACGGGGTATATCCCCGACAGGCCTCCTACAGGCCGTAGAAACAATGCGCCTTCTAAGGGTCGTAGAAACAATGGGCCTTCTGCGGCGTAGAAACAATGGGCCTTATACGGGCCGTAGACACAATGGGCCTTCTACGGGTCGTATCATCAATGGGCCTTCTACAGGCCGTATGATCGGTTGGCCATACATGGGCCAATAATAGACCACATTATGGCCGTAAATGGGCTAGAGTTGAAATCGTCCGTTCATGGGCCGACCATAACGGGCCGTCGTTAATCGTCCGTATTTGATTACGCTATGGAAACGACCCAACGTATTAACGGGCCACAAACGGGCCGACTGTAATCACATGCTGAATTTGGCCCACAAGCAGAAAATGATAGTAACGGGCCGTAAGTAAACGAATGCTGGAAATGAGCCCAAGAATAAATGGGCCCTGAGAAGGCCGAAAGTTAACATGGGCTGGAAATGGCCCAACGGAATAATGGGCCGTTAATGGGTATAAAGTGATACACTATTCATTACGGGACAGTTTCACCACGTGCCGTTAATGGGTATAAAGTGATACACTGTTCATTACGGGCCAGTTTTACCACGGGCCGTTAATAGGCCGAAGTTACTAAGGGCCTCATATGGGTCGAAATACGTCATGGGCCATACATGGGCCGGAAGTTAAAACGGGCTGGAATTATATTGGACGGCCCAGATGACGCTATTGGGCCTAATTCGGATAGGCCGTAAACAGGCCCTGGGTTAGCGGGCTGTAAATGGGCTATATGCGAATAGGCCGTTAACAGGCTTGCCGTGGGCCGGCCCGCCACCTTTTCACGAATGGGCTGTGCCACATGTTGGCCTTTTCACAGGAATGGGCCTCTGTTGGGCCGTGCCACGTGTCGACGTATCATAGGCGCTTTGGGTCCAATGAGTGGATGACATCTGTCCAACGGTGAGCCGACACGTGTTTCCTCCAGCCAATGATGATTTTACACGTGGAAAATCCCCATTGGTCGGGGCTGTTAATGGGGTATCGGATCCAAAACCGTACCCGATAGCTTAACAGCGTTCCGTTACGGTGGGTGCCACGTGTCGGTCACCCTTGACGAAAGCACTTCCGTGACACGCGATTTACCGTCATGGAAGTGGACAGTTCCGTGATGATAATTTTAGTAATGTCATGGAACACTTCTACGACAGGACAAGTATGACTATCTTGATTCTGTCATAAATTTGTCATGGATGTACATGCATGACAGAAAACGTGACCTACTGTGACAAACACGTATCATCACGGAAGTGTATTTTTTTTGTAGTGACTTTGTGATCTACCCACTAGGTAGCCAATGGGTATGGGTAAAGTTTCATACCCATGGGTACGGGTATGGGTTGAATTTTGTACCCATTAACTACATGGGTATGGGTATGGTATTGATCTACCCGCCCCATACCCTACCCATTGCCATCCTTAGCTACTACTGCCACCTTCTCCCAATCACATCGCTGCTACTCGTATCTCTCTCTCATGAGTTGTCCTCTCTCTGACTCTGTACAAGCCGCACTTCTTTCTCATCCTCACGATTTGCTTATCCTCCTCCCTCTTAGCTAGAGTATGACCTCCCTATGAATTAGCACATCAATTGCAAATCTCAAAAAAGGTTGTTTCTTATGGCGAGTTTGATGCAGAAAAAATATATTTGTTTCGGTGTTTATTTTTGGTGCACTTTCTTGTTTGTTGTTATGCCTACAGGAAATGAACATTTTATTTTGCATTTCATTGTTGCTGAATGAAGCTGAACTTTTTAGGATATTTGCGTGGAGTGTGACATTCACATCATGATCTAGAGCACATGAGTACTATTTGGATATGTGCGGTTCTAGTAAGTACATGAGTAGTAAGTATTTAGCAAGTTCTATTGCTTTCTGAAAACTGAAACTGTCAGCATGTGTTGATGCATTTTCAAAATTTGGGGGTTTGTTTTCAAGGGTAAAAACATTTGTTAGTTTTTTTGTGCAAGTGTCATTGATCTGGAGTTGTATAACTATGCGGATGCACTTTCATTGTTTTTCTGAAAAAAGATAAGATGACATTTTTCATACGTGCGGAAACTTATCTGTAATAGCATGATAATATGTGCATCACAGACCTGATAACTTCTGCGTTAACTTTTGAACCCGGTAAAAAAGTTGTTGAAAAATTACCTCGGTAACTTTTGTGTAAAAACATGATAAATTAAGAATGGGAGACCTGATAACTTACGCAAAAACAACGCGGTAACTTTGACCCAAGGGGGCCGGGATGGGTTATTGAATACATACCCTCGGTAATTTCTGTGTAAATATCATGATAATATACGCACCATTGACCTGATAACTTATGTACAAATACCATAGTAAACTTTTTATCCCGGTAAAAAAATTGTTGAAAATTTTACCTCAATAACTTTTGTGTAAATAGCATGATAATTTACACACAACAGAGGTGACAACTCACATATAAATACCACGGTAACTTTTGACATGGGGGAATAGTTTAAATAACCTGATAATACACGAACCGCTGATGTGATAACTTATGCACAAACACCGTGGTATCTTTTGACCCGATAAAAAAAGTTGTTAAAAAACATACTTTCCATAAAATCTATGTAAATAGCATGATAATTTACGCATAATAAGGATGATAACTCACATCAAACACTATGGTAACTTTTGACCCTTGGGAAAAAAGTTTTTGAAAAACATTCTTCGGTAACTTCTATGTTGTTAAAATATCACACCGAATACGTGATAATTTACGTTCAAACATCACATTAACTTCGGTCAAAGGGGAAATAGTTGCCAATATACCTTCCACATACTCGATAATTTACAAACCAAAGCGCCCGGTAACATTAACCAAGGGATGAAAAAGTTGTTCAAAAATATACTCACGATAGCTTTTGTGAAAATAGCATGCTAATATACGAACCGTTCACCTGATAACTTGCGTATAAACAACGCGGTAAATTTGACGAAGGGGGAACAACTATTGAAAAGCATACCATGGTAATTTTAATGTAAATAGCATGGTAATATAAGAATTCCATACTGATAACTTAAGTACAAACACCACCTGACATATTTCGATTAAGGAGGAAAAAGTTCTTTGAAAAATATAGCACGGTAACTTCTATGTAAATATCATGGTAATATAAGAATTCCATACCTGATAACTTAAGTACAAACACCGCTGTAACATTTTTGACCAAGGAGGAAAAAGTTGCTGAAAAGTATAGCACGGTAATTTCTATGTAAATTGCATGATACTATAAGAATTTCATACCTGATATCTTAAGTACAAACACCGTGGTAACATTTTTGACCAAGGAGGAAAAAGTTGCTGAGAAATATAGCACGTTAACTTAAGTACAAACAACGTAGTAACATTTTTGAACAAGGAGAAAAAAGTTCCGAGAAAATATTTCATGGTAATTTCTATACAAATAGCATGTTAATATTGTCGGGGAACGCAGTAATTTCAAAAAAATTCCTACGATCACGCAAGATCTATCTAGGAGAAGCATAGCAACGAGCGGGGAGAGTGTGTTCACGTACCCTCGTAGACCGAAAGCAGAAGTGTTATATCAACGCGGTTGATGTAGTCGTACGTTTTCACGATCCGAACGATCCTAGCACCGAACGTACGCCACTGTTGTGTTCAGCACACGTTCATATCGATGACGTCCCTTGTACTCTTGATCCAGTTGAGGCCGAGGGAGAGTTTTGTCAGCACGACTGCGTGGTGATGGTGATGATGAAGCTACCGGCGCAGGGCTTCTCCTAAGCACTACGACGATATGACCGAGGTGTGTAACTATCGAGGGGGGCACCGCACACGGCTAAGAGATTGTCTGTTGTGCCTTTGGGTGCCCCCTCCCCACGTATATAAAGGAGGGGGTGGAGGAGGCGCGCCATGGGGGGGGAGTCCTACTAGGACTCCAAACCTAGTAGGATTCGCCCCCCCTTTCCTATTCCATGTGGAAGAAGGGGGAACGAGGAGGAGGAGAGAAGGAAGGAGGGGGGCCGCCCCCTCCCCTTGTCCAATTCAGATTGGGGCAAGGGGGTGCGCGCCACCTCCTGGCCAGCCCTCTCTCTTCTCCACCAAGGCCCATGAGGCCCAACTAGCAAAGTGGCCCGCTCGATGCGCGGGCTAGTTTTTATAAAGTTCAATAAATAGAAGATACTAAGTCAACTAATTTGCGATGGATATAATATTATTTTATTAGTCTGAAGAAAAATTATAATTAAGTTTGATGACTTTTACAAATTTAATTCTTTTGCAAACATATTTGTGTGAACAACACCTAAAGTACTTATTTAGTTATATTAAAAATGCATTGTTGATCCAATAATAGGTTTAATTGTCAATCATTTTAAAATTTGTACCTACTTCATTCTACTGTTGAAATATGGAAATTGATGAAGTTTTTAATACATCATAATGGTTAAATATGTAGCAATACACTGTGTTCATTTAGTAATAGATGTTCATTTGGTAGTAGGTTCATCCCAAATTCTATTTTATTGAGAAGAAAATATAAACACGTATGAATATAGCACAACAATCTTTTAGCTTATCAATAATCTGATGTCCGTTTCAAGTGAAAAAATAAAGCTCAAACTAAGACTTATTCCTATTTGTTTACTTAAAGCCTACATGTATTATGTATCACATGTATATCTCAGGTGTCATGATGTAGATCAGACTGTTTGAATTTTTTTAATTGAAAGTTTGAAATTATGCATGCAAGTAGATGTGAATTCTAGTTTTTTGTTAAACATGCATATACATTTAGCTAGTTCAGTACATTTGGAATGTCTACACTACTGCACTTTATGGTCAAAAGAGGCTATACCAAATTTGTACTTTTGTCGGTGTTTGACAAATCATTTTGAGAAGCTACTATTTTATGGTAGTACGCGTGTTGGTCATCTGTGCCTAAAGAGATGCCTGTAATCTTGAAAGACTGATGATGCGAATGTTTCATGGAAGAGGAAATTCTTAATTTTAGAAAGTTTCAAATATAATCTTGTGGATCTTGCTAACTGAATATAGGAGTACTCTGTTGGTGTGTTGTGTAGTCATGTGGTGCAGCCAAGTTTTGATGAAAAGTGGGTATATATGAGTGTTACAAAATTCTCAAAGCAAGTTCACGAAATCACGACGGAGCATCAGTGGATTAAATCATTTATTCAGTTAATGTAGACATAAGCTATAACCTGTTATTGCTCACCAGGCATATTTCTGATGGGTATGCTTATCGTATCTTGATTAATCCCTCACGATGCTCCTCGATTCAACAACACAATCATGTTCTTGTGGACCTCATCCTTTTTCTAATCAAAATGTAAAGTCACAAAAACAATGTATCATGTCGGATTTCGGGTTCCGGTGGACCCTTGAGGTTCGAACACTGGGGTGCGCGCGGAATCTCGCTCTCCACCTACCTGCACCCCGCCGCCTCGCTAGGATCTAAACTACGAAAGGAACATCACAAGACACACAGGGTTTATACTAGTTCGGGCCACCATTGTGGTGTAATACCCTACTCTAGTTTGTGGTGTGGTGTATTGCCTCTTGGGCTGATGGTGATGAACAATACAAAGGAGAACAGCCTCGCGAGGGTCTGTTCTTGGCTGGTGCGATGAACTGCTAGGGGGAGTACAGTCGCCTTTCTCTATCTCTCTCGCTTGTTCTCTTGCTATCTTTCTGCCTCTCCTACCCTGTGGGTGGCTAGTCCTATTTATAGGCAGAGGCCACAGGCCTCTTCCCAAATATTGAGCGGGAAGGGCGCCAACAATTGGCCATTTTGAAGGGGAACATATGGTACAATTATCCTGACTAAAGTTGGTCCTCGCCTGTCAAAGGCTCTGGTGGTGATGCCGGCTTGGGCTCCACAATGACTTCCTTCCTGCCGTTGGACTGGTCTTGGTCTTGTTGCACCGAAATGGACGCCTTTCCTTGATGCCCTCGCCTGCGCTTGCTCCCTTTGCACCAAAGAGGAAAGGAGGACATCACTGGCTGGCTGGCGCCGTCTGGCGCCCTTGGTCGTCATGGCTTGCGTCATGGGCACCTCGTGAGGTACCCCGCCTTGATCTCTCCGCCCCCTCGCGAGCCAGCCTGATGAGGCCACGCCTGAGGAAGCTCCCTGTCGTCCTCCCCGCAAGGCTTGGCCCCTCGCGAGGGTCTTGGGCTCGTGTTGATGAAGATGGGCCGTGATGGGCCCCCCTTTGAGCCCCGCCGCAGGCCGCAGGCAGGCAAGTCTGGGGACCTCCGTTCCCAGAACATCGACAGAGCCCAGGCCCAAGCGGCGCCCGGACTTGGCCGAGCAGAGAGGCGAAGGGGCAGGTCTGGCGCCATGAGCCTAACAGCCTTCTGCCTTGGGCGCCGCGTGGCGGTTGATTGGACATGGGCGTCTCCACTTCCCCACGATGCCTCGACAACTGCACGAATTGACAAGTCCCTGCATGCAGAGCGGGTCATGATTGCCTGCGATCGTGGAGGTCGGCGGTTGGCCTTCCCCGACTATAAGTACGGGACAGCGCCTGCCCTTCTAGTTCATCTCCTCCTTGCTTCTTCTTCTTCCCCATGGCTCTGTCGAAGAGGTTCTCGGCCGCAGAGAAGGGGAAGGCTCGCCAGGTAGGGCCAGACTCTCCCCCGCCCAAGCGCGGCCGAGGCCGTCCCCGCAAACACCCTGCGGCTCCCATGGTGGCTCTCGCGGTCGTGGAGGTGACCTCCCGCGCGGTGGCGGGCGGCAGGCCGCTGCTGGGGGGTGCGCTACGGCCGCACGCCCCCTAGGCTGCGCTTCCACTCGGCAGAGGTGCTGCCGGAGTTTGTGGTGTGGTCGGCCGGCCAGGCACCCGGCTCCAGCTCCCTCGCTTCCTCCTAGGTGAGCTTCCGGCCGGTGCCCCGGCGGCCTCGCTTCAGGCGGATGGTTGCTGCACGGCCTCCTGGCTTCACTGGAGGTCTCTGCAGCCGAGAGGCTAGCCCTGGCCCGCAGGTGGCAACGCGTTTGCCAGCAAGCGTCCGAGCAGCGATGCACCCTGCACTTCAAGTTCGACGGCGATGCCACTCTCTACGTGAGGGTGTTCGGGAAGATGGTCGCCGCCGGGTGCTGCCTCGAGAACGGCGACGTGGCCATGGGTTCCAGCCTCACCGCGATGAAGACGATAAGCGCTGCGTGGTCGGCGACGCCCTGTGGCTCGTTGAGCCGGCGGCTCTTCTTCGGGCAGCGGCTCCTCCAGGTGGTGGTCGCGACCAGCCTCGCGCCACGCGCGCCGCTGGAGGGAGGTAGCGAGTCTGCCCGCCGTCTTGCCCCGGTGAAGCGCAAGAGGGAGTCCGCCTGAGCTCCGGAGGCAGTTCAAGCCTCCCCCGCGAGTTGGTGTCAGGCGAGCCGTGCCTGTTTTGTCCTTTTTCCTTTTCCTGTGCAAAGAAACAGTAGCGTAGGGCCCCGCATGGGCGTTCTTGGACTATTGCTGTTAGTTATCGTATTGCTTCTGCTATATTGGTATTATGCCCTTGTGCGACACGCTCGCGCGTAGAAATTACTTAGCTCGGGGGCGCCTGTCATGGCCCTCGTCGAACGCCTCATGTCCTGCGAAGGTTAGTCTGGAGAGGTAGCCCCCGGCCTCAGCTGTGGAGGCGACTGACCCAGGTCCTGTGTTCGTGTCGCGGTGCCCGTGAGGCGTGGACTGGAGGGGTGCTCCTGTAGTGGACCCGGGTAGGGAAACCTCGAATAATAAGGGCAGAGAACACTCGCGGGGGCGCCCAGGCTGCCCCCCTCGCGTGACCTTGCGCGAGGGAAATCGAGGTAAGAGGGCGAAAGGTCGAAGAGCCACAAGTCGAAAACAACTTTGATAAATGTCGGAGTAATGGGCCACGGGTAGGCAAACTCGAGCCCCTGGACCTTTCAAAACATCGGGGCAGATTGCGCCCCTCAAGACTCCAAGACGAAGAGCCGCCTTCCGGGAGTCGGCAGCAGAGCCGCCGACAGCCCCTCCCAGCTGAGTCCCAGAGACGGCCTCGAGATGAGCCGACTCCCAACTGGCGACTTCCGGAGAAGTCGGCTATGGGGAGTCGGCCCACGACTCCAACCACCTCCTGCCTATGCAACTACGGACGGGACGGGATGTGGCCACCGCTGGCCCGTCCGCCCCCCTTCCACGAAGGCGAGCATGGCTACAGTGCACCGTCTTGTGACAGGATCTCCTTCCGCGCAAAGATCACTGGTGCCACGCCGGCCCTGACATCAGCCCCATGGGTAGATCCCTGTACCCACGACGGCCTGTCTGTATGACCCGAAGACGGTGGGACCCGCCTGTCGGCGGGAGTGCAGAAGATGGCGAGAGCGCCCCAAGACGGACCCGCTGGGAGTCGGCCCCCGAGAGTCGGCCGGCCCCTCCCACGGGCTCCGCACGCCATTAACTGACATAAGACAGGGAATGGCAATGATGATCGCCCGTCAGCGGCGGTATTGCCATGACCCCATGACCAAGCCAGCGTCATTAGAAGCGCTTGCCACTGATGTCAGCAATGGCAAGGCCCACAAGTGACAAGGCTTGTCGGCCCCATGCTAGACCATCGGCGGGGCCCACTAGTCGGCGGGTCCCAGAAGTCGGCGGAGAAGACGACGACCTAAGAGACTGACAGCTGGGACCCGTGCCCAGCCGGATTACCATTGTACCCCCGGGGGTAGGCTTATATAAACCCCCCGGGGCACCCATGCAAGAGTGAGGGAGTCCTGGATTAGGGGGTGTCCGGATAGCCGAACTATCACCGTTGGCCGGACTCCTAGACCATGAAGATACAAGATTGAAGACTTCATCCCGTGTCCGGATGGGGCTTTCCTTGGCGTGGAAGGCAAGCTTGGCGATGCGGATATGTAGATCTCTTACCATTGTAACCGACTCTGTGTAACCCTAACCCTATCTGGTGTCTATATAAACCGGAGGGTTTTAGTCCGTAGGACGAACAACAATCATACCATAGGCTAGCTTCTAGGGTTTAGCCTCCTTGATCTCGTGGTAGATCTACTCTTGTACTACCCATATCATCAATATTAATCAAGCAGGAGTAGGGTATTACCTCCATCGAGAGGGCCCGAACCTGGGTAAAAACATCGTGTCCCTTGTCTCCTGTTACCATCCGCCTAGACGCACAGTTCGGGACCCCCTACCCGAGATCCGTCGGTTTTGACACCGACAAAGAGGTTGGACCCTAATAGTTTAGACACACATAGAGGGGAGAGAAGAGCTAGCCTTGCCCTTCTCCTTCCTCACCCCGAATAGCTCAAGGAGCAACCTTGTAACCACTTTGCCATAATGATCATGCGGAGACCCCGCAGAGCAGCAGTAGGGGTGTTATCTCCACGGAGAGCCCTAAAGCTGGGTAAGATCCGCCGGCGTGCATGTCTTCGCCTCATCCCGTTTCCAGGCACCGGCGACGTTCTACTCGCCCCCACCATGATAAGCTATCCTTTGGCATATGTCGCACCCAACTCCTCGCGGGCCTCCTCGAGCAACTCCACGTCGCCGGCGAGCCTGCCACGGACTTGGAGTCTGTAGGCTCCACCGACCCGATGCTGGTCGACTCCGACACCGCGTCGCTCGACGCGTTCCCCACCAATGTGGTGGTCTACGACGAGCCGCTCCCTCGAGAGGGGAGCGGCGTATGCACCGTCACAGAGGTGCTCGTCATCGGTCATAGCGAGCATTCCGGCGAAGGAGCTCACGACCCCCTCGACGCGGCTCTGCGAGACCTGACCGCGCCTATTCCGGAGAACGCTGACGCCGAGATGCTGGAGGCATGCCGCCTTCAGCTCGTCGAAGGCGCGAGAAATCTGGCAAGCATGAGGCGCTTGTCAGAAGCCTATCAGCGTGAGATGGATCACGCTGTGGGCGGCTCGCCGGCCCCGACGGGGCCTAGCCGCCTTGGCGCGGTCCAGCAGCGCGGTGTAGCCATCGCCAACCTGTTCGGGGCCAATCGCCCTCTGTACGCCACGCCTGCGGAGAAAATCCGCGCCGCCCAGGCGGCGGCGGACGAGCTGGACAACTTCGAGGGTGAGGAGCGCCGCCTGATGACGGAGCGAGTCCAGCAGCTCCTCGACGCGGCTGCCGCGCAGGACGAAGCCGGCTGCCGCACGGAGGCGCCGCGACGGCAAAACGACGACTTGCCTCCCCGCCGAGAACAAGGCGCGACGTCTCGGACGCCGACTGGCGGTGTCCGCGGAAGAAAAGACAAGGATCCGGCTGTCAGCCACAGTCGGACTCGCATCACCATCGAGCGCGACCAAGACGGCCGCCCCAGAGCAGTGGAGCGGCGGGACGACTATCTGCCTCCTCCTCCGCGCAAAGAAAGGCGAGTCTCCCCGCCGCCCGTCGAGCATCCGACTCTCGGCGACCGCCTTGGCCGCCGAGAGGGAGTCGGAGAAAAGCAGCGCCCGCCACCGGATCGACCGACTCCACCGATCCTCGGTGCTGGAAGAAGAAGACGAAGTTAGGTCCGCCCTGTTTTGGACCTCGCATCCGAGACGAGCCCTTCCCGGAGGGTTCACTCCCCGAGACACGCCAAGTATACCGCTCCGTAAAGCCGAAGGCAGCTAGTTGACTACTCCACGGCCGTCAACATAGCGAACGGCAACAAGCGTGTTGCCGTGAAGTATGTTCACCTCATGCTCCAGGGCACGGCCCGGACATGGTTGAACAGCCTGAAGCCCTGCAGCATCAATAGCTGGGTCGACTTCACCGAGGCCTTTGTCCGCAACTTCACGAGCACGTACAAGCGACCTCCCAAGCCTCGCCAGCTTTCCTTGTGCGTGCAAGGCCCCAATGAGTCAACTCGCGACTACCTCATGCGCTGGGCCGAGCTTCGGAACTCCTGCGAGGGCGTGCACGAGGTGCATGCTATCGAGTACTTCACCATGGGTGCAGAGAAGGCACCCTCCTCAAGCACAAGCTCCTTTGCGATGAGCCAGAGACCCTCGACGAGCTGCTAATCATAGCAGACAAGTACGCCACGGCCGGCTCCTCCATGAAGACGGAGATTGGAGTCAGTGCGACTGGCAAGGTGGCTCCTCAGGCTCCCAGAACTCCGGCTGGAGACGCCAGTCGGTGGCAGCAGCAGAATGACCACAAGCGCAAGGCCCCCTGGCCGGCTTCCAGCGGCAGCCGCGGTGGCGGCTGATCGAAGAACAGCAGCCGGAGGGCAGCCTCCGACCAAGCGACGAAAGGCGGCAAGTCCAATCGTTGCGGCCTTCTCTTACGAAAGGCACTCTAGATGGTCCTCGCAAGTTCCATAAGCGGCCTTGAAGCCGTCAAACCACACCACCCGGAATCGCCATCCTTTGGTTCACCAGATCGCCAAGGAGACGACCTCCTGCCTCCCCCGCCTTTGCAGGGCCGCCGCCTCCATCGCCGCTTCAAAGAGCCGGTCGACCGTGCCAACAGTGCAAGACGAGTACCCAGAAGAGCATGGGGCTTATGTGGTGTTCACCAGTATGGCCGATGACCGACGCAGCAGGCGGCAGCAGCAGCAAGAAGTGAATGCAGTAGCATCAGATACTCCAGAGTTCATGCACTGGTCCGAGAAACCTATCAATTGGAGCAGAGCTGATCACCCAGAGGTGATGCCAAATCCAGGCTCCTACGCCCTGGTCTTGGGAGCCACCCTTGCCACGGATAGGCGGGCCGCTCGCTTCTCGCGAGTGCTGATAGACGGAGGCAGCAGCATCAACATCATGTACAAGGACACGATGGAGAAGTTAGGAATCAAGCAAAGACAACTTCAGAATAGCCGGACTGTGTTCCACGGCATTGTACTTGGCCTTTCCTGCTCACTGATCGGCAAGATCCTGATAGACGTCCTTTTTTGGGACAAAGATCATTTCCGCCGAGCGATGCGGTTCGAAGTGGTGGACCTCAGCCCGTACCACGCCCGCTTGGCCGACTTGCTTTGGCCAAGTTCATGGCGGTCCCCCACTACGCCTACCTCAAGATGAAGATGCCAAGTTCCAAGGGGATCCTGACCGTGGCCGGCGACTACAAAATGTCGTCCGCTTGTGCAGCAGAGAGCAGTCGGCTGGCCGAGTCCCTGGTAATCGCAGCTGAGAAGCGGCTTCTTGATCAGGTCGTGGCGATGGCCGGCAAGCAGCCCGAAATATCGCCCGACCCCAAGGAGTCGGAAGCTGAGGGCTCGTTCAAGCCGGCCAAAGAGACAAGGAAGATACCCTTGGACCCGGAGCACCCGGAGAGGTACGCTGTGATAGGTGCAAACCTTGACAGTAAATAGGAAGGCGAGCTCGTCGATTTCCTCCGTGAGAATTGGGACATTTTTGCATGGTCCCCTAAAGACATGCCAGGTGTACCGACGGAATTCGCCGAGCACAAGTTACATGTCAGATCTGATGTGAAGCCCGTCGAGCAGCCCTTGGCGCCAGCGTGCGAAGAGAAGAGAAGAGTTGTTGGAGAAGAGATAGCCGGGCTCCTAGCAGCCGGTTTCATCATGGAAGTATTCTTTCCAGATGGTTGGCAAACCCGGTCCTGGTACTGAAGAAGAACAAGCAGTGGCGGATGTGTATTGACTACACAAGCCTCAACAAAGCTTGCCCCAAGGACCCATTCGCTCTGCCGAGAATTGATCAGGTGATAGACTCCCCAGCCAGATGCGAGCTGTTGAGCTTCTTAGATGCATATTCAGGATATCACTAGATCAAGCTGAACCCGGCCGACAGACTGAAGACCGCCTTCATCACGCCGTTTGGAGCCTTCTGCTACCTGACCATGACGTTCGGCTTAAGGAACGCCGGCGCCACCTTTCAGCGTTGCATGCAGAAGTGCCTCCTCAAGCAGCTTGGCAGGAACACCCACGTTTACGTGGATGATGTGGTGGTGAAGACGGAAAAGTGAGGAACACTGCTGGAAGACCTCAAGGAGACCTTTGAGAACCTGCGCCGATTCCAGATCAAGCTCAACCCTGAAAAGTGCGTCTTCGGAGTACCAGCCGGCCAGCTCCTTGGTTTTCTGGTCTCCGAACGCGGCATAGAGTGCAACCCTGTGAAGATCAAGGCCATCGAGAGGATGGAAGTACCCTGCCGACTGCTAGATGTGCAAAAGTTCACTGGCTGTTTGGCGTCCATCAGCCGATTCATCAGTCGGCTGGGCGAGAAAGCTCTCCCGTTGTATCAGCTCATGAAGAAGACCACCTTCTTCGAATGGAACCCCAAGGCGGATGAAGCTTTACTCCAGTTGAAGAAAATGCTGACTACTCCCCGTCTGCGGCCCCGACTCCTAAGGAGCCCATGCTCCTCAGACGTTGCCGCCACCAGCAGAGTAGTCAGCACAGTCATTGTAGTTGAGCGCAAGGAGGAAGGCAAGGCGCTACCTGTCTAGAGACCAGTATATTACCTGAGCAAGGTACTGTCGACCTCCAAGCAGAACTACCCCCACTACCAGAAGATGTGTTACGGTGTGCACTTTGCCGCCAAGAAGTTGAAGCCTTACTTTCAAGAGCATCCAATCACTGTGGTTTGCACAACCCCACTTGCCGAGATTATCGGAAGCCGAGATGCTTCTGGCCGAGTGGCCAAATGGGCCATAGAATTGGCTCCCTACACCATCTATTACCAGCCCTGCACCGCCATCAAGTCGCATAAGCATCGCCGACTTCGCCGACCGTGGGCGAGACCGATAAGACTACCGCCAACGCCTCGACTCCACTCATTGGCGGATGCATTTCGATGGCTCCAAGATGCGCACCGGCTTGGGAGCCGGCGTTGTCCTCACTTCCCCCAAAGGCGACAAGCTCAAGTATGCGTTGCAGATCCATTTCGCCGCCTCCAACAACGTTGCCGAATACGAGGCGCTCATTCACGGGCTCCGGCTTGCCAAAGAACTTGGCATTCGCCGGATCCTGTGTTATGGCGACTCCGACTTGGTGGTGCAACAGTCATCCGGCGACTGGGACGCCAAAGACGCGAACATGGCGAGCTACCGTTTCCTGGTACAACAGTTGAGTGGATATTTTGAGGGGTGCGAGTTCCTCCACGTGCCAAGAAACGACAACGACCAAGCAGATACCCTGGCAAGAATCGGCTCCACCCGTCAGACAATACCATCCATCGTCGCCCTTCAGCGCTTCCTCAAGCCATCTGTCAAGCCTTCACCAGAATCAGACTCCATTTTTGTGCCGGCTCCCCCTGAAGAAGTCGGGTCCGACTCCAAAGCCTCAGCAGACGGCACGAGAATTCTTGCAGACGGCCCCAAGAATGCCGCAGTCGAAGCCGGCCCGGGGACTTCAGAACCCGGCCCGGGGAATGCGGCGACCATCGTGAAGACTCCAGAACTCGGCCCGGGGACTGCGCCAGTCGGCCCGGGGAATTCATCAACCCAGCAAGCGGCTGCGGACTCCAGCCCGCCACCTCTCAGCCCAGCCGCCCTCGTCCAAGTGGCAGTACTGGCAGTTGAAGAAATAGCAGCACCCTCATGGGCCCAGCCCATCCTGAAGTTCCTAGTAAGCGGAGAGCTACCAACCGATGAAATCTTGGCTCGGCAAGTACAACGCCGAGCGGCAGCCTACACTATAGTCAACAGAGAGCTGGTCAGACGCAGCATCACTGGTGTCTACCAGCGTTGCGTCGAGCCAGAACAAGGCCAAGCAATTCTTGAAGACATTCATCAAGGCGAGGGCGGCCACCATGCGGCCTCAAGAGCACTCGTTGCCAAAGCCTTCCGACACGATTTCTTCTGGCCAACTGCCCTAGAAGAGGCCAAGGAATTAGTTCAAAAATGCAAGGGGTGCCAGATGTTCCGCTCCAAGCCGTTTCAATGGCTTCCGACTCAAGACTATCCCCATCGCTTTGGCCCTTAAGCCTACGGGGCACGGACATGGTGGGACCATTCAAAGCGACGAGGCGGCCTAACTCACTTACTTGTCGCGGTGGACAAATTCACCAAGTGGATAGAAGCAAAACCCATCAAGAAGTTGAATGGTCCAACCGATGACTTTCATCGCCGACATCACGACTCGATGCGGCGCATCGCAGCATCATCACCGACAATGGCACAAATTTTGCCAAAGGCGCCCTGGCCCGTTTCTGCGTGATACAAGGCATCCGACTGGACTTAGCGTCCGTTGCCCATCTGCAGTCAAACGGCCAGGTGGAGCGGGCGAACGGCCTCATCTTGTCTAGCATCACGCTGCGATTGGTCGAACCACTGGAGCGTTCGGCCGACTGTTTGCTTGAGGAATTGCCAGCTGTCCTCTGGAGCTTGCGCACGACTCCAAATAAGTCAACCGGCTTCACACCCTTCTTCCTCGTCTACGGTGCCGAAGCCGTCATCCCAACGGATATATAGTTCGACTCCCCGCGAGTCACCATGTACACCGAGGAGGAAGCAGAAGAAGCACGCCAAGACGGCGTCGATCTGTTGGAAGAAGGCCGGCTGTTGGCACTCAGCCGGTCCAACATCTACCAAGAGCTCGCGCCCGCTACTACAATAGGAAGGTCAAGCCGAGATCTTTCCAAGAGGGCGACCTTGTGCTCCGGCTGATCCAAATAACAGCCGCCAAGCACAAGCTGTCGGCGCCTTTGGGAAGGCCCCTTCATCATCAGCAAAGTACTGGGCAACGACTCCTACTACCTGATCGACGCTCAGAAGCCCCGAGCACACAAGAGGGACGACTCCGGCAAAGAGACGGAGCGGCCATGGAACGCAAATCTTCTCCGAAGATTTTACAGTTGATGCAGTATGTACCACGCTACCTTTTGTGTTAAAGTACCAAGACTTTGGGGCCCCCCGAGACGAGCTTGGGGACTGCCCCCTTTTTTTTTGTTATCTGTATGCTAAGAATTATGCCTTCAAGTATGTTACTCTTTGTTATGCCGCTTGGCACCGGGCTCGACTAGTCGGCCCGGGGACTCGCCGCCTTGCATTATGAATGCTTCCTGCAGTCGGACAAGTAGTGTCTGATTGCCTAAGCCGTCTCTGTCGAAGTCGCAGCTCGCAGAAGCGGCCAGTTAGTGGGCAGGAGTAAGGAAGAACGGGCGCCCACATGAAAAATGGCTAAGGACCCAAAGCATAAACATAGCTTAAGACGACTTCCAGCCCCTTTTTGCAAAAACCGACTCTTGAGTAGTCGGCTTGCCGCTTTCTATCCAACTTGTTTTAAAGACTCTAAAAACGGCCAAGTACTTGCCTTCCCAAGAGTAGCCAAGCACTTGATCCAAACGCAGTCCGCAGAGCGGTTGTCCGATGGGCAAGGCGGTGACTAAGGGAAGGTGGCAAAGGAAAGAGCCATAAGAGCAATGAGAAAGGAAAGATAGAATTAGATAATATTTACACAGCATAGGCCCTTGGCCGAATCTTCGAGCAGAAGTTCAAAAATACACCTCGCGGGTGGAAGTGTGCGAATTAACAAGTTTTTTCAAAAGACTAACAAAGCAGATAAAATAAAGACGAGACAACAGCCTAGGAAGCAGCAGACGAGTTTGGAGGGCCGGAGGAGACGGCGGTGTCAGGCGCCAGAGCGGCCGGCTGGGCAGTCTTGGCTTGATCATCTCCGGCGGCAGCCGGCCTAGACGGGCGCGACTCGTTGCTGGAGGCGCGGTCGAGCTGAGGCTGGTCGCCCGCTCCGTCTTCTGGCGCCTCCATCTCTTCTCTGTCCTCCGCCTCGCCTTCCTCCTCGGCGCTGGAGCCAATCACCTCCGCCGAGTCCTCGTCGTAATCCGGGTTCATCCCGAACTACTCCGGCGGTGCCTCCCTGCCGTCCTCAGCCCGCTAAGGGACGAAGACGCTGGTGTCCGTGTAGTCGGTGATCGTCGCCGCACGCTCGACGAGGGCGTCTTCCGCAGCCAGCAGCTCCGCCTGGGCCTCTGACCAGAACGCGGCCAGCCGGTCCAGATCCAGCCCTGGATACCACGCCTTGACGAATTCCAAGGCCCGGCGCTCCAGCCCGGGCCACGGAACCCTTCGAGCCTCAAGGCGACCAACCCGCTGACCTCCGGCCGGTCGGCGATCCGGCTAAGTCGCGAAACAGCATGTCCGGCCACAGGCAGCGATCGCTGGCGCCCGGCAGCGTTGAAGCCGGCGCAGCATCCGGTGGGCCGGCCGCAGACGAGCTTCAATGCTCAGAAGCTGCTCGTCAAGGGTCCGGGGGGCGTTGGCAGCAATCTCAGCACCACTCGCCCTTCGCGCCTCGCGATCACCCTCGATAGCTTGATTGGCCGCCTGTGTATGGCCGGGGAAGAAGTCTGCCAAGACTAAGAAGAAGCAAATAAAAAAACCAGGAGTCGGCCTGACCAATAGTCAGCGGCTCAAAGAAGGAAAGTAAAGAAACTCACCGTCGACAATGTCCTCGATCTCGTGGAAGCCAGAGGTCAGCTGTGCCTCCTTGTCGGTCCAGGAGGAGCGCTCGCTTTCGAACTTGGCCAGGAGAGCGGCCTCTCTCTGCTCCGCCTCGTCCTGCGCCTTCTTAAGCAGCTCCCTTTGCTCCGCCAGCTGCGTAGCTAGCAGGTCGCGCTCTGCGGCGAGCTTGCTGCACTCCTCCCCCTTGACGCGCAAGGCGGCGTCGGCTGCGCTCAGCTCCTGTCAGAGAGTGGCGTTGGCCTCTGAAGAATAAAAAGGAAAGGGACGTTAAGTTGTCAACTAAGAAGGTCGCCAGGAAGATCGTGCCCGAGTGCTCAGCAGTCGGCCCGAATCTCGGGGACTACAGCCCGCGGGTGCGCCAGCACACCCCCGCGAAGAAGAAAGAAGACTCACCCCGGCTTCTCCACAAGTCGGCGGCCGCTTGCCCAGCTCCTCAACGTTGCGGTTGAAGGAAGTGGCGCGGAGGTTGTGATACTCCTGCGATAAGCATTTCAGACAAGGTAAAAATTTGGAAATCAACAGATAGAGTTCCGAGCCGCCTGCTCAGCAGCCGACATGAAACTCGGGGACTACACCCAGTGGGTGCGCTGGCGCGCCCCCACAGAGAAGAACAAGAAAAAACTCAAAGAAGAAAACATACTCGCACGGCGGCTCGCGACGCCAGGTGCGCCTTGGTGCAGTTCTGGATGGCGTCGCCCTCAGCTCGCAGCTTCGCCTGGACGTCCAGAAGCGCCGTGTTCAGCGGACCTGTGCCGCCTCCTCGCACCCTGTAGGCGCGGCGCTTATCGCCTCGGCGTCTGGAATAGCGAGTTAGCGGCGCCCGGTCTCCAAAGCCTTGGCGCTGAAGTCGCCTTCTCGGGCGGCGGCGAAAGCGGCAGCGGCAACGCAGCCGTGCCCGACATGGAGGACTCGCCGCCTCCCCTCTCCATGACGGGGAATTCGCTGCCGGCTCCCTCCGTCTGCCCCGTGAACTCCGGCGGTGGCGGCGCAGAGCTCAGCGGGGTGACGAACAGCGCCAATTGGAGGCGCGCGGCCTCCTCGGCTCGCTGCCTAGCTACGACGGCGGCTTCGGCCTCCTCCAGTTTCCTCTGGGCGGAAGCCGCCGCCTTCTCGGCCTCCGCCTTCTCCAGACGGACGGCCTCCTCCTCGTTGCGTTTCTCCTGCGCGTTCTGCTCCATCGCCTCCCGGAGGTCGGCAGCGGGGTCAATCCGCCGAGTATTAGCGGACGTCTCTGCCGACCCCATGACGGAGGCGGCGGCGACCCTCTCTAGAGTAAGGGGAGCCCTGATGCGAAGAAGACATGTAAAGATTTGGACAACATGAATCAGAAGAAAACAAGACAAAGTAAAAACACTTACGCAGAGACCAGAGGCGGCTTTTTCACTTCCTTGCGGAAGCGGTTAGCCTTCGCGACCGCCTCTTCCCGTTGGGTCGCGGCGGCCGTTCCCTTAAACTTTTTCGGCCGGCCGCCTAGCGAACTCGGCCCGGCCCGGCGCTTCTTCGCGCCGCCTCGACCACCCAAGCCGGCGGAGGAACCCGCGCCCGGATGGCCGACCTTTGGTTGGCGGCGGGGGACGACTTCTCTCTCGCCATCATCTTCAGGCCAGTCGGCGAAGGTAGCCGAGGGCCTGAAGTTGTCAGCTCCTCCTCCTCCCCCTCCTTCGGCGTCGGCCTCCATTGCCGCCGCCCCCAAGTCAGGGTCGTCGACGCCGCTCTCCGCCCGGTCAGGGACGAATTCACGGGCCGGCCCCGTGGTGCCGGCTGAGTGTTGCATGAGGGGATTCTGACCCGGAAAAAACCAAAGAAGATAAGAAGTCGGATTCGGCTGAAAAAGAAAACAGAAGAGGAAAAGAGATGACTTACCACAGGCGGGGGGTTGGCGCGCGAGTATGGCTCCTTGCCGAACTGCCAGTCCGTCGTAAGGTTGCAGTTTGCCAGGAAGTTCACCGTGTCCGCCACATCCCCGTGGGGCATGTCCTTGGAGCACAACCGGCCCAGAGGTCCGGTGGCAGCTCATCCGGCGGTCGGATGAGGTCGGCCTTGAGCGGAAAGAACTTCGGCGCGCGCCCACGAAGGCGGCCAGCAAGTCGGCCCCAGTCAGGCCCTCCGACTGCGTCAGCTCTCAGAGTCACGCGACGGCGGCGGTGCCTGCAGGAGTCAGCGTCCTGGCTCGATGGACCAGCTGGGGAGCCGCCCCGACAGCACGCCGGCTTCATAGGGCGGCAAATTAACCCAGTCGCCTTCCGGGGCGACGTTCTTCACGTAGAAATAGGAGCGCTGCCACATCTTCACCGATTTGATCAGCGGGATGGCGGGGAAAGGGTTGTCGCCCACCGGCCTCCGCATCGCGATGAAGGTACCGCACGCTGCCGGCACGCCGGCGACGTGCGTGCCGAGCTTGGCCGGGAAGAATTCCCCCCACAACTCGATGGTGGGGAGAACACCGAGGAAGCCCTCGCACAGAGAGGCGATGGCGGCCAGCAGCACCACCGTATTCGGAGTGAGTGGTGCGGCTGGAGCCCGTGGAACTCCAGGAATGCGCGGAAGAAGCCGCTCGCCGGCAGCCCCAGACCGCGCATGAGGTGCGAGCAGAATATGACCCTCTCGCCCTCCTCCCGCGCCGGCCTTATTTTGCCCGCCGGCGCGACACGGGTCTGCACTAAGTTCTTGCCGGGGATGCGGCGCGTTTGGCGGAGGAACTCTATGTTGTCGTCGTCCACCTCAGAGCCGTCCCACACACCGGAGCGCGGGGCGTGAGGCGCGGCGGCGGATGAGGAGCTCATCTCCGCGGCACGGCGCGGTTCGGTGCGACGGCGGCAACAGGAAGAAGAGGCGAGAGGAGGAAGAAGCAAGAGGAAGCGGGGGATGCAGGGAGATGGGTGCGCGTGCTTCGCCCCCCCCCCTCCTCCCCGCCTACTTATAGACCCATGGGCTGAGAAGCCGATGGGGCGGGCGTGGGATTAACTACGCCCAGTACCCCACGCCCCCCACGATTTAACCCATGAAATTACTGCATGCAGTAACGACGTGGGGAACCCAACCGCCCGCGCGGCCACAACGGATCCGCCCATGCGCCGAGGCGCGGTAGTGGCGGTCCCTGCCTGACGGGCCTGTCTCGTCACGCGCGTGGGTGGGCAGACTGACCCGCCACGTGGCGCCAAGGTGACAGCCCTGTACGGGCAACACCGCCAGGAAGCTTATCAGGCACGCTGCCCGGATTCCACCACGACCTTCAAACCCTTTAAGGAGCAAGATGGCCTCCTGCGAGTCCGACTCCAGCTAGTCGGCCTAAGAGAAAACGGCGAGCCAAGCCCAGATTCTTCCACCAGAGGGATGAAACTATTGAGGCTCCTCGATATGTTGCCCTCGGCGCCTCACCAGCTTCAGGGACTACTGTCGGAGTAATGGGCCACGGGTAGGCAAACCCGAGCCCCTGGACCTTTCAAAACATCGGGGCAGGTTGTGCCCCTCAAGACTCCAAGACGAAGAGCCGCCTTCCGAGAGTCGGCAGCAGAGCCGCCGATCGCCTCCCAGCCGAGTCGAAGGCGGCCTCGAGATGAGCCGACTCCCAGCTGGCGACTTCCGGAGAAGCCGGCTATGGGGAGTCGCCCACGACTCCAACCACCTCCTGCCTATGCAACTACGGACGGGGACGGATGTGGCCGCCGCTGGCAAATCCACCCCCGCCTAAACGAAGAGGTAGGCATGGCTACAGCGGCGCAGCCCGACGGGGATCTTTCGTGCGCCAGATCATTCACGCCGCCCTGACATCAGTCCCATGGGCAGATCCCTGTACCCACAACGACCTGTCTGTACGACCCGAAGACGGCGGGACCCGCCTGTCGGCGGGAATGCAGAAGACGGCGAGAGCGCCCCAAGACGGACCCACTGGGAGTCGGCCCCCGAGAGTCGACCGGCCCCTCCCACGGGCTCCATATGCGCCATTAACGAGACAAGACGAGGAATGGCAATGATGATCGCCCGTCGGCGGCGGTCTTGTTGCCATGACCCCATGAACAAGCCAGCGTCATTAGAAGTGCTTGACTACTGATGTCAACACCCAGCACCCGCCCAGCAATGACAAGGCTTATCGGCCCCATCTTTGGACCGTCGGCAGGGCCCACTAGTCGGCGGGCCCCAGAAGTCGGCGGAGAAGATGGTGACCTAAGAGACTGACGGCTGGGACCCGCACCCAGCCGGATTACCATTGTACCCCCGGGGGGTAGGCCTATATAAACCCCCCAGGGCACCCATGCAAGAGGTTGGACCCTAATAGTTTAGACACACATAGAGGGAAGAGAAGAGCTAGCCTTGCCCTTCTCCTTCCTCACCTTAACAGCTCAAGGAGCAACCTTGTACCCACTTTGCCATAGTGATCATGCGGAGACCCCGCAGAGCAGCGATGGGGTGTTATCTCCACGGAGAGCCCTGAAGCTGGGTAAGATCCGCCGGCGTGCATGTCTTCGCCTCATCCCGTTTCCAGGCACCGGCGATGTTCTACTCGCCCCAACCATGATAAGCCATCCTTTGGCATATGTCGCACCCAACTCCCGACAATAAAACTTCAAATGAGAACGAACAAGCCAACTGCAGAAAGCAAATGAAAAAGCCGCGTCCGGCACCTAATCTAGTCTTTGACGTCTTCTCACCAGCGTGGAGCTAAGTGCTGCCCTTTGGGCGTGGGAGGAGCCCGAGGGCTGAGGTCGGCGCTCACGAGACTCAGGCGTGTCAGACCCAACTCATTATTATGTGAGAGTGTCACGCAGGCGGCGAAGCTTCACAGGCGTTAGCCTTCTTCACGAGCTCGGGCCTTTCTTGGAGGAAGCAAGCTTCACGGGCATTGGCCCTCTTCACGAGCTCCGGGCCTTTTTCAAAAAAGCAGCTTCACGAGCATTCGCCTTCTTCACGAGCTCAGGCCTTTTCCAAAAGACAGCTTCACAGGCATTCGCCTTCTTCACGAGCTCTGGGCCTTTTCCAAAAACAGCTTCCACGTGCATTCGCCTTCTTCCACGAGCTCTGGGCCTCTTCCAATAAGACAGCTTCACAGGCATTCGCCTTCTTCACAGGCTCTGGGTCTTTTCCAAAAAGACAGCTTCACAGGCATTCACCTTCTTCACAGGCTCTGGGCCTTTTCAGGGGTAAAACCTCCGGAGGTGCTGGATGTTCCACGCGTTCTGGAATGGCACTTCCTCCTGAGTCTCCGGCCTTGTGAGCCGGGCCCTGAAACATGAACAACCTTGAGCAGGCCCTCCCACATGGGAGAGAGCTTATGCAACCCTTCCACAGAGAGAACCCGCTTTGAGCACGAGGTCCCCTACCTCGAGAGTTACGGGCGGATGTTGCGGCGATGGTATCGTCGCGGCGCTTGTTGGTACCTTGCTGCTCGCCGCGCAGCTTCTCGTGGCGCTCTTCCCCAGACGAGATCCGTCCCCGCATGGTGTCCTGCTGCGCCCTCGTCGATCGCCCGGGACCCGTGCGGAATGACGTCGACCTCGTGAGGAAGGACCGCCGGCTCCATAGACCCGGGAAGAATGGGGTCTCTCCGGTTGGCTTGGCTGTGGTCGTGCGGATGGACCACAGCCTGATGAAGCTTCGTCGTACCAGCCCCGCCGCGAGCCTCCGGTTTCTTCTGAATGTTACGGTTTTGAGGCCCCTCGGGACCTCTGCGTTAGCCCGCTTCGGCTGGCCGTTGCTTGCCGAAGTGCGCCACCGAAGTGTAGCATATCTGCGTTCCCAGGTTAGCACAATATGTTTTGAAGAGGTTACTGGTGAACTGCGAACCGTTGTCAGTGATGATGCGGTTCGGCACCCCGAACCGGCTCACGAGGCCCTTGACGAACTTGACCGCAGAACCTGCGGGGATGGTGCAGACGGCTTGCACTTCAGCCCACTTGGTGAACTTGTCCATGGCGACGTAAAGGTAGCGATAGCCCCCTGGCGCCCGAGGAAACGGGCCCAGGATATCCAGCCCCCAGACTGCGAATGGCCACGAGAGGGGTATGGTTTGTAGGCCTCCTGTCGGCTGATGGATCTGCTTGGCATGGAATTGGCAAGCTTCACAAGCCTTCACTAGCTCTACGGCGTCGTTGGCGCTTGATGAGGCCAATAGAAATCGCTCCGGAATGCCTTGCCCACGAGGGTTCGTGATGACGAGTGATGCCCACAGTCTCCACCGTGTATATCCGCCAACAATTCTTTCCCTTGCTCCCTGGAGATGCAGCGCAGTGCCACATCATTCGGCCGCTTCGATAGAGCTCTCCATCTACGTCTGATGTCGTGGCTTGCCGCGCCACGCGCTCCGCTTCCTCGTCCTCCTCCGGCAGGGTCCCTTGCGTTAAGTAGCTCCGGAGTTCTATGATCCAGCACCCTTCCTGAGGCTCCATCGTCAGGAGCAGGCGTGCTCCTGAGGCCGGGCCACAGACCGGGGCTCCTGAGGCAGGTGGCTGTGGGAGCTCCTCCCGAGGCTGCACCGTCTTTGATAGTGATGGCATGGCGGAGGGCTTGAAAAGCCGCTCCTCGAACACGCCGTGCTCCTGGGGTAACCGCCTGGATGCTCATTTGGCGATGTCGTCGGCCTCCTGATTGGTGCCGCGGGGCACATGCTGCAACTCCAACCCCCAGAACTGCTTCTCCATCCTGCGGACCTCCGCAAGGTAGGCTTCCATATGCTCATCTTTTGGCCCATACACCTTGTTGGAGGAATTGACAAGGAGCTGCGAATCGCCCCTGATGGTAGGGCGCTTCACCCCCAGGGCTGCTGCGGCCTTCAAGCCTGCTATTAGACCTTCATACTCCGCTATGTTGTTGGAGACCTTTTCACCTTGCTGGAAACAGATCTGCACAGCGTAGTAGATCTTGTCCTGAGTGGGAGATATGAGCACCGCCCCAGCCCTAGCGCCATGCCTGGAGAACGCCCCATCGAAGTACATGACCTAGCCTTCCGGCGCTTCGCTTCCTGGAGAGAGGGACTGATCCTCGTCGGCCTTGAGGCCCGGTGCCTCCGTCCATTCTGCCAACGAAATCACTAACGCTGCCCCTTGATGACTCTGGTCGTGCTGAATTGAAAGTAAAGCGCTTGCAGTTTGATATTCCACTCAGCAACCCTTCCGGCTGAGTTAGGGCTCCTGAGCACCCTTTCCAAGGGGTATGCTGAGACGACCTAGATGGGGTGAGCCTGAAAATAGTGCCACGGCTTGCGTGAGGCCACTAATAGCGTGAGGAGGAGCTTATGAGGCATGGGGTACCGCGCCCTCGCGTCCCGCAGCACCGTGCTGACGAAGTATACTGGGTGCTCAACGAGGTTTGGTGTGCCAGTGCTGCTGGCGTCCTCCGGGGATCGTGGCGCCTCCTGAGGCGATGGGGCCTCCAGAGGCTGGTAGTCTAGGGGAGGGACCTCTTCCTCCCCCAGCGCGCTCCCCTGCGGCGGCTGACCCTTCTCAGCCGCGGCAGTGGTTTCTGTGGGTCTTTCTTGTTCCGGCTTTGCCTTGACCTGGGCTGCTGCTGTGGCTTTGGTCTGACGCTCTTCCCTAGCCGCCACCAGAGCTGCGCTGGCGGAGTAGGGAGTGGCGGCGAGGTAGAGCACCAGGGGTTCCTGCGGGCGTGGGGCCACCATGACCGGAGGGCTGGTCAGGTACCTCTTGAGATCTTGGAACGCCTTGTCGGCTTCTTCAGTCCATTCAAAAGGCCCCTTTTTCTTCATTAGCTGGAAGAAAGGCAGCTCATTCCCCAACTTGGAGATGAAGTGCCCTAAGCGCGATCACTGGCCCAAAGGAGCTTCTGCATTTCCCTGAGGGTCTTTGGCGGGCTCATGTCCTCGACCGCCTTGACCTTTTCTGGGTTAGCCTCGATGCCTCGGTGGGATACGAGGAAGACCAAGAGCTTGCCCGAGGGGACTCCAAACACACATTTCTCTGGGTTGAGCCGTAGGCTCACTGCGTCGAGGCTCGCGAAGGTTTCCTCCAGGTCTTGTATCAGGGTTCTGGCCTCCCGAGACTTCACCACAATGTCATCGACGTAAGCCTCAACATTCTTCCCGAGCTGCGGACCCAGGGTGATGTGCATCAGCCGCTGGAAGGTCGCCCCAGCGTTGTGCAGCCCGAATGGCATGCACGTGTAGCAGTACACCCCACACGGGGTCAAGAAGGCCGTCTTCTCCACGTCCTCTACCGCCATCTTGATCTGGTGGTACCCGGAGAAGGCATCCAAGAAGCACAGCAGGTCGCACTCAGCGGTGGAATCGACGATCTGGTCGATGAGGGGAAGCGGGAACGGAACTTGCGGGCATGCCTTGTTGAGGTTGGTGAAGTCGACACACATGCGCTCCTTCCCTCCCTTCTTTGGTACAACAACAGGGTTGGCCAACCAATCCGGGTACCGGACCTTGCGAATGACCCCGGCGGCTTCTAGCTTGCGGGTCTCCTGGACGATGAAGGCTTGCTTTTCAGTGGACTGCCGCCTCGCTTTCTGTTTTACAGGGCGTACGTTGGGGCACACGTGGAGGTGATGCTCGATTACGCCCCTAGGGATCCCCGCCAACTGATCAGGCTCCTCCTGCTTGTTTGCGCGCAGGAACTTGACCAGGGCCTCCTCCTGCTCGGGCTCGAGGTTGGCGCCTATGGTGAAAGTGGCGTCAGTGGACCCGTCCTTGTCGACGGGTATTTTCTTGGTCTCTGCCTTGTCTTGGGTGAACAACTGTTTCTTCTTGGCTGGTGCAGCCCCCTTGGGCTCAGGGGTCTCTGCTTCAGCGGGTTGCGTTGGCGTCGCCGTCTTGAAGGCGAGCTTGAGCACTCGTAGCGCATCTCCGGTGTCCCCGGGCACGGTGAGGACGCCGTTGCTCCCGGGCATCTTCATGAGGTTGTACGCCGGGTGAGTCGTGGCCATGAACTGGGCCAGTGCTAGGTAGCCGAGGATGGCGTTGTAGGAGAGGCCGACGGGGGCGATGTCGAAATCGACCTGCTCCATGCGGTAGTTTTCGTAGGTGCAGAAGGTTACCAGGAGCCGGATCTGTCCCAAGGAGCTGGATGATCCGCCCCCGACGCCCAAGAAAGGCCGGCTGGGCTGCAGCCGCTCCCGGGGTATGCAGAGGAGGTTGAAGGCCTCGACTAAGAGCACGTTGAGGCCCGCGCCGCCGTTGATGAGAGTCTGGTGTGACCACCTGGCAGATGGTGGGGTGCACATATGGGGAGCGCACCCGAGCGGCTGAGTTGGAGGGTGGTCTTCCGAGCTGAAGGTCAGGCTAGCCTTGGGCGCCGACCGGTCCTGGGGGGCCTCCTACTGCGTGGAGACGGCGCCGACCCGACAGACGAACGGCTTGACGTGGTGACTCGAGGGCGGCGCCCGCGAGCCGCCCAGGAGGGTGCGACGATCGGGGGCGCCGGCGCAGCATGGTGGGTGAGGAAGAGGCCGCAGAGCTCTTCCCAAGAGGCCACGGAGGCGGCCGGAAGGTGGAGCAGCCACGCGCACGGAGCGTCGGTGAGGGCCATAGGGAGCCAGTTGGCCATGACCCTGTCATCACCTCCAGCTTCGAGGACGGCTTCCTTGTACGCCAGCAGGAAAGCCATCGGATCGGTCGCGCCGTTATGGCCAGCGTCGTTAACGAACTTGTCCGGCCACCGCACCCGTTGCAAGTCCGGGGCCAGGGCTCTTGGCCCCCAAGCCCCCGCGCTGGCACTGGCGGCCGGAGCGGGCGGCGCGCTGCTCATCGCGAGGCGGGCCGCGGTGGTGGCGGAAGGGAAACTCCGGCGCACCCCCTACCTGGCACGCCAAATGTCGGATTTCAGGTTCCGGCAGACCCATGAGGTTCGAACACTGGGGTGCACGCGGAATCTCGCTCTCCACCTACCTGCACCCCGCCGCCTCGCTAGGATCTAAACTACGAAAGGAACAGCACAAGAGACACAGGGTTTATACTAGTTCGGGCCACCATTGTGGTGTAATACCCTACTCTAGTTTGTGGTGTGGTGGATTGCCTCTTGGGCTGATGGTGATGAACAATACAAAGGAGAACAGCCTCGCGAGGGTCTGTTCTTGGCTGGTGCGATGAACTGCTAGGGGGAGTTCAGTCGCCTTTCTCTATCTCTCTCGCTTGTTCTCTTGCTATCTTTCTGCCTCTCCTACCCTGTGGGTGGCTGGTCCTATTTATAGGCAGAGGCCCTGGGCCTCTTCCCAAATATTGAGCGGGAAGGGCGCCAACAATTGGCCATTTTGAAGGGGAACATATGGTACACTTATCCTGACTAAAGTTGGTCCTCGCCTGTCAAAGGCTCTGTGGTGGCCTGCTTGGGCTCCACAATGCCTTCCTTCCTGCCGTTGGACTGGTCTTGGTCTTGTTGCACCAAAATGGACACCTTTGCTTGATGCCCTCGTCTGCGCTTGCTCCCTTTGCACCAAAGAGGAAAGGAGGACACTGCACGGGCTGGCGCCCGCCTGGCGCCCTTGGTCGTCATGGCTTGCGTCATGGGCACCTCGTGAGGTACCCCGCCTTGATCTCTCCGCCTCCTCGCGAGCCAGCCTGATGAGGCCGCGCCTGAGGAAGCTCCCTGTCGTCCGCCCCGCGAGGCTTGGCCCCTCGCGAGGGTCTTGGGCTCGTGTTGATGAAGATGGACCGTGATGGGCCCCCCATTGAGCCCCGCCGCAGGCCGCAGGCAGGCAAGTCTGGGGACCCCCATTCCCAGAACGCCGACATATCAGGTAGGTTGTACATGAACCACTACGTCACTCATAAATTTATAATATCGATGTACTATTTCCAGCGGGTACAAAATTCCATGGACAGACATATATCCAGCGGTACACGAATGATTTATGCTGGGCATTGTGGCTTACCAGGAATGATGTGATTTTTAATAACAAATGTGTCTCATCTCCTATGCAGGTTATTCATGTGTGTACACGATGGCTCCGTACTTGGTCTATCCTGCAGAGGCCGGAGGACAGAGACCTTTTTATGATGGCGTCTACACGGCTGGAGCGTACGGCCAGGGAGGTTTTCTACCCCCATGGATGGCGGTGTGACCTACGGATAGGATCTGCCACTCCTTAGGCTGGAATTTTTTTTTGATTGGCATTGTATCGAATTATTTTTTTGCTTTTAGAATACTCTGGACTTTTTTGGTTGTGTGCATCTAGCTATGCAAAGGCCGGGCTTTCTTTCGATGCGATTGTATCACCTCGATATATCTATTCAATGAAATGTCCTTTATCGAAAAAATATCCATCGGTATTGTAATCTAGCGAGCAATCCATAGTTTCATGCCTGATGCATATTCTCTTCTTATGTACCATGTGAAAGAAAAGAAAAATGGTGATTCCATACTTTAGGAAATTAATGTTGGTTCCTAAACTTGTCTTCATGTATAAATGTCCTGAATAAGATTTCCAAGTCATCAAACTCATGGCATTCGTCACATATTCGCTAAACATCTTTGGATATACAAAAAAACAACTCCAGCAAAAACATTTTCTTGTTAATAATGTCTCCTCAATGTACAATTATGAATGTGTGTGAATGATACTGTTGCGCCAAGATGCTAATATATGCACTTCCTTTAGCAGCATATACAAACCCAGCTAATTGATGTGCTCGTCCACGATCGTAACCTCCCATGTAGGTGATGCTAGTAACAGAATTTAAAAGCGTCATGGGTGGGGACTTTTATTCGTGGAACACATCGAACATTAGCATCACGCTATCAACATGTTTAGACTTCAGAGTCACCTTGTTGTCTCCCAGGCAGCCTCCTTGTTGTCACAATCCTCTAGTCCGCAGCTCTAGATCTTCTCCTGTAGGAAGCCATCAGTACTCATGTGGACCTGCACCCAAAAGCCTTCTAGAAGGGACAATGATGATAAGGAGGAATTACAGCTGATGCGGATGGGAAACCTAAGATCGGCGCTACTACTCTTCATCATCAAGGAGAAGACCAAGAATTACCTCACGAATCAGGTCCCTAGGGGTGGCACAGTCTGATCTGTGTGACTATGGACGAAAGAACATCCAAGTATAAGAAGGGATTAAGGGAAGGGAGTGAGACGGCGTTGGGGATTTAGATCTGTAACAACAATGCAAGTGCTCGCTATGGAAACTGGAGGAGACGATGGCCAAGATGTGTGTCGCCAAAAAGTGGACCTCTATGACTCTAGAGGCCATATAGGAAATGATCGTTCGGGAGCAATCCTTTTTTCTGAGCTACATCTAATCAGTTTACTGAATAGAACGGATCTGTACCCGGGATCATGTGGAAGCCCACATGAGTGCAATCCTTTTTTCTGAGCTAGATCTAATCCGTTTATGGAAAGTTTAACAATGAGGACCCAGTTAATAGATGGCCCGATGTTACTAATTTTTGTGGGATTTTTTTGAGACAAATGAGAGAGACCATGTATGACATGTTGGCATGTAAAAAAAACTGATTTAAGGGTTATGAGAGCGACCAGGTATGACATGTTAGCATCTATCCTGAAAAAAATATCGAAAAAAATTGAGGCATGACACGACTCATGGTCCATTTGGACAATGTTATATATATGTTACACATACCTTTTTTTTATGAAATATGTTACACATATCTAACGGTTGTACAATTATAATTTTAGAAGACCCACCAAATCGAGGGACGGTATTTTCTAATTAACGTAGAATTTTCTAGACTAATTCTCTTGCTTATAATTAACCCATCAATCACTTTTTATATATAAATAGATAACTTCCTGGGGGGGTTCCGGTAACCCCCAGTACTCCAAAACGACCCGAACCATTCCGCTGTCCGAATGTAGCCTTCCAATATATGAATCTTTATTTCTCGACCATTTCGAGACTCCTCGTCACGTCCGTGATCTCATCCGGGACTCCTAAAAAACTTCAGTCATCAAATCACATAACTCATAATACAAATCATCATCGAACGTTAAGTGTGCAAACCCTACGGGTTCGAGAACTGTGTAGACATGACCGAGACACATCTCCGGTCAATAACCAATAGCGGAACCGGGATGCTCATATTGGCTCCTACATATTCTATGAAGATCTTTATCGGTCAAACCACATAACAACATACGTTGTTCCCTTTGTCATCGGTATGTTACTTACCCGAGATTCGATCGTTGGTATCATCATACCTAGTTCAATCTCGTTACCTGCAAGTCTCTTTACTCGTTCCGTAATGCATCATCTCGAAACTAACTCATTAGTCACATTGCTTGCAAGGCTTATAGTGATGTGCATTACCGAGAGGGCCTAGAGATACCTCTCCGATACACGGAGTGACAAATCCTAATCTTGATCTATGCCAACCCAACAAACACCTTTGGAGACACCTGTACAATATATTTATAATCACCCAGTTACGTTCTGAAGTTTGATAGCATACAAGGTGTTCCTCCGGTATTCGGGAGTTGCATAATCTCATAGTCAGAGGAACATGTATAAGTCATGAAGAAAGCAATAGCAATAAAACTAAATGATCATTATGCTAAGCTAACAGATGGGTCTTGTCCATCACATCATTCTCTAATGATGTGATCCCGTTCATCAAATGACAACACATGTCTATGGCTAGGAAACTTAACCATCTTTGATTAACGAGCTAGTCAAGTAGAGGCATACTAGGGACACTCTGTTTTGTCTATATATTCACACATGTATCAAGTTTCCGGTTAATACAATTCTAGCATGAATAATAAACATTTATCATGATATAAAGAAATATAAATAACAACTTTATTATTGCCTCTAGGGCATAATTTCTTCAGTCTCCCACTTGCACTAGAGTCAATAATCTAGTTCACATCGCCAAGTGATTTAACACCCTATAGTTCACATCGCCATGTGAACAATACCCAAAGGGTTTACTAGAGTCAATATTCTAGTTCACATCACCATGTGATTAACACCCAAAGAGTACTAAGGTGTGATCATGTTTTGCTTGTGAGAGAAGTTTAGTTGACGGGTCTGCCATATTCAGATCCGTATGTATTTTGCAAATTTCTATGTCTACATTGCTTTGCACGGAGATACTCTAGCTAATTGCTCCCACTTTCAATATGTATCCAGATTGAGACTTAGAGTCATCTGGATCAGTGTCAAAGCTTGCATCGACGTAACCCTTTACGACGAACTTTTTGTCACCTCCATAACCGAGAAACAAATCCTTATTCCACTAAGGATAATTTTGACCAATGTCCAGTGACCTACTCCTAGATCACTATTGTACTCCCTGGCCAAACTCAGGGCAGGGTATACAATACGTCTGGTACATAGCATGCATACATGATAGAACCTATGGCTGAAGCATAGGGAATGACATTCATTTTTCTCTCTATCTTTTGCAGTGGTCGGGCATTGAGTCTGACTCAATTTCACACCTTGTAACACAGGCAAGAACCCTTTCTTTGCTTGATCCATTTTGAACTTCTTCAAAATTTTGTCAAGGTATGTGCTTTGTAAAAGTCCAATTAAGCGTATTGATCTATCTCTATAGATCTTGATGCCCAATATGTAAGCAGCTTCACCGAGGTCTTTCTTTGAAAAAACTCCTTTCAAACACCCCTTTATGCTTTTAAAAAAATTCTACATCATTTCCGATCAACAATATGTCATTCACATATACTTATCAGAAAGGCTGTAGTGCTCCCACTCACTTTCTTGTAAATACATGCTTCAGCGCAAGTCTATATAAAACTATATGCTTTGGTCAACTCATCAAAGTGTATATTCCAACTCCGAGATGCTTGCACCAGTCCATAGATGGATCGCTGGAGCTTTGCACACTTTGTTAGCACCTTTAGGATTGACAAAACCTTCTGGTTGCATCATATACAACTCTTCTTTAAGAAATCCATTAAGGAATATAGGTTTGACATCCATTTGCTAAATTTCGTAAAATGCGGCAATTGCTAACATGATTCAGACAGACTTTTAAGCATCAATACAAGTGAGAAAATCTCATCGTAGTCAACACCTTGAACTTGTCGAAAACATTTTTGCGACAATCCGAGCTTTGTAGATAGTAATACTACCATCATCATCCATCTTCCTCTTGAAGATCCATTTATTCTCAATGGTTCGCCAATCATCGGGCAAGTCAATCAAAGTCCATACTTTGTTCTCATACATGGATCATATCTCAGATTTCATCGCCTCAGGCCATCTCGCGGAATCTGGGCTCATCATCACTTTCTCATAGTTCGTAGGTTCATCATGGTCAAGTAACATGACCTCCAGAACAGGATTACCATACCACTCTGGTGCGGATTTTACTCTGGTTGACCTACGAGGTTCAGTAGTAACTTGATCTAAAGTTTCATGATCATCATCATTAGCTTCCTCACTAATTGGTGTAGGAATCACTGGAACGAATTTCTGTGATGAACTACTTTCCAATTTGGGAGCAGGTATAATTACCTCATCAAGTTCTACTTTCCTCCCACTCACTTTTTTCAAGAGAAACTCCTTATCTAGAAAGGATCCTGTCGGAGTAAATGACAACGGGTACCCTCATCAGCCTCCCATGGTATTTCAAGACATCGGGGCCGGCTGCGCCCCTCAAGAATCAAAGGCAGAAGGCCACCTTCCTAGGGCCGGCTGGTCCAAGCGGCCGGCTGCTAGGAGGCGGCAAAACTCAGAAGACGACCGCCGAATGGGCCGACTCCTAGCAGGCGGCCTCCAGAGAGGTCGGCTCCTAGCAGGCGGCCCCTCGTGCCCTCGAAGTTAGCACCCACATAAACACGACGAGATGGGGCGTGGCTACAGTGCAGTCTGCCACCCCCAAATCCAGGGTGGAGTGTGGCCACAGTGGAGCATACTAGGCGGACACCCCTCGCCCGACGCGACACTGTTGCCACACAGCCCATGACATCACCTGTGGCAGAGAAGGCCATGCTCCCACGACGGACTGTCGGTATGGCCTATAGGCGGCGGGTCGCACCTGTCCATGAGAAGCCAGAAGACAGCGAGCCCTGATCAGCCGACTTGCAGGGAGGCTGACTCCTGACCAGGCGGCCCTCCCCCTCCCTTGGAGTCTGTGCGCCATTAACCAGAAGAGACAGGGAGTGGCTACAGTGAACGCCCACCAGGCGGCGGGACTGTAGCCACGCTCCCCCTGACAAAGCACACATCATGAGTGGCATGGCTACAGTACTGAGCAGCCGGCAAGACCCGCCAGTGGCGGGAGCGGCCTGTCGGCCAAGTACGAGACATCCAGCGGGACCCACCAGGCGGCGGGCCCCAGCTACTGACGGAGAAGCTGACGATTAGAGACGCTGACAGTCGGGTCCTACCACCCGCCCAGATTAACATTGTACCCCTGGCGGGTAGGCCTATATAAACCCCCTAGGGCACCCATGCAAAGGGTTCAGCCCCTGAGATACTACACACACCATGTAGAGAGAGGTGTAGAGCCAGCCTCGCCCTTCTTCCTCCTCTAGCCAAACAGCTCAAGGAGCACTTGTAGTCACTTGTTGAGTTAGTGATCATGCGGAGACCCCACAGAGCAGGACTAGGGGTGTTGTCTCCTAGGAGAGCCTCGGACCTGGGTAAAGTGCGTCGGTGTTTGTGTCTACGCCTTATCCCGTTTCCAGGCACCGGCGACGTCTTACTAGCTCCCACCATGATAAGCCATCCTTTGGCATATGTCGCCCCAAAACCTCGACATTTGGCGCCCACCATGGGGCTAGGTGCACCGTTGCTACCTCTTGAGCACTGCATTGGTTTTCCCTTGAAGAGGAAAGGGTGATGCAATAAAGTAGTGTAAGTATTTCCCTCAGTTTTTGAGAACCAAGGTATCAATCCAGTAGGAGATCACGTGCGAGTCCCTCGTACCTACACAAACAAATAAGAACCTCGCAACCAACGCGATAAAGGGGTTGTCAATCCCTCAACGGTCACTTACGAGAGTGAGATTTGATAGATATGATAAGATAATTTTTTTTGTATTTTTATGATAAAGATGCAAAGTAAAATAAAAGGCAAAAGCAATAACTAAGTGTTGGAAGATTAATATGATGGAAAATAGAGCCGGGGGCCATCGGTTTCACTAGTGGCTTCTCTCGAGAGCATAAGTACTACGGTGGGTGAACAAATTACTGTTGAGCAATTGATAGAATTGAGCATAGTTATGAGAATATCTAGGTATGATCATGTATACAGGCATCACGTCCGCGACAAGTAGACCGACTCCTACCTGCATCTACTACTATTACTCCACTCATCGACCGCTATCCAGCATGCATCTAGAGTATTAAGTTCATAAGAACAGAGTAATGCTTTAAGTATGATGACATGATGTAGAGGGATAAACTCATGCAATATGAAATAAACCCCATCTATCCTCGATGGCAACAATTCAATACGTGCCTTGCTGCCCCTACTGTCACTGGGAAAGGACACCGCAAGATTGAACCCAAAGCTAAGCACTTCTCCCATTGCAAGATAGATCAATCTAGTAGGCCAAACCAAACTGATAATTCGAAGAGACTTGCAAAGATAACCAATCATACATAAAAGAATTCAGAGAAGATTCAAATATTGTTCATAGATAAACTTGATCATAAACCCACAATTCATCGGTCTCAACAAACACACCGCAAAAGAAGATTACATCGAATAGATCTCCACGAGAATCGTGGAGAACTTTGTATTGAGATCCAAAGAGAGAGAAGAAGCCATCTAGCTAATAACTATGGACCCGAAGGTCTGAGGTAAACTACTCACACATCATCGGAGAGACTATGGTGTTGATGTAGAAGCCCTCCGTGATCAATGCCCCCTCCGGCGGAGCACCGGAAAAGGCCGCAAGATGGGATCTCACGGGTACAGAAGGTTGTGGCGGTGGAATTAGGTTTTTGGCTCCGTATCTGGTAGTTTGGGGGTATGTAGGTATATATAGTTGGGAGAAGTACGTCGGTGGAGCAACTTGGGCCCCATGAGGGTGGAGGGCGCGCCTAGGGGGGTAGGTGCGCCCCCTTCCTCGTGCCCTCCTGGTGGCTTTCTTGACGTAGGGTCCAAGTCCTCTGGATCACGTTTGTTTCGAAAATCACGTTCCCGAAGGTTTCATTAAGTTTGGACTCCGTTTGATATTCTTTTTCTGCGAAACACTGAAATAGGCAAAAAACAACAATTCTGGGCTGGGCCTCCGGTTAATAGGTTAGTCCCATAAATAATATAAAAGTGTATAATAAAGCCCATTAACATCTAAAACAGAATATAATATAGCATGGAACAATAAAAAATTATAGATATGTTGGAGACGTATCAAGCATCCCCAAGCTTAATTCCTTCTCGTCCTTGAGTAGGTGAATGATAAAAACAGAATTTTTGATGTGGAATGCTACTTAGCATAATTTTTGATGTAATTCTATTAACTATGGTATGAATATTCAGATCCGGAAGTTTCAAGACAAAAGTTTAATATTGACATAAAATTAAAAATACTTCAAGCATACTAACTAAGCAATCATGTGTTCTCAAAATAACATGGCCAAAGAAAGTATCCCTACAAAATCATATAGTCTGGCTATGCTCTATCTTCACCACAGAAAGTATTTAAATCATGCACAACTCCGATAACAAGCCAAGCAATTGTTTCATACTTTTGGTGTTCTCAAACTTTTTCAATCTTCACGCAATACATGAGCGTGAGCCATGGATATAGCACTATATGTGGAATAGAATGGTGGTTGTGGAGAAGACAAAAAAGAAGATAGTCTCACATCAACTAGGCGTATCAACGGGCTATGGAGATGTCCATTAATAGATATCAATGTGAGTGAGTAGGGATTGCCATGCAACGGATGCACTAGAGCTATAAGTATATGAAATCTCAACAAAAGAAACTAAGTGGGTGTGCATCCAACTCGCTTGCTCACGAAGAACTAGGGCATTTTGAGGAAGCCCATCATTGGAATATACAAGCCAAGTTCTATAATGAAAAATTCCCACTAGTATATGAAAGCGATGTCATAAGAGACTCTCTATCATGAAGATCATGGTGCTACTTTGAAGCACAAGTGTGGTAAAAGGATAGTAACATTGTCCCTTCTCTCTTTTTCTCTCATTTTTTTATTTGGGCCTTTTCTCTTTTTATGGCCTATTTTTTTCTCTTTTTTTCGTCCGAGTCTCATCCCGACTTGCGGGGAATCATAGTCTCCATCATCCTTTCCTCACTTGGGACAATGCTCTAAAAATGATGATCATCACACTTTTATTTACTTACAACTCAACAATTACAACTCAATACTTAGAACAAAATATGACTCTATGTGAATGCCTCCGGCGGTGTACCGGGATATGCAATGAATCAAGAGTGACATGTACGAAATAATTATGAATGGTGGCTTTGCCACAAATATGATGTCAACTACATGATCATGCGAAGCAATATGACAATGATGGAGCGTGTCATAGTAACAGAACGGTGGTAAGTTGCATGGCAATATATCTCGGAATGGCTATGGAAATGCCATGATAGGTAGGTGTGGTGGCTATTTTGAGGAAGGTGTATGGTGGGTTTATGATACCGGCGAAAAGTGCGTGGTATTAGAGAGGCTAGAAATGGTGGAAGGAAGAGAGTGCGTATAATCCATGGACTCAACATTAGTCATAAAGAACTCATATATTTATTGCAAAAATCTACAAGTTATCAAAGCAAAGTATTACGCGCATGCTCCTAGTGGGATAGATTGGTAGGAAAAGACCATGGCTCGTCCCCGACCGCCACTCATAAGGAAGACAATCAATAAATAAATCATGCTCCGACTTCATCACATAACAGTTCACCATACGTGCATGCTACGGGAATCACAAACTTTAATACAAGTATTCCTCAAATCCACAACTACTCAACTATCATGACTCTAATATCACCATCTTTATATCTCAAAACAATTATCAAGCATCAAACTTCTCATAGTATTAAACACACTCATAAGATAATTTTTACTAATCTTTGATGCCTATTACTTTAGGACTAATTTCAATTTAAGAAAATTACCATGCTGTTTTTTAGGACTCTCAAAATAATATAAGTAAAGCATGAGAGAACAATAGTTTCTATAAAACAAATCCACCACCGTGCTCTAAAAGATATAAGTGAAGCACTAGAGCAAAAACTATATAGCTCAAAAGATATAAGTGAAGCACATAGAGTATTCTAACAAATTCTGAATCAAGTGTGTCTCTCTCAAAAGGTGTGTACAGCAAGTATGATTGTGGGAAACTAACAAATAAAGACTCAAATAATACAAGACTCTCCAAGCAAAACACATATCATGTGGTGAATCAAAATATAGCTCCAAGTAAAGTTACCGATGGAAGTAGATGAAAGAGGGGATGCCCCCAAGTCTTTTTGGTGTCCTTAGATTATCTTAGGTGCCATGGGCATCCCCAAGCTTAGGCTCTTGCCACTCCTTGTTCCATTATCCATCAAATCTTTTACCCAAAACTTGAAAACTTCACAACACAAAACTTGGCAGAAAATCTCGTGAGCTCCGTTAGCAAAAGAAAACAAAACACCACTTCAAGGTATTGTAATGAACTCGTTATTTATTTATATTGGTGTTAAACCTACTGTATTACAACTTCTCTATGGTGTATAAACTATTTTACTAGCCATAGATTCATTAAAATAAGCAAACAATACAAGAAAAACAGAATCTGTCAAAACAAGAACAGTCTGTAGTAATCTGTAATTAACGCAAACTTCTGGAACTCCAAAAATTCAGAAAAATTAGGAAGACCTGTAAAATTTGTTTATTGATCAGAAGCAATTGGAATAAATATTTTATCACGTTCTGGTGATTTTTAACAATTATTTTCGTGAACAGAAAGTTTCTGGAATTTTCAGCAAGATCAAATAACTATCATCCAAGAAGATCCTATATGTTTAACTTGGCACAAACACTAATTAAAACATAAAAACAAATCTAACCAGAGGCTAGATCAAATATTTATTCCTAAACATAAGCAAAAATAAAAAAACTAAAATAAAATTGGGTTGCCTCCCAACAAAGCGCTATCGCTTAACGCCCTAGCTAGGCATAAAAGCAAGGATAGATCTAGGTATTGCCATCTTTGGTAAGCAATCCATAAGTGGCTCTCATAATAGATTCATAATGTAATTTTATTTTGTTTCTAGGGAAGTGTTCCATGCCTTTCCTTAACGGAAATTGGAATCTAATATTCCATTCCTTCATATCAACGATTGCACCAATCGTTCTAAGGGAAGGTCTACAAAGAATAATAGGACATGAAGGATTGCAATCTATATCAAGAACAATAAAATCTACGGGCATATAATTCCTATTTGCAACAATAAGAACATCATTAATTCTTCCCATAGGTTTTTTAATAGTGGAATCTGCAAGGTGTAAGTTTAAAGAGCAAACATCAAATTCACGGAATCCTAGCAAATCACACAAAGTTTTTGGAATCGTGGAAACACTAGCACCCAAATAACACAAAGCATAGCATTCATGATCTTTAATTTTAATTTTAATAGTAGGTTCCCACTCATCATAAAGTTTTCTAGGGATAGAAACTTCCAACGCAAGTTTTTCTTCATAAGATTGCATCAAAGAATCAACGATATGTTTAGTAAAAGCTTTATGTTGACTATAAGCATGAGGAGAATTTAGCACGGATTGCAACAAGGAAATACAATCTATCAAAGATAAATTATCATAATTAAATTCCTTGAAATCCAAAATAGTGGGTTCATTGATATCTAAAGTTTTAACTTCTTCAATCTCACTTTTATCAATTTTAGCATCAAGATCTAAAAACGATTTTTTGAAACGCCTTCTAGGTAAAGGTGGATCATATTCACTCCCATAATTATCAAGAATCATATTGCAAAACAAAGATTTAATAGGAGACACATCAATAACTTTTAGATCTTCATCTTTATTTTCATAGAAATTATAAGAACACGTTTTCACAATGCAATCTTTCTTAGAACGCATCCTAGCAGTTCTTTCTTTGCACTCATCAATGGAAATTCTCATGGCTTTGATAGAATCACTGATATCATGCTTAGGAGGAATAGCTCTAAGTTTCAAAGAATCAACATCAAGAGAAATTCGGTCAACATTCCTAGCCAATTCATCAATCTTAGGCAACTTTTCTTCAAGCAAAGCATTGAAATTCTTTTGCGAATTTATAAATTCTTTAACACTATTTTCAAATTCAGAGGGAATCTTATTAAAATTTCCATAAGAGTTGTTGTAGGAATTACAATAATTATTAGAGGAATTACTAGGATACGGCCTAGGATTAAAGTTTCCTCTATACGCGTTGTTACCAAAATTATTCCTACCAACAAAATTCACATCCATAGATTCATTATTGTTCTCAATAAAAGTATAAAAAGGCATATCATTAGGATCAGAAGAAACACTCTTAGTAGCAAATAATTTCATAAGTTCATCCATCTTTCCACTCAAAACATTAATTTCTTCTATCGCATGCACTTTTTTACTAGTAGATCTTTCGGTGTGCCATTGAGAATAATTAACCATAATATTATCTAGGAGTTTAGTAGCTTCTCCTAAAGTGATTTCCATAAAAGTGCCTCCCGCGGCCGAATCTAAAAGATTTCTCTTAAGCAAAATTCAATCCGGTATAATTTTTTTGTATAATCATCCACAAATTCAAACCATGAGTAGGGCAATTACGTATCATTAATTTCATCCTCTCCCAAGCTTGTGCAACATGTTCATGATTAAGTTGCTTAAAATTCATAATATCGGTTCTAAGAGAGATGATCTTAGCGGGAGGAAAATACTTAGAGATAAAAGCATCTTTGCACTTATTCCATGAATCAATACCATTTTTAGGCAAAGACGAAAACCAAGCTTTAGGACGATCTCTAAGCGAAAAAGGAAATAGCTTCAATTTAACAATATCATTGTCCACATCTTTCCTCTTTTGCATGTCACACAAATCAACGAAGCTATTTAGATGGGTAGCGGCATCTTCACTAGGAAGGCGGCGAATTGATCTTTCATAACATGATTCAACAAAGTAGCATTAGTTTCACAAGATTCAGTATTGGTAAGAGGAGCAATAGGAGTGCTAAGAAAATCATTGTTGTTGGTATTGGTAAAGTCACACAATTTAGTATTGTCTTGAGCCATAGTGACAAGCAAGTAATCTAACACACGAGCAAACAAGAAGCAAGCGAAAAAGAGGCGAACAGAAAAGAGAGGGCAAATAAAACGGCAAGGGTGAAGTGGGGGAGAGGAAAACGAGAGGCAAATGGCAAATAATGTAATGCGAGGGATAAGAGTTTGTGATGGGTACTTGGTATGTCTTGACTTGACTTGACTTGGCACGAATCTCCCCGGCAACGGTGCCAGAAATCCTTCTTGGTACCTCTTGAGCACTGCGTTGGTTTTCCCTTGAAGAGGAAAGGGTGATGCAGTAAAATAGCATAAGTATTTCCCTCAGTTTTTGAGAACCAAGGTATCAATCCAGTAGGAGATCACGCACGAGTCCCATGTACCTACACAAACAAATAAGAACCTCACAACCAACGCGATAAAGGGGTTGTCAATCCCTCAACGGTCACTTACGAGAGTGAGATCTGATAGATATGATAAGATAATATTTTTGGCATTTTTATGATAAAGATGCAAAGTAAAATAAAAGGCAAAAGCAATAACTAAGTGTTAGAAGATTAATATGATGGAAAATAGAGCCGGGGGCCATAGGTTTCACTAGTGGCTTCTCTCGAGAGCATAAGTATTACGGTGGGTGAACAAATTACTGTTGAGCAATTGATAGAATTGAGCATAGTTATGAGAATATCTAGGTATGATCATGTATATAGGCATCACGTCCGCGGCAAGTAGACCGACTCTGCCTGCATCTACTACTATTACTCCACACATCGACCGCTATCCAGCATGCATCTAGAGTATTAAGTTCATAAGAACAGAGTAATGCTTTAAGTATGATGACATGATGTAGTGGGATAAACTCATGAAATATGAAATAAACCCCATCTTGTTATCCTCGATGGCAACAATACAATACGTGCTTTGCTGCCCCTACTGTCACTGGGAAAGGACACCGCAAGATTGAACCCAAAGCTAAGCACTTATCCCATTGCAAGAAAGACCAATCTAGTAGGCCAAACCAAACTGATAATTCGAAGAGACTTGCAAAGATAACCAATCATACATAAAAGAATTCAGAGAAGATTCAAATATTGTTCATAGATAAACTTGATCATAAACCCACAATTCACCGGTCTCAACAAGCACAACGCAAAAGAAGATTACATCGAATAGATCTCCACGAGAATCGTGGAGAACTTTGTATTGAGATCCAAAGAGAGAGAAGAAGTCATCTAGCTAATAACTATGGACCCGAAGGTCTGAGGTAAACTACTCACACATCATCGAAGAGGCTATGGTGTTGATGTAGAAGCCCTCCGTGATCAATGCCCCCTCTGGCGGAGCGCCGGAAAAGGCCCCAAGATGGGATCTCAAGGGTACAGAAGGTTGCGGCAGTGGAATTAGGTTTTTGGCTTCGTATCTAGTAGTTTGGGGGTACGTAGGTATATATAGGAGGAAGAATTACGTCGGTGGAGCAATGTGGGCCCCACGAGGGTGGAGGGCGCGCCTAGGGGGGTAGGCGCACCCCCCTACCTCGTGCCCTCCTGGTTGCTTTCTTGACGTAGGGTCCAAGTCCTCTGGATCACGTTTGTTCCGAAAATCACGTTCCCGAAGGTTTCATTCCGTTTGGACTCCGTTTGATATTCTTTTTCTGCGAAACACTAAAATAGGCAAAACACAGCAATTCTGGGTTGGGACTCCGGTTAATAGGTTAGTCCCAAAAATAAAATAAAAGTGTATATTAAAGCCCATTAACATCCAAAACATTATATAATATAGCATGGAACAATAAAAAATTATAGATACGTTGGAGTCGTATCAACAGTCGTCCGGAGATCTGTTCTAGACAGGAACCTTGTTCCTTCCTGGCGAGCGCAGCCAACCCGGCACGCCCGATGGAATCTGCACCTACGCGCTGCATGGCGCGGAAGTCGCCTGCGCGGCGAGCTGCCTCGCCGATCTTGTCAGCGAGATCCGACTCTCCAACGAGCCCGCGCCCGACATGGGAGCAGCCAGCTCCGAGAGCTGCCTCATCGACCTCCTTGGCAAGCTCCACATCGCCAACGAGCCCTTCTCCGACCTAGAGTCGATCGGCTCCACCTACCCGATGCTTGTCAACTCCGACACGGCATCCCTTGATGCCTTCCCCACCAACGTGGTGGTCATCGACGACCCACTCCCTCGCGCGGATAGCAGCGGCAACACCGTCACGGAGGTGCGCGTCATCAGCCACGACGGGGCCTCTGGCGGAGCCGCTCAGGACCCGCTGCAAGTGGCGCTGCAAGACCTTTCCTCACCCATCGCGGCAGACGCTGACGCCGAGACCTCGGAAGCTCACCGCATCGCGCTCGTCGACAGCGCCAAGAAGTTGGCTGCCATGAGACGCCTCTCCAAGGCCTATCAGCGCGAGGTCGACCACGCCATCGGCGGTACCCCGGCCGCTGGAGAACCCAGCCGCATGGGCACGATTGCTACCTCTTGATCATACGTTGGTTTTCCCTTGAAGAGGAAAGGGTGATGCAACAAAGTAGCGTAAGTATTTCCCTCAGTTTTTGAGAACCAAGGTATCAATCCAGTAGGAGACTACACGCAAATCGCCTAGTACCTGCACAAACAATCAAGAACCTTGCAACCAACGCGATAAAGGGGTTGTCAATCCCTTCACGACCACTTGCAAAAGTGAGATTTGATAAAGATAATAAGATAGATATTTTTGATATTTTTTGTTGTATAGATTGGAAAGTAAAGATTGCAAAATAAATTGTAAACTAGAATTATAGATCGGAAACTTATATGATGTAAAGTAGCCCGGGGGGCATAGGTTTCACTAGTGGCTTCTCTCGAGATAGCATATATTACAGTGGGTGAACAAATTACTGCCGAGCAATTGATAGAAAAGCGCAAAGTTATGAGAATATCTAGGCATGATCATGAACATAGGCATCACGTCCGTGTCAAGTAGACCGAAACGATTCTGCATCTACTACTATTACTCCACACATCAACCGCTATCCAACATGCATCTAGAGTATTAAGTTCATATGAACAGAGTAACGCATTAAGCAAGATGACATGATGTAGAGGGATAAACTCAAGCAATATGATATAAACCCCATCTTTTTATCCTCGATGGCAACAATACAATACATGCCTTGCTGCCCCTAACATCCTTTGGGAAAGGACACCGCAAGATTGAACCCAAAGCTAAGCACTTCTCCCATTGCAAGAAAGATCAATCTAGTAGGCCAGACTAAACCGATAATTCGAAGAGACTTGCAAAGATATCAAATCATGCATATAAGAATTCAGAGAAGAATCAAATATTGATCATAGATAATCTTGATCATAAACCCACAATTCATCGAATCTCGAGAAACACACCGTAAAAAGTATTACATCGAATAAATCTCCAAGAACATCAGGGAGAACTAAAGAGAGAGAAGAAGCCATCTAGCTAATAACTATGGACCCGAAGGTCTATGATAAACTACCCACATATCATCGGAGAGGCTATGGTGTTGATGTAGAAGCCCTCCATGATCGAATCCCCATCCGACAGATCACCCAAAAAGGCCCCAAGATGGGATCTCACGGGTACAGAAGGTTGCTGCGGTGGAAAAGTGGTTTCGTGGCTCTTCTGGATGTTTTCAGGGTATAAGAGTATATATATAGGCGAAGGAAGTAGGTCGGTCGAGCTACGAGGGGCCTACCCCCTGGGCGCACCCTCCAGCCTCGTGGCCGCCTCGTTGCGTCTCTGACTTCCACTCCAGGTCTCCTGGATATCGTTCGTTCCAAGAAAGATCCTCGCGAAGGTTTCGTTCCGTTTGGATTCCGTTTGATATTCCTTTTCTGCGAAACACTGAAATAAGCAAAAAAAAATAGCAACTGGCATTGGGCCTCCGGTTAATAGGTTAGTCCCAAAAATAATATAAAAGAGCATATTAAAGCCCATTAAGCATCCAAAACAGATAATATAATAGCATGGAACTATCAAAAATTATAGATACATTGGAGATGTATCAATGATCCGGCAACATGGGGGCGCCATCGCCAGCATGTTTGGGGTGGACCGCCCAGTCTACGCCACGCCCGCGGAAAACATACGTGCAGCCCAAGCGGCGACAGATGAGCTGGACTGCCTGGAAGGAGACGAGCGTCGCTGCATAACGGAGCGCGTTCAGCAGCTCATCGACGCGGCTGCTGCGCAGCAAGAAGCCGGCCGCCGCGTGCCAGAGCCCGGCGCGCACGATGAGAATCTCCTCCCCTCCCCCCCGTCGAGATCAAGGCGCAATCTCCCGGACGCTGACAGGTGGCGCCCGCGAACAGAGAGACTGAGAGTCGGCTGCTAGCCGCAGCCGGACGCGTATCACCATTGAGCACGACCAAGACGGTCGTCCACAAGCGGTGGAACAACGGCGCGATCGCCCGCCTCCTCCTCCCCCTCGCGGGGAGAGGCGCGCCTCCCCACCGCCTGTTGAGTACCCGACTCTCGGCGACTGGCGGGGCCGCCGTGAAGGAGTCGGAGAGAATGATGCCCGCCACTGAATCGAACGCCTCGCTCGATCCCTGGTGTTAAAATAAGATGCAATGGGCCCGCCTTGTTTTGGCCCTCGCATTCGTGGCGAGCCCTTCCCCAAAGGATTCTCGCTCCCACGAGACACACCCAAGTTCAACGGTTCCGTGAAGCCGGAAGATTGGCTGGTCGACTACTCCACGACCATCAACATAGCGAACTACAACAAGCGTGTTGCCGTGAAGTACGTTTCGCTCATGCTTCATGGCATGGCCTGGACATGGCTGAACAGCCTGAAGCCTTACAGCGTCAACAGCTAGGTAGATTTCACTAAAGTGTTCATCCGCAACTTCACCAGTACCTACAAGCGGCCGCCCAAGCCTCGCCAGCTCTCGTTGTGCGTTCAAGGCCCGAACGAGTCCACCCGCGACTACTTGACGCGGTGGGCTGAACTGTGCAACTCCTGCGAATGGGTGCACGAAGTGCAAGCCATAGAGTACTTCACTACCGGGTGCCGAGAGGGCACCTTGCTCAAGCACCGGCTCCTCTGCAATGAGCCGGCCACCCTCGACGAGCTGCTGATCACAACAGACAAGTATGCCACTGCCGATTCCTCCATGAAGTCGGAGCTCCGAGTGGAAAAGTACTCCCACCGGCTCCTAGAACGCCGGCTGGACACAACAGTCGGCGCCAGCAACAGAACGACAACAAGCGCAAGGCCCCGCAGTTGGCTTCCACCAACCGGTAGGTGGCGACAATTGAGGATCAGCGGCCGGAGGGACAACCCTTACCCAAGCGTCAGAAGGGCGGCAAGCCGGCTTGGTTGCCTGCTTTCTCCTATGAGCAAACCCTTGATGCTCCCTGCAAGTTCCACAGCGGCACGAAGACGTCCAACCACACCACCCGGAAGTGCCACTGGCTCACCCGAATCTCCAAGGGCGAAGGAGTGTTGCCTCCTCCACCTGCCGGCCCGCCGCCGCCACCTCCTCCGCAGCCAGCGGCGCGTCCGGCAGTCGGCGCCATCCAAGATGAATTCCCTGAGGAGCACGGAGCCTACGTCGTCTTCACCAGTGTGGCCGATGACAAGTATAGCCGGCGTCAGTAGCACCGAGAGGTGAATGCAGTCGCCTCAGAAGCCCCAGAGTTCATGCACTGGTCCGAGAAGCCCATTATTTGGAGCTGAGCTGACCACCTGGAGGTGATGCCTTCTCCGAGTTCTTATGCCCTGGTGTTGGATGCCACCTTTGCAACAGGAAGGCGAGCTGCTCGTTTCTCCCGAGTTCTGATAGATGGCGGTAGCAACATCAATATCCTCTACCGCGACACTATGGAGAAGTTGTGCATCAAAGAGAAGCAGCTCCAGCCCAGCTGGACTGTCTTCCACGGTATTGTGCCTGGCCTTTCCTGCTCACCAATTGGCAAGATCAAGATAGATGTCCTCTTCGGAGACGAAGATCACTTCCATCGCGAAGCAATTTGGTTTGAGGTAGTTGACTTGGAGAGCCCTTATCATGCACTGCTTGGCTGACCTGCTTTGGCCAAGTTCATGGCTGTATTGCACTACGCCTTCCTCAAGATGAAGATGCCGGGAACCAAGGGTATTATCACCATGTCTGGAGATTACAAGAATTCGGCCGCCTATGCTACAGCCAGCAGCCGGCTGGCCGAGTCCCTTGTGATTGCAGCAGAGAGGAAGCTCCTTGACCGGGTGGTGGCCATGGCCAACAAGCAGCCAGACCTGTCACCAGACCCCAAGGGGTCCGAACCTCAGGGCTCCTTCCAGCCGGCCAAAGAAATCAAGAAGATTCCCTTGGACCCGAACCACCCGGAGAAGTTTGCTGTCATAGGTGCTCACCTCGACAGCAAATAGGAAGGCGAGCTTGTCGATTTCCTCTGTGAGAATCGGGACATCTTTGCATGGTCTCCCAAAGACATGTCGGGTGTTCCGATGGATTTCACCGAGCACAAGCTACATGTCCGAGCAGATGCCAAACCAGTCAAACAACCCCTCCGCCCCCTGTCAGAAGAGAAGAGAAGAATTGTTGGTGAGGAGATAGCCTGGCTTCTGGTAGCCGGCTTCATTATGGAAGTGTTCTTTCCAGAGTGGCTTGCCAACCCAATCCTGGTATTGAAGAAGAACAACAAATGGCGCATGTGTATTGATTATACCAGCCTCAACAAAGCTTGCCCCAAAGATCCGTTTGCCTTGCCTCGGATTGACCAAGTGATAGACTCCACAGCCGGATGCGAGCTGTTGAGTTTTTGGACGCCTACTCAGGTTACCACCAGATCAAGTTGAACCCGGCCGACCGCTTGAAGACCGCCTTCATCACACCATTCGGAGCTTTCTGTTACCTGACCATGACATGCGGCTTGAGAAACGCTGGTGCCACCTTTCAGCGTTGCATGCAGAAGTGCCTCCTCAAGCAACTCGGCAGAAATGCCCACGTCTATGTAGACGACATTGTGGTGAATACGGAGAAGCGTGGTACCCTCTTGGAAGAGCTCAAGGAAACTTTTGAAAATCTGCGTCGGTTTCAAATCAAGCTCAGCCCAGAAAAATGTGTCTTTCGAGTACCAGCCGGCCAGCTCCTTGGCTTACTAGTCTCAGAGCGCGACATTGAGTGCAACCCTGTCAAGATCAAGGCCATCGAGAGGATGGAGAGGCCCACCCGACTGTGAGACGTCCAAAAGTTTACCGGCTGCTTGGCATCCATCAGCCAGTTTATTAGTCAGTTGGGTGAGAAGGCTCTTTCCCCTGTACCAGCTCATGAAGAAGACCACTCACTTTGAGTGGAACGGCAAGGAGGACAAAGCTTTTCTCCAACTCAAGAAAATGTTGACCACGCCGCCTATTCTGGCTGCTCCGGTTGCTAAGGAGCCAATGCTCCTCCATATCGCCACCACGAGCCGGGTGGTCAGCACAGTCGTGGTGGTAGAACGCAAATAGGACGGCAAAGCATTGCCAGTCCAGAGGCCTGTGTATTACTTAAGCGAGGTGCTGTCAGCCTCCAAGCAGATCTGCCCCCATTACCAGAAGATGTGCTACGGCGTGCACTTTGCCGCCAAGAAGCTCAAGCCATACTTTCAAGAGCACCCCATCACGGTCGTCTGCACCGCTCCACTTGCCGAGATCATTGGAAGCCGAGATGCATTGGGCCGAGTGGCCAAGTGGGCCATCGAGTTGGCCCCCTACACCATCTTCTACCAGCCTCGCACCGCCATCAAGTCCCAAGCACTGGCCGACTTCCTCGTCGACTAGGCCGAGACCTAGTACTTGCCGCCAGCACTCGACTCCACCCATTGGCCGATGCACTTCGACGGCTCGAAGATGCGCACCGGTTTGGGAGCCGGCATCGTCTGTCGGTGTTCTGGGAACGGGGGTACCCAGACTTGCCTGCCTGCGGCCTGCGGCGTGGCTCAAGGGGTGGCCCAGCACGGCCAATCTTCATCAGCACAAGCTCAAGACCCTCGCGAGGGGCCAAGCCTCGCGGGGCGGATGATATGAAGCTTCCTCAAGCACGGCCTCGTCAGGCTGGCTCGCGAGGAGGCGGAGAGATCAAGGCGGGGTACCTCACGAGGTGCCCATGACGCAAGCCATGACGACCAAGGGCGCCAGGCGGGCGCCAGCCCGCGCAGTGTCCTCATTTCCTCTTTGGTGCAAAGGAGGCAAGGGCAGGCCAGAGTATCAAGCAAAGGCAACCATTTCGGTGCAACAAGACCAAGACCAACACAACGGCAGGAAGGAGGTCATCGTGGAGCCCAAGCCGGCGTCATCGTCAGAGCCTTTGGGAGGACCAACTTTAGTCAGGATAAGTGTACTAGATGTTCCCCTTCAAAATGGCCAATTGTTGGCGCCCTTCCCGCTCAATATTTGGGAAGAGGCCCAGGGCCTTTGCCTATAAATAGGACTAGCCACCCACGGGTAGAGGATCCGGAATCCGGAGCAGAGCTAGAGATCAAGCAATCTAGAGAGAGAGAGAGCGACCGAACTCCCCTAGCAGTTCAGAGCACCGGCCAAGAATGCACCCTCGCGAGGTTGTTCTTCCTTGTACTGTTCATCATCAGCCCCTGAGGCAATCCACCACACGACACACTAGAGTAGGGTATTACACCACAATGGTGGCCCGAACCAGTATAAACCTTGTGTCCCTTGTGTTGCTCTTTGCGTAGTTTAGATCCTTGCGACGCGACGAGGCGTAGGTAGGTAGGAGGTGAGATCTCCGCGTGCACCCCAGAGTTCGAACCTAGAGGGTCTGCCGGAACCCGAAATCCGACATTTGGCGCGCCAGGTAGGGGTGCGCCGGAGCTTTCCCTTCCGCCAACCCGCTCTCCGCCAACATCACAATTCTCCCTATGATGAGCAGTGCGCTGCCCACTCCGGTCGCTAGCGCCGGCGCAGGGGCCAGGGGGCTCCAAGCCTTATCCCCGGCCCTGCGATAGGTATAGTGGCCAAACAAGTTCAAGCCGGAAACGCCACCGTGCTACAACGGCACGACTGATCCGCTGGCCTTCCTGTTGGCGTACGAGGAGGCCATCCTCGAAGCAGGGGGCGACGACAGGGTCATGGCTAACTAGCTTCCCATGGCCCTCACCGGGCGCCCCCACGCATGTGGTTGCTCCACCTGCCGGGCGGCTTCCGTGGCCTCTTGGGAGGAGCTGCGACCTCTTCCTCGCCCAACACATCGCTTCTTGGCGCCCAGTCGCCGCAGCTCTCTGGGCGGCTCACAGCGCCACCTTCAGCCGCCACATCAAGCCATTCGTCCGCCAGATCGGGCGCTGCCTCCAGCAGCATGGGGCTCCTCCGGGTCGGTCGGCGCCCAAGGCCGATCTGGCCTTCAGCTCGGAGGATCACCCCTCCAACTCAGCCTGCTCGGGCGCGCTCCCAATGCTGTGCACCCCCGACCTGCCAGGTGGACGTCACCAAGACTCTCATCGACGGCGGCGCGGGCCTCAGCGTGCTATCGGTTGAAGCCTTCAGGCTCCTCCACATACCGCCGGAGCGGCTTCAGCCCAGCAGGCCCTTCTTGGGCGCCGAGGGCGGTTCAGCCGGCTCCCTGGGGCAGATCCGTTTTCCGGTGACCTTTGGCACCTACGACAACTTCCGCACGGAGCTAATCGACTTCGACATCGCCCCCATCGGCCTCCCATACAACGCCATCCTCGGCTACCCAGCACTAGCCCGATTCATGGCGGTGACTCACCCAGCGTACAACCTCATGAAGATGCCCGGGAGCAACAGCGTCCTCACCGTTTCCGGAGAAACCGGGGATGCGTTACAAGTGCTCAAGCTCGTCTTCAAGACTGCGGCGGCAGCACAGCCCACCGACTCAGACGCCCCTGAGCCCAAGGGGGCTGCGCCGGCCAAGAAGAAGCAGCTGTTCACCCAAGACAAGGCAGAAACCAAGCAGATACTGGTCGACGAGGACGGATCCACTAACGCCACCTTCACCATAGGCGCCAACCTCGAGCCCGAGCAGGAGGAGGCCCTGGTCAAGTTCCTACGCGCGAACAAGAAGGTATTCGCATGGGAACCTGATCAGCTAGCAGGAGTTCTAAGAGGCGTAATCGAGCACCACCTCAATGTGTACCCCAACGTACGCCCCGTGAAGCAGAAAGCGAGATGGCAGTCCATTGAGAAGCAGGCTTTCATCGTCCAAGAGACCCGCAAGCTAGAAGCGGCAGGGGTCATTCGCGAGGTCCGATACCCAGATTAGTTGGCTAACCCGGTTGTCGTGCCAAAGAAAGGGGGAAGGAACGCATGTGTGTCGACTTCACCAACCTCAACAAAGCATGCCCGCAGGATCCATTCCCGCTCCCTTGTATCGATCAGATCGTCGATTCCACCGCCGAGTGCGACCTGTTATGTTTCCTGGATGCCTTCTCTGGCTATCACCAGATCAAGATGGCGGTAGAAGACGTGGAAAAACGGCTTTCCTGACCCCGTGTGGAGTGTACTGCTACACATGCATGCCGTTCGGGCTGCGCAACGCAGGAGCGACCTTTCAGCGGCTGATGCACATCACCTTGGGTCCGCAGCTCGGGAGGAATGTTGAGGCTTACGTCGATGACATTGTGGTGAAGTCTCGGGAGGCCAGAACCCTGATACAAGACCTGGAGGAAACCTTCGCGAGCCTCAACACAGTGAACCTGCGGCTCAACCCGGAGAAGTGTGTGTTTGGGGTCCCCTCGGGCAAGCTCTTGGGCTTCCTCGTGTCCCACCGGGGCATCGAGGCTAACCCAGAAAAGGTCAAGGCAGTCGAGGACATGAGCCCACCGAAGACCCTCAGAGAAATGCAGAAGCTCACTGGGCGCGTGACCGCACTAGGACGCTTCATCTCTAAGTTGGGGGAATGAGCGCTACCCTTCTTCAAGCTAATGAAGAAAAAGGGCCCCTTTGAATGGATCAAGAGGCCGACAAAGGCGTTCAAGATCTCAAAAGGTACCTAACCAGCCCTCCGGTAATGGTGGCTCCGCGCCCTCAAGAGCCCCTGGTGCTCTACCTTGCAGCCACTCCTTACTCTGCCAGCGCAGCCCTGGTGGCGGTTAGGGAGGAGCGTTGGACCAAAGCCGCGGCAGCTGCCCGGGTCAAGGCGAAGCAGGATCAAGGGGGCCCCACAGAGACCACTACCACAGCCGAGAAGGATCAGCCGCCACAGGGAAGCGCACTCGGAACAGAAGAGACCCCTCCCCCTGGCGACCAGCCGCTGGGAACTCCACTGTCTTAGGAGGCGCCACAGCCTCGGGACGCCAAGAACACCAAAGACTCCCAACCTCGTCAACACCCCTGTACTTCGTCGGCCAAGGTGTTGCGGGACGCGAGGGTGCGGTACCCCATGCCCCAGAAACTCCTCCTCGCGCTATTGGTGGCCTCGCGGAAGCTGCGGCACTATTTTCAGGGCCATCCCATCAAGGTTGTCTCAGCGTACCCCTTGGAAAGAGTGCTCAGGAGCCCCAACTCGGCTGGAAGAGTCGCTGAGTGGAACATCGAGTTGCAAGCGTTTCAGCTAGAATTCAGCACCACCAGAGTCATCAAGGGGGCGCTAATGAACTTCGTGGCGGAATGGACGGAGGCGCCGGGCCTCAAGGCTGATGAGGATCGATCCCTCTCCCGAAGCGAGCACCGACGGTTGGATCATGTACTTCGACGGGCATTCTCCGGACACTGGCCTTGAGGCTGGCGCGGTGCTTATATCTCCTACTCAAGACAAGCACTACTACGCCGTGCAGCTCTGTTTCCAAAGCATGGAGAAAAGGTCTCCAACAACATAGCAGAATATGAAGGCTCGATAGCAGGCACAAGGCCTTGCTGCCACAGGAGTGAAGCGCCTTACCATCAAGGGTGATTCACAACTCCTCGACAACTTCTCCAACAAAGTATACGAGCAGAGAGATGAGCACATGGAAGCCTACCTCGCGGAGGTCCGCAGGATGGAGAAGCAGTTCTGGGGACTGGAGTTGCAGCATGTGCCTCGTGGCACCAATCAAGAGGCTGACGACATCGCCAAACGGGCATCCAGGCGGCTACCTCAGGAACCTGGCTTCTTTGAGGAGCGGCTCTTCAAGCCCTCGACCACGCCATCGCTGTCAAGCACGGTGCAGCCTCGGGAAGAGCTCCCCCAGCCACCTGCCTCAGGAGCCCCGGTCTGTGGCCCGGCCTCAGGAGCGCGTCGCCTCGGCGCCGGAGCCTCAGGAGGGATGCTGGATCACAGAGCTCCAGAGCTACCTGACGCAAGGGACCTTGCCGGAAAAGGAGGAGGAAGCGGAGCGTGTGGCGCGGCAAGCCACGGCGTACTGCATCAGGGATGGAGAGCTCTACCGGAAGCGACCAAATGATGTGTCCCTACGTTGCATTTCCAGGGAGCAAGGGAAGGAGCTGCTGGCAGACATACACGATGGAGACTGTGGGCATCATTCGTCATCACGGACCCTCATTGGCAAGGCGTTCCGCAGCGGTTCTATTGGCCCACTGCGCTCAATGATGCCGTGGAACTGGTGAAGGCTTGCGAGGCCTGCCAGTTCCATGCCAACCAGATCCATCAACCGGCGGGAGGTCTGCAAACTATACCCCTCTCATGGCCGTTCGTGGTCTGGGGGCTGGATATCCTAGGCCCGTTCCGTCGGGCACCGAGAGGCTATCGCTACCTCTGCGTTGCCGTGGACAAATCCACCAAGTGGGCTGAAGTGGAAGCCGTCCGCACCATCGCCGCAGGTTCCGCGGTCAAATTCATCAGGGGCATCATTAGCCGGTTCGGGGTGCCGAACCGCATAATCACCGACAATGGTTCGCAGTTCACCAGTAACCTCTTCAAAACATATTGTGCTAACCTTGGGACGCAGGTATGCTATGCCTGGGTAGCGCACCCACGGAGCAACGGTCAGGCCGAGCGGGCCAACGCAGAGGTCCTGAGGGGCCTCAAAACCAAGACATTCAAGAAGAAGCTGGAAGCCTGCGGCAGAGGCTGGTACGACAAGCTCCAGCCCGTGTTGTGGTCCACCCGCACGACCGTGACCAAGCCGACTGGCGAGACCCCGTTCTTCCTGGTCTATGGGGCTGAAGCGGTCCTCCCTCAGGAGGTCAGACGTCGTTCTGCACGGGTCCTGGCGTTCGACGAGGCGTAGCAGGATGCCATGCGGGGGACGGACCTCGTGCTGGGGGAGGAGCATCGTCGAGAAGCCATGCTACGAGCGGCGAGGTACCAACAAGCACTGCGGCGATACCACTGCCGCGACATTCGCCCCAGAACTCTTGAGGTAGGGGACCTCGTGCTCAGACGGGTTCTCTCCAGGGAGGGACTGCATAAGCTCTCTCCCATGTGGGAGGGCCCATTCAAGGTTGTTCATGTTTCCAGGCCCGGCTCCGCGCGCTTGGAGACTCAAGAGGGGGTGCCCATCCAGAACGCGTGGAACATCCAGCACCTCCGGAGGTTCTACCCCTAAAAAGGCCCGCTGCCTGTGAAGAAGGCAAACGCCTGTGAAGCTTAACTTTCTGAGAAAGGCCCGGTGCCTGTGAAGAAGGCAAACGCCTGTGAAGCTTAACTTCATGAGAAAGGCCCGGTGCCTGTGAAGAAGGCAAACGCCTGTGAAGCTTATCTTTCTGACAAAGGCCCGGAGCCTGTGAAGAAGTCCAATGCCTGTGAAGTTCGCTTCCCCCAAGAAAGGCCCGGAGCCTGTGAAGAAGGCCAATGCCTGTGAAGATCGCCGCCCGTGACACTCTCACGTAATAATGAGTTGGGACTGTACACGCCCCGGAGTCTCAGGAGCGCCGGCCTCAGGCCCTGGGGCTCCCTCCCACGCCCAGTGGCAGCACTTAGCTCCGCGCCGGTGAGAAAACATCGAAGACTAGATTAGGTGCCCGACGCGGCTTTTTCATTTGCTTTCTGAAGCTGGCTTGTTCATCCCCATTTGAAGTTTCATTGAAGTTGTTGCCGTCTTCGGCTTGTGACTCTTTGCCTTCTTCGCTCTCCTACCTCGATTTCTCTCGCGCGAGTCTCGTGAGGGAGCAACGCGGGCACCCTCGCGAGTGTTTTCTGCCCCTATTGTTTGAAGTTTCCCTAGCCGGGTCCACTACGGGAGCGCCCCTCCAGTCCGTGCCCCACGGGCACCGCAACACGAACACAGGACCCGGGTCGGTCGCCTCCTGGCCGAGGCGGAAGCTACCTCCTGGCTAATCTTTGCAGGGCCTGAAGCGTTCGACGAGGCCTCGGCCTCGGGAGGTGAAGACCGCGACAGGTCGCCCCCAAGCTAAGTAATTTCTACGCGCATGCGTGTGGCACAGAAGCCTAATACAAAAATAGAGGAAACAGTACGATAATTAACAGCAACAGTCCAAGCACGCCCCCACGGGACCCTACACTACTGTCTCTTTGCGCAGGAAAAGGAAAAGAACAAAACAAGCGCGGCTCGCTTGACACCAACTCGCGACGAAGGCTAGAACTGCCTCCGGAGTTCAGGCGGACTCCCTCTCGCGCTTCACCAAGGCGCGATGGCGGGCAGACCCGCTACCTCCCTCCAGGCGGGCACAGCGGCGCGGGGGCTGGGCATGGCCACCACTGGAGGAGCCGCTGTCTGAAGAAGAGTCGCCGAAGCTCGACGAACCCCGAGCGCCGCCGACCACGCTCGCGCTGTCATCTTCATCCTGATCGTCTCCGGGGCTAGGCCCACGACCGCGGTCGTCGTCCTCGGGGCAGCACCCAGCGCGGTGACCGTCTTCCCCGAACACCCTCACGTAGAGGGTGGCATCGCCATCGAACTTGAAGTGCAGGGTGCACCGCCGGCTCAGACCACGCGCGCGAGCAAAAGTTTGCCAGCCGCGGGTCAGGGCCACGCTCTCGGTGCCAGAGACCTCCAGTGAAGCCCAGGAGGCCCGGCTGCAGCAACCGTCTGCCTGGAGCCAGAGGCCGCCCGAGGCGCCGGCCGGAAGTTCACCTAAAAGGAAGCGGGGCAGCTGGAGCCAGGTGTTGGTCGGCTCCGCCGACCACACGACAAACTTCGGCAGCACCTCTGCCGAGTGGAAGCGCAGCCTAGGGGGTCGCGCGGCCGTAGCGCGCCCCCCATCAATGGCCTGACACCCGTCACCGCGCGAGAGATTGCCCCCGCGGCCGCGAGAAGCCGCTATGGGAACCACAGGGTGCTTGCGAGGACGGCCTCGACCGCGCTTGGCCGGGGGAGAGTCAGGCTCCACCTGGCAGGCCTTTCCTTTCTCCGCGGCCGAGAACCTCTTCGGCGGAGCCATGGAGAAGAAGGAGAAGCAAGAAGAGATGGACTAGAAGGGCACGCGCCGTTCCGTACTTATAGCCGGGGAAGGCCAACCGTCGACCTCCACGATCACAGGTAATCATGACCCGCCTTGCATGCAGGGACTTGTCAATTCGCGCCGTTGCCGAGGCGTCGTGGGGAAGTGGAGATGCCCACGTCCAATCAACCGCCACGCGGCGCCCAAGGCCGCAGGCTGTTAGGGCCCGCGGCGCTTCGCACTTGCCCCTTCGCTTCTCCGCTAAGCCAAGTCCAGGCGTGCCTTGGGCCCGGGGGCTACTGTCGGCGTTCTGGGAATGGGGGTACCCAGACTTGCCTGCCTGCGGCCTGCGGCGTGGCTCAAGGGGTGGCCCAGCACGGCCAATCTTCATTAGCACAAGCTCAAGACCCTCGCAAGGGGCCAAGCATCGCGGGGCGGACGACAGGAAGCTTCCTCAAGCACGGCCTCGTCAGGCTGGCTCGCGAGGAGGCGGAGAGATCAAGGCGGGGTACCTCACGAGGTGCCCATGAGGCAAGCCATGACGACCAAGGGCGCCAGGCGGGCGCCAACCCGCGCAGTGTCCTCATTTCCTCTTTGGTGCAAAGGAGGCAAGCGCAGGCGAGAGTATCAAGCAAAGGCAACCATTTCGGTGCAACAAGACCAAGACCAACACAACGGCAGGGAGGAGGTCATCGTGGAGCCCAAGCCGGCGTCATCGTCAGAGCTTTTGGCAGGCGAGGACCAACTTTAGTCAGGATAAGTGTACTAGATGTTCCCCTTCAAAATGGCCAATTGTCGGCGCCCTTCCCGCTCAATATTTGGGAAGAGGCCCAGGGCCTTTGCCTATAAATAGGACTAGCCACCCACAGGGTAGAGGGATCCGGAATCCGGAACAAAGCTAGAGATCAAGCAATCTAGAGAGAGAGAGAGAGCGACCAAACTGCCCCTAGCAGTTTGTCGCACCGGCCAAGAATAGACCCTCGCGAGGCTGTTCTTCCTTGTACTGTCCATCATCAGCCCCTGAGGCAATCCACCAGACCACACACTGGAGTAGGGTATTACACCACAATGGTGGCCCGAACCAGTATAAACCTTGTGTCCCTTGTGTTGCTCTTTGTGTAGTTTAGATCCTTGCGAGCCGACGAGGTGTAGGTAGGTAGGAGGTGAGATCTCCACGTGCACCCCAGAGTTCGAACCTAGAGGGTCTACCGGAACCCGAAATCCGACATCGTCCTTACCTCTCCCAAAGGCGACAAGCTCATATATGCATTGCAAATCCATTTCGCTGCCTCCAACAACGTGGCCGAATATGAGGCGCTCGTACATGGGCTCCGGCTGGCCAAAGAACTCGGCATACGCCAGATCCTATGCTACGGGGACTCGGACTTGGTTGTCCAATAGTCATCGAGCGATTGGGATGCCAAGGATGCAAATATGGCGAGCTATCGCTTCCTCGTCTAGCAGCTCAGCGGATATTTTGAGGGGTGCTAGTTCCTTCATGTGCCACGGAACGACAACGAGCAAGCAAATGCCCTGGCACGGATTGGATCCACCTGGCAAGCCATACCAGCCGGCGTCTCCCTTCAGTGCCTCTGCAAGCCGTCAATCAAGCCTTCTCCAGAATCCGAGTCCATCTTCATGCCGGATGCTCCCGAAGAAGTCGGATCCGACTAGGGGGCTGCGACAGCCGGCCAGGGGACTTCGGTAGGCGGCATGGGGACTTTTGCAGTTGCACCCGGCCCGGGGACTTTACAACCCAGCCCGGGGGCTGCAGCAGTCGGCCCGGGGACTTCACCAAGCGGCTCGGGGACTGCAACGTTCGCACCCGGCCCAGGGACTTCACAACACGGCCCGGGGGCTGCAGCACTCGGCCCGGGGACTTCAACAACGCAGCAAGTGGCGGCCGACTCCAACCCACTGCCTCCCAACCCAACTGCCCTAGTGCAAGTGGCCGTGATAGAAGTACATGAAGTCGAAGCACCATCATGGGCATAGCCCATCCTCAAATTCCTGGTGAACAGAGAGCTGTCGGCTGATGAGATCTCAGCCCGGCAAGTGCAGCGCCGAGCAGGAGCCTATGCAATAGTAAACACAGAGCTTATCAGACGCTGTGTGACTGGGGTTTTCCAGCGCTGTGTAGAACCAGAGAAGGGCCAAGCAATCCTCAAAGATATCCACCAAGGCGAGTGCGGCCACCACGCAGCCTCCAGATCCCTTGTCGCCAAAGCTTTCCGCCATGGTTTCTTCTGGCCGACTGCTTTGGAAGACGCCAAGGACTTGGTCAAACATTGCAAGGGATGCCAGAAATTCAGCTCGAAGCAACATCTGCCGGCCTCTGCACTCAAGACCATCCCCCTCACTTGGCCCTTTGCCGTGTGGGGGCTGGACATGGTGGGACCATTCAAGACAGCGCGCGGCGGCATGACCCATCTGCTTGTCGCCGTGGACAAATTCACCAAGTGGATCGAAGCAAAGCCAATATAGAAGTTAAACGGCCTGACTGCTGTGACCTTCATCGCAGATATCACCGTCCGGTACGGTGTACCACACAGAATCATCACCGACAATGGCACAAACTTGGCCAAAGGCGCCTTGGCCCATTTCTGTGTGACGCAGGGCATCTGACTGGACTTAGCGTCCGTTGCCCATCCGCAGTCAAACTACCAGGTCGAGCGAGCAAACAGCCTCATCTTGTCTGGCATCAAGCCCCGACTGGTCGAGCCTCTGGAGCGCCCGATGTTGGAAATATGCCCTAGAGGCAATAATAAAATGGTTATTATTATATTTCCTTGTTCATGATAATTGTCTATTGATCATGCTATAATTGTATTAACTGGAAACCGTAATACATGTGTGAATACATAGACCACAACATGTCCCTAGTGAGCCTCTAGTTGACTAGCTCGTTGATCAATAGATGGTCATGGTTTCCTGACCATGGACATTAGATGTCATTGATAGCGAGATCACATCATTAGGAGAATGATGTGATGGACAAGACCCAATCCTAAGCGTAGCACAAAGATCGTGTAGTTCGTTTGCTAAAGCTTTTCTAATGTCAAGTATCATTTCCTTAGACCATGAGATTGTGCAACTCCCGGATAAGCGTAGGAATTCTTTGGGTGTACCAAACGTCCACAACGTAATCGGGTGGCTATAAAGGTACACTACAGGCATCTCCGAAAGTGTCTGCATTGGGTTGGCGCGAATCGAGATCGATTTGTCACTCCGTATGACGGAGAGGTATCTCTGGGCCCACTCGGTAATGCATCATCATAATGAGCTCGGTGTGACTAAGTGGTTAGTCGGGGATCATGCATTACGGAACGAGTAAAGTGACTTCTTGGTAACAAGATTGAACGGGTATTGGGATCTTGACGATCGAATCTCGGGCAAGTAACGCATCGATTGACAAAGGGAATTGTATACGGGATTGCTTGAATCCTTGACATCGCTGCTCATCCGATGAGATCATCGTGGAACATGTGGGAGCCAACATGGGTATCCAGATCCCATTTGTTGGTTATTGGCCGGAGAGATGTCTCGGTCATGTCTGCATGGTTCCCGAACCCGTAGCGTCTACACACTTAAGGTTTGGTGACGCTAGAGTTGTTATGGGAAATAGTATGTGGTTACCGAAGGTAGTTCGGAGTCCTGGATGAGATCCCGGACGTCACGAGGAGTTCCCGAATGGTCCAGCGGTGAAGATTGATATACTGGATGAAGGGTATTGGAGTCCGAAAGTGTTCTGGCGGGTACCAGGCTATGGCCAGCATGACCGAAAGGTGTTTCGGGAGCCCCGACAAGTGTTGGAGGACCTCATGGGCCAAAGGGGGAGGGGCAAACCAGCCCACTAAGGGGTGGTGCGCCCCCCCCCCCCCCCCCACACCCTTTCCCATATTACTTGGGGAGGTGGGGCGCCTCCACCTGGCTTGGGAGGCAAGCCTCCACATGCTTGGCTTGGGGGGGCAAGTCTCCCTAGGATTTTCCCTAGGGAGATCCAATCTGCTTGGCCGCCGCCCCCTAGGGGAAAACCTAGGGTGCCTCCCCCTCTCCCCTTGCCCCTATATATAGTGGAGGGGTGGGAGGACAACCGACCCTCTTCCCTGGCGCAGCCCCCTACCTCCTCCAACACCTCCTCCTCCTCCGTAGTGCTTGACGAAGCCCTGCCGGAGAACCACGAGCTCCATCACCACCACGCCGTCGTGCTGCTGGAGTTTTCCCTCAACTTCTCCTCTCCCCTTGCTGGATCAGGAAGGAGGAGATGTCCCCGGGCTGTACGTGTGTTGAACGCGGAGGCGCCGTCCGGTCGGCGCTTAGATCGGAATCGACCGCGATCTGAATCGTTGCGTGTACGACTCCACCAACCGCGTTCTTGTAACGCTTCCGCATCGCGATCTTCAAGGGTATGAAGATGCACTCCCCTCTCTCTCGTTGCTAGTCTCTCTGTAGATTGATCTTGGTGATGCGTAGAAAATTTTGAATTTCTGCTACGTTCCCCTACAGTGGCATCATGAGCTAGGTCTATGCGTAGTTTCTATGCACGAGTAGAACACAAGTTGTTGTGGGCGTCGATTTTGTCAATTTACTTGCCACTACTAGTCTTATCTTGATTCGGCAACATCGTTGGATGAAGCGGCCCGGACCGACCTTACACGTACGCTTACGTGAGACAGGTTCCATGGACTGACATGCGCTAGTTGCATAAGGTGGCTAGCAGGTGTCTGTCTCTCCCACTTTAGTCGGATCGGATTCGATGAAAAGGGTCCTTATGAAGGGTAAATAGCAATTGGCATATGACGTTGTGGTTTTGGCATAGGTAAGAAACGTTCTTGCTAGAAACCTATAGCAGCCACGTAAAACTTGCAACAACAATTAGAGGACGCCTAACTTGTTTTTGCAGCATATGCCGTGGTGATGTGATATGGCCAAAAGGATGTGATGAATGATATATATGTGATGTATGAGATTGATCATGTTCTTGTAATAGGAATCACGACTTGCATGTCGATGAGTATGACAACCGGCAGGAGCCATAGGAGTTGTCTTAATTTATTGTATGACCTATGTGTCATTGAATAACGCCATGTAATTACTTTACTTTATTGCTAAACCGTTAGCCATAGTAGTAGAAGTAATAGTTGGTGAGACAACTTCATGAAGACACGATGATGGAGATCATGATGATGGAGATCGTGGTGTCATGCCGGTGACGATGATGGTCATGGCGCCCCGAAGATGGAGATCAAAAGGAGCAAAATGATATTGGCCATATCATGCCACTATTTGATTGCATGAGATGTTTATCATGTTTTTGCATCTTATTTGCTTAGAACGACGGTAGCATAAATAAGATGATCCCTCATAAAATTTCAGGAAAGTGTTCCCCCTAACTGTGCACCGTTCTGAAGGTTCGTTGTTTTGAAGCACCACGTGATGATCGGTGTGATAGATTCTAACATTCGCATACAACGGGTATAAGCCAGATTTACACATGCAAAACACTTAGGTCGACTTGACGAGCCTAGCATGTACAGACATGGCCTCGGAACACAAGAGACCGAAAGGTCGAACATGAGTCGTATAGCAGATGCGATCAACATGAAGATGTTCACCGATGATGACTAGTCCGTCTCACGTGATGATCGGACACGGCCTAGTTGACTCGGATCATGTATAACTTAGATGACTAGAGGGATGCCTATCTAAGTGGGAGTTCATTAAATAATCAGATGAACTTAATTATCATGAACATAGTCAAATGATCTTTGCAAATTATGTCGTAGCTTACGCTTTAGTTCTACTATTTAAGATACGTTCCTAGAGAAAATTTAGTTGAAAGTTGACAGTAGCAATTATGCGGACTGGGTCCGTATTCTGAGGATTGTCATCATTGCTGCACAGAAGGCTTATGTCCTTAATGCACCGCTCGGTGTGCTGAACCTCGAAAGTCGTTTGTGGATGTTGCAAACATCTGACATACACGTTTTGATGACTACGTGATAGTTCAGTGTGTAATGTTAAACGGTTTAGAATTGTGGCACCGAAGACATTTTTGAAACGTCGCAGAACATATGAGATGTTCCAAGAGCTGAAATTGGGATTTCAGGCTCGTGCCCACGTCAAGAGGTGTAAGACCTCCGACAAGTTTCTTAGCCTGCAAACTAAGGGAGAAAAGCTCAATCATTGAGCATGTGCTCAGATTGTCTGAGTACTACAATCACTTGAATCGATGGGAGTTAATCTTCCAGATGAGATAGTGATGGTTCTCCATAGTCACTCCCACCAAGCTATTAGAGCTTCGTGATGAACTATAACATATCAGGGGTAGACATGATGATCCTTGAGCAATTCGCGATGTTTGACACCGCGAAAGTAGAAATCGAGTAGGAGCATCAATTGTTGATGGTTAGTAAAACCACTAGTTTCAAGAAGCGCAAGGGCAAGAAGGGATACTTCATGAAACGAAAAATCAGTTGCTGCTCTAGTGAAGAAACCCAAGGTTGAACCCAAAACCCGAGACTAAGTGCTTCTGTAATGAGGGGAATAACATCAAGCGTAACTACCCTAGATACTTGGTAGATGAGAAGGCTGGCAAGGTTGATGTATATATTGGATATACATTGTATTAAATGTGTACTTTACTAGTACTCCTAGTAGCACCAGGGTATTAAGATACCGGTTCGGTTGCTAAGTGTTAGTAACTCGAAATAAAAAGCTATGGAATAAACAAAGACTAGCTAAAGGTGAGATGACGATATATGTTGGAAGTGTTTCCAAGGTTAATATGATCAAGCATCGCCTGCTCCCTCTACCATCGAGATTAGTGTTAAACCTAAATAATTGTTATTTGGTGTTTGCGTTGAGCATAGACATGATTGGATTATGTTTATCACAATATCATTATTCATTTAAGGAGAATAATGGTTACTCTGTTTATTTGAATAATACCTTCAACGGTCTTGCACCTAAAATGAATGGTTTATTGAATCTCGATCGTAGTGATACACATGTTCATGCCAAAAGATATAAGATAGTAATGATAGTACCACATACTTGTGGCACAGCCATTTGACTCATATTGGTATAAAACGCATGAAGAAGCTCCATGTTGATGGATCTTTGGACTCACTTGTTTTTGAAAAGTTTTGAGACATGCGAACCATGTCTATTGGTGTATACGCATGAAGAAACTCCATGCAGATGGATCGTTTGGACTCACTTGATTTTGAATCACTTGAGACATGCAAATCATACAACATGGGCAAGATGACGGAAAGGCCTCGTTTTCAGTGAGATGGAACAAGAAAGCAACTTGTTGGAAGTAATACATTTTGATGTGTGCAGTCCAATGAGTGCTGAGGCACGCAGTGGATATCGTTATGTTCTTGCTTCACAGATGATTTGAGTAGATGCTGAGTATATTTACTTGATGAAACACAAGTCTGAATTATTGAAAGGTTCAAGTAATTTCAGAGTGAAGTTGAAGATCGTCGTGACAAGAGGATAAGATGTCTATGATATGATCATAGAGATGAATATCTAAGTTACGAGTTTGGCACACAATTAAGACATTGTGGAAATTGTTTCACAACTAATACCGCCTGGAACACCATAGTGTGATGGTGTGTCCGAACATCATAATTGCACCCTATTGGATATGGTGCATACCATGATGTCTCTTACCGAATTACCACTATCGTTTATGGGTTAGGCATTAGAGACAACCGCATTCACTTTAAATAGGGCACCACGCGATTCCGTTGAGACGACACCATATGAACTATGGTTTAGAGAAACCAAAGCTGTCGTTTCTTAAAAGTTTGGGGATGCGACGCTTATGTGAAAAAGGTTTGAGCCTGATAAGCTCGAACCCAAAGCGGATAAATGCATCTTCATAGGACACCCAAAAACAGTTGGGTATACATCCTATTTCAGATATGGAAGCAAAAGTGATTGTTTCTAGAACTGGGTCCTTTCTAGAAGAAAAGTTTCTCTTGAAAGAATTGAGTGGGAGGATGGTGGAGACTTGATGAGGTTATTGAACCATCACTTCAACTAGTGTGTAGCAGGGCACAGGAAGTCGTTCCTATGGCGCCTGCACCAATTGAAGTGGAAGCTGATGATAGTGATCATGAAACTTCAGATCAAGCCACTACCAAACCTCATAGGTCGACAAGGATGCGTACTACTTCAGATTGGTACATAATCCTGTCTTAGAGGTCATGTTGCTGGACAACAATGAACCTACGAGCTATGAAGAAGCGATGATGGGCCCGGATTTCGACGAATGGCTCAAGGCCATAAAATCCGAGAGAGGATCCATGTATGAAAACAAAGTATAGACTTTGGAAGAACCACTCGATGGTCGTAAGGCTGTTGAGTACAGATGGATTTTTTAAGGAAGACGGACAATGATGGCAAGTGTCACAATTAAGAAAGCTCGACTTGTCGCTAAGATGTTTTCTGACAAGTTCAAGGAGTTGACTACGATGAGACTTTCTCACTCGTAGCGATGCTAAGAGTCGGTTGGAATTATATTAGCAGCTGCTGCACTATTTATGAAATCTTGCATATAGGATGTCCAAACATTTTTTCCTCGACGATTTTCTTGAGGAAAGGTTGTATATGATACAACCAGAAGGTTTTGTCAATCCTGTAAGATGCTAACAAGTGTGCAAAGCTCCAGTAATCCTTCTAAGGACTGGAGTAAGCATCTCGGAGATGGAATATACGCTTTGATGAGATGATCAAAGATTTTGGGTTTATACAATGTTTATGAGAAACTTGTATTTCCAAAGAAGTGAGTAGGAGCACTATAGAATTTCTGATAAGTATATGTTGTTAACATATTGTTGATCAGAAATGCTATAGAATTTCTGGAAAGCATATAGGGTTATATGAAAGGTGTTTTTCAATGGAAAACCTGGATTAAGCTACTTGAACATTGATCATCAAGATCTATAAGTATAGATCAAAAACGCTTAATAGTACTTTCAAATGAATACATACGTGACAAGATTTTGAAGGAGTTCAAATAGATCAGCAAAGAAGGAGTTCTTGGCTGTGTTATAACGTGTGAGCATTGAGTAAGACTCAAGATCTGACCACGGCAGAAGAGAGAGAAAGGACGAAGGTTGTCCCCTATGCTTTAGACGTAGGCTCCATAGTAATCTATGCTGTGTACCGCACCTGAAGTGTGCCTTGCCATGAGTCAGTCAAGGGGTACAAGTGTGATCCATGAATTGATCACAGGACAACGGTCAAGGTTATCAGTAGTAACTAGTTGACTAAGGAATTTTCTCAATTATGGAGGTGGTAAAAGAGTTCGTCGTAAAGGGTTACGCCGATGCAAACTTTGACACTAATCTGGATGACTCTGAGTAGTAAACCGGATTGGTATAGTAGAGTTGTTATTTGGAATAGTTCCAAATGGCGCATGGTAGCTGCATATAGGAGATGACATAGAAATTTGTAAGGCACACACAGATCTGAAAGATTCAGACCCGTTGACGAATAACCTCTCTCACAAGCGAGATATGATCAAACCCAATGGGTGTTGGATTCATTACAATCACATAGTGATGTGAACTAGATTATTGACTGTAGTGCAAGTGGGGGACTGTTGGAAATATGCCCTAGAGGCAATAATAAAATGGTTATTATTATATTTCCTTGTTCATGATAATTGTCTATTGATCATGCTATAATTTTATTAACTGGAAACCGTAATACATGTGTGAATACATAGACCACAACAAGTCCCTAGTGAGCCTATAGTTGACTAGCTCGTTGATCAATAGATGGTCATGGTTTCCTGACCATGGACATTAGATGTCATTGATAGCGCGATCACATCATTAGGAGAATGATGTGATGGACAAGACCCAATCCTAAGCGTAGCACAAAGATCGTGTAGTTCGTTTGCTAAAGCTTTTCTAATGTCAAGTATCATTTCCTTAGACCATGAGATTGTGCAACTCCCGGATAGCGTAGGAATGCTTTGGGTGTACCAAACGTCACAACGTAACTGGGTGGCTATAAAGGTACACTACATGCATCTCCGAAAGTGTCTGTTGGGTTGGCGCGAATCGAGACTGGGATTTGTCACTCCGTATGACGGAGAGGTATCTCTGGGCCCACTCGGTAATGCATCATCATAATGAGCTCAATGTGACTAAGTGGTTAGTCAGGGGTTCATGCATTACGGAACGAGTAAAGTGACTTGCCGGTAACAAGATTGAACGAGGTATTGGGATACCGACGATCGAATCTCGGGCAAGTAACGTACCGATTGACAAAGGGAATTGTATACGGGATTGCTTGAATCCTTGACATTGTGGTTCATCCGATGAGATCATCATGGAACATGTGGGAGCCAACATGGGTATCCAGATCCCGCTGTTGGTTATTGGCCGGAGAGATGTCTCGGTCATGTCTGCATGGTTCCCGAACCCGTAGGGTCTACACACTTAAGGTTTGGTGATGCTAGAGTTGTTATGGAAAATAGTATGTGGTTACCGAAGGTAGTTCGGAGTCCCGGATGAGATCCCGGACTTCACGAGGAGTTCCGGAATGGTCTGGCAGTGAAGATTGATATATTGGACGAAGGGTATTGGAGTCCGGAAGTGTTCTGGCGGGTACCGGGCTATGGCCAGCATGACCGAAAGGTGTTTCGGGAGCCCCGGCAAGTGTTGGAGGGCCTCATGGGCCAAAGGGGGAGGGGCAAACCAGCCCACTAAGGGGTGGTGCGCCCCCCACACCCTTTCCCATATTACTTGGGGAGGTGGGGCGCCTCCACCTGGCTTGGGAGGCAAGCCTCCACATGCTTGGCTTGGGGGGCAAGTCTCTCCTAGGGAGATCCAATCTGCTTGGCCGCCGCCCCCTAGGGGAAACCCTAGGGCGCCTCCCCCTCTCCCCTTGCCCCTATATATAGTGGAGGGGTGGGAGGGAAGCCGACCCTCTTCCCTGGCGCAGCCCCCTACCTCCTCCAACACCTCCTCCTCCTCTGTAGTGCTTGGCGAAGCCCTGCCGGAGAACCACGAGCTCCATCACCACCATGCCGTCGTGCTACTGGAGTTTTCCCTCAACTTCTCCTCTCCCCTTGCTGGATCAAGAAGGAGGAGACGTCCCCGGGATATACGTGTGTTGAACGCGGAGGCGCCGTCCGTTCGACGCTTAGATCAGAATCGACCGCGATCTAAATCGCTGCGTGTACGACTCCCCCAACCGCATTCTTGTAACGCTTCCGCATCGCGATCTTCAAGGGTATGAAGATGCACTCCCCTCTCTCTCATTGCTAGTCTCTCCATAAATTGATCTTGGTGATGCGTAGAAAATTTTGAATTTCTGCTACGTTCCCCAACACTCGGCCGGCTGCTGGATCGACGAGCTGCTGGCCGTCCTCTGGAGTCTCTGCACCACTCCGAGCAAGTCAATCGGCTTCACCCCTTTCTTCCTAGTGTATGGGGCCGAGGCCGTCATCCCAACTGACGTCGAGTTCGAATCACCTCGCGTCACCATGTACACGGAAGTAGAGGCGAAGGAAGCACGAGAAGACGGCGTCGATCTGCTGGAAGAGGGCCGATTGTTGGCACTCAGCCGGTCCGCCATCTACCAGCAGAGTCTGTGCCGCTACCACAATCGGAAGGTCAAGCCAAGATCCTTCCAAGAGGGAGACCTTGTGCTTCGGCTGATCCAGCGAACAGACAGCCAACACAAGCTCCCCTTCATCATCAGTAAAGCCTTGGGCAACGACTCCTACTACCTGGTCGATGCACAGAAGCCCACGACACGCAAGAGGGACGACTCCGGCAAGGAAACAGAGCGCCCATGAATTGCAAATCTCCTTCGAAGATTTTACAGTTGACGCAATATGTACCACACTACCTTTTGCATTAAGCGTTAAGACATCGGGTCCCTCAAGGAGCACTCGGGGGCTACCCTTTTTATCTATATGATAAGTTACTATGCCTATGAATGTGTTATTTCATTCTTCTGCCTGGCACTGGGTTCGACCAGTCGCCCTGGGGGCTTGCCGCCTTGCACTATGTCGGTACTACCTGCAGTCGGACAAGTAATGTGCTGGCATCTAAGCCCTCTCTTGCCACAAGCCGCAATTCGTAGAGCGACTGTTCGGCTGGCAAGGGCTAAAGGCAAGCAACGATGCCCACATGAAAAATGGCTAAGGACCAAAGCACTCACATAGGCCAAGCCGACTCCTCGCCTCACCGACCGGCTGCTGAGCAGCCGGCCAGCCAGCTTCCTACGTAGCTTGCTACGTTCCAATCGGCCAAAGTACTTGCCCTCCCAAATGACTAAGTACTTGACCCAGCCATAGTCCGCAGAGTGGCTGTCTGGCTAGCAAGACGACAGTCAAGGGAGGCCGGCAAAGGAAAAAGGCAAAGAACAAAAAAGCAATACAAGTCGGAACTCGGCAAAGCACAATTTGTGAGGAATTTAATTTACATATTAAAAGGCCCTTGGCCAGCATTCGACGAAGTTTGAATACACCCCCAGCGGGTGGAAATTCGCAAATTTAGCAAGTTTGTTCAAACAAACTATGAAGCAGGAAAAGTTAAAGATAAAACTGGCCGCCTAGGCCAGAGGAGCAGTAGGCGGGTCTGGCAGGTTGGTGAAGTCGGCTGCGCCCGCTGGTGGAGCGGCCGGCTGGCGGGTCTAGGCTTGGTCGCCTTCAGTAGTAGTCGACGTGCTCGCACGCCGCTCGTTGCTTGAGGCGCGGTCGAGCTGGGGCTAGCCATCCACTCCGACTTCCCCATCCGCTACGTCCTACAGCGCGTCGTCTTCACCATCCTCGCCCTCACCTTCGTCGCTGGAGGCGATCTCCTCCATCGAGTCCTCGCCATCAGCTGGGTTCAGCACGAACCAGTTCGGCGGCAGCTCGACACCCTCCTCGTCCAGCTCGGGATGAAGTTAGCGGTGTTGGTGTACTCGGTGATGACCGTCGCACGCTGAGTAAGCTTAGCTGCCACCACCGCCAACTCCCCGGTGGCCTCCGATCACAAGGTGGACAACTGGTCGAGGTTCAGCCCGGGATACCAGGCCTTGACGAATTCCAAGGCCCTGCGTGCACCCCCCCCCCCCCCTCCCTGGGCCGAAGAGCCTTTCCATGCCTCAAGACGGCCAACGGCCACTTCCAGCCAGTCGGCAGTTCGACGGGGAGTGCGCGGAATGTTGGCTTCTGGCCAGAGGGCGGACATCACCTGGGCTCTGACGCGCTGCAGGCGGCGAAGCATTCGATGAGCCAGCTGAAGGCGCGCCTGGATGGCGAGAAGCTGCTTGTTGAGAGTCCGGAGCATGTTTGGAGCGATTTTCGTGCCTTCGCTACTTCGCTCGTTGCGGCGTGCCTTGATGGCCTGACCGGCGGCGATGGCGTAGCCAGGGAAGAATTCTGCACAAGAAGAAAATATTAGAAGCCAGAAGCCGATTTCTGCAGCAGTCGACGGCTGTTCAAAAGGAAGAGGCAACTCACCATCGATCATGTCCTCGACATCGCCATAGCCGTCGTTCAACGCCTTCTCCTTCTCGGCTCAGCTCGAACGCTCAGTCTCGACCTCGGCTAGGAGGCTAGCCTCGCCGTCCATCGTTGCCTGAAGGGCCACCTTGTGCTGATCCGCCTGGTCAGCCAGATTCTTGGCCAAACGGTCGTGCTCCTCGACCGCCTTGCGACACTCCTCCTCCTTAGCATGCAGCGCGGTTTGGGCCTCGCCCAGCTGCTGCTGCAAGGTGGCATTGGCTCCTGCAGAAGACAAGAAAGAAAAGACAGTCAACGAATCAGCAAAAGAAAAAAGTAGTTCTGGAAGATCCAGCTCGATTGCTCAGCAGTCGACCCGAATCTCGGGGGCTACACCCCGCGGGTGCGCTGGCGCGCCCCTGCGAGAATAAGGGCAGAGTGCTCACTCCGGCTGTCGGACATGTCGGCGGTCCGCTTGGCCATCTCCCGGACATGGGAGTTGAAGGCGGCCGCGCAGATGTTGTGGTAGTCCTACAACAAAGACAACAGAAAAGAAAAGAGAAAGGTTAGCACTCGGAACTTACTTTTTAAGTTCCGAGCCGCCTGCTCAGTAGCCGGCTCGGAACTCGAGGGCTACATCCAGTGGGTGCACTGGCACACCCTCACAGAATATTTTGAGAAGATCGCAAGAATAAAAAACAAGCAATGAAGAGACATACCCGGATGGCTGCGCGCGTTGCCAAGAACTGCTTTGTGTACTGTTGGAGGGCGGCGCCTTGGGCCTGAAGATGGGCCTGGACGTCATTCGCCGCCCGGCTCAGCACGCCCGTCCCGCCCCAAGGAGTCCACCCTGGTGGGGCGGCGCTGCTGGCCTCGGCATCAGGGGCCGAAGAACTTGCGGACCCAAAGTCTAGCGGCCTTAGCGCTGACGCCGCCTTCTCCGAACAATGGCGCCTCGGAGTACGGACCACCGGAATCGAGCCCACCACCAACTCATTGTCAGATGGTGGCGCTGGTGGCACTTCAGGCCGACTGCCCTGCGCGTCGGTAGTCGGCGGTTGCGGGGGCACCTCCGCTCCCAAGATGATGATGTCGGCCCCTCCTCTCTCCATGACCGACTGGTCATTGCCGGCTCCCCCAGTTGGCGCCAGGATCTCGGGTGCGGTTGGCGCGGAGCGCAGTGGGATGACAAGTTGCGGAGCCTGGCTATGGGCCACCTCCGCCTCCTGCGCCTTGGCGGCCGTGTGACACCCCCCAAAAATTTTAACCTTGTTTTGTTAATTAAAATCTTGCCAGGAAATTTAACTTTCCTTTTTCTTGGTTTTTCTTGATTTCAGAACCTTTCTTTTCTTGGTTATCTTGGAGTTGTTCCCTAAGATGAAAACCTTTCACTTATGATATTGGACTTGTTTACCCTCTCAAGAAAATCTTTTCTTTTATCAGAAGAATTGATTATATAATATTCTTCCTGATCCTTATTTTCTTGAAAAATGGTTTCCCATAGTTTTATGGTCCCATTTGTACTACAACCCTTTTATAAATTCATTCAAAAATCCCACCAAAATTTGGAGATGTCATATGGAGTATTTGAACCACTTTTGTGCAAAACTATCTTCGGCCCATTGAATATTTTGAGCTCTACACCATATTTTCAAATCTGGTCCAGAGAGCATTTTTACACTACAACCTATTCATATATTTCTTTAAAACTTCTACCAAAATTATGGGATATCAGTAGGAGCATAGTATTCAATTTTATGCAATAGCCTAGTGATGTCCTTTGGAAAAACTGAGTGAATCAAACTCTTTTCCATTCTGGTCCAACTTGAGGAATTGTACAGCAACCACCTTTTTAGTTGCTCCTTGATCCATGATTCCTTTTCCTACTTGTTGTCCTCCCTGCCAAACCCCTAAGTCCAGAAGAGTGGACCCATTGGATGATTCCAAGATACCAAGTCTGTGGCGACCGGTTTTCCGGGCATTAAATTCCAGAAAATGGCCGTCGCGCTCACCAGCCCCAGGATTACTGTTAGCTGACGAGGCACCAACTTGATACAGAAAACTCCAAGCAAAAAACACAATGTGTAGTACAAGACCATTCTGGTCTGTGAGTACAACAAATGGTTCTAGTGGTTGATGGCGGAACAGAATCCGTTACTAGGTTGTGGATCATCCGTGTCTATGGGACTCCATTTCCCACGGGAACAGCTGACCAGGTTAACTCCTATCTTCGCGAGGCTGCTATCGTCGTTTCTTAGTTCTGGGGCTGACTCCGCAACACTCCTCTCCACGCAAGAAATCTGGCCAAGACAATAGCCAGGGACAAGCCAGTGAGTACTTTGAATGTACCCGCAAACATTATGAACACAGGTATAATATAACAACCGATAATTATGCTTTGAAAATATTCTATGATCACAACGTCAGTCATAAAATAAATCCTTGATGCATGCAGGTAGGTTATTAATATGTAACAACGAATATGTAATAACAGGTAGGAATAAAATGCACCATTCGGATGTCTGAAGCGACGTCTCGAATTGATGATAAATAACAAGCATGCCTCAGTCGGGCGTCTAAGCGACACCACATAAAGGGCTCATAAAGTAAAATAAGTAACAAGCATGCCACGATTCCAGGCGTCTCAATGACACCACATAAAGGGCTTATAAAATAATTAAATAACAAGCATGCCACATATCAAGGCCTCAAATGACACCACATAAAGGGCTTATAAAAGAAAATAAAAACAAACAATGCCACGATCCAGGCGTCTCAGCGACACCACATAAAGGGCTTATAAAAGAAAATAAAAACAAACAATGCCACAGTCGGGCATCTGAGCGACACCACATAAAGGGCCTATAAAAGAAAATGAAAACATACAATGCCACAGTCGGGCGTCTGAGCGACACCACATAAAGGGCTTATAAAAGAAAATAAAAACAAACAATGCCACAGTCGGGCGTCTGAGCGACACCACATAAAGGGCCTATAAAAGAAAATAAGAACATTCCCAATGAATATCCCGGAGGTAGAACCATCCCAGAGATACTCGATAAATAATGTAACGGGTTAGTCCATAACAGAAATAATAATCATAATCATTACAAGTCTCAAGTCGCGATCCCCGTTCTGTTTTAACAGTTTTCCCCTCCGAAGACCGACATTAAGACCGACACTTGACCCATCCCAGACTGTAATCCTTAACCAAGGACACGGCTTTGCGAATAGGTTTAATCTCTGCAGAGGGTGTGCTCTTTACCCACGAGTAACGGATTCCTTTAGTCCATCGGGACTAATTCCGTCTACGGTCTTTTAATTGAAAACACACCTGACTTGCACACACCAGCTTAACTTACCGGTGTCTGGAATCACCCATGACACTTGTTAAGCAAAACTCTAAGTGGGGAGGCTACAACCTCGTAGCATGGGATCAAATTTATATCGCAGCTCTAAGGGTGGCCTCCCTCTCGGTCTCAACCGGAAACACCCATGCCCCGGACCAGGTGGCATGCCTATCGGCTTCAACCGATATCTTCCACCATGGCCTCTCTCAGACGGTGTGTGCTAGAAAGGGGTTGACGATCGATCGAACTGCACTTACTTATGTAGGGACAAGTGGTAGTACGAAACAAGTATGGGTTTACTGGTACAAGACTCGATCTACGGTCGACTCAGGAGGTTTATAAATTCCCTGCATGACATGTATCACAAATATATATCAACCAATAGAATCAACCTTCATTATACCTTACTATGCCATACCGGACATAACCGCCTTGACGGAGACCGGCGACAAACTCATGCCTACCCAAGGCAGAGGGTTTTCCCGGATTCCTCCCGGTATGCTTGCAAGGCATATGAGGATGATTACCAACACAAGTGTGTTCATTTCCAACAGCATGGAAATCACTATATGCATACATGCAAATGATCATATCACATGAAATAACAAGTATACCGAAATGAGGTGGTGTTATAAACGTGTCAACGAACACACCCAAAAATATTATGTCGGGCTCAGAATGCTTGCCTTCAGGTCGTGTAGAGGCAGGGTGCATCCTAAAAACTTTTGCAAGCTTTCTTCTTCTCCAAAAGTCCTATTTTCAAAAATATTCAAACAACACATACTTTAAAAACAGCACAAAAAAGTTGTCTAATTTTTTTTCAAATAAATCTTAAAATAAACTATATTAAATTTGAGGGAGGTAGGAAAAAGAATCAATTCATTTGGAGTTATATTTAAGAAGTTACAGCCAATCAAAGTTTAGTCAAATTCCTGGTTTTTAAATAAAACAGAAAAAGAAAAGAAAACGTTTCGAACCGGTACACGTCGAAGACGTACTTTGAGATTTACGTCTTCACTTAACCCACGTGGATCGGCGGGGTCACCGATTGGGTCCAGGGGGCCCACTGGTCAGGTTTGACCAGTCCATCTCTCCCTCCTCTTCCTCTGCCCCGAACGGTGGCGAGGCGACGGCGATCAACGCCGGCGAACGGCTGCTCCCCGCGGGCTCCAGAGGGTCGGAATGGATCCGCAAGACCGTGGAGGTCCTCCCGGTGGTCGTTGGGTCGGGGGTGGAGGGAGTCGCCGACGGTGAGTTTCATGGAGGAGACTTCGGGAGCAAAGTGGTTTTGGGGCTGCGGTGGTAACCGATCAAAATCGAGCAGGGGTAAGGGTTCACGGGAGGAAGAGAGAGCTTATGGTGGAGAGAGTGGAGAGGGGGAGGTCCTGGTGGTGCCGGAATGGCCGGGGCTGTGGCGGCGCAGGAGTTGCCGAGACGGGAAGAAAACCTCCCGGTCGATTGCTGCCACGGGAAACGAGGGTGGTGATTTTGAGGCTGCTTCCGTGCTCGGAGGGCTCGAGGGGTTTCCTTTTATAGCGCTCCCACGTCGGTTCGCGGCGGCAGTGGATGAGCTCGTCGGGGACCGACGTTCTGTAGCTTGCAGGCATCATGGCGAGGCTGGGGATGGAGGCAGGTGAAGGAAATATGCCCTAGAGGCAATAATAAAGTTATTATTTATTTCCTTATTTCATGATAAATGTTTATTATTCATGCTAGAATTGTATTAACCAGAAACATAATACATGTGTGAATACACGCATAAACAGAGTGTCACTAGTATGCCTCTACTAGACTAGCTTGTTAATCAAAGATGGTTAAGTTTCCTAACCATAGACAAAGGAGTTGTCATTTGATTAACAAGGTCACATCATTGGTTGAATGATCTGATTGACATGACCCATTCCGTTAGCCTAGCACTTGATCGTTTAGTATGTTGCTATTGCTTTCTTCATGACTTATACATGTTCCTGTAACTATGAGATTATGCAACTCCCGTTTATCGGAGGAACACTTTGGTGCTACCAAACGTCACAACGTGAATCGGGTGATTATAAAGGAGTACTACAGGTGTCTCCAAAGGTACATGTTGGGTTGGCGATTTCGAGATTAGGTTTTGTCACTCCGATTGTCGGAGAGGTATCTCTGGGCCCTCTCGGTAATGCACATCACTATAAGCCTTGCAAGCAATGTAGCTAATGAGTTAGTTACGGAATGATGCATTACGGAACGAGTAAAGAGACTTGCCGGTAACGAGATTGAACTAGGTATTGGATACCGACGATCGAATCTCGGGCAAGTAACATACCGATGACAAAGGGAACAACGATGTTGTTATGCGGTTTGACCGATAAAGATCTTCGTAGAATATGTAGGAGCCAATATGGGCATCCAGGTTCCGCTATTGGTTATTGACCGAGAATAGTTCTAGGTCATGTCTACATAGTTCTCGAACCCGTAGGGTCCGTGCAACGCTTAAGGTTTCCGGCGATGCTTATATTATGAGTTTATGAGTTTTGATGTACCGAAGGAGTTCGGAGTCCCGGATGAGATCGGGGACATGACGAGGAGTCTCGAAATGGTTGAGACGTAAAGATCGATATATTGGACGACTATATTCGGAGTTCGGAAAGGTTCCGAATGATTCGGTATTTTTCAAGTACCGAGAGTTATGGGAATTCGCCGGGAGAAGTATTGGGCCTTATTGGGCCCTCATGAAAGAGAGAGGGGCTGCCTAGGGCAGGCCGCGTGCCCCATGGCCTAGTCCGAATTGACTAGGGGAGGCCGCACCCTCCTTCCTTCCCTTCTCTCTTCCCTTCCTTGTCTCCTACGCCTAATACATGGAAGGACTCCTAGTTGGACTAGGAAAGGGGAATCCTACTCCCGTGGGAGTAGGACTCCCCTTGGTGCGCCTCCTCCTAGGCCGCCACCCCTCTCTTGCTCCTTTATATATACGGGGCAGGGGGCACCCCATGACACACAAGTTGATCTACGGATCGTTCCTTAGCCGTGCGGTGCCCCTCCACCATATTCCACTTCGTCATATCGTCATGGAGCTTAGGCGAAGCCCCGCGCCGGAGAAGTCATATCGTCAGCGGGGCTTAGGCGAAGCCCTGCATCGGTGGAGCATCATCATCGCCACCACGCCGTCGTCTTGACGGAACTCATCCCCGACACTTTGCTGGATCGGAGTCCGGGATCGCCATCGAGCTGAACGATGTGCAGAACTCGGAGGTGCCGTGACGTTCGGTACTTGGATCGGTCGGATCGTGAAGACGCACGACTACATCAACCGCGTTGTTATAACGCTTCGCTTACGGTCTCACGAGGGTACGTGGACATACACTCTCCCTCTCGTTGCTATGCATCACCATGATCTTGGCGTGTGCGTAGGGAAATTTTTGAAATTACTACGTTCCCCAACAAAGTGGCATCCGAGCCTGGTTTTATGCGTTGATGTCATATGCACGAGTAGAACACAAGTGAGTTGTGGGCGATACAAGTCATACCGCCTACCAGCATGTCATACTTTGGTTCAGCGGTATTGTGAGATGAAGCGCCCGGACCGACATTACGCCAGACGCTTACGCGAGACTGGTTTCACCGTTCACGAGCACTCGTGCTTAAAGGTGGCTGGCGGTGTCTGTCTCTCTCACTTTAGTTGAACTGAAAAGGCTACGCCCGGTCCTTGAGAAGGTTAAAACGGAGTCTATTTGACGAAGTATCGTTGTGGTCTTGATGCGTAGGTGAGATTGGTTCTTGCTTAAGCCCGTAGCAGCCACGTAAAATTTGCAACAACAAAGTAGAGGACGTCTAACTTGTTTTTGCAGGGCATGTTGTGATGTGATATGGTCAAGACGTGATGCTATATTTTATTGTATGAGATGATCATGTTTTGTAACCGGGTTATCGGCAATCGGCTAGAGCCATATGGTTGTCGCTTATTGTATGAAATGCAAACGCCTCTGTAATTGCTTTACTTTATCTCTAAGCGGTAGCGATAGTCGTAGAAGCAATAGATGGCGTAAACAACAACGATGCTACGATGGAGATCAAGGTGTCGCTACCGGTGACGATGGTGATCACGACGGTGCTTGAGATGGAGATCACAAGCACGAGATGATGATGGCCATATCATATCACTTATATTGATTGCATGTGATGTTTATCCTTTATGCATCTTATTTTGCTTTGATTGACGGTAGCATTATAAGATGATCTCTCACTAAAATTATCAAGAAGTGTTCTCCTGAGTATGCACCGCTATGCGAAAGTTCTTCGTCTTTGAGACACCACGTGATGATCGGGTGTGATAGGCTCTACGTTCAAATACAACGGGCGCAAAACAGTTGCGCACGCAGAATACTCAACTTGACGAGCCTAGCATATAACAGATATGGCCTCGGAACACGGAGACCGAAAGGTCGAACGTGAATCATATAGTAGATATGATCAACATAGTGATGTTCACCATTGAAACTACTCCATCTCACGTGATGATCGGACATGGTTTAGTTAATTTGGATCACGTAATCACTTAGATGACTAGAGAGATGTCTGTCTAAGTGGGAGTTTTAATATGATTAATTAAAACTTAAATTTATCATGAACTTAGTCCTGGTAGTATTTTGCAAATTATGTTGTAGATCAATAGCTTGCGTTGTTGCTTTCATATGTTTATTTTGATATGTTCCTAGAGAAAAATTGTCTTGAAAGATGTTAGTAGCGATGATGCAGATTGGATCCGTGATCTGAGGTTTATCCTCATTGCTGCACAGAAGAATTATGTACTTAATGCACCGCTAGGTGACAGACCTATTGCAGGAGCAAATGCAGACGTTATGAACGTTTGGCTAGCTCCATATGATGACTACTTGATAGTTTAGTGCACCATACTTAACGGCTTAGAATCGGGACTTCAAAGACGTTTTTGAACGCGTCATGGACCATATGAGATGTTCCAGGAGTTGAAGTTAATATTTCAAGCAAATACCCGAGTTGAGAGATATGAAGTCTCCAACAAGTTCTATAGCTAAAAGATGGAGGAGAATCGCTCAACTAGTGAGCATGTGCTCAGATTGTCTGGGTACTTCAATCGCTTGAATCAAGTGGGAGTTAATCTTCCAGATAAGATAGTGATTGACAGAATTCTCTAGTCACCAACACTAAGTTACTAGAACTTCGTGATGAACTATAGTATGCAAGGGATGACGAAAACAATTCCCGAGCTCTTCGTGATGTTGAAATCGACGAAGGTAGAAATCAAGAAAGAGCATCAAGTGTTGATGATTGACAAGACCACTAGTCTCAAGGAAAAGGGCAAAGGGAAGAAGGGAACTTCAAGAAGAACGGCAAGCAAGTTGTTGCCGAGTGAAGAAGCCCAAGTCTGGACCTAAGCCAGAGACTAAGTGCTTTTGCTGCAATGGAACTGGTCACTAGAAGCGGAACTACCCCAAGTATTTGGCGGATAAGAAGGATGGCAAAGTGAACAAAGGTATATTTGAGATACAGATTATTGATGTGTATTTTACTAGTGTTCGTAGCAACCCCTCGGTATTTGATACTGGTTCAGTTGCTAAGAGTAGTAACTTGAAACGGGAGTTGGAGAATGAACAGAAACTAGTTGAAGGGAAAGTGAAGATGAGTGTTGGAAGTAGTTCCAAGATTGATATGATCATCATCGCACACTCCCTATACTTTCGGGATTAGTATGGAACCTAAATAAGTGTTATTTGGTATTGAGCATAAGTATGATTTGATCATGTTTATTGCAATACGGTTATTCATTTAAGTAAGAGAATAAATTGTTGTTCTGTTTACATGAATAAAACCTTATATGGTTACACATCCAATGAAAATGATTCATTGGATCTCGATCATAGTGATACACATATTCATAATATTGAAACCAAAAGATGCAAAGTTAATAATGATAGTGCAAATTATTTGTGGCACTGCCGTTTAGGTCATATTGGTGTAAAGCGCATGAAGAAAACTCCATGCTGATGGACTTTTGGAATCACTTGATTATGAATCATTTGATGCTTGCGAACCGTGCCGCTTTGGGCAAGATGACTAAAACTCCGCTTCTCCGGAACAATGGAACAAGCTACCGACTTATTGGAAATAATACATACCGATGTATGCGATCCAATGAGTGTTGATGCTCGTGGCAAGTATCGTTATTTTCTGACTTTCACAAGATGATTTGAGCAGATATGGGTATATCTACTTGATGAAACATAAGTCTGAAATAGTTGAAAGGTTCAAAGAATTTCAGAGTGAAGTGGAAAAATCATCGTAACAAGAAAATAAAGTTTCGTGATCTAATCGCAAAGACGAATAATTGAGTTACGAGTTTGGTCTTCAATTAAAATAATGTGGAATAGTTTCACAGCTCACGCCACCGGAACACCACAATGTTATGGTGTGTTCGAACGTCAGAATCAAGCACTTTATTTGATATGGTGCGATCTATGATGTCTCTTATCGGTTTACCACTATCATTTTGGGGTTATGCATTAGAGACAGCTGCATTCACGTTTAATAGGGCACCATCTAAATCCGTTGAGACGACACCATATGAACTATGGTTTAACAAAGAAACATAAGTCGTCGTTTCTTAAAAGTTTGGAGTTGTGATGCTTATGTGAAAAAGTTTTCACCGATAAGCTCAAACCCAAATCGGAGAAGTGCGTCTTCATAGAATACCCAAAGGTAACTATTGGGTACACCTTCTATCACAGATCCGAAGGCAAGTTTTTCGTTGCTAAGATGGATCCTTTCTAGAGAAGAAGTTTCTCTCGAAAGAAGTGAGTGGGAGGAAAGTAGAACTTGATGAGGTAATTATACCTTCTCCCTTATTGGAAAGTAGTTCATCACGTAAATCAGTTCCAAAGTGATTCCTACACCAATTAGTGAGGAAGTTAATGATGATGATCATGAAACTTCAGATCAAGTTGCTACCAAACCTCGTAGGTCTTCCAGAGTAAGATCCGCACTGTAGTAGTACGGTAATCATGTTCGGAAGTCATGTTACTAGACCATGATGAACCTACGAACTATGAGGAAGCGATGATGAGCCCAGATTCCATGAAATGGCTTGAGGCCATAAAATCTGAGATATGATCCATGTATGAGAACAAAAGTATGGACTTTGATGGATTTGCCCGATGATCGGCAAACCATAGAAAATAAATGGATCTTCAAGAGGAAGACGGACGCTGATAGTAGTGTTACTATCTACAAAGCTAGAATTGTCGCAAAAGGTTTTCGACAAGTTCAAGATGTTGACTACGATGAGAGTTTCTCACCGTATCTATGCTTAAGTCTGTCCGAATCATGTTAGCAATTGCCGCATTTTATGAAATCTGGCAAATGGATAAACAAAACTGCATTCCTTAATGGATTTATTAAAGAAGAGTTGTATATGATGCAACCAGAAGGTTTTGTAAATCCTAAAGGTGCTAACAAAATATGCAAGCTCCAAAGGATCCATCTATGGACTGGTGCAAGCATCTCAGAGTTGGAATACATGCTTTGATAAGTTGATCATAGCATATAGTTTTATCTGAGACTTGCGGTGAAGCCTGTAATTACTAGAAAGTGAGTGGGAGCACTACAGACATTTCTGATAAGTATATGTGAATGACATATTGTAGATCGGAAATAATGTAGAATTATTCTGCAAAGCATAAAGGAGTGTTTGAAAGGAGTTTTTAAAAGAAAGACCTCGGTGAAGCTGCTTACATATTGAGCATCAAGATCTATAGAGATAGATCAAGACGCTTGATAAGTTTTTTCAATGAGTACATACCTTGACAAGATTTTGAAGTAGTTCAAAATGGAACAGTCAAAGAAAGAGTTCTTGCCTGTGTTACAAGGTGTGAAATTGAGTAAGACTCAAAACCAGACCACAGCAAAAGATAGAAAGAGAATGAAAGTCATTCCCTATGCCTTGGCCATAGGTTCTATAAAGTATGCCATGCTGTGTACCAGATCTATTGTATACCCTACACTGAGTTTGGCAAGGGAGTACAATAAGTGATCTAGGAGTAGATCACAGGACAGCGGTCAAAATTATCCTTAGTGGAATAAGGATATGTTTCTCGATTATGGAAGTAACAAAAGGTTCGTCGTAAAGGGTTACGTCGATGCAAGTTTTGACACCGATCTGGATGACTCTAAGTCTCGATCTAGATACATATTGAAAGTGGGAGCAATTAGCTAGAGTAGCTCCGTGCAGAGCATTGTAGACATAGAAAATTGCAAAATACATAACGGATCTGAATATGAAAGACCCGTTGACTAAGATTCTCTCACAAGCAAAACATGATCACACCTTAGTACTCTTTGGGTGTTAATCACATAGCGATGTGAACTAGATTACTGAATCTAGTAAACCCTTTGGGTGTTGGTCACATGGCGATGTGAACTATGGGTGTTAATCACATGATGATGTGAACTATCGATGTTAATCACATGGTGATGTGATCTAGATTATTGACTCTAGTGCAAGTGGGAGACTGAAGGAAATATGCCCTAGAGGCAATAATAAAGTTATTATTTATTTCCTTATTTCATGATAAATGTTTATTATTCATGCTAGAATTGTATTAACAGAAACATAATACATGTGTGAATACATAGACAAACAGAGTGTCACTAGTATGCCTCTACTAGACTAGCTTGTTAATCAAAGATGGTTAAGTTTCCTAACCATAGACAAAGGAGTTGTCATTTGATTAACAAGGTCACATCATTGGTTGAATGATCTGATTGACATGACCCATTCCGTTAGCCTAGCACTTGATCGTTTAGTATGTTGCTATTGCTTTCTTCATGACTTATACATGTTCCTGTAACTATGAGATTATGCAACTCCGTTTACGGAGGAACACTTTGGTGCTACCAAACGTCACAACGTAATCGGGTGATTATAAAGGAGTACTACAGGTGTCTCCAAAGGTACATGTTGGGTTGGCGTATTTGAGATTAGGTTTTGTCACTCCGATTGTCGGAGAGGTATCTCTGGGCCCTCTCGGTAATGCACATCACTATAAGCCTTGCAAGCAATGTAGCTAATGAGTTAGTTACGGAATGATGCATTACGGAACGAGTAAAGAGACTTGCCGGTAACGAGATTGAACTAGGTATTGGATACCGACGATCGAATCTCGGGCAAGTAACATACCGATGACAAAGGGAACAACGTATGTTGTTATGCGGTTTGACCGATAAAGATCTTCGTAGAATATGTAGGAGCCAATATGGGCATCCAGGTTCCGCTATTGGTTATTGACCGAGAATAGTTCTAGGTCATGTCTACATAGTTCTCGAACCCGTAGGGTCCGCACGCTTAAGGTTTCGATGGCGATGCTTATATTATGAGTTTATGAGTTTTGATGTACCGAAGGAGTTCGGAGTCCCGGATGAGATCGGGGACATGACGAGGAGTCTCGAAATGGTTGAGACGTAAAGATCGATATATTGGACGACTATATTCGAGTTCGGAAAGGTTCCGAATGATTCGGTATTTTTCAAGTACCGGAGAGTTACGGAATTCGCCGGGAGAAGTATTGGGCCTTATTGGGCCCTCAAGGGAAAGAGAGAGGGCTGCCTAGGGCAGGCCGCGCGCCCATGGCCTAGTCCGAATTGACTAGGGGAGGCCGCACCCTCCTTCCTTCCCTTCTCTCTTCCCTTCCTTGTCTCCTACTCCTAATACATGGAAGGACTCCTAGTTGGACTAGGAAAGGGAATCCTACTCCTGTGGGAGTAGGACTCCCCCATGGTGCGCCTCCTCCTAGGCCGGCCACCCCTCCCTTGCTCCTTTATATACGGGGCAGGGGGCACCCCATGACACACAAGTTGATCTACGGATCGTTCCTTAGCCGTGTGCGGTGCCCCCTCCACCATATTCCACTTGGTCATATCGTCGCGGAGCTTAAGCGAAGCCCTGCGCCGGAGAAGTCATATCGTCATGAGCTTAGGCGAAGCCCTGCATCGGTAGAGCATCATCATCGCCACCACGCCGTCGTCTTGTGGAACTCATCCCGACACTTTGCGGATCGGAGTCCGGGATCGCCATCGAGCTGAACGTGTGCGTAACTTCGGAGGTGCCGTGACGTTCGGTACTTGGATCGATCGGATCGTGAAGACGCATTTACTACATCAACAGCGTTGTTATAACGCTTCCGCTTACGGTCTACGAGGGTACGTGGACATACACTCTCCCCTCTCGTTGCTATGCATCACCATGATCTTGCGTGTGCGTAGGAAATTTTTTGAAATTACTACGTTCCCCAACAGCAGGAGCTAGCGGATGAGTGGGTACTGCTCCAAGGGCGAGCTGGCGAGCGGGCGTGGCTCGGGCGGCGCTGGCAATTGCAGGGGCTGTCGGGCGGTATTGGCGGCTAGCTGCTAGCCTGCCGGAGACGTGGCGAGGGCTGTGGTGCTCGTGGGGAGCAGCAGGGGACGTGGCGTGCTGGCTGCGGTCGGCCACGAACCAGAGTGAGTGCGGGGCGAGACACGGCGGCTCGGTCTTGGCACGTGCAAAACGCGTGCTCCGCTCGAGCTCTGGGCGTGCCCAGAGCACGCACGGAACGTGCTCGACAGAATGCTAAGGCAAGTTAGGGGGCTCCAAACCACAAGTAAGTTAGCAGGGTGGGGTTATAGTCTAAGGCAAAACCATGGGACATGCTGGTCTGGTCAGGGGGTCAAGTTCATAATGTAAACAAAAACTCATGTCAAAACAGACCATGCCCATAAGGTGTTTGACAAAATGCCAAGGGCACTTAGGCAGTCCTTGGAGTGGCCAAAACTTCCAGAGTGGGGTCTCTTTAGATGAAAGAGAGGATGGTGAGGCTAGTTTGTCCAAAGCACAAACTTGCTAGTGCAAGTTTTGCAAAACTTCAATTCTGGACAGAAAGCAAATGGCATTTATGCAAGCACTTGGAATCATACAATGGGTCCACTCTTCTGGACTTAGGGTTTTGGCAGGGAGGACAACAAGTAGGAAAAGGAATCATGGATCAAGGAGCAACTAAAAAGGTGGTTGTTGTACAATTCCTCAAGTTGGACCAGAATGGAAAAGAGGTTGATTCACTCAGTTTTTCCAAAGGACATCACTAGGCTATTGCATAAAATTGAATACTATGCTCCTATTGATATCCCATAATTTTGGTAGAAGTTTTAAAGAAATATATGAATAGGTTGTAGTGTAAAAATGCTCTCTGGACCAGATTTGAAAATATGGTGTAGAGCTCAAAATATTCAATGGGCCGAAGATATTTTTGCACAAAAGTGGTTCAAATACTCCATATGACATCTCCAAATTTTGGTGGGATTTTTGAATGAATTTATAAAAGGGTTGTAGTACAAATGGGACCATAAAACTATGGGAAACCATTTTACAAGAAAATAAGGATCAGGAAGAATATTATATAATCAATTCTTCTGATAAAAGAAAAGATTTTCTTGAGAGGGTAAACAAGTCCAATATCATAAGTGAAAGGTTTTCATCTTAGGGAACAACTCCAAGATAACCAAGAAAAGAAAGGTTCTGAAATCAAGAAAAACCAAGAAAAAGGAAAGTTAAATTTCCTGGCAAGATTTTAATTAACAAAACAAGGTTAAAATTTTTGGGGTGTCACAGGCCGCGTCCGCCCGCTCCTTGGCTGCAGCGTCGGCCTGAGATTTGGTGGCCGCATCAGCTTCATCCTGCGCCGCCTACTGCCGCTCCGCCTCCTCCCGCTCCTCGCGTGCCTCCTGCGCGTTCCGCTCCGTCGCCGCCTGGAGCTCGGCACGCGGATCAACACGGCGGGTGTTGGCGGAAGCTTTCGTCGCCCCAATCACGTAAGCAGAGTCCGACCGCTCAAGAGAGAGCGGGGCCCTATTCAAACAAGAAAAAGAAGAAACTCAGAAGGAGTTTGCAAGAAAGAAGAAAAAGAAAGCGCAAGAGATAGCAAACACTTAAAAGGACACCATGGGCGGCTGCTTCGGGGCCCTCTGGAACTGGGCCGCCTTGGCGGCGGCCTCCTGCCGCCTGGTCGCGGCGGCCGTGTTCGGGGCTTTTTCGGCCGGCTGCCGAACAGCGGCGGGCCGGCTTGGCGCTTCGGCGCGCCGCCTGGTGCGGTCGGCGCTGCTGAGGAGATCACGCCCACCCTATCGACGCCCTGCGAGTGGCGCAGTTCGGCCTCCTCCTTGTATTCGTTGGGCCAGTCCTCGGCGCCGCCTCCTCCGGAGCCGCCTGCTCCGCCACCACCACCTGTGGCGTCGTCTTCTTCCAGGGCGGCCGCCCCCAAGTCGGGGTCGTCCGCGTCACTCACTGACCGGTCCGGCAGGTACTCCTGACCCTGTTCCAGGGCGTCGGCTGCCAGCTGGGTTGTGAAGATCTGCAACGTGACCGACTGATCAGGTGGCAAAGCAGAACCTGACAAATAAAGAGAAAAGAACTGAGGACTCGCCGCGGGTGGCGTGTCTACGCAGGAGTAGGGTCGCTTGCTGAACTGCCACTCTGCTTCCGAGAGCTTGCAGTTCGAGATATAGTTCACCAGCCGGGCCACTTCCGTGTTCGGTATCTCCTTGGTGCATGTCCAGCACGAGTCTCGATGCCCGCTCATCCGGCTGATCAGATGAGGCCGGCCTTGAAGAGGGAGCACCCGGCGCACCATGAAGGCGGTCAGCAGGTCCGACCCCTTGAGGCCCTCCGACTCCGTCATCTCCTTGAGCCGAGTGATGGCGGCGTTGGAGGGGGCCAACAGCGTCCTCGGCTTGAAAGTCCAGTTGGTGCAAGGTTTAGCCGGTGGGCCGGCTGTATAAGCCGGCAGGTTCACAAAGTCGGCCATCGGGTGGACATTCTTGAAATAGAAGTAAGATTTGTGACACAGCTTGACCGACTGTGTCAAGCTGATGGACGGGAAGCTGTTCCTGGAGCTCGGACGTCGCACCGCGATGAAGGCGACGCACTGGGCCGCCTCCCCCTTGACGGCGGTGCCGAGCTTGGTGTAGAAGAACTCCCCACAGAGCTCGAGGGTGGGGAGAACGCCAAGGTAACCCTCGCAGAGAGTAACGAAGGCGGACAACAGGACCACGACGCGTTCGCCGTCTTCCGGCGCCGGCGTGATCTCCTTCTCCGGCAGGGCACGTACCTCTACATAGCCCTCGCCGGGCAGCCGCCGCGTTTGGCGGAGGAAGGAGAGGTGGTCGTCGTGGACATTCGAGCCGTCCCAGTCGCCGGCCCACTCGCGCGCCGTAAGAGCTCGAGCCGACGGAGGCACGACGCGGTGATGAACGCGCAAGACCGCGGCGGAGCACCGGGAAAAAGGGCCCGGCGACGATGGGTTGCGGCAGCACTTCGGCAAGATGCGGGAGTGCGGTGGCAGTAGCAAAGAGAAGAAAGGAGAACGGAGAGGAGGGCGCGCGTGCGTCTGCCACTCCCCTCCTCCCCCTACTTATAGCCCAAGCGGCGGAGACGAGGGGGAGACAACGTGGGAGGTCATGAGATTAACTGCGCCCACGACCCCACCACCCCGCAATTACCATGCAGTAATGGCGTGTAGTTACTGTGCACAGAATCCTAACCATCCGCCTCGGCCGCAGCGGATCCGCGCGTTCGCCGAGGCACGGTAGTGGTGGGCCCCAGCCTGCAGCAACGTCCCGTCGCGCGCGTGGGCTGGCAGGCTGGCCCGGCTGGCTGGCGCCGCGTGGCACGCAGGTAGCGGGCGGCAAGCCTGGCGCCCGGCTGGCGTGCCATCTGGTTCCCGCCACGACGCTTCAAAATCACCAGTTGGTCGGCCTGGTCACGACCGACTCCTGATAGTCGGCACTCCGGAAGACGGGCGAAGCAAGATCAGCCAGACCACTCAGAGTAGGAAGCTGCTGAGGCTCCTTGCCTCTTTCAGCCGCGGCGCCCCACCGGCTTCGGGGACTACTGTCGGAGTAAATGACCACGGGTAGCCTCATCAACCTCCCATGGTATTTCAACACATCGGGGCCGGCTGCGCCCCTCAAGAATCAAAGGCAGAAGGCCGCCTTCCTGGGGCCGGCTGGTCCAAGCGGCCGGCTGCCAGGAGGCGGCAAAACTCAGAAGATGATAGCTGAATGGGCCGACTCCTAGCCGACGGCCTCCAGAGAGGCCGGCTCCTAGCAGGCGGCCCCTCGTGCCCTCGAAGTTAGCACCCACATAAACAGGACGAGACGGGGCGTGGCTACATTGTAGTCTACCACCCCCGAATCCAGGGTGGAGCGTGGCCATAGTGCAGCGTACTGCGCGGACACCCTCGCCCAGCGCGGCACTGTTGCCACGCAGCCCATGACATCACCTATGGCAGAGAAGGCCATGCTCCCACGACGGACTGTCGGTACGGCCTACAGGCGGCGGGTCCCACCTGTCCATGAGAAGCCAGAAGACGGCAAGCCCTGATCAGCCGGCTTGCGGGGAGGCCGACTTCTGACCAGGCGGCCCTCCCCCTCCCTTGGAGTCCGTGCACCATTAACCAGAAGAGACGGGGAGGTGCTACAGTGAACGCCCACTAGGCGGCGGGACTGTAGCCACGCTCCCCCCGACAAAGCACACATCACCAGTGGCACGGCTATTGTACTAAGCAGCCGGCAAGACCAGCCAGCGGCGGGAGCGGCCTGTCAGCCAAGTATGAGACATCCAGCGGGACCCACCAGGCGGCGGGCCCCAGCTGCCGGCGGAGAAGCCGGCAATTAGAGACGCTGACAGCCGGGTCCTACCACCCGCCAGATTACCATTATACCCCTAGGGGGTAGGCCTATATAAACCCCCCAGGGCACCCATGTAAAGGGTTCAACCCCTGAGATACTACACACACCACGTAGAGAGAGGAGTAGAGCCAGCCTCGCCCTTCTTCCTCCTCTAGCCAAACAGCTCAAGGAGCACTTGTAGTCACTTGTTGAGTTAGTGATCATGCGGAGACCCCGCAGAGCAAGACTAGGGTGTTATCTCCTAGGAGAGCCCCGAACCTGGATAAAGTGCACCGGCATTCGTATCTACGCCTTATCCCGTTTCTAGGCACCGGCGATGTCTTACTAGCTCCCACCATGATAAGCCATCCTTTGGCATATGTCGCCCCAAACCCCCGACAGATCCATTCTTAGCAACGAATATCTTGCCTTTGAATCTGCGATAGAAGGTGTACCCAACAGTTTCCTTTGGGTATCCTATGAAGACACATTTCTCCAATTTGGGTCCGAGCTTATCAGGTTGAAACTTTTTCACATAGGCATTGCAGCACCAAACTTTAAGAAATGACAGCTTAGTTTTCTTGGTAAACCACAATTCATACTGTGTCGTCTCAACGGATTTAGATGATGCCCTATTTAACGTGAATGCAGTTGTCTCTAATACATAATGATAAGTCCATTTTGCATCATGCTTTTATATCGATATTTTTTGCATTATGGGCTGTTATTACACATTATGTCACAATACTTATGCCTTTTCTCTCTTATTTTATAAGGTTTACATGAAGAGGGAGAATGCCGGCACCGGAATTACAGTGAAAAGGAGCGAATATTAGAGACCTATTATGCACAACTTCAAAAGTCCTGAAACTCCATGAAAGTCAGTTTTGGAATATATTAAAAATATTGGGCGAAGAAAGCACCAGAGGGGGTCACCCACTGTCCACGAGGGTGGAGGGCGCGCCCTACCCCCCTGGGCGCGCTCCCTGCCTCGTGCCCCCCTGGCAGGCCTCCGGTGCCCATCTTTTGCTATATGAAGTCTTTCGCCCTAAAAAATCAGAAGGAAGCTTTCGGGATGAAGCGTCGCCGTCTCGAGGTGGAACCTGGCGAAACCAATCTAGGGCTCCGGCGGAGCTGTTCTGTCAGGGAAACGTCCCTCCGGGAGGGGGAAATCGTCACCATCGTCATCACCATCGATCCTCTCATCATGAGGGGGTCAATCTCCATCAACATCTTCACCAGCACCATCTCCTGTCAAACCTAGTTCATCTCTTGTATCCGATATTTGTCTGAAAACCTCAGATTGGTACCTGTGGGTTGGTAGTAGTATTGATTACTCCTTGTAGTTGATGCTAGTTGGTTTATTCGGTGGAAGATTATATGTTCAGATCCTTTATGCATATTAATACCCCTCATATGAACATGAATATGATTTGTGAGTAGTTACGTTTGTTCCTGAGGACATGGAAGAAGTCTTGTTATAAGTAGTCATGCGAATTTGGCATTCGTTCGATATTTTGATGAGATATATGTTGTCTTTCCTTTAGTGGTGTTATGTGAACGTCGACTACATGACACTTCACCATTATTTGGGCCTAGGGGAAGGCATTGGAAAGTAATAACTAGATGATGGGTTGCTAGAGTGACAGAAGCTTAAACCCTACACTACTAGAAAAAAAAGGCGACTAGCAGCGCGGATAAAATGGCTACTAGCAGCCCAGGTACCCGCGCTACTAGTATCGCGCTACAGCTAATAGTTAGTAGTAGCGTGGGTGAGACTCAGTAGTAGCGTGTGCCACCCACGCTACTGCTATTATAGACTCGCGCTACTACTAATGAAGTAGTAGTAGCGTGCCTATAATACCAGCGCTACTAGTAGCCTAAATACTAGTAAGGCACTTTTTTCCCAACGCTACTAGTAACAAATTAGGAATTAAAAAAAATAAAAATAGATGCAGTATTCATGAATGGAGATCAGAGACACGTCTAGTGCAAAATAAATTTCACAGAACCATCTTAACACTAGCAGTGTTCATGGATGCAACATTGAACATCTCAACTCGAAGAGATCACGAGGATGCACACAACCATCATCAAAAGGTTGGTACCTTCCCTGGCATTTCACCACCAACCTAACCAGACCACTTCTCTAGATGTATGTACATAGCGTCGAGGTCCTCCACCTTGAGGAACTCCGGACGGTGGAGTCGTCCTCCATCTCGGTGACCTCCGGACGGTGGCGTCGAGGTCCTCCACCCCAGGGACCTCCTGCATTGCAATCACCTGGATGATAATCAGTATGACGCGGTCGCGGGGCTTCACGGTGAAGTCTGCCTCCGAGTAGTTGAAGAGCACGACTCCCATCGGGCCGCAGTAGTCCTCGTCGATCACCCTGCACCTAGTTGAGAAAGTGAAAACTTGTTAGTTCGCGCCCTCGTGCAGATCCAGTAGGGTATTTTCTTCAATTATCTATCTTTTTTAGTCTATTATGAATCTTCAAAACAGAAAAACACCTACTAAATGCATACCCTAGCTGTACGTGTTCATTCTATCTTCTTATTTTGGTGCATTCAAGAAATACTAGTGTATTTGAGCTATATATGCTTGAAATATTTGACAGTTAACATATGTTCAAAATTTATCATTTCATGGATAGGGAAATTGCCAACAAAAGACATCAGAAAATTGATTCCCACTGCTCTTCAAAACAGGGAATAGGCGACGTCTATTTTTAATTTTGATATTCCATGCCAACTTCAAGTATATATGCTAGCATGTAATCTTTGAACGTGGATCAAAATGAGATTTCAGGCTTTGTCGGCCTTACCATGATCAGTATTAAATTCTCTAGGCTGCTCAACCTTTCCCTGTAGGGACTAGGGAGCATTTCTTTCACCAGGTATCTCATTCTTAAGTTTGGGAAGAAACCTGCATCCCTTCAGATAGTCATCCATATCCTGAAGAAAAAACAGTATGCATTTTCAGTGACTCACAATATATCATCAAATACTGCTCAAGTTTACTTCTAAGAATAACTGTTAAAGATCATCCAATGTTTTCTTACGATCTTCCACTCTGTGAAGTAGAAGCAAAAACTGAAAGCTAAACACACACTAAAATTATCTTCATAAAATCCTTCAGATAGCGAATGAGCGATAGACAAAAAATATATACTTCAGATAGCAAGGAGCAGGCCAACAGGCAACAACATAAGTTTTTTAGCAGCGGCGACAAGTAACTACGGAGACATTGCAGGTGAAGAGATGAAATACGGATACCCTTCGTCCCCGACGAGCAGACTTTGTTGACAGTGGTGCAGGGTACGGTGTTGGGCAGGCGACGCAGAGAGAGGCCTGCCTGGCCAGGGCCTAGCCGAGCTTTGCGCTGAGGACATTGCCTATGGACACCTCCCGCACCAGCGCCGGGGTCGACGTTGACTCTCCAGAGAGCACCATTTTAAATAGGGCGGCAGAGCATCATTGACTGGGTGCTCGGATCCAACTATCATCTACTTTGACCATCCGAACCACATGTGACAACAAGATTCATCCGATCTCTTGTCCTCTACTCAATGTCATGAGATATTAAGATCCAATGTTATTTGTCCAGGTCTGCTACCATCTACTTATACTAATCAAAAGGCAAACCAATCCACTTACGCCCAGTCTGTCAGGACTAAACTTGTACTCCTAACAGTGGGGCTGTAATATTTCCACAAGCGTTCATCTGGGCCTTATCCTACGCCATCTCCAAAGATTTAAAAATGCAAGTGTGGTTCAAATGAAGGTAAGGATAATGAGATGCTTGCAGGAAAAACTTCCATGCTCGCTTGATGATGATGATGTCTCGCTTGATACTCCCTTGTCCGCTGAGACGACACTCTGTCGCCGCTGGCCACCAGCGGCGTTCTTCTCAATGGCGGCCAAGGCATGCCTTGCGGCTGTCCAGGAAGCTCGAATCAGGATGGACATGAGAAGAAACAGAGCACGGTCGTGTGATGTCCTGGCTGAATCAGAGTACATTGCCTAAGCAAATAAAATGGGCAAAAGGAGGAGCGTACAATAAGCAAAAGTGCAGAACAACATTCACTTGTATGACAACTCCACGTCCATGTGCAGCTCTGCAGCAATGGAGCATTCATTTGCGTAGTGATTTACTGAACCAATTTGAACTTAGTTCAAGTCGAGACTATTTTACAACATCTTATCTTATCCATAAGAAAAATAACCTATACCAGTATAACAACTCCACGTCCATGCGCAGCTCTGGTACAATTGAGCATTCACTTGTTGTAGTGATTTACGAGGCCTCTGAAGTACTGAACCAACTCCAACTTACTTCACGCAGAGAAAAATTTACAGTACCTTATCCTATCCTGGAGGACACAATCTACACAACAACAATTCCAAATCCCTTGGACAACCTGACACTACACTGAAACAAAACGTCCCGACTCCGAAGTCTCTATCCAAATCATGACAGAAATGACTTGGAAAAATGTATCAGTTCTCCCTAATACATGATAACTGATGTAGATAAAACTACTCTGTATAAAGTCTCTCATTAGCCTCTTGTTAGGTACTCGAATATATTTGGGAAACACAAATCTCAGAGCCAATTAACACATAGACGGCGTGTATTTCAGGATACAGAGCAGGTAGGGTAATCAAAAAATGTATCCCCATGTTCATCAATTTACTAGCAAAGAAACTAGGGCAGAAGGTTCAGAGCAGAGCACCTGCATGAAGGAGTCAGAAGGGAGGATTCCCGAAGTGAGATTCACCCCGCGACGAAGGGGCCAATCTCCCTGGCCCGCATGCCGCGGGCGATCTCGTTGGCAACCAGCAGGCACGCCGACACCCACCCGGCAAGCACCGCCCACACCATGTCCACCATGTACGCCACCAGCCCCCACGGCATGGTCATCCTTCCCCTTCCTAGCTCTGCCTAGCCTTAGCGTTCCTTACTTTGCTGGCGTTGCCGTTGCAGTTGCAGGCAAAGCAATTTTCAAATGGGATTCACACCAACAGCAGTACAACAAGTAGAATCAGCTAGCAATTACTGAAAGAAGAAGAATAATAAAAAACAAATAAGAAGTTTAATTAGCTAGTCGTACAAAATAAACCTTTGAGATGGATGGATGCCTTGCTCATTCAGATCTGAAGATTGATCAGCTCAATCATGGTGAAGACGCTGGGTTGCCCGATGCAGATGCACCCACTGAAGAAATATACAGCAATTTGACTTTCAGTAAAAATTTACCCTGACGCTTTAATCTTACTATCTACTCAAACTGACCCTCACGCTTTAATCTTAATGCTCCCCTAAGTTCCCCATCTACGCATCTGCATATAGCTTTAGGATTCAGACGAACAAAAAGGCTTCTGAGATGCCACATTTTATTTTCATCAGTTAGCTACAAAACTCTCTACATAGAGGCATACCAATTTTACTCAAAAACAACAATACAACAAGCAGAATCAGATAGCGGTGATTAATCCCCTTTGCAATTAATGAAGGAGGGAAACCAAATAAGAAGCGTACTTAGCTAGAGAATGAAGCTTTGAGATGCCATGTTCATTCAGATCTGGCGAGAGAACAGCTGAATCATGGGGACGACGCCGACGGCGGAGAAGAAGCAGGGGGGTCAGGCGGACGGCAACGGCGCGTTCCCTCACGTGCGTCTCCTCTGGGCGTGGAAGCTCAGCTGCTACTTCCTGTGTGTTGCCTCCCGGAGCAGGATTTGAGCTCCTTGTCCTGCGCGCACACTAGCTCAGCTCCTCCTCTGTGGCGCCATCACCGGGAATGGCAGATCCTCTCCCGGCGCCCTCGCTCTGCTCCCCCACGGCCACGGGCAGCAGGAGCCGCCCCCGCGGCGCCAGCAGCACCGACACAGCGCGCAGCGGGCCGCAGGAAAAGGAGGCGGTGGCGGCGGGCCTGGCGGCGGAGGAGCGGGATGAAGTGGTGCGAGAGCGCGATGGAGAAGAGGGTGGCCGTGTAGGAACTGCAGCCAGATCTGGACGGCGGGGAGGGAGGGGCGGAGCTTGGGGGAGTATTGCGCGCGACCGATGCTCGCCGGAACCGGCCGGCATGGGTGGTGGAGGCGGCGAGGAGATCGTGGAGGGAGGAGCTGGGGTGCGGTGGACCGAGGAACATTGTTTTTTAGTCGTGAGTTCGTGGTGCGGTGGGAGTGTGGATCGGGCCGGGGTGGACACGCTTAGTACTAGCGTGGGGATCTTACCTGCGCTACTACTACTTACTTAGTAGTACCGCCGGTTTTATACCCCTCGCTACTAGCCTATCCCGAGGGCATTGTTGGAGACTATTTAGTAGTAGCGCGGGTTTATATCCCTCGCTACTACTATCAACTTAGTAGTAGCGCGGTTTTTATACCCCTCGCTACTACTAATTAGCAGTAGCACTCACTTTTAAACCGCGCTACTGATAAACTTCTGTGTATAAGGTTTTCCCTAGTAGTGCTAGTTTATGTGTTGCTTCGTAAGGGGCTGATTTGGATCCACATGTTTCATGCTATGGTTAGGTTTACCTTAATTCTTCTTTCGTAGTTGCGGATGCTTGCGTGGGGGTTAATCATGATGCTTGTCCAAGGAAGGGCAGTACCCAAGCACCGGTCCACCTACATATCAAATTATCAAAGTAACGAACGAGAATCATATGAGCATGATGAAAACTAGCTTGATGATAATTCCCATGTGTCCTCGGGAGCGCTTTCCTTTATATAAGAGTTTGTCCAGGCTTGTCCTTTGCTACAAAAAGGATTGGGCCACCTTTCTACACCTTGTTTACTTTTGTTACTTATTACCCGTTACGAATTACCTTATCACAAAATTATTTGTTACCAATAATTTCAGTGTTTGCAGAGAATACCTTACTGAAAACCGCTTATCATTTCCTTCTGCTCCTCGTTGGGTTCGACACTCTTACTTATCGAAAGGACTACGATAGATACCCTATACTTGTGGGTCATCAAGACTCTTTTCTGGCACCGTTGCCGGGAGTGAAGCGCCTTTGGTAGGTGGAATTTGGTAAGGAAAAATTTATATAGTGTGCTGAAATTTACTGTCACTTGTTACTATGGAAAATAATCCTTTGAGGGGCTTGTTCGGGGTATCTTCACCCTGATCAGTAGATCAAAGAGTTGCTCCTCAACCTACTAAAAATGTTTACTTTGAAATTCCTTAGGGTATGATAAAGAAACTGCTAGCTAATCCTTTTACAGGAGATGGGACATTACACCCCGATACGCACCTAATCTATGTGGATGAAGTTTGTGGATTATTTAAGCTTGCAAGTATGACCAAGGATGTTATCAAGAATAAGGTCTTCCCTTTATCTTTGAAGGGAAAGGCATTGACATGGTTTAGGCTATGTGATGATATTGGATCATGGAACTACAACCGATTGAAATTGGAATTTCATCAGAAGTTTTATCCAGTGCATCTAGTTCATCGTGATCGTAATTATATATATAATTTTTGGCCTCGCGAAGGAGAAAGTATCGCTCAAGCTTGGGGAGGCTTAAGTCAATGTTATATTCATGCCCCAATCATGAGCTCTTAAGAGAAATTATTATTCAAAAAATTTAAGCTCGAATTTCTCTCACTAATTGCTCCATGCTCGATACTTCTTGTACTGGTTATTTTATGATGAAGACTATTGAATTCAGATGGGATTTATTGGAAAGAATTGAACGCAACTCTGAAGATTGGGAACTCGACGAAGGTAAGGAGTCAGGTATAACACCTAAGTTTGATTGTGTTAAATCTTTTATGGATACCAATGTTTTTCGTGAATTTAGCACTAAATATGGACTTGACTCGAGATAGTAGCTTCTTTACGTGAATCATTTTCTACTCATGTTGATCTCCCTAAGGAGAAGTGGTTTAAATATCATCCTCCCATTGAAGTAAAAGTAGTTTAACCTATTAAAGTTGAAGACAAGACTATCACTTATAATGTTGATCCTATTGTTCCTACCGCTTATATTGAGAAACCACCTTTCCCTGTTAGAATAAAGGATCATGCTAAAGCCTCAACTGTGGTTCGTAAGAATAATGCTAGAACTCCTACACCCCCTGAGCAAATTAAAGTTGAACCTAGTATTGCTATGGTTAAGGATCTCTTGGTCGATAATATTGATGGGCATGTTATTCACTTCTGTGATGAAGCTGCTAGAATTGCTAGACCCGATACTAAAAATAAACATAGACCTATTGTTGGGGAACGTAGTAATTTCAAAAAAAAATCCTACGCACACGCAAGGATCATGGTGATGCATAGCAACGAGAGGGGAGAGTATTGTCCACGTACCCTCGTGAGCCGTGGCGGAAGCGTTATGACAACGCTGTTGATGTAGTAAATGCGTCTTCACGATCCGACCGATCCAAGTACCGAACGTCTGGCACCTCCGAGTTCAGCACACGTTCAGCTCGATGGCGATCCCGGACTCCGATCCAGCAAAGTGTCGGGGATGAGTTACTGTCGACGACGGCGTGGTGGCGATGATGATGTTCTACCGGCGTGAGGGCTTCGCCTAAACTCCATGACGATATGACCGAGGTGAAATATGGTGGAAGGGGCACCGCACACGGCTAAGGAACGATCTGTAGATCAACTTGTGTGTTACCGGGGTGCCCCCTGCCCCCGTATATAAAGGAGGGAGGGGGAGGTGCGGCCGGCCCCCACGGGGTGCGCCTGGAGGAGTCCTACTCCCACCGGGAGTAGGACTCCCCCCTCTTGCCTTGTTGGAGAAGGAAAGGGGGGAGGGGAAAGAGGAAGGGGGGCGCCGCCCCCCTCTCCTTGTCCTATTCGGACTAGGGGGGAGGGGGCGCGCGGCCTGCCCTCCTCTTCTCCCTTATGGCCCACTAAGGCCCATTATCCCCCGGGAGGGTTCCGGTAACCCCCCGGTGTTCCGGTAAAATCCCGATTTCACCCGGAACCATTCCGATATCCAAATATAGGCTTCCAATATATCAATCTTTATGTCTCGACCATTCGAGACTCCTCGTCACGTCGTGATCACATCCGGACTCGAACAAACTTCGTACATCAAAACTTATAAACTCATAATAAAGCATCGCCATCGTAACGTTAAGCGTGCGGACCCTACGGGTTCGAGAACTATGTAGACATGACCTAGAACTATTCTCGGTCAATAACCAATAAGCGGAACCTGGATGCCCATATTGGTTCCTACATATTCTACGAAGATCTTTATCGGTCAAACCGCATAACGACATACGTTGTTCCCTTTGTCATCGGTATGTTACTTGCCCGAGATTCGATCGTGGTATCCAATACCTAGTTCAATCTCAAGCATCGCAAGTCTCTTTACTCGTTCAGTAATACATCATCTCGCAACCAACTTATTAGTTGCAATGCTTGCAAGGCTTATGTGATGTGGATTACCGAGAGGGCCCCGAGATACCTCTCCGACAATCGGAGTGACAAAACCTAATCTCGAAATCGCCAACCCAACATGTACCTTTGGAGACACCTGTAGTACTCCTTTATAATCACCCGATTCGTTGTGACGTTTGGTAGCACCCAAAGTGTTCCTCCGGTAAAAGGGAGTTGCATAATCTCATAGTTACAGGAACATGTATAGGTCATGAAGAAAGAAATAGCAATATACTAAACGATCAAGTGCTAGGCTAACGGAATGGGTCATGTCAATCGCATCATTCTCCTAATGATGTGATCCCATTAATCAAATAACAACACATGTCTATGGTTAGGAAACATAACCATCTTTGATTAATGAGCTAGTCAAGTAGAGGCATACTAGTGACTATATGTTTGTCTATGTATTCACACATGTATCATGTTTCGGTTAATACAATTCTAGCATGAATAATAAACATTTATCATGATATGAGGAAATAAATAATAACTTTATTATTGCCTCTAGGGCATATTTCCTTCAGTCTCCCACTTGCACTAGAGTCAATAATCTAGATTACATCGTAATGATTCTAACACCCATGGAGTCTTGGTGCTGATCATGTTTTGCTCGTGGAAGAGGCTTAGTCAACGGGTCTGCAACATTCAGATCCGTATGTATCTTGCAAATCTCTATGTCTCCCACCTGGACTTGGTCCCGGATGGAATTGAAGCGTCTCTTGATATGCTTGGTCCTCTTGTGAAATCTGGATTCCTTTGCCAAGGCAATTGCACCAGTATTGTCACATAAGATCTTCATTGGTCCCGATGCACTAGGTATGACACCTAGATCGGAAATGAACTCTTTCATCCAGACTCCTTCATTTCTTTGCTTCCGAAGCAGCTATGTACTCCGCTTCACACGTAGATCCCGCCACGGCGCTTTGTTTAGAACTGCACCAACCGGCTCCACCGTTTAATAAAAACACGATCCGGTTTGCGATTTAGAATCGTCCGGATCAATGTCAAAAGCTTGCATCGACGTAACCATTTACGACTAGCTCTTTGTCACCTCCATATACGAGAAACATATCCTTAGTACTTTTCGTGTATTTCAGGATGTTCTTGACCGCTGTCGATGATCCACTCTCGAATACTTTGGTACCTTCCTGCCAAGCTTATTGCTAAGCATAGGTCAGGTCTGGTACACAGCATTGCATACATGATAGAGCCTATGGCTGAAGCATAGGGAACATCTTTCATATTCTCTCTATCTTCTATTGTGGTCGGGCATTGAGTCTGACTCAATTTCACACCTTGTAACACAGGTAAAAATCCTTTCTTTGCCTCATCCATTTTGAACTTTTTCAAAACTTTATCAAGGTATGTGCTTTGTGAAAGTTCAATCAAGCGTCTTGATCTATCTCTATAGATCTTGATGCCCAATATGTAAGCAACTTCACCGAGGTCTTTCATTGAAAAACTTTTATTCAAGTATCCTTTTATGCTATCCAGAAATTCTATATCATTTCCAATTAATAATATGTCGTCCACATATAATATCGTAAATGCTACTGAGCTCCCACTCACTTTCTTGTAAATACAAAGCTTCTCCAAAAGTCTCAGATAAAACCATATGCTTTGATCACACTATCAAAGCGTTTATTCCAACTCCGAGAGGCTTGCACCGCACCATAAATTGATCATTGGAGCTTGCACACTTTGTTAGCACCTTTTGGATCAACAAAACCTTCTGGTTGCATCATATACAACTCTTCTTCTAGAAATCCATTCAAGAATGCAGTTTTGACATCCATTTGCCAAATTTCATAATCATAAAATGCAGCAATTGCTAACATGATTCGGACAGACTTAAGCATCGCTACGGGTGAGAAAGTCTCATTGTAGTCAACCCCTTGAACTTGTCGAAAACCTTTCGCAACAAGTCGAGCTTTATAGACAGTTACATTACCATCAGCGTCAGTCTTCTTCTTAAAGATCCATTTATTCTCAATGGCTTGCCGATCATCGGGCAAGTCAACCAAAGTCCATACTTTGTTCTCATACATGGATCCCATCTCAGATTTCATGGCTTCCACCATTTTGCGAATCTGGGCTCACCATCGCTTCTTCATAGTTTGTAGGTTCGCCATGGTCAAGTAACATGACTTCCGAATAGGATTACCGTACCACTCTGGTGTAGATCTTACTCTAGTTGACCCTCGTGATTCGGTAGAAACTTGATCTCAAGTTTCATGATCAATATCATTAGCTTCCTCACTAATTGGTGCAGGTTGTCACAGAACCGGTTCTTGTGATGAACTACTTTCCAATAAGGGAGCAGAATCTGATTATCTCATCAAGTTCTACTTTTCTCCCACTCACTTCTTTCGAGAGAAACTCCTTTTCAAGAAAGGATCCGAATTTAGCAACGAAAATCTTGCCTTCAGATCTGTGATAGAAGGTGTACCCAATAGTCTATTTTGGGTATCCTATGAAGACACATTTCTCCGATTTAGGATCGAGCTTATCTGGTTGAAGTTTCTTCACATAAGCATCGCAGCCCCAAACTTTAAGATACGACAACTTTGGTTTCTTGCCAAACCATAGTTCATAAGGTGTCGTTTCAACGGATTTTGATGGTGCCCTATTTAACGTGAATGCGGCTGTCTCTAAAGCATAACCCCAAAACGATAGCGGTAAATCAGTAAGAGACATCATAGATCGCACCATATCTAGTAAAGAAATGCGACTCTGACGTTCAGACACACCATTTCGTTGTGGTGTTTCGGGTGGCGTGAGTTGCGAAACTATTCCGCATTGTTTCAAATGTAAACCAAACTCGTAACTCAAATATTCTCCTCCACGATCAGATCGTAGAAATTTTATTTTCTTGTTACGATGATTTTCCACTTCACTCTGAAATTCTTTGAACTTTTCAAATGTTTCGCACTTATGTTTCATCAAGTAGATATACCCATATCTGCTCAAATCATCTGTGAAGGTGAGAAAATAACGATACTACTTGGCGTGCCTCAACATTCATTGGACCACAAACAGCGGTATGTATGATTTCCAACAAATCAGTTGCTCGCTCCATAGTTCCGGAGAACGGCGTTTTAGTAATCTTGCCCATGAGGCACGGTTCGCAAGTACCAAGTGATTCATAATCAAGTGATTCCAAAAGCCCATCAGGATTGAGTTTCTTAATGCGTTTTACACCGATATGACCCAAACGGCGATTGCCACAAATAAGTTGCACTATCATTATCAACTCTGCATCTTTTGGTTTCAACACTATGAATATGTGTATTACTACTATCGAGATTCAATAAAATAGACCACTCTTCAAGGGTGCATGACCATAAAAGATATTATTCATATAAATAGAACAACCATTATTCTCGACTTAAATGAATAACCGTCTCGCATCAAACAAGATCCAGATATAATGTTCATGCTTAACGCGGCACCAAATAACAATTATTTAGGTCTAAAACTAATCCCGATGGTAGATGTAGAGGTAGCGTGCCGACCGCGATCACATCGACTTTGGAACCATTTCCCACGCCAAGATCGTTACCTCGCGCCCTTAGCCAATCTTCGCTTAATCCGTAGTTCCTGTTTGAGTTGCAAATATTAGCAATGTAACCAGTATCAAATACCGTGTACTACTGCGAGTATTAGTAAGGTACACATCAATAACATGTATATCACATATACCTTTGTTCACTTTGCCATCCTTCTTATCCGCCAAATACTTGGGGCAGTTCCGCTTCCGGTGTCGATCGCTTGCAAGAGAAGCACTCAGTCTCAGGCTTAGGTCCAGACTTGGGTTTCTTCTCTTGAGCAGCAACTTGTTTGCTGTTCTTCCCTTTGCCCTTTTTCTTGAAACTGGTGGTCTTGTTAACCATCAACACTTGATGCTCCTTTTTAATTTCTACCTCCGCGGATTTTAGCATTGCGAAGAGCTCGGGAATAGACTTGTCCATCCCTTGCATATTATAGTTCATCACGAAGCTCTTGTAGCTTGGTGGCGATGATTGAAGAATTACATCAATGACACTATCATCGTGAAGATTAACTCCCGGTTGAATCAAGTGATTATTATACCCGGACATTTTGAGTATGTGTTCACCGACGTAACTATTCTCCTCCATCTTGCAGCTATAGAACTTATTGGAGACTTCATATCTCTCAATCCGGGCATTTGCTTGAAATATTAACTTCAACTCCTGGAACATCTCATATGCTCCATGACGCTCAAAACGTCGTTGAAGGCCGGTTCTAAGCCGTAAAGCATGGCACACCGAACTATCGAGTAGTCATCAGCTTTGCTCGCCAGACGTTCTTAACGCGTCGGTTGCATCAATCGGCAGGCCTGGCACCCGCCGGTGCTTCCAGGGCGTAATTCTTCCGTGCAGCAATGAGGATAATCCTCGTGTTACGGACCCGATCCGTGTAATTGCTACCATCATCTTTCAACTTTGCTTTCTCAAGGAACGCATTAAAATTCAACGGAACAACAAAGACGAGCCATCTATCTACAGAAACATAGACAAGCAAAATACTATCAGGTACTAAGTTCATGATAAATTTAACTTCAATTAATCATATTACTTAAGAACTCCCACTTAGATAGACATCTCTCTAGTCATCTAAGTGATTACGTGATCCAAATCAACTAAACCATGTCCGATCATCACGTGAGATGGAGTAGTTTCAATGGTGAACATCACTATGTTGATCATATCTACTATATGATTCACGCCGACCTTTCGGTCTCTCGTGTTCCGAGGCCATATCTCAGATATGCTAGGCTCGTCAAGTTTGACCTGAGTATTCAGCGTGTGCAACTGTTTTGCACCCGTTGTATTTGAACGTAGAGCCTATCACACCCGATCATCACGTGGTGTCTCAAAGACGAAGAACTTTCGCAATGGTGTATACTCAGGGAGAACACTTCTTGATATTTAATGAGAGATCATCTTATAATGCTACCGTCAATCAAAGCAAGATAAGATGCATAAAGGATAAACATCACATGCAATAAATATAAGTCATATGATATGGCCATCATCATCTTGTGCTTGTGATCTCCATCTCCGAAGCACCGTCGTGATCACCATCGTCACCGGTAGCGACACCTTGATCTCCATCGTAGCATCGTTGTCGTCTCGCCAACTATTGCTTCTACGACTATCGCTACCGCTTAGTGATAAAGTAAAGCAATTACATGGCGCTTGCATTTCATACAATAAAGCGACAACCATATGGCTCCTGCCGATTGCCGATAACTCGGTTACAAAACATGATCATCTCATACAATAAAATATAGCATCACGTCTTGACCATATCACATCACAACATGCCCTGCAAAAACAAGTTAGACGTCCTCTACTTTGTTGTTGCAAGTTTTACGTGGCTGCTACGGGCTGAGCAAGAATCGTTCTTACCTACGCATCAAAACCACAACGATAGTTTGTCAAGTTGGTGCTGTTTTAACCTTCGCAAGGACCGGGCGTAGCCACACTCGGTTCAACTAAAGTGAGAGAGACAGACACCCGCCAAATCACCTTTAAGCAACGAGTGCTCAGATCGGTGAAACCAGTCTCAGCGTAAGCGTCTGGCGTAATATCGGTCCGGGCCGCTTCATCTCACAATACCGCCCGAACCAAAGTATGACATGCGTGGTAAGCGGTATGACTTGTATCGCCCACAACTCACTTGTGTTCTACTCGTGCATATAACATCAACGCATAAAACCAGGCTCGGATGCCATCATTGGGGAACGTAGTAATTTCAAAAATTCCCTACGCACACGCAAGGATCATGGTGATGCATAGCAACGAGAGGAGAGTGTTGTCCACGCACTCGTGAGACCGTAAGGGAAGCGTTATGACAACGCGGTTGATGTAGTCGTCGTCTTCACGATCCGACCGATCCAAGTACCGAACGTCTGGCACCTCCGAGTTCAGCACACGTTCAGCTCGATGACGATCCCGGACTCGATCCAAAGCAAAGTGTCGAGGATGAGCTGTCGGACGACGGCGTGGTGACGATGATGATGTTCTATCGCGGTAGCAGGCTTCGCCTAAACTCCACGACAATATGACCGAGGTGGAATATGGTGGAAGGGGGCACCGCACACGGCTAAGGAACGATCCGTAGATCAACTTGTGTGTCTAGGGTGCCCCCCTGCCCCCGTATATAAAGGAGGGAGGGGGGAGGTGCGGCCGGCCCCCAAGGGGTGCGCCTGGAGGAGTCCTACTCCCACCGGGAGTAGGACTCCCCCTCTTGCCTTGTTGGAGAAGGAAAGGGGGGAGGGGAAAGAGGAAGGGGGGCGCCGCCCCCCTCTCCTTGTCCTATTCGGACTAGGGGGGGAGGGGGCGCGTGGCCTGCCCTGGCCGGCCCTCCTCTTCTCCCTTATGGCCCACTAAGGCCCATTATCCCCCGGGAGGGTTCCGGTAACCCCCCGGTGTTCCGGTAAAATCCCGATTTCACTCGGAACCATTCCCATATCCAAATATAGGCTTCCAATATATCAATCTTTATGTCTCGACCATTTCGAGACTCCTCGTCACGTCCGTGATCACATCCGGGACTCCGAACAAACTTCGGTACATCAAAACTTATAAACTCATAATAAAACCGCCATCGTAACGTTAAGCGTGCGGACCCTACGGGTTCGAGAACTATGTAGACGTGACCTAGAACTATTCTCGGTCAATAACCAATAGCGGAACCTGGATGCCCATATTGGTTCCTACATATTCTACGAAGATCTTTATCGGTCAAATCGCATAACGACATACGTTGTTCCCTTTGTCATCGGTATGTTACTTGCCCGAGATTCGATCGTCGGTATCCAATACCTAGTTCAATCTCGTTCTTGGCAAGTCTCTTTACTCGTTCCGTAATACATCATCTACTTAACCAACTTATTAGTTGCAATGCTTGCAAGGCTTATGTGATGTGTATTACCGAGAGGGCTCAGAGATACCTCTCCGACAATCGGAGTGACAAAACCTAATCTCAAATACGCCAACCCAACATGTACCTTTGGAGACACCTGTAGTACTCCTTTATAATCACCCGATTACGTTGTGACGTTTGGTAGCACCAAAGTGTTCCTCCAGAACGGGAGTCGCATGATCTCATAGTTACGAGGAACATGTATAGGTCATGAAGAAAGCAATAGCAATATACTAAACGATCAAGTGCTAGGCTAACGGAATGGGTCATGTCAATCACATCATTCTCCTAATGATGTGATCCCATTAATCAAATAACAACACATGTCTATGGTTAGGAAACATAACCATCTTTGATTAATGAGCTAGTCAAGTAGAGGCATACTAGTGACTATATGTTTGTCTATGTATTCACACATGTATCATGTTTCCGGTTAATACAATTCTAGCATGAATAATAAACATTTATCATGATATGAGGAAATAAATAATAACTTTATTATTGCCTCTAGGGCATATTTCCTTCACCTATTGCCGGCATGCCTGTTGTTTCTGTTAAAATAGGAGATCATTGTTATCATGGCTTATGTGATATGGGTGCTAGTGCAAGTGAAATACCTCATTCCTTATACAAAGAAATTATGCATGATATTGCACCTGCTAAGATAGAAGATATTGATGTTACAATTAAGCTTGCCAATAGAGATACTATTTCACCAATTGGGATTGTTAGAGATGTTGAAGTCTTGTGTGGGAAAGTTAAATATCCTACTAATTTTCTTGCTCTTGGTTCCCCACAAGATGACTTTTGTCCCATTATATTTGGTAGACCCTTCTTGAATACTGTTAATGCTAAGATACACTGCGAAAAGGATATTGTTACTGTTGGTTTAGGGGATATGTCTCATGATTTTAATTTTGCTAAATTTCATAGACAACCCCATGATAAAGAATTTCCTAGTAAATATGAAATTATTGGTCTTGCTTCTATTGCCGTTACTCCTAATGATCCTTTAGAACAATATTTGCTAGACCATGAAAATGATATGTTTATGAATGAAAGAAGGGAAATAGATGAAGTATTCTTTAAACAGGGACCTATTTTGAAACACAACTTGCCTGTTGAAATTCTAAGGGATCCTCCTCCACCCAAGGGTGATCCCGTGTTTGAGCTTAAACCTTTAGCTGATACTCTTAAATATGCTTATCTTGATGAGAAGAAGATATGTCCTGTTATTATTAGTGCTAACCATTCAGAGCAGGAAGTAGAGAAACTATTGAAAACTCTGAAGAAGCATCGTGCTGCTATTGGATATACTCTTGATGATCTTAAGGGCATTAGTCCCACTCTATGCCAGCACAAAATAAAATTGGAGAAAGACGCTAAACCGGTTGTTGATCACCAACGACGGTTAAATCCTAAGATGAAAGAAGTGGTAAGAAATGAAATACTAAAGCTTCTGGAGGCAGGTATAATTTACTCTGTTGCTGATAGTCAGTGGGTAAGTCCTATCCATTGTGTCACTAAGAAGGGAGGTACTACTGTTGTTCCTAATGATAAAGATGAATTGATCCCACAAAGAATTGTTACAGGTTATAGAATGGTAATTGATTTCTGCAAATTAAATAAAGCTACTAGAAACGATCATTATCATTTACCTTTTATTGATCAAATGCTAGAAAGATTATCGAAACATACACATTTTTGCTTTCTAGACGGTTATTCTGGTTTCTCTCAAATACATGTGTCAAAAGAGGATCAGGAAAAGACCACTTTTACTTGGCCTTTCGGTACCTTTGCTTATAGACGTATGCCTTTTGGTTTATGTAATGCACCTGCTACCTTTCAAAGATGTATGACTACTATATTCTCTGACTTTTGTGAAAATATTGTTGAGGTTTTCATGGATGATTTCTCCGTGTATGGAACTTCTTTTGATGATTGCTTAAGCAACCTTGATCGAGTTCTGCAGAGATGTGAAGAAACTAATCTTGTCTTGAATTGGGAGAAGTGTCACTTTATGGTTAATGAAGGTATTGTCTTGGGGCATAAAATTTCTGAAAGAGGTATTGAAGTTGATAAAGCTAAAGTTGTGCTATTGAAAAGATGCCGTGTCCTAAGGACATTAAAGGTATAATAAGTTTACTTGGTCATGCCGGTTTTTATAGGAGGTTCATTAAAGACTTCTCAAAAATTTCTAGGCCTCTGAATAATCTCTTACAAAAAGATGTTCCTTTTGTCTTTGATGATGATTGTGTAGAAGCATTTGAAATACTTAAGAAAGCCTTGATTTCTGCACCTATTGTTCAGCTACCTGATTGGAATTTACCGTTTGAAATTATGTGTGATGCTAGTGATCATGCTGTAGGTGCTGTTCTAGGACAAAGAGTTGATAAGAAACTAAATGTTATCCAATATGCTAGTAAAACTCTAGACAATGCCCAGAGAAATTATGCTACTACTGAAAAAGAATTTTTAGCAATTGTATTTGCTTGCGATAAGTTCAAACCTTATATTGTTGATTCTAAAGTAACTGTTCACGCTGATCATGCTGCTATTAAATATCTTATGGACAAGAAATATGCTAAACCTAGACTTATTATATGGATTCTCTTGCTACAAGAATTTGATTTGCATATTATTGATAGAAAGGGAGCTGAGAACCCCATTGCAGACAACTTATCTAGGTTAGAGAATGTTCTTGATGACCCACTACCTATTGATGATATCTTTCTTGATGAATAATTAGTTGTCATAAATGCTTCTCGTACTGCTCCATGGTATGTTGATTATGCTAATTACCTTGTTGCTAAATATATACCACCTAGTTTCACATACCAGCAAAAGAAAAAGTTTTTCTATGATTTAAGACATTACTTCTAGGATGACCCACACCTTTATAAAGAAGGAGTAGATGGTGTTATTAGACGTTGTGTACCTGAGCATGAACAGGAACATATCCTATGCAAGTGTCACTCCGAGGCTTATGGAGGACACCACGCTGGAGATAGAACTGCACATAAGGTATTGCAATCCGATTTTTATTGGCCTACTCTTTTCAAAGATGCCCGTAAGATTGTCTTGTCTTGTGATGAATGTCATAGAATTGGTAATATTAGTAGACGTCAAGAAATGCCTATGAACTATTCACTTGTTATTGAACCATTTGATGTTTGGGGCTTTGATTATATGGGACCGTTTCCTTCCTCTAATGGGTATACACATATTTTAGATGTTGTTGATTACGTTACTAAGTGGGTAGAAGCTATTCCAACTAGTAGTGCTGATCATAACACCTCTTTTAAGATGCTTAAAGAAGTTATTTTTCCGAGGTTTGGAGTCCCTAGATACTTAATGACTGATGGTGGCTCACATTTTACTCATGGTGCTTTTTGTAAAATGCTTGCTAAGTATGTTGCTAATCATAGAATTGCATCTCCATACCACCCACAGTCTAGTGGTCAAGTAGAACTGAGTAATAGAGAGATTAAATTAATTTTGCAAAAGACTGTTAATAGATATAGAAAGAATTGGTCCAAGAAACTTGATAATGCATTATGGGCCTACAGAACTGGATATAAAAATCCTATGGGTATGTCTCCGTATAAAATGGTTTATGGAAAAGCATGTCACTTACCTCTCGAACTAGAACATAAGGCATATTGGGCCATTAAAGAGCTCAGTTATGATTTCAAACATGCCGGTGAGAAGAGACTATTTGACATTATCTCACTTGATGAGTGGAGAACCCAGGCCTATGAGAATGCCAAACTGTTTAAAGAAAAATTTAAAAGATGGCATGACAAAAGGATACAAAAGCGTGAGTTTAATGTAGGTGATTATGTTTTTTTATACAACTCTCATTAAGATTTTTTGCAGGAAAACTCCTCTCTAAATGGGAAGGTCCTTACGTTATCGAGGAGGTCTATCGTTCCGGTGCCATAAAAATCAACAACTTCGAAGGCACAAATCCAAAGGTGGTGAACTGTCAAAGAATCAAACGTTATATCTCAGGTAATCCCATAAATGTTGAAACCAATGTTATTGACACCGTAACTGTTGGAGTAATGGGCCACGGGTAGGCGAACCCGAGCCCCCGGACCTTTCAAGACATCGGGGCAGGCTGCGCCCCTCAAGACCCCAAGACGAAGAACCACTTTCTGGGAGTCGGCGGCAGAGCCGCCAGCTGCCTGACGACAAGACCCAGAGGCGGCTTGAGATAAGCCGACTCCCAACTGGCGGCTTCGAGAAGCCGGCTATGGGGAGTCGGCCCGTGACTCCACCACCTCCTGCCACGCAACTCTGAGCGGGATGGGGTGCGGCCGCCGCTGCCCATCCCTGCCCGTTCCACGAAGGCGAGGATGGCCACGCGCCGCATCGACGGAGATCTCCATCCGCACGGCATCGCTGCCATGCCGCCTCGACGTCAGCCCCATGGCGGCGCCACGAGCCACGACGGCCTGTCTGTACGACCCAGAGGCGACGGGACCCGCCTGTTGGCGGGGGTGCAGAAGACGGCGAGAGCGCCACAAGCCGGACCCGTTGGGAGTCGACCCCAGGAGTCGGCCGGCCCCTCCCACGGGCCCCGCACGCCATCAACCAGAGAAGACAGGGAATGGCAGCAGTGATCGCCCGTCAGGCGGCGGCACTGTTGCCATGACCCCATGACCAAGCCAGCGTCATTAGAGGCGCGGCTACAGTAATCCGCAGCCGGCAAGACCCGCCCGCGGCGGACAAGGCCTGTCGGCCCCATGCCGGGCCCGTCGGCGGGGCCCACTAGTCGGCGGGCCCCAGCAGTCGGCGGAGAAGACGGCGACCTGAGAGACAGACGGCTGGGACCCGCGCCCAGCCGGATTACCATTGTACCCCCGGGGGGTAGGCCTATATAAACCCCCCGGGGCACCCATGCAAGAGGTTGGACGCTAGTAGTTTTAGACACACATAGAGGGAAGAGAGGAGCTAGCCGTGCCCTTCTCCTTCCCCACCCCGAACAGCTCAAGGAGCAACCTTGTACCCACTTTGCCATAGTGATCATGCGGAGACCCCTTGAGCAGCGATGAGGGGTATTATCTCCACGGAGAGCCACGAAGCTGGGTAAGATCCGCGGTGTGCATGCCTTCGCCTCATCCTGCTTCTGAGCACCGCGACGTTCTACTCGCCCCCACCATGATAAGCCATCCTTTGGCATATGTCGCACCAACCCCGACATTTGGCGCCCACCGTGGGGCTAGGTGCACCGTCGTCCGGAGACCTGCACTGGACGGGAACCCTTTTCCTCCCTGGCGAGCGCAGCCAGCCCGGCACGCCAAACGGAGTCTGCGTCGACGCGCTGCACTGCGCTGAGATCGCCTGCGTGGCCAGCTGCGTCGTCGAACTTGTCGGCGAGGTTCGCCTCTTCGACGAGCCTGCATCCGACGCAGGCACGGGCGGCCCCGAGAGCCTCCTCGCGGGCCTCCTCGACCAACTCCACGTCGCCGTGAGCACGCCCACGGCCTGGGAGTCCGTAGGCTCCACCGACCCGATGCTGGTCGACTCCGACACCGCGTCGCTCGACGCATTCCCCACCAACGTGGTGGTCTACGATGAGCCGCTCCCTCGCGCGGGGAGCGGCGGAAGCACCGTCATAGAAGTGCTCGTCATCGGTCATGGCGAGCATTCTGGCGAAGGAGCTCATGACCCTCTCGACGCGGCCCTGCAAGACCTGACCGCGCCTATTCCGAAAGACGCTGACGCCGAGATGCTGGAGGCACGCCGCCTTCAGCTCGTCGAAGGCGCGAGGAAGCTGGCAAGCATGAGACGCTTGTCAGAAGCCTACCAGCGTGAGATGGATCGCGCAGTGGGCGGCTCGCCGTCCCTGACTGGGCCTAGCCTCCTAGGCGCGGTCTAACAGCGCAGCGTGGCCATCGCCAACCTGTTCGGGGCCAATCGCCCTGTGTACGCCACACCTGCGGAGAACATCCGCGCCGCCCAGGCGGCGGTGGACGAGCTGGACAACTTCGACGGTGAAGAACGCCGCCTGATGACGGAGAGAGTCCAGCAGCCCCTCGACGCGGCTACCCGCAGAACGAGGCCGGCTGCTGCACGGAGGCGCCGCAACGACAAAACGACGACCTGCCTCCCCGCTGAGATCAAGGCGCGACGTCTCGGACACCAACTGGCGGTGTCCGCGGAAGAAAAAACAAGGATCCGGCTGTCAGCCACAGTCGGACTCACATCTCCATCGAGCGCGACCAAGACGACCGCCCAAGAGCAGTGGAACGGCGGGACGACTACCTGCCTCCTCCCCCTCGCAAAGAAAGGCGAGTCTCCCCGCCACCCGTCGAGCATCCGACTCTCGGCGACCGCCTTGGCCGCCGAGAGGGAGTCGGAGAAAACGACGCCCGCCACCGAATCGACCGACTTCATCGGTCCCTGGCGCTGGAAGAAGAGGACGAGTTGGGTCCGCCCTGTTTCGGACCTCGCATCCGAGACGAGCCCTTTCCCAGAGGGTTCACACTCCCCTGAGATACGCCCAAGTACACCGGCTCCGTAAAGCCGGAAGACTGGCTGGTCGACTACTCCACGGCCGTCAACATAGCGAACGGCAACAAGCGTGTTGCCGTAAAGTATGTTCCGCTCATGCTCCAGGGCACGGCCCGGACATGGTTGAACAGCCTGAAGCCCCGCAGCATCAACAGCTGGGTCGACTTCACCGAAGCCTTTGTCCGCAACTTCACAAGCATGTACAAGCGACCTCCCAAGCCTCGTCAGCTTTCCTTGTGCGTGCAAGGCCCCAACGAGTCGACTCGCGACTACCTCACGCTACTGGGCGAAGCTTGAACTCCTGCGGCGTGCACGAGGTGCAAGCTATCGAGTACTTCACCGCCGGGTGCGAGAGAAGGCACCCTCCTCAAGCACAAGCTCGCTTTGCGACGAGCCGGAGACCCTCGACGAGCTGCTGATCATAGCAGACAAGTACGCCACAGCCGAGTCCTCCATGAAGACGGAGATTGAAGTCAGTGCGACTAGCAAGGTGGCTCCTCAGGCTCCCAGAACTCCGGCTGGAGACACCAGTCGGCGACAGCAACAGAACGACCACAAGCGCAAGGCCCCACAGCCGGCTTCCAGCAGCCGGCAGGTTGCGACGGTTGAAGATCAGCAGCCGGAGGGGCAGCCTCCGGCCAAGCGACAGAAAGGCGGCAAGTCCAACTGGTTGCCGGCCTTCTCTTACGAGCAGACTCTAGATGGTCCCTGCAAGTTCCACAGCGGCGTGAAGCCGTCAAACCACACCACCCGGAAGTGCCACTGGCTCACCAGGATCGCCAAGGGAGACGGCCTCCTGCCTCCCCCGCACCGCTAGGTCACGGCCTCCACCGCCGCCTTGACCGGCTGTCGAAGCCGGTCGGTAGCGATGCAAGATGAGTACCCGTAAGAGCACGGAGCCTATGTGGTGTTCACCAGTGGCCGACGATCGACGCAGAAAGCGGCCGCAAAGAAGAAGAAGTAAATGCAAGAGCATCGGATACTCCAGAGTTCATGCACCGTCCGAGAGGCCTATCGGTTGAGCAGAGCTGATCACCCGGAGGTGATGCCGAGTCCGGGCTCCCTACGCACCGGTCTTGGGAGCCACCCTTGCAGCGGATAGGCGGGCTCGCTTCGCGAAAGTGCTGATAGACGGAGGTAGTAGCATCAACATCCTGTACAAGGACACGATGGAGAAGTTAGGAATCAAGAAAAGACAGCTTCAGAGCAGCCGGACTGTGTTCCACGGCATTGTACCTGGACTTTCCTGCTCACCGATCGGCAAGATCCTGATAGATGTCCTCTTCGGGGACAAGGATCATTTCTGCCGAGAGCCAGTTTGGTTCGAAGTGGTGGACCTCGAAAGTCCGTACCATGCTCTGTTTGGCCGACCTGCTTTGGCCAAGTTCATGGCGGTCCCCCACTACGCCAACCTCAAGATGAAGATGCCGAGTTCCAAGGGGATCCTGACCGTAGCCGGTGACTACAGAAAGTCGCTTGCTGGCCGGTGAAAGTAGTCGACTAACCGAGTCCTCGGTGATCGCGGTGAAGCGGCTTCTTGATCGGGTTGTGGCGATGGCCGGCAAGCAGCCGAAATATCGCCCAACCCCAAGGAGTCGGAAGCTGAGGGCTCATTCAAGACGGCCAAAGAAATGAAGAAGATACCCTTGGACCCGGAGCACCCTAGAGGTACGCTGTCATAGGTGCAAACCTTGACAGCAAATAGGAAGGCGAGCTCGTCGATTTCCTCCGTGAGAATCGGGACATTTTCGCATGGTCTCACAAAGACATGCCAGTTGTATCTACGGAATTCGTCGAGCACAAGTTACATGTCCGATCTGATGTGAAGCCCGTCAGGCAGCCCTTGCGCCGCCTGTCAGAAGAGAAGAGAAGAGTTGTTGGAGAAGAGATAGCCCGGCTCCTAGCAGCCGGTTTCATTATGTAAGTGTTTTTTCCATAATGGTTAGCAAACCCGGTCCTGGTACTGAAGAAGAGCAAGCAATGGAGGATGTGTATTGACTACACAAGCCTCAACAAAGCTTGCCCCAAGGACCCGTTCGCTCTGCCGAGGATTGACCAGGTGATAGACTCCACAGCCGGATGCAAGCTGTTGAGCTTCTTAGATGCATATTCAGGATATCACCAGATCAAGCTGAACCCGGCTGACAGACTAAAGACCGCCTTCATCACGCCGTTTGGAGCCTTGTGCTACCTGACCATGACGTTCGGCTTAAGGAAAGCTGGCGTCACCTTTCAGTGTTGCATGCAGAAGTGCCTCCTCAAGCAGCTCGGCAGAAACGCCCACGTCTATGTGGACGATGTGGTGGTGAGGACAGAAAAACGAGGGACACTGCTGGAAGACCTTAAGGAAACCTTTGAGAACCTGCGCCGATTCCAGATCAAGCTCAACCCTGAGAAGTGCATCTTCGGAGTACCAGCCGGCCAACTCCTTGGTTTCCTGGTCTCTGAACGCGACATAGAGTGCAACCCTGTGAAGATCAAGGCCATCGAGAGGATGGAAGTACCCCGCCGACTACTAGATGTGCAAAAGTTCACCGGCTACTTGGCGTCCATCAGCCGATTCATCAGTCGGTTGGGCGAGAAAGCTCTCCCTTTATACCATCTCATGAAGAAGACCACCTTCTTCGAATGGAACCACAAAGCGAATGAAGCTTTTCTCCAGTTGAAGAAAATTCGACTACTCCTCCCGTCTTTGGCGGCCCGACTCCTAAAGAGCCCATGCTCACAGACATTGCCGCCACCAGCCGGTAGTCAAGACCTGATCATTGTAGTTGAGCGCAAGGAGGAAGGCAAGGCGCCACTGTCCCGTGAGACCAGATATTACCCGAGCGAAATCTTGTCGACCTCCAAGCAGAACTACCCCCACTACCAGAAGATGTGCTACGGCGTGCACTTTGCCGCTAAGAAGTTGAAGCCTTACTTTCAAGAGCATCCAATCAACGTGGTTTGCACAGCCCCACTAGCCGAGATCATCGGAAGCCGAGATGCTTCTGGCCGAGTGGCCAAATGGGCCATAGAGCTGGCCCCCTACACCATCTATTACCAGCCCCGCACCGCCATCAAGTCGCAAGCACTGGCCGACTTCCTCGTCGACTGGGCCGAGACCCAGTACCTGCCGCCGCCAAATACCGACTCCACCCATTGGCGGATGCATTTCGATGGCTCCAAGATGCGCACCCGGCTTGGGAGCCGGTGTTGTCCTCACTTCCCCAAAGGCGACGAGCTCAAGTATGCGCCGCAGATCCATTTCGTCAGCCTCCAACAACGTCGCCCGAATCTGGCGCTCATTCACGGGCTCCGGCTTGCCAAAGAACTTGGCATTCGCCGGATCTTGTGTTATGGCGACTCCGACTTGGTGGTCCAACAGTCATCTGGCGATTGGGACGCCAAAGATGCAAACATGGCGAGCTACCGTTTCCTGGTACAGCAACTCAGTGGATATTTTGAGGGGTGCGAGTTCCTTCACGTGCCAAGAAATGACAACGACCAAGCGAGATACCACAGCACGAATTGGCTCCACCCGCCAGTAATACCATCTGGCGTCGCCCTTGGCGCCTCCTCAAGCCATCTGTCAAGCCTTCACGAGAATCAGATTCCATTTTGTGCCGGCTCCCCCAAGAAGTCGGATCCGACTCAAGAGCCTCAGCAGACGGCACGAGAATTCTTACAGATGGCTCCAAGAATGCCGCAGTCGAAGCCGGCCCGGGGGCTTCAGAACCCGGCCCGGGGACTACAGCAACCGTTGCAAAGACCCCAGAGCTCGGCCCGGGGACTGCACCAGTCGGCCCAGGGACTTCATCAACCCAGCAAGCGGCCGCGGACTCCAGCCCGCCGCCTCCCAAATTACCGCCCTCGTCCAAGTAGCGATCTTGGCAGTTGAAGAAATAGGAGCACCCTCATGGTCCCAGTCCATCCTGAAGTTCCTAGTGAGCAAAGAGCTACCGACCGACGAAATCTTGGCTCGGCAAGTACAACGCCGAGCGGCAGCCTACACCATAGTCAACAGAGAGCTGGTCAGGCACAGCCTGGCGTTCTTGGTGTCTACCGGTAAGGCCGAGCCAGAGCAAGGCCAAGCGATTTTCGAAGACATACATCAATTCGAGTGCGGCCACCAAGCTGCCTCAAGAGCACTCGTCGCCAAAGCCTTCAGACACGGTTTTTTCTGGCCAACTGCCCTAGAAGAGGCCAAGGAATTAGTGCAAAAATGCAAGGTGCCGGATGTTCCGCTCCAAGCCATATCAGCCGGCTTTCGCACTCAAGACTATCCCCATCGCCTGGCCCTTTGCTGTTTGGGGCCTGGACATGGTGGGACCATTCAAAGCAGCACGAGGCGGCCACATGAAAAATGGCTAAGGACCCAAAGCATAAACATAGCTTAAGCCGGCTTCCAGCCTCTCTTCGCAAAGCCGACTCTTGAGTAGTCGGCTTGCCGCTTTCTATCCAACTTGTTAAAAAGACTCTAAAAAATGGCCAAATACTTGCCTTCCCAAGAGTAGCCAAGCACTTGATCCAAACGGCAGTCCGCAGAGCGGTTGTCTGACGGGCAAGGCGGCGACTAAGGGAAGGCGGCAAAGGAAAAAGCCATAAGAGCAATGAGCAAGGAAAGATAGAATTAAGATAATATTTACACAGCATAGGCCCTCGGCCGAATCTTCGACGAAGTTCAAAATACACCCCGCTGGTGGAATTGTGCGACTAAAAAGTTTTTCAAAGACTATCAAAGCAGATAAAATAAAGGCAAGACGGCAGCCTAGGAAGCGGCAGACGGGTTTGGAGGGCCGGAGGAGACGGTGGTGTCAGGCGTCGGGGCAGCCGGCTGGGCAGTCTCGGCTTGATCATCTCCGGCGGCAGCCCGCCTGGGCCGGGCGCGCTCGTTGCTTGAGGCGCGGTCGAGCTGAGGCTGGTCGCCCGCTCCGTCTTCTGGCGCCTCCGTGTCACCTCCGTCCTCCGCCTCGCCTTCCTCCTCGGCGCTGGAGCCGATCACCACCGCCGAGTCCTCGTCATAATCTGGGTTCATCCCGAACCACTCCGGCGGCGCCTCCCCGCCATCCTCAGCCCGCTCAGGGACGAAGACGCTGGTGTCCGTGTAGTCGGCGATCGCCGCCGCACGCTCGACGAGGGCGTCTTCCGCAGCCAGCAGCTCCGCCTGGGCCTCTGACCGGAACGCAGCCAGCCGGTCCAGATCCAGCCCTGGATACCACGCCTTGACGAATTCCAAGGCCCGGCGTGCTCCAGCCCGGGCCGAGGAACCCTTCCAGGCCTCAAGACGGCCAGCCGCGACCTCGGCCGGTCGGCCAGTCCGGCGGGAGTGCGTGAACCGGCATGTCGGCCATAGGGCAGCGATCGCTCTGGCGCCGACACGTTGAAGCCGGCGCATCATCCGATGGGCCGGCCGCAGATGAGCCTCGATGCTCAGAAGCTGCTCGTCAAGGGTCCAGGGGGCGTTGGCAGCAATCTCCGCACCATTTGCCCTCCGCGCCTCGAGATCAGCCTCGATGGCTTGATTGGCCGCCTGCGTGTGGCCGGGGAAGAAGTCTCCAAGACGAAAAAGAAGCAAGTCAAGAAACCAGGAGTCGGCCCGACCTATAGTCAGCGGCTCAAAGAAGGAAAGTAAAGAAACTCACCGTCGACGATGTCCTCAATTTCATGGAAGCCGGAGGTCAGCTGTGCCTCCTTGTCGGTCCAGGAGGAGCGCTCGCTTTCGAACTCGGCCAGGAGAGCAGCCTCTTTCTTCTCCGCCTCGTCCTGCACCTTCTTAAGCACCTCCCTTTGCTCCGCTAGCTGCGTAGCCAGCAGCTCGCGCTCTGCGGCGAGCTTGCTGCACTCCTCCCCCTTGGCACGCAAGGCGGTGTCGGCTGCGCCCAGCTGCCGTCGGAGAGTGGCGTTGGCCTCCGAAGAATAAAAAGGAAAAGGACGTTAAGTCGTCAACTAAGAAGGTCGCCAGGAAGATCCGGCCCGACTGCCCAGCAGTCGTCCCGAATCTCGGGGACTACAGCCCGCGGGTGCGCCAGCGCGCCCCCGCGAAGAAGAAAGAAGACTCACCCCGGCTCCTCGACAAGTCGACGGTCCGCTTGCCCAGCTCTTCAACATTGCGGTTGAAGGCGTGTGACGGAGGTTGTGATACTCTGTGATAAGCATTTCGCATAAAGGTAAATATTTGGAATTGCCAGATAGAGTTCGAGCCGCTTTGCTCGGCCCGGCGCGAAACTTCGAGACTACACCAGTGGGTGCTGGCGCACTCACGAAGAAGAGCAAGAAAAAACTCAAGAAGAAAACATACCGAATGGCGGTTCGCGGCGCCAGCTGCGCCTTAGTGCGATTACGGATGGCGTCGCCCTCGGCAAGCTTCGCTGAACGCCCGTCGAGCGCTGGTTCAGCGGACTGTGCCTCCTCGCACTCACCCAACGGGCGCGCGGCGCTTGTCGCCTCGGCGTCTGGGATGGCCGGTGGCGGCGCGCCGGTCTCAAAGGCGTGGTGCGAAAGTCGCCTTCTCAAGACGGCGGCGCGCTGGCGAGGCGACTTGAAGGAGCAGCTTCGCCACGGCCTCGTCTTCAGTCGGCGGCACCGGCGGGTCCGCCTGCTGTTTACCTCGCGTGCTCCCAGACGGCAGCGGAGGCGGCGGTGGCGGCACGGCCGTTCCCGACATGGAGGCCTCGCCGCCTTCCATCTCCATGATGGGGTGCTCGCCGCTGGCTCCCTCAGTCTGCCCCGTGAACTCCGGGGGCGGCGGCGCGGAGCTCAGCGGGGTGACAAACGCGCCGATTGAGGCGCGGCCTCCTCCGCTTGCCGCTTCGCCGCGACGGCGGCTTCGGCCTCATCGAGCTTCCACTGGGCAGAGGCCGCCGCCTTCTCGGCCTCCGCCTTCTCCAGACGGGCGGCCTCCTCCTCGTCGCGCTTCTCCTGCGCGTTCCGCTCCGTCGCCTCCCGGAGGTCGGCGGCGGGGTCAATCCGCCGATTAGTGGCGGACGTCTCTGCCGACCCCATGACGGAGGCGGCGGCGACCCTCTCTAAAGTAAGGGGAGCCCTGATGCGAAGAAGACGTGTAAAAGATTTGGACAAGATTCACCAGAAGAAAACAAGACAAAAGCAGAAGCACTTACGCGGAGACCAGTGATGGCTTTTTCACTTCCTTGCGGAAGCGGTTAGCCTTTGCGACCGCCTCTTCCCGCTTGGTCGCGGCGGTCGTCCCCTTAAACTTCTTCGACCGGCCGCCAAGCAAGCTCGGCCCGGCCCGGCGCTTCTTCGCGCCGCCTCGACCACCCAAGCCGGCGGAGGAACTCGCGCCCGGCTGGCCGACCTTCGGTTGGCGGCGTGGGACGACTTCCCCCTCGCCGTCATCTTCAGGCCAGTCGGCGAAGGTAGCCGAGGGCCTGAAGTCGTCAGCCCCTCCTCCTCCTCCTTCGGCGTCGGCCTCCATCGCCGCCGCCCCCAAGTCAGGGTCGTCGACGTCGCTCTCCGCCCGGTCGGGGACGAACTCACGAGCCGGCCCCGTGGTGCCGGCTGAGGGCTGCATGAGGGGGTTCTAACTCGAAAAAACCAAAGAAGATCAGAGGTCGGATTCGGCTGAAAAAGAAAACAGAAGAGGAAGAGAGACGACTGACCACAGGTTGGCGCGCGAGTACGGCTCCTTGCCGAACTGCCAATCCGCCGTGAGATTGCAGTTCGCCAAGAGTTCACCGTGTCTACCACCTCCGCGTGGGGCATGTCCTTGGAGCACAGCCGATCGGGTCCGGTGGCCGCTCATCCGGCGGTCGATGAGGACGGCCTTGAGCGGAAGGACTCGGCGCCGCCACGGCGGTCGTCAGGTCGGCCCGGTCAAGCCCTGCGTCGGCCAAGACTTGGAGTCGCTACGGTGGCGGCGCCAGCAGGAGTCAGCGTCCTGGCCCGGTGGGACCAGCTGGGGAGCCTCCCCGCCAGTACGTCGGCTTCGTAAGGCGGCAGATTGACCCAGTCACCTTCTGGAGCGAGTTCTTCACGTAGAAGTAGGATCGCTGCCACATCTTCACCGACTTGATCAGCGGAATGGTGGGAAATGGGTTGTCGGCCACCGGTCTCCGCATCGCGATGAAGGTGCCGCACAGAGCCAGCACGCCGGCGACGTGCGTGCCGAGCTTGGACTGGAAGAATTCCCCCCACAGCTCGATGGTGGGGAGAACGCCGAGGAAGCCTTCGATCAAAGCGGCGAAGGCAGCCAGCAGCACCACCGTGTTCGGAGTGAGGTGGTGCAGCTGGAGCCCGTGGAACTCCAAGAAGGCGCGGAAGAAGCCACTTGCCGGCAGCCCTAGGCCGCGCATGAGGTGCGAGCGGAATACGACCCGCTCGCCCTCCTCCGGCGCCGGCGTTATTTCACCCGCCGGCGCGGCGCGGGTCCGCACTAGGCTCTTGCCGGGGAGGCGGCGCGTCTGGCGGAGGAATTCGATGTGGTCGTCGTCCACCTCGGAGCCGTCCCACACGCCGGAGCGTGCGGCAGGAGGTGCAGCGGCGGAGGAAGAGCTCATCGCCGCGGCATGGCGTGGTTCGGCGCGGCGGCAGCAAGAGGAAGAAGAAGCAAGAGGAAGCGGGGGAAGCGGGGAATTGGGTGCGTGTGCTTCGCCGCCCCCGTCCTCCCACCTACTTATAGGCTCATGGGCTGAGAAGCCGATGGGGCGGACGTGGGATTAACTGCGCCCAGGACCCCACGCCCCCCACGATTTAACCCACGAAGTTACTACGTGCAGTAACGACGTGGGAACCCCAACCGCCCGCACGGCCGCAACGGATCCATTCGCGTGACGTGGCACGGTAGTGGCGGGCCCCACCTGACGGCATGTCTCGTCACGCACGTGGGTGGGCAGACTGACCCTGCCGCGTGGCGTCACGCGACGGGCTCAGCGGGTCAGCCGCCAGAAGCTTATCGCACGCTGCACGGTTCCCTTCGACTTTCAAACTCTCCAAGGGGCAAGACGGCCTTCTGCGAGTCCGGCTCCAGCTAGTCGGCCTGGAGGAAGGCAGCGAGCAAGGCCCAGATTCCACCACCAGAAGGATGAAACTGTTGAGGCTCCTCAACCTGTCACCCTCGGTGCTTCACCAGCTTCGGGGACTACTGTCGGAGTAATGGGCCACGGGTAGGCGAACCCGAGCCCCTGGACCTTTCAAGACATTGGGGCAGGCTGCGCCCCTCAAGACCCCAAGACGAAGAACCACTTTCTGGGAGTCGGCGGCAGAGCCGCCGACTGCCCCTCACGGCCGAAGACCCAGAGACGGCTTCGAGATAAGCCGACTCCCAACTGGCATGGCCACAGTGCGCCGTACCGACGGAGATCTCCATCCGGCACGGCACTGTTGCCATGCCAGCCCTGACGTCAGCCCCATGGGCGGCGCCCTGAGCCCACGACGGCCTGTCTGTACGACCCAGAGGCGGCGGGACCCGCCTGTCGGTGGGGGTGCAGAAGACGGAGAGAGCGCCACAAGCCGGACCGTTGGGAGCCGGCCCCCAGGAGTCGGCCGACCCCTCCCACGGGCCCCGCACGCCATCAACCAGACAAGACAGGGAATGGCAACAGTGATCGCCCGTCAGGCGGCGACACTGTTGCCATGACCCCATGACCAAGCCAGCATCACTGGAGGTGCGGCTATAGTAATCCGCAGCCGGCAAGACCCGCCCGCGGCGGACAAGGCCTGTCGGCCCCATGCTGGGCCCGTCGATGGGGCCCACTAGTCGACGGGCCCCAGTAGTCGGCGGAGAAGACGGCGACCTGAGAGACAGACGAGCCGGGACCCGCCCACTGGATTATTATTGTACCCCCGGGTAGGCCTATATAAACCCCCCGGGGCACCCATGCAAGAGGTTGGACGCTAGTAGTTTTAGACACACATAGAGGGAAGAGAGGAGCTAGCCGTGCTCTTCTCCTTCCCCACCCCGAACAGCTGAAGGAGCAACCTTGTACCCACTTTGCCATAGTGATCATGCAGAGACCCCGCAGAGCAGCAGTAGGGGTATTATCTCCACGGAGAGCCCTGAAGCTGGGTAAGATCCGCCGGCGTGCATGCCTTCGCCTCATCCCGTTTCCAGGCACCGGTGACGTTCTACTCGCCCCCACCATGATAAGCCATCCTTTGGCATATGTCGCACCCAACCCCCGACAATAACCCCGGAGGAGTACATAAGGGACACTTTCAAGAACGTTTTAGACTCTGAAAAGGAATAGGTATGTGGTATGGTAAGTAAACCGACTCCAAAACAGTTCCAACAACATTTTTTCTCTGTTTAGGAATATTTAAGAAAATAGGAAAATAAGTAGTCCGGGAAGGACACGAGGCATCCACGAGGGTGGAGGGCACGCCCTACCCCCTGGGCGCTCCCCCGCCTCGTGGGCACCTCGTGTGCCGTCCGGGCTCCGTTTTCTTGCACGTTACTTCTTTTGGTCGGTAAAAGTTCATTATAGAATCTCCCGAAGGTTTTGACCACCACGACAAAATACTTTGTTTTGTTTTGTGTTGTTTCTGTCGTAGGTTAGATCAAGATGTCTTCTCAAGAGTCAGCCGGGGAGAGCCGGGTATCTCACCCGACACCGGGGCCAAAAGCAAACAGCGATCCCGGTCACTTTGGGCCATCAACTGAGGAAGAGATGGAGGCCGACTTGAAAATGATAGATGCCATGGAGGAAGATCAAGAAGTTACCTCTCGTCTCCAAACCAGATTTATGATGGAGGAACTCCAGAGCTCAGAAATTCCAAACTCGGTCATCCCTCCCAATGTTAGATTTCTTTCTTATGAAAATATGAAAAAGAGTGTTACTTGTTCCCCACAGCTATGCAACATCCATGGGTGAAAGAAGCTTTAGCCGTCGCGGGTAAACTCCGGAAGGAAACAATGGATCTTAAGCAGCAAGTCAATAAGCTCGAGGAAGAGATCTGTATCCTAAGGGGCATCATCGCCAAAAATATCACTTCACCACCTCCGAAGAAAGAGACATAAATACATGGGTATGGGCACTCCCCTTGGCAACTGCCAAGCTTGGGGGAGGTGCCCCGGTATCATATCACCATCACACTTCTATATTTACCTTTTTCTTAGTTCGATCCTTTTGGTTATATCTTGATCTAGTAGAATAAAGTTTAGTATGATCTAGCTTTGTGTTTTTGTGTTGATCCTTCTCTATGTAATCGAGTCCGTGAGCTATATATAATAAAGATTAGTCTTGAGTCGAGCGCTTGGCTATCTTGCTATGATCTTGAGGGAATAAAAGAAAAAGAAAGAACAAAAAGAAATAAAAAGATCATATTGATCTTATGGAGAATAATGACTTCACATATAAAGAGTATGATGAATAAAAGTTGTTGAGAGTTGACAAACATAGTTTTGGTCATCGTTGCAATTAATAGGAAGTAATAAAGAAAGAGAGGTTTTCACATATAAATATACTATCTTGAACATCTTTTATGATTGTGATCACTCATTAAAATATGACATGCTAAAAAGTTGATGTTGGACAAGGAAGACAACATAATGGGTTATGTTTTCTTATATCTGAAATAAATTATATTGTCATGGATCATCCAACATGTTGAGCTTTCCTTTCCCCCTCATGCTAGCCAAATTCTTTGCACCAAGCAGAGATACTACTTGTGTTTCCAAATATCCTTAAACCGAGAGTCCACCATATCTACCTATGGATTGAGTAAGATCCTTCAAGTAAGTTGTCATTGTTGCAAGCAATAAAAATTGCACTCTACATATGTATGATCTATTAGTGTGGATAAAATAAGCTTTATACGAGCTTGTGATATGGAAGAACTAAAAGCGACGGACTGCATAATAAAGTTCCCTATCACAAGTGGCAATATAAAGTGACGTTCTTTTGCATTAAGATTTGGTGCATCCAACCATAAAAGCACATGACAACCTCTGCTTCCCTCTGCGAAGGGCCTATCTTTTATTTTTGTCTTGTACCTTATACAAGAGTCATGGTGATGTTCACCTTTCCTTTTTACACTTTATCCTTTGGCAAGCACTATGTGTTGGAAAGATCTTGATATATATATCCAATTGGATGTGGGTTTTCATAAAGCATTATTATTGACGTTACACTTAAGGTAAAAGGTTGGGAGGCAAAACTATAAGCCCCTATCTCTCTCTGTGTCCGATTAAAACTTCATACCCATAAGTATTGCGTGAGTGTTAGCAATTGTGAAAGACTAAATGATAGTTGAGTATGTGGACTTGCTGAAAAGCTCTTCTATTGACTCTTTCTGATGTTACGATAAATTGCAATTGCTTCAATGACTGAGATCATAGTTTGTTAGTTTTCAATGAAGTTTCTAATTCATACTTTACATTGTGAATAGATTGTTACTTTAGCATAAGAAATTATATGACAATATATATAAAGAATGATCATGATGCCCTCATGTCCGTATTTTATCGACGCCTCTATCTCTAAACATCTGGACGTATTTTTCAATATCGGCCTCCGATTGAGGACAAGCAAGGTCTATGCTTGGGGGAGTTGATATGTCCATTTTGCATCATGCTTTTATATCGATATTTATTGCATTATGGGCTATTATTACACATTATGTCACAATACTTATGCCTTTTCTCTCTTATTTTACAAGGTTTACATGAAGAGGGAGAATGTCGGCAGCTGGAATTCTGGGCTGGAAAAGGAGCGAATATTAGAGACCTATTCTACATAACTCCAAAAGTCCTGAAACTCCACGAAAGTCAGCTTTGGAATATATTAAAAATATTGGGCGAACAAAGCACCAGAGGGGGGCCACCCACTGTCCACGAGGGTGGAGGGCGCGCCCTACCCCCCTGGGCACGCCCCCTGCCTCGTGGGCCACCTGGAAGCCCCCCGATGACCATCTTCTGGTATAAGGTGTCTTTTGCCTTGGAAAAAATCAGAAGGAAGCTTTCGGGATGAAGCGCCGCCGTCTCGAGGCGGAACCTTGGCAGAACCAATCTAGGGCTCCGGCGGAGCTGTTCTGCCAGGGAAACATCCCTCTGAGAGGGGGAAATCGTCACTGTCGTCATCGCCATCGATCCTCTCATCGGGAGGGGGTCAATCTCCATCAACACCTTCACCAGCACCATCTCCTCTCAAACCCTAGTTCATCTCTTGTATCCGATCTTTGTCTCAAAACCTCAGATTAGTACCTGTGGGTTGCTAGTAGTGTTGATTACTCCTTGTAGTTTATGCTAGTTGGTTTATCAGGTGGAAGATTATATGTTCAGATCCTTTATGCATGTTAATACCTCTCTGATTATGAACATGAATATGATTTGTGAGTAGTTACGTTTGTTCCTGAGGACATGGGAGAAGTCTTGTTATAAGTAGTCATGTGAATTTGGTATTCGTTCGATATTTTGATGAGATGTATGTTGTCTTTCCTCTAGAGGTGTTATGTGAACGTCGACTACATGACACTTCACCATTATTTGGGCCTAGGGGAAGGCATTGGGAAGTAATAACTAGATGATGGGTTGCTAGAGTGACAAAAGCTTAAACCCTAGTTTATGTGTTGCTTCGTAAGGGGCTGATTTGGATCCACATGTTACTTGTTACCCGTTACGAATTACCTTATCACAAAACTATCTGTTACCGATAAGTTCAGTGTTTGCAGAGAATACCTTACTGAAAACCGCTTATCATTTCCTTCTGCTCCTCGTTGGGTTCGACACTCTTACTTATCGAAAGGACTACGATAGATCCCCTATACTTGTGGGTCATCACATAACCCCAAAATGATAGTGGTAAATCGGTAAGAAACATCATAGATCGCACCATATCTAATAAAGTGCGGTTACGATGTTCGGACACACCATTACGCCGTGGTGGTCCAGGTGGCGTGAGTTGTGAAACTATTCCACATTGTTTTAAATGAAGGCCAAACTCGTGACTCAAATATTCGCCTCCGCAATTAGATCGTAGAAACTTTATTTTCTTGTTACGATGATTCTCCACTTCACGCTGAAATTCTTTGAACTTTTCAAAGATTTCAGACTTGTGTTTCATTAAGTAGATATACCTATATCTACTCAAATCATCTGTGAAGGTCAGAAAATAACGACACCCACCGCGAGCCTCTACACTCATCAGACCGCATACATCAGCATGTATTATTTCCAATAAGTTAGTTGCTCGCTCCATTGTTCTGGAGAACGGAGTCTTAGTCATCTTGCCCATGAGGCATGGTTCGCAAGCATCAAGTGATTCATAATCAAGTGATTCCAAAAGCCCATCAGCATGGAGTTTCTTCATGCTCTTTACACCAATATGACCTAAACGGCAGTGCCACAAATAAGTTGCACTATCATTATTAACTTTGCATCTTTTGGCATCAATATTATGAATATGTGTATCACTACGAACGAGATTCAATAGACCATTTATATTGAGTGTATGACCATAGAAGGTTTTATTCATGTAAATAGAACAACAATTATTCTTTGACTTAAATGAATAACCTTATGGCAATAAACATGATCCAATCATATTCATGCTCAACGCAAACACCAAATAACATTTATTTTAGGTTCAGCACTAATCCTGAAGGTAAAGGGAGTGTGCGATGGTGATCTTATCAACCTTGGAATCACTTCCAACACACATCATAACCTCGCCCTTAACTAGTCTCTGTTTATTTTGCAACTCCCGTTTCGAGTTACTACTCTTAGCAACTAAACCAGTATCAAATACAGAGGTGTTGCTATAAACACTAGTAAAGTACACATCAATAACATGTATATCCAATATAACTTTGTTCACTTTGCCATCCTTCTTATCAGTCAAGTATCTAGGGAAGTTCCACTTCCAGTGACCATTTCCTTTGCAGTAGAAGCACTCAGTTTCAGGCTTGGGTCTAGCTTTGGGCTTCTTCATGGGAGTGGCAACTTTCTTGTCATTCCTTTTTAAGTTTCCCTTTCTTTCCCTTGCCCTTTATCTTGAAACTAGTGGTCTTGTAAACCATCAACACTTGATGCTTTTTCTTGATTTCTACCTTCGCCGATTTCAAAATCGCGAAGAGCTTGGGAATCGTTTCCGTTATCCCTTGCATATTATAGTTCATCATGAAGTTCTAGTAACTTGGTGATAGTGACTAGAGAACTCTGTCAATCACTATCTTATCGAGAAGATTAACTCCCACTTGATTCAAGTGATTGTAGTACTCAGACATTCTGAGCACATGCTCACTCGTTGAGCTATTCTCCTCCATCTTGTAGGCAAAGTACTTTGTCAGAGGTCTCATACCTATTCACACGGGCATGAATCTGAAATACCAATTTAAACTCTTGGAAAATCTCATATTCTCCATGTCGTTCAAAACATTTTTGAAGTCCCGGTTCTAAGCCGTAAAGCATGGTGCACTAAACTATCAAGTAGTCATCATACCGAGCTTGTCAAACATTCATAACGTCTACATCTGCTCCTGCAATAGGTCTGTCACCTAGCGGTGCATCAAGGACATAATACTTCTGTGCAGCAATGAGGATAATCCTCAGATCATGGACCAAGTCCGCATCATTGCTACTATCATCTTTCAACTTATTTTTCTCTAGGAACATATCAGAAAAAAACGGGGAGCTACATCGCGAGCTATTGATCTACAACATAATTTGCAAATACTATCAGGACTAAGTTCATGATAAATTAAAGTTCAATTAATTATATTACTTAAGAACTCCCACTTATATAGACATCCCTCCATATCAACTAAACCATGTCCGATCATCACGTGAGATGGAGTATTTTTCAATGGTGAACATCTCTATGTTGATCATATCTACTATATGATTCACGTTCGACCTTTTGGTCTCAGTGTTCCGAGGCCATATCTGCATATGCTAGGCTCGTCAAGTTTAACCCGAGTATTTTTCATGTGCAAAACTGGCTTGCAACCGTTGTATGTGAACGTAGAGCTTATCACACCCGATCATCACCTGGTATCTCAGCACGAAGAACTGTCACAACGGTGCATAATCGGGGAGAACACTTATACCTTGAAATTTTAGTAAGGGATCATCTTATAAAGCTACCGTCGTACTAAGAAAAATAAGATGCATAAAAGATAAACATCAGATGCAATCAATATAAGTGATATGATATGGCCATCATCATATTGTGTCTTTGATCTCCATCTCCAAAGCATCGTCATGATCACCATCGTCACCGGCTTGACACCTTGATCTCCATCGAAGCATCATTGTCGTCTCGCCAACTATTGCTTCTACGACTATCGCTACCGCTTAGTGATAAAGTAAAGCAATTACATGGCGATTGCATTTCATACAATAAAGTGAAAACCATAAGGCTCCTGCCAGTTGCTGATAACTTCTACAAAACATGATCATCTCATACAACAATTTATATATCATCACGTCTTGACCATATCACATCACAGCAAGCCCTGCAAAACAAGTTAGACGTCCTCTAATTTGTTGTTGCAAGTTTTACGTGGCTGCTACAGGCTTAGCAAGAACCGATCTTACCTACACATCAAAACCACAACAATTTTTCGTCAAGTGTGCTATTTTAACCTTCAACAAGGACCGGGCGTAGTCAAACTCGATTCAACTAAAGTTGGAGAAACAGACACCCACTAGCCACCTGTGTGCGAAGCATGACGGTAGAACCAGTCCCATGAACGCAGTCATGTAATGTCGGTCTGGGCCGCTTCATCCAACAATACTGCCAGATCAAAGTATGACATGCTGGTAAGCAGTATGACTATTATCGCCCACAACTCTTTGTGTTCTACTCGTGCATATAACATCTACGCATATACCTGGCTCGGATGCCACTGTTGGGGAACGCACTAACTTCAAAAAAAAATCCTACGATCACGCAAGATCTATCTAGGAGAAGCATAGCAACGAGCGGGGAGAGTGTGTCCACGTACCCTCGTTGACCTAAAGCGGAAGCGTTATATCAACACGGTTGATGTAGTCGTACGTCTTCATGATCCGACTGATCCTAGCACCGAACATATGGCACCTCCGTGTTCAGCACACGTTCAGCTCGATGACGTCCCTCATACTCTTGATCCAGTTGAGGCCGAGGGAGATTTCCTTCAGCATGATGGCGTGGCGACGGTGATGATGAAGCTACCGGCGCAGGGCTTCGCCTAAGCACTACGACGATATGAGCGAGGTGTGTAACTGTGGACGGGGGCACCGCAAATGGCTAAGAGATTGTTTGTTGTGCCTTTGGGTGCCCCCTCCCCACGTATATAAATGAGGGGGAGGAGGAGGCCGGCCAAGGAGGAGGCACGCCATGGGGGGAGTCCTACTAGGACTCCAAACCTAGTAGGATTCGCCCCCCTTTCCTATTCCAAGTGGGAGAAGGGGGGAGGAGGAGGAGGAGATAAGGAAGGAGGGGGGCGCCGCCCCCTCCCCTTGTCCAATTCGGATTGGGGCAAGGGGCGCGCGCCACTTCCTGGCCAGCCCTCTCTCTTCTCCACCAAGGCCCATGAGGCCCAATAACTTCCGGGGGGGAGGGGGGGTTCCGGTAACCCCCGGTACTCCGAAACAACCCGAACCATTCCGGTGTCCGATTGTAGCCTTCCAATATATGAATATTTATGTCTCGACCATTTTGAGACTCCTCGTCACGTCCGTGATCTCATCCGGGACTCCGAACAAACTTCGGTCATCAAATCACATAACTCATGATACAAATCGTCATCAATTGTTAAGCATGCGGACCCTACGGGTTCGAGAAATATGTAGACATGACCGAGACACGTCTTCGGTCAATAACCAATAGCGGAACCTGGATGCTCATATTGGCTCCTACATATTCTACGAAGATCTTTATCGGTCAAACCGCATAACAACATACGTTGTTCCCTTTGTCATCGGTATACTTACCCAAGATTCGATCGTCGGTATCATCATACCTAGTTCAATCTCGTTACCGGCAAGTCCCTTTGCTCATTACGTAATGCATCATCCCACAACTAACTCATTAGTCACATTGCTTGCAAGGCTTATAGTGATGTGTATTACCGACAGGGCCCAGAGATACCTCTCCGATACACGGAGTGACAAATCCTAATCTTGATCTATGCCAACCCAACGAACACCTTTGGAGACACCTGTAGAGCATCCTTTTAATCACCAAGTTATGTTGTGACATTTTATAGCACACAAGGTGTTCCTCCGGTATTTGGGAGTTGCATAATCTCATAGTCAGAGGAACATGTATAAGTCATGAAGAAAGCAATAGCAAGAAAACTAAACGATCATTATGCTAAGATAACGGATGGGTCTTGTCCATCACACCATTCTCTAATGATGTGATCCTGTTCATCAAACGACAACACATGTCTATGGCTAGGAAACTTAACCATCTTTGATTAACGAGCTAGTCAAGTAGAGGCATACTAGGGACACTCTGTTTTGTCTATGTATTCACACATGTATCAAGTTTCCGGTTAATACAATTCTAGCATGAATAATAAAATTTATCATGATATAAGGAAATATAAATAACAACTTTATTATTGCCTCTAGGGCATATTTCCTTCATATATACGAAGCTCATACCTGATAAATTAAATACAACCACCGCGGTAACATTTGACCAAGAGGGAAAAATTGTCGAAATACATACTCGACAACTACTATGTAAACCAATATGGTAATATACGAACCTCATATCAGATAACTTAAGTACAAACATTGTGGTGATTTGCATCTGAAAAAGGAGGGAAGGGGACGCCCAAGTTTGTGAACCATTCGAACTGGTGTAAAACGTCTAGGAAAAAGTTCCAAATCCCGGACAAGTGAGTCTATCGGTTTGAATTTTCAGTTTCATTCGATCTCAACTATGAAAGATATAAGTAGTGTGCAAGTTGAAAGAAATCAATAACATGGCGTAGCCCAGTTTGTTGTTGTTGCTACATTAGTTGTGGTAGGTTGTGGGTTCGATTCCCCTCCCATTGCATTTTTTCGCTTTTTTCAAACTGCAACCTTGTGTGTGCAGAATCAGGACAGGCCCGCCCCCAGCGAGGGGATCTGTGTGGCCCAGAAAATCGGGAGAAGGGAGGGGCTCATGCGGGGGGTCGGGATGGCCCAAAAAATTGGGAGAAGGGATGGGTTTCATGCGGCACGAGGGGGTGCGGTGGTTTTTGCAATCTGTCACACGATTGCCAATTATCACAGTCCTTTGAAATAAGAAGAAAAATCAATGAAACATTACGTAATAATCTGAAACAAGACAAATAATGTGGCATACGAAGAATGCATGCATGGTATAGAACCAACCACACACAGACTCCGGGATTCTACACTTCTTGATCATAGTAGCTTCTTTTCCCGTGATCATAGCTCCAAATCCGCCATGAACTTCCTTAGGAAAAACGACATGGATATTAGTCCATGGGAAATATGGTGATGTATAGTGTTTCAGTGTGCCCGCCAAATCACCCATAAACGACACCAAAACTGTGATGAACATGTGAATAAATCAAGTTAATTTGTAAAAGTATTAAAAGAGAGAAGAGTTGTAATACAATATGTGTATACATACGCTTCAAGGACTAATATAGATAGAGGTGCAAGACTTCTAGGGAAAGAAGCCTTATAGGGATAAGATGAAAATTATTTCTGCCTAATCATGTGCAATTTCTAACTACTAAATGTATATCTATAGCCTCCCCTAATGGTAGTACCGCAAACAATGGGAGCATCGTGGATGGTCGAACTGGAGAGAGATCAAATGTAGAACCAACGGGCTAACATCACCCCACAATCGGAGTGGGAGTGTCGTAGACGGTGTCATGTCGCAAATGCCTTGACTATGGAGGAAGTCAACGAGGTGCGTAGGCAAGGTGTTAGCCCTTGTGTTGATTTCTGGAGGTCAGGTGTAAGTGTGTCGAGGTAGCCACATGTGGTGTCATGGACACATGGGTGCCTCAAGAAGAAGTCGGGGTGTGATTGCGATAATCGTTGAAGAGGATGTCGATGTTGAAGACGATGTTGTTGAAGCCATTTTATACGAGACTCCACCCTGAATTTGCCAGGCTTGGGGTCATGTCGGGGCAAAGGAATGCCTCAATGTTGCTAGTATCGGAATGCGTAGATGGGGATCATCATGAATTGTACGCCATGTTGGAGTGACTAGTGGAGGAGGCCTATAGGACAATTGTGGTGCCAAACGATATGGGGGCAAAAGGTGACAATGTAACCCACGGTTGCCAGAGTAGACGAAGTAGTCGGCATGAAACAACAAAATTGGCGATGAGCTTGTGCCAAAGTCATAATAGGGATTGTAGGTGGAACTATGGGTACCTTGAAGGGTTCACGCTAATTCTCAATAGAAGCATGGTGGAGGTGCTCGACGTAGGCGGGGGAGAACTCAATGGAGTAACAATGACCATGCGCGGACAATTGTGATGATGCGCCTAGGGAGACGGCACAATGGGTGCCAAGATAGAAGTCAACGCAAGGGGGCGGCAGTGTTGACCGTTTGTGAAGACACTACGACCCGAGGGGGTGACATAGCTATAGTTTTCAAAAGTCAGTGCAATGGCATGGGAGGCCACTAGCTACATACGCACCTAAAGAGGTGATGCAACAGCTGTTAGCATGGACCACGGGGCGATAACACTATGGTCTGAAGTGGCGCCGTGGCATCCCATTGCCTGATCGATGGAGGTACCGGTGAACTCGATGACAATCTACATAGGACTTGTGATAGTGTCTGCAAATGACATATCACACCACTCGCACAACTACGACAGACACTAAAGTAATCGGTCGATCAACTATATGGCTTGAATAGGGGACTATGAATGTTTAGCTTTTCTTCACAATTTCAAGTATAAGTGTGGACAAATTAGTTCTATATATATATGATATCTAAGGTGAGCACAACCTATATAGAAAGGCAAAGGTAGTTGCACATGTGAACTAAGATCAACAACTAACTAGCAAGCACAAGTGCAAAGTAAAGGAGTGGGGAACAGATTAACCAAAAGTTGGAGGCGAATGTGCGTCATGAAGTTCACATTCTCGGGCAAGTGCTTATTTCTGCTGGAGGCAGGAGCCAGAGCTTCCCGAATGATGTCGTATGCTCATCATATTCTCATTGAGCTTCACACTAAAGGAAAGACCTCAATCCACTAGTGGTTGGTCCTGAGGTGCCATCGAACATTAACAAACTTTTCCAGAGGAAACCATAATAAGGAAAATGCCTGGAAGGATTCAAACCGTCCAAGCGTCCCCAAAAACTCTAAGGGTAAGAAGATCTACCTAGGATCCAAGGGTGGTTCAAAATTTTCTTTGATAGAAGTGTAGATCTGGATCTCGTCTAGCTATCCCTAATGTTTGAGCAAGATTGGGGGAACTAGGGAGGGTAATAAGGTTTGAGAATTGTTTTAATGGGGGTGAGAGAAATGGATTCATCACCTTCCTTGTGGGGAAGAAAGTGGGCTTATATAGGTGGCCCAAAAATCCAATCATCATGTAGTCATTCTACGTGCCCCGGAGACTCCAGGCAACATTCTGGTAGGCTTTGGGATTTCCAAAGAATTGTAACTCATTAACTGCATGCCTCTTAACAAACTGGGTTTTGTACAGAGGTTGCTTAGAGGCTCTAGGCCCAGACCTTCCCAGCTGACTCTGAGCTTTCCAAAGAGCTATAACTCAAGAGGTTCTAGCTTCTTGACAACCAGGAGGTTGGCCGGAGTTCCAAGGTCCAAAAACAAATCCAAAACAGAGAATTTAAGGGTCTCTCTCTCTCTTCTCTCCATGGGTGAGATAGTGGATACATTTTTTCTAATTGTTCATGGGTTGATTCCCATGAATTGACCAGCGTGCCCCCTATTTATAGTACAACTTTCCTATCGACTAACAAAATAAAAAAATCAACAAGGCGTCGTATTTTTCCTCTTTCTGAGTCAGGGGGATCTCCATCCATGGATGGTCGCCTTAGAATGTGCCAACACTCTATTTATAGACTCAATCACATGGTTAGATCACTAATCATGTTGTCATTAACACCAAGACTACTTATCGCATGCCCTTTTAGAGGCGTCCCGATCAGAGAAGCTAGTGACGATTGCCATCATATATCGACCAAAAGAAGAAGTGGTGGGTTGATGGCTTAATCAAGCGTCCCCAAGAAGATCACATGCCTTGCCATGCCTTGCGGTAACGGAGATTTTTGATGTGGTCGATGCCATTGTCGGAGGAGAGACATGCAAGGATTCTACGATTAGTGAACCAAAAATAAATCAACAGTCATGTGACGCGTGGAGAGAAAAGTCAATCTCACATTGAAAGTCGAGGTTTATAGACTAGAGGTGGGTTCATAGGAGATTGTAAAAATTATACTTGAAAATAGAGTATTCCGAGGATTTGACTAACTCAAATTGAAAACTAAGTAAGTATATTGAAGCAACATGAATAGTTCTAGATAATGATAATAACGAAAACAGTGAGAGAGATATCATTTAGTACTGACATACATGAAGATACACACGCAGATAACAACTGGCACAAGTACAAGCATATGAAGAACATAACTTGCTCTAAACATAAAACTAAAACAAAGAGAGATTCAACACTGAAGCGCTACAAAACAATATCAACTAAGTAAGAACACCATATGAACTAATATGAACGAAAGTGGGCCAGATAGTAGCAATATTGCAGTGAGACTCGGGATTTGTTTAACAAAGTTCAAGTTGTTGGCAACAACTCTATGTCTTCATGGGAGGCAGGCTCGATGCTCTGAAGTCACTTAGACTTCACCTTAGTTTCCTTAGGCTAAGTTCCTCATATCTAGCACAATACTTGTGGTAGATCTTGTTGAAAGGATCGAGATGGACCCAAAGGGGGGATGAATAGGTACAATTACAAATTTTAATTACTTATTAGCAAGTTTGGGCAAATGCGGAATATAAATGTGAGCCTAACCAATTGCTAAGGTGATTTAAGTACTAACAACAAACTGATAACAATGATATAGTGAGATAAGCAACACAATATGCTATGGTAAGTGCATGGTCAAATTACCAAATTAAGCCACAAGTAAAGAGCTAAGGTTAGGGATAACCGAAGCTCCGGAGAATGTATCATGATATTTACTTCCTTGGAGGGAAGCTACACTTCCACTTGTAGTGAACTCTGCACCGACACAAACCAGTTTTTGAAAAAAATCCACAAATTGGATGCTAACAAATTGATGCCTAACCATTTTGAAGATGCTAAATTTTCAAGAGTAATAAGAGGGATTTCTAGGTTCAAAGGTGTTGCTACTTATAGGCGCGTCATGGAAAACTAACCGTTGTGTCAAAAGTTCTACAACTTGAAAGACACATAAGGACCTAGTCCTTCAACAACCACCGGAATTGAAAATTAGTGCGCAGGAAAACTTGTAAACTCTAAATAACCTAGGGAAAATCTATAAGCCGAGTTCTCTAACTCCCGATGAAGTAGCTAATAAACCATAAAGAATCTAGGGCAAATCCTGATTGAATTCCAAGCAATAGACATTGTATGTAAAGTTACTTCAAGATGTATGGTTAAAAATCCTACAGCACAGCTGATCGCGATGGATTCTTGATTACAAGTAACTAAACTGATGAAGTGCGAGACTATGGTGGTGAAAATGACTACGGAGATGGGATGTTGATGAATGATGCGTAGATGGGAATGGTGATGATGACGATTGCGTGGAAAATGTTGAAAGAATTGGGTTTCAGGCGCCTCTACTATGAATTAGGCCCGGGTCCCTTCACGGAAGATGTTGGGGATCACATCACAGAGGTGGTGGGCACCTGGTACGACTAGTATTAACCGTATCGTGCACCATCTTCTCCTATGGAACCTCTTGTGTGTCCCAAGCGTATGGGAATAATCTTCATATCTAGAATATCTCATATATGGCTTGATTTTCCATCTACAATTGTCCAGTTATGCAAGGAACAAAATAAAAAGGAAGATTTGCAGTCATTTGCATTTAGTAGTCATTAATTGGCAAATCAAAGAGATAATCTCAAAAATATATGAGAATATCTTTTTTAGGGAATATATGAGAATATCTGACTTAAACATGTGTAAAAATGAGCGAAAAAGTCACTGATCAATTGACATCCTTTGGTTAAACCAAATCTTCATGGACTACTCATAGGTGTATACCCAATAAACATATCAGTCCCGCAATTGTTTGTGTTGAATCATCAAAATCCTCTAGGGGCACTATATGCACCCACACACATCTCTTCTAAAGCCAACAACAGGTGATTGTGGCGGTTGCCTGGAGGCTCCAGGCCCAGACCTTCCCAGCTGACTCTGAGCTTTCCAAAGAGCTATAACTCAAGAGGTTCTAGCTTCTTGACAACCAGGAGGTTGGCCTGAGGTTCCAAGGTCCAATAACAAATCCAAAATAGAGAATTTAAGGGTCTCTCTCTCTCTCTCTATCTCTCTCTTCTCTCCATGGGTGAGATTGTGGATACATTTTGTCTAATTGTTCATGAGTTGATTCCCATGAATTCACCAGTGTGCCCCCTATTTATAGTACAACTTTCCTACCGACTAACAAAATAAAAAAAAATCAATAAGGCGCCGTCTTTTTCCTCTTTCTGAGTTAGGCGGATCTCCATCCATGGATGCTCGCCTTAGAATGGGTCAACACTCTATTTATAGACTTAATCACATGGTTAGATCGCTAATCATGTTGTCATTAACACCAAGACCACTTATCGCATGTCCTTTTAGAGGCGTCCCGATCAGAGAAGCTAGTGATGATTGCCATCATATATCGACGGACAGAATAAGTGGTGGGTCGATGGCTTAATCAAGCGTCCCCAAGAGGACCACATGCCTTGCCATGCCTTGCGGTCATGGAGATGTTTGCTGTGGTCGACGCCATTGTCGGAGGAGAGGCGTGCAAGGATTCTATGATTAGTGAACCAAAAATAAATCAACAGTCATGTGACGTGTGGAGAGAAAAGTCAATCTCACATTGAAAGTCGAGGTTTATAGACTAGAGGTGGATTCATAGGATATTGTAAAAATTATATTTGAAAATAGAGTATTCCGAGGATATGACTAGCCCAAATTGAAAACTAAGTAAATATATTGAAGCAACATGAATAGTTCTAGATAATGATAAAAATGAAAATAGTGAGAGAGATATCATTTAGTACTGACATACGTGTAGAGACACACGCAGATAACAACTGGCACAAGTACAATGAAACAAAGAGAGATTCAACACTGAAGCTCTACAAAACAATATCAACTAAGTAAGAACACCATATGAACTAATATGAATGAGAGTGGGCCAGATAGTAGCAATATTGCAGTGAGACTCGGGATTTGTTTACCAAAGTTCAAGTTGTTGGCAACAACTCTATGTCTTCATGGGAGAGACTGAGCTCGATGCTCTGAAGTCACTTAGACTTCACCTTATTTTCCTTAGGCTAAGTTCCTCATATCTAGCACAATACTTGTGGTAGATCTTGTTGAAAGGATCGAGATGGACCCAGAGGGGGATGAATAGGTACTATTACAAATTTTAATTACTTATTAGCAAGTTTGGGAAAATGTGGAATATAAATGTGAGCCTAACCAATTGCTAAGGTGATTTAAGTACTAACAACAAGCTGATAACAATGATATAGTGAGATAAGCAACACAATATGCTATGGTAAGTGCACGGTCAAATTACCAAATTAATCCACAAGTAAAGAGCTAAGGTTAGGGATAACCGAAGCTCCGGAGAATGTATCATGATATTTACTTCCTTGGAGGGAAGCTACACTTCCACTTGTAGTGAACTCTGCACCGACACAAACCAGCTTGTGAAAAAAATCCACAAATTGGATGCTAACCAATTGATGCCTAACCATTTTGAAGATGCTAAATTTTCAAGATTAATAAGCGGGATTTCTAGGTTCAAAGGTGTTGCTATTTATAGGCGCGTCATGGAAAACTAACGGTTGTGTCAAAAGTTCTACAACTTGAAAGACATGTAAGGACCTAGTCCTTCAACAACCACCAGAATTGAAAATTAATGCGTAGGAAAACTTGTAAACTCTAAAGAACCTAGGAAAATCCATAAGCCGATTTCTCTAACTCCCGATGAAGAAGCTAATAAACCATAAAGAATCTAGGGCAACTCCTGATTGAATTCCAAGCAGTAGACATTGTATGTAAAGTTACTTGAAGATGTATGGTTAAAAATCCTACAGCACAGCTGATCGCGATGGATTCTTGATTACAAGTAACTGAACTAATGAAGAGCGAGACTATGGTGGATAATAACTACAAAGATGGGATGTTGATGACTGATGCGTAGATCAGAATGGTGATGGTGACGATTGCGTGGAAAATGATGAAAGAATAGGGTTTTGGGCACCTCTACTGCGAATTAGGCCCAGGTCCCTTCACGGAAGATGTTGGGGATCACGTCACAGAGCTGGTGGGCACCTGGTACGACTAACCGTATCGTGCACCGTCTTCTCCTATGGAACCTCTTGTGTGCTCCCAAGCGTATGGGAATAATCTTCATATCTAGAATATCTCATATATGGCTTGATTTTCCATCTACAATTGTCCAGTTATGCAAGGAACAAAATAAAAAAGGAAGATTTACAGTCATTTGCATTTAGTAGTCATTAATTGGCAAATCAAAGAGATAATCTCAAAAATATATGAGAATATCTTTTTTTAGGGAATATATGAGAATATCTGACTTAAACGTGTGTAAAAATGAGTGAAAAAGTCACTGATCAATTGGCATCCTTTGGTTAAACCAAATCTTCATGGACTACTCATATGTGTATACCCAATAAACATATCAGTCCCGCAATTGTTTGTGTTGAATCATCAAAATCCTCTAGGGGCACTATATGCACCCACACACATATCTTCTAAAGCCAACAACATGTGATTGTGGCGGTTGTTCTGATGGATCTTGCTGCAAGATTCAACAACATCCATGTCTCCCCATCTTCTTTAGATCCAACTACACTGTTGGGGAATGTAGTAATTTCAAAAAAATTCCTACGCACACGCAAGATCATGGTGATGCATAGCAACGAGAGGGGAGAGTGTTGTCCACGCACCCTCGTAGACCGAAAGCGGAAGCGTTATAACAACGCCGTTGATGATGTAGTCAATGACGCCTTCACGGCTCGACCGATCAAGCACCGAAACTACGGCACCTCCGAGTTCTAGCACACGTTCAGCTCGATGACGATCCCCGGACTCCGATCCAGCAGAATGTCGGGGAAGAGTTCCGTCAGCACGACGGCGTGGTGACGATCTTGATGTTCTACCGTCGCAGGGCTTCGCCTAAGCACCGCTACAATATTATCGAGGACTATGGTGGAGGGGGGCACCGCACACGGCTAAAAGATCAAGAGATCAATTGTTGTGTCCTTGGGGTGCCCCCCTGCCCCCGTATATAAAGGAGCAAGGGGGAGGCCGGCCGGCCCTCTATGGCGCGCCCCCAAGAGGGGAATCCTACTAGGACTCCAAGTCCTAGTAGGTTTCACCTAAAGGGAGAGAGTGGGAAGGAAGGAGAGGGAGAGGGAGAAGGAAAGGGGGGCGCCGCCCCCCTCTCCTAGTCCAATTCGGACCAGAGGGGGAGGGGCGCGCGGCCTGCCCTAGGCCGCCCCTCTCTCTCTCCACTAAGGTCCATCGAGGCCCATTAGTTCCCCCGGGGGTTCCGATAACCCTCCGGCACTCCGGTTTTATCCGAAACTTCTCCGAAACACTTCCGGTGTCCGAATATAGTCATCCAATATGTCAATCTTCATGTCTCGACCATTTCGAGACTCCTCGTCATGTTCGTAATCACATTCGGGACTCTGAAAAAACTTCGGTACATCAAAACTCATAAAATCATAATATAACTGTCATCGAAACCTTAAGCGTGCGGACCCTACGTGTTTGAGAACTATGTAGACATGACCGAGAACCACTCCGGGTCAATAACTAATAGCGGAACCTGGATGCTCATATTGGCTCCTACATATTCTACGAAGATCTTTATCGGTCAAACCGCACAACAACATACGTTGTTCTCTTTGTCATCGGTATGTTACTTGCCTGAGATTCGATCGTCGGTATCTTAATACCTAGTTCAATCTCGTTACCGGCAAGTCTCTTTACTCGTTACATAATGCATCATTCCGTAACTAACTCATTAGCTACATTGCTTGCAAGGCTTGTAGTGATGTGCATTACCGAGAGGGCCCGTAGATACCTCTCCGACAATCGTAGTGACAAAACCTAATCTCGAATACGCCAACTCAACATGTACCTTTGGAGACACCTGTAGAGCTCCTTTATAATCACCCAGTTACATTGTGACGTTTGGTAGCACACAAAGTGTTCCTCCGTAAACGGGAGTTGCATAATCTCATAGTTATAGGAACGGTATAAGTCATGAAGAAAGCAATAGCAACATACTAAAGCGATCAAGTGCTAAGCTAACGGAATGGGTCAAGTCAATCACATCATTCTCCTAATGATGTGATCCTGTTAATCAAATGACAACTCATGTCTATGGTTAGGAAACTTAACCATCTTTGATTAACGAGCTAGTCAAGTAGAGGCATACTAGTGACACTATGTTTGTCTATGTATTCACACATGTATTATGTTTCCGGTTAATACAATTCTAGCATGAATAATAAACATTTATCATGATATAAGGAAATAAATAATAACTTTATTATTGCCTCTAGGACATATTTCCTTCAAACACGGCCATGGAGGGATGGAGGATTCTGTGGTGCTTCTCATTAGATTTCATGGCAGATCTGGATGGATGGAGGGTGCAACATGACATTGAAAATAGCCTAGGAAATTAAAGCTCAGGAGGGGACCCAACAATGGAGGTCGAAGATGGGGAGCATGAGAGGTACATGAAAATGGCTTTCGTGAAGACATTGGGAGAGGCGGGAAGGGCGACCATGCAGAACGGCCGCCGGGACGACAGTAGAGGACCTATCTAGGCATTAGCGTTGAAGGTTTGATGACCAATGAAGTGGCTGCGCATTCACACACACACACACACACACACACACACACATATATAGAGAGAGAGAGAGACGACGACGACAACAGTAGAGAGATAGAGAGTTATCGACTGTCGTCGAGATAAGTTCAGTAGTATAATATTTAGATAGAATCCTCTATATCTAAGAGAGTTATATCCACTACTTCTAATTATCTTAACCCGTGTGCTTCCACATCATCAAAAAAATTATAGCCGTTAAATTTACTAGTTTGATCCACTAGTATCCATGGGATCTACGCAAGAGAATTCTCTACCATCCAACATGCATTAGTGCGTCCTAAGTTGGGTTTAAATTGCATTGCATTTGATTGTGACATGCATAATTTTCCATGTTAAGGTTTTTTTCCTTACACAGAAATTTCTCACATAGTTCAAATTATAAGGATTGAATTTGTATTCTACATAACATTTAGAAACTACTCCCTCCGTTCCTAAATAATTGTCTTTCTAGAGATTTCAACAAGTGACTACATACGGAGCAAAATGAGTGAATCTACACTCTAAAACATGTCTACATACATTCGTATGTTGTAGTCCATTTGAGATGGCTAGAAAGACAATTATTTGGGAACGGAGGGAGTATATACCAACTCTACGGCAAGGCGCGGGGTCATATTGTCTAGTCTAGATGAAGTACTCCATATGCTTCATAATTTTTGTCATGGTTTTAATTCAAATTTACCAACTCGGAGTAGAACACAGCACATTAGCAAGCTTACAAATATTACCAGTACATTACATTATTACATTTTACAATACATTCATAAATCCCAACAAATTATGTCGATCGTCCTGGTCCCAGGTTACAAACACGTCTAATTCTTGCGTGTGGACGGAGAAGCACTTAATTCGGCTGTAATTTTATTTTCACCCTAATTTAACTAGGAATGATGTAGTAGAAATAATTCAGGCACGCAGACGGGTCGATCACTGCGACTCCCAGGCGCCGAGCGCGCGCCTGGACTTGGGCTTGGGTTTGCTGTCCGCCTTGACGGGGTAGGACGCCTCCATGGCGATGCCGCAGAGCCCACCTTCGGCACCGGAATCCTTCTCCACTCTGATGTACCCCTTCTCCCCCCACGACGGCCCCCACGAGTTCTTCACCGTCCAGTACGCCTTGCCGTCCTCCGCCACGCCGTACCCGACCACCGCGACGCCGTGGTCCAGGTCTGTTCCACAGTCACCGGTGAACACCCCCTCGGAGTAGAACATGAACGCCTTCCCGCTGGCATCGATGGCCACGGACACGGGCTGGTTCGCCACGGCCTTGGCCAGCGCCTCCTCGCTGTTGGCCGGCACGTCCTGGTGCCCGTCGATGTGCACCACCACGGGGGAGCTCTTGGCGGCTTTGCAGGTGCCGTTGGCGGCCCGGTACGGGTAGGCGGCCTCGGTGGTGAGCCCGCCGTTTTTCTTGATGTACTCGAAGGCGTTGTCCATGAGCCCGCCCTCGCACCCGTCGTTGTCGGCCGTGTCGCAGTCGACGAGCTCCTGCTCCGACAGAGAGACCAGCTTCCCGGTCCGGATGGCGTTGATGCCTTCCACGGACACCACGGTGGAGAAAGCCCAGCAGCTGCCGCACTTGCCCTGGTCCTTGACGCCGGTCACCGCGCCCTTCTGGCGCCAGTCCACGGACCGCGGCAGGTCCGAGACGTTCACGGCGGCGTACATGAACCCCGGGACGGACGGTGGCGTGGCGGGGCCGTCGCGGCGGCGGTCGCTGACGCGGGAGCCGGCGAAGGTGGCACGGAACTCGGCGCGGCTCATGTCGCCGAAGCGGTTGAGGCGGAGGCGGTATGGGCGGTCGCCGCGCTTGTTGTGGGAGTGGATGAAGTGTACGTTGGACTTGAAGGTGCCGAAGCGGCGGTGCTTCTCGGCGTGGTGGCGGGGCACGCGGTGCGCGGTCTGCCACCGCTCGTACAGGTCCCACAGCGCCTCCTCCGACTCCAGGTCGTTGTCCTCCAGCGGGATGGCGCTGCACAGCTCCACCGCTGCCATGGCCAGCACCGCCGCCACCATGGACGCCACGAGAAGCTTCTTGCTGAGCTGCCCCATCGTGCTGCTCGATCTACCAGTGCACCACGAGCTGCAGTTGCTACCTTTGTACGCAGTGCTGTACTGCAGAGCTAGCAGCTACTTGGGGGCTAGCTAGCTTCGGGTGTGAGATGATGATGGTGGAGAAGGGAGGCGGCGTATTTATAGGTGGAGATCGTCCGACCGATCGAGCACCGAGGAGTCTGGAGAAGCTTTGCATGCAAGCAAGCAGGGAGTTAGAAGCAGAACGGTGCTGCTCCGGCGATCTGCTTTGCGGCGGGAAAGACACGAGGAGGTTTATAAAACTTTAAATGGCGGTAACAGAAAGCTGAGCGGAGCAGTGTCAGACTCTGCTCGAGGTTGTTGCAGCTTAGCTCCCGAGTTGCGTGCGGCTCTGGTGTTTGGGGGGCGACGAAGATTCAGGGCAGATTCATTCACCGATCGTACCGACGGGCCGCCGAATCATTCCCGGGTGCAGTCATGATTCATTCGCGTGTTGGGTTACTGGATCACCGGCGGCCGTGATAGCCTGCTGATCGTAGGTGTGCAGTTCCATGGATGCTACGCCGTAGAACTGGTACATGCAGTTACTGGTGAATGCTTCATCGCATACGTAACCGCTGCTGCTGCTGTGTTTGGGGTGGCCGTTGAGTCTGTCGAGAGGATCAAACACGGCATTGATGGCGGTTGAGGAGGCCGAGGTGCTCCGCCACTGTATTAACTGCACAGGTCGGCGGCTCCGCCGGGAAGTCTGCGGCGCGGCGGTTGCTCGCGTTCACTCTGTTCCCTCTCTCAAGAGGCAGACGACTACGGGTAGGATGCTCCGTCTAGTGCACTGTTTTTCTTCTCATTTTTTGAAACCCAAAAAATAGCTTTCTTTGTTCCACTAATTACGAACAAGGCATTGCTATCAATTAATTATTAATAAAGAAAATCGAACCAAAATCAAAACATTCAGCGCCTAACAGTAGAAGTTATGATTTTTTTTCTAGATTTGTGCTGACATCCTTGGGTAGGGGGCATGCTAATTTTCTCTATATCGTTCCAATTTTATCGGATGTCCCCGAAGGGAAATTATGACTCTTTTTTTACATGTAACAGTACAAGTAATGAACGAGGGCTCCTTTTACATGAATTTTGTAAGCATTGAGGGCTCCTTTTATAATTTTGTAGGAAATCTATAGGATTCCTATAGAAAAATATCCTTTTGAACCCTTTGGTTTTGTAGGGATTGATTCGTATCCATCACATTTCAAAGGAAAACAAACAACAACTAAGACCTAAATTTCCGATACTTTGAACTGAATGATATCTCTTTTTGTACAAAAAATGAGATACATGTCATCTAATTTATCATGACTTTTCTATTCCTACAATATATCCATCCTATGAACCTAAATGTAAAAGGATATAGACCATGTAAATGAATAGAGAGGGAAATTGGTGGAATCGTTGTTGTATTGCTTAAGCCTTCTGGGTGTATATATAGGAGTACATGATTAACTTAGAGTACAAGACAAGTTAGAAATAAATCCTATAAATCCTCTTCCCCCGACCCCCTCCCCTCCCTCCCCCGACCCCACGCCCGCCCCGCCTCCCTAGGGGGGCGGCCGGGGCGGCTCCCCCCGCTCTCCTCCCCTCCCTCCTCCCCCGTGCCCCTCCCCCCGCCACCGCCGACGGAGCCCCCGGATCTGGCCGGGCGGGTTAGCGGGCGGCAGTTCTTCTCATTACTCACAGACCTCCTCGACCATGGTCGTGGCTGGCGGCGTGTGCCCTTCGGCCGACGGCGGCCCGGTGGCTCGGTGGCGGCCGGGCGGCGCCGTCATGTGGCGGCGCCTCTTTGGCGGCGGGGCGGCCTGATGGCACAGGTTGGCCGGCGGCGCATCCTCGGCCCAGATCTAGGCCATTAGGGCTCCATCTGGGTCCTGCGGGCCGGTCCCCGGGCGTGGCCTCGTTGTCTGCGGCGCGGTGAGGAGGAGGAGTGGCTCGGATTTGGGGCGGTGGCACCGACGGCGTGCCGGCAGCAGCGCAAAGGCGGGAGCTTTACGGGCCTACGAGGGCTCGGCCGGGCCTGGTGTGCTCCTGCTATTGCGTCCGGATGGCTACCATTGCGGACGGTGGAGGTGGGGCCCTCCCGCGTGCCGACGGTGCTGATGCCCTAGTCCCGGCTCTGATTCTTCGCCGTGCTGTCCTCACTTCGCGGTGTTGTGGTGAGACGGCGTGGGGCCTCATGACCGCGTTGGCGCACGATGGTTGTTGGTTTGGCGGCAGGCTCCGGGGCGCCTGAGGTGCGGGTTGGGATCGGGGGAAACCCCTGTCGGCATGGCCAACACCGGCGCAGTGGCGCCTGTGGGTGCCACCTGACCTTCCGGGAAGGCGTCGGGGCTACCCTTCCTCTCGCCTAGTCGTGTACCGGGGGAAACCCTTGGCAGCAGTGTCGTCATCGTCGCAATCCTTCTTGGAGGTGTTGATAGGTGCCGGCGCTTCGGTGTCTTGGAGTCTAGTGGAAGATCCTGGTGGGCGCTGCGATCGCGAGGCTTCTTTGTTTTTGTTGATCCACCGTTATCGGCATTTGTTTCTTTTGCTTCTCTTTGTCGTTTCTTTTGGGCGTGACTGTGCTGCTTCCGCCCCAGCATCTATCCATATATGGTTCGGTTGGTTGCTTTGTATACAAAGCGGGGAAAACCCTTTTTCGTTAGAAATAAATCCTACACTATCCTATCCTATGTTTACTAACTATCACGATGCTCAACACTAAAGGAGGCCTGAGACTAAGAGGAGAAAACCACCGCTCGCTCTCGGGTTGCAATGACGCATAACCTAACCCCCGCAGGCCGTGGCTCGATGTGAATGCCTTCTTGCATAAAATTAAATCCCTGTGTTGACCGATTTGACAACCTCACTGTAGTAGTGGACCTCCTTCTACACAAGGAGGTCACCCAAACTCATTGGTTTTTGCAAATTTGGTCCCGTTTCGTGGGATATACGTTAATGTTTTGGATCTCTAGGCTACACTGCTGTAGGAAGGTCACCAGAACACGTTTTTTCGTTGATTGAGCCGGCTTCATGCGCATAAGCTCACAATTGTAGGATCCGGGATGATTTCTACACTATGGAAACCAGTGAAGGAAATATGCCCTAGAGGCAATAATAAAGTTATTATTCATTTCCTCATATCATGATAAATGTTTATTATTTATGCTAGAATTGTATTATCCGGAAACATGATACATGTGTGAATACAGACAAACATAATGTCACTAGTATGCCTCTACTTGACTAGCTCATTAATCAAAGATGGTTATGTTTCCTAACCATAGACATGTGTTGTCATTTGATTGACGGGATCACATCATTAGGAGAATGATGTGATTGACTTGACCCATTCCGTTAGCCTAGCACTTGATCGTTTAGTATGTTGCTATTGCTTTCTTCATGACTTATACAAAGTTCCTACAACTATGAGATTATGCAACTCCCGTTTACTGGAGGAACACTTTGTGTGCTACCAAACGTCACAACGTAACTGGGTGATTATAAAGGTGCTCTACAGGTGTCTCCGAAGGTACATGTTGGGTTGGCGTATTTCAAGATTAGGTTTTGTCACTCCGATTGTCGGAGAGGTATCTCTGGGCCCTCTTGGTAATGCACATCACTATAAGCCTTGCAAGCAATGTGGCCAATGAGTTGGTTACGAAATGATGCATTACGTAACGAGTAAAGAGACTTGCCGGTAACGAGATTGAACTAGGTATTGGATACCGATGATCGAATCTCGGGCAAGTAACATACCAATGACAAAGGGAACAACGTATGTTGTTATGCGGTTTGACCGATAAAGATCTTCGTAGAATATGTAGGAGCCAATATGAGCATCTAGGTTCCGCTATTGGTTATTGACCGGAAATAGATCTAGGTCATGTCTACATAGTTCTCGAACCCGTAGGGTCCGCACGCTTAACGTTACGATGACAGTTTTATTATGATTTTATAAGTTTTGATGTACCAAAGGTTGTTCGGAGTCCCGGATATGATCACGGACATGACGAGGAGTCTCGAAATGGTCAAGACATAAAGATTGATATATTGGACGACTATATTCGGACACCGGAAGTGTTCTGGGTGATTTCGGAGAAAACCGGAGTGCCGGAGGGTTACCGGACCCCCCCCCCCGGGAGAAGTAATGGGCCTTATGGGCTTTAGTGGAGAGAGAGAGGGGCAGCCAGGCTGGGGCGTGCCCCTCCCCTCCTGGTCCTAATTGGACTTGGCCTGGTGGGGGGGGCGCCCCCCTCTTTCCCTCTCCCTCTCCCCCTTCCTTTCCCCCTCCTAGTAGGAGTAGGAAAGAGGGAGCCCTACTCCTACTAGGAGGAGGACTCCTCCTCCTTGGCACGCCCCCAAGGGCCGGCCGGCCTCCCCCCTTGCTCCTTTATATACGGGGGCAGGGGGCACCCTAGAACACACAAGTTGATCTTCGTGATCGTTCCTTAGCCGTGTGCGGTGCCCCCTCCACCATATTCCACCTCGATCATATCGTAGCGGTGCTTAGGCGAAGCCCTGCATCGGTAGAACATCATCATCGTCACCACGCCGTCGTGCTGACGGAACTCATCCCCAACACCCTACTGGATCGGAGTCCGGGGATCGTCATCGAGCTGAACGTGTGCTGAACTCGGAGGTGCCGTACGTTCGGTGCTTGGATCGGTCGGATCGTGAAGACGTACGACTACATCAACCGCGTTGTCATAACGCTTCCGCTTACGGTCTACGAGGGTACGTGGACAACACTCTCCCCTCTCGTTGCTATGCATCACCATGATCTTGCGTGTGCGTAGGAATTTTTTGAAATTACTACGCTCCCCTACAAAGGGCATCCGAGCCTGGTTTTATGCGTTGATGTTATATGCACGAGTAGAACACAAGTGAGTTGAGGGCGATACAAGTCATACTGCTTACCAGCATGTCATACTTTGGTTCGGCGGTATTGTTGGATGAAGCGGCCCGGACCGACATTACGCGTATGCTTACGCGAGACTGGTTCTACCGACGTGCTTTGCACACGTGGCTGGCGGTGTCGGTTTCTCCAACTTTAGTTGAACCGAGTGTGGCTACGACCGGTCCTTGCGAAGGTTAAAACAACACTAACTTGATGAACTATCGCTGTGGTTTTGATGCGTAGGTAAGAACGGTTCTTGCTCAGCCCGTAGCAGCCATCGTAAAACTTGCAACAACAAAGTAGAGGACGCCTAACTTGTTTTTGCAGGGCATGTTGTGATGTGATATGGTCAAGACGTGATGCTATATTTTATTGTATGAGATGATCATGTTTTTAACCGAAGTTATCGGCAATCGCGGCGAAAGCCATATGGTTGTCGCTTTATTGTATGAAATGCAACGCCTGTAATTGCTTTACTTTATCACTAAGCGGTAAGCAATAGTTGGCGAGACGACAACGATGCTACGATGGAGATCAAGGTGTCGCGCCGGTGACGATGGTGATCATGACGGTGCTTCGGAGATGGAGATCACAAGCACAAGATGATGATGGCCATATCATATCACTTATATTGATTGCATGTGATGTTTATACTTTATGCATCTTATCTTGCTTTGATTGACAGTAGCATTTTAAGATGATCTCTAATAATTATCAAGAAGTGTTCTCCCTGAGTATGCACCGTTGCCAAAGTTCGTCGTGCCCAGACACCACGTGATGATCGGGTGTGATAAGCTCTACGTCCATCTACAACGGGTGCAAGCCAGATTTGCACACGCGGAATACTCAGGATAAACTTGACGAGCCTAGCATATGCAGATATGGCGTCGGAACACGGAGACCGAAAGGTCGAGCGTGAATCATATAGTAGATATGATCAACATAGTGATGTTCACCATTGAAAACTACTCCATCTCACGTGATGATCGGTTATGGTTTAGTTGATTTGGATCACATGATCACTTAGATGACTAGAGAGATGTCTGCCTAAGTGGGAGTTCTTAAGTAATATGATTAATTGAACTTAAATTTATCATGAACTTAGTACCGATAGTATTTTGCTTATCTATGTTTGTTGTAGATAGATGGCTTGTCTTTGTTGTTCTGTTGAATTTTAATGCGTTCCTTGAGAAAGCAAAGTTGAAAGATGATGGTAGCAATTACACGGACTGGGTCCGTAACTTGAGGATTATCCTCATTGCTGCACAGAAGAATTATGTCCTGGAAGCACCGCTGGGTGCCAGGCCTGCTGCAGGAGCAATGCCAGATGTTATGAACGTCTGGCAGAGCAAAGCTGATGACTACTCAATAGTTCAGTGTGCCATGCTTTACGGCTTAGAACTGGGTCTTCAACGATGTTTTGAACGTCATGGAGCATATGAGATGTTCTAGGAGTTGAAGTTGATATTTCAAGCAAATGCCCGGATTGAGAGATATGAAGTCTCCAATAAGTTCTATAGCTGCAAGATGGAGGAGAATAGTTCTGTAAGTGAGCATATACTCAAAATGTCCGGGTGTAATAATCACTTGATTCAACTGGAGTTAATCTTCCGGATGATAGCGTCATTGACGTAATTCTCCAATCATCGCCACCAAGCTACAAGAGCTTCGTGATGAACTATAATATGCAAGGGATGGAAAGACAATTCCCGAGCTCTTCGCAATGCTAAAAGCTGCGGAGGTAGAAATCAAGAAGGAGCATCAAGTGTTGATGGTCAACAAGACCACTAGTTTCAAGAAAAGGGCAAAGGGAAGAAGAAGGGAACTTCAAGAAGAACAGTAAGCAAGTTGCTGCTCAAGAGAAGAAACCCAAGTCTGGACCTAATCCTTAATCTGATTGCTTCTACTGCAAGCAAACTGGTCACTTGAAGCGGAACTGCCCCAAGTATTTGGCGGATAAGAAGGATGGCAAGGTGAACAAAGGTATATATGATATACATGTTATTGATGTGTACCTTACTAGAGCTCGCAGTAGCACCTGGGTATTTGATACTGGTTCTGTTGCTAATATTTGCAACTCGAAACAAGGACTACAGAATAAGCGAACACTGGCTAAGGACGAGGTGACGATGCGCGTGGGAAATGGTTCCAAAGTCCATGTGATCACAGTCGGCACGCTACCTCTACATCTACCTTCGGGATTAGTTTTAGACCTGAATAATTGTTATTTGGTGCCAGCGTTGAGCATGAACATTATATCTGGATCTTGTTTGATGCGAGACGGTTATTCATTTAAATCAGAGAATAATGGTTGTTCTATTTATATGAGTAATGTCTTTTATGGTCATGCACCCTTAAAGAGTGGTCTATTTTGATGAATCTCGATAGTAGTGATACACATATTCATAATGTTGAAGCCAAAAGATGCAGAGTTGATAATGATAGTGCAACTTATTTGTGGCACTGCCGTTTAGGTCATATTGGTGTAAAACGATGAAGAAACTCCATACCGATGGACTTTTGGAACCACTTGATTATGAATCACTTGGTACTTGTGAACCGTGCCTCATGGGCAAGATGACTAAAACGCCGTTCTCCGGTACTATGGAGAGAGCAACAGACTTGTTAGAAATCATACATACAGATGTATGTGGTCCAATGAATGTTGAAGCTCGTGGCGGATATCGTTATTTTCTAATCTTCACAGATGATTTAAGAAGATATGGGTATATCTACTTAATGAAGCATAAATCTGAAACATTTGAAAAGTTCAAAAAATTTCAGAGTGAAGTTGAAAATCATCGTAAGAAGAAAATAAAGTTTCTACGATCTGATCGTGGAGGAGAATATTTGAGTTACGAATTTGGTCTACATTTGAAACAATGCGGAATAGTTTTGCAACTCACGCCACCTGGAACACCACAACAGAATGGTGTGTCCGAACGTCGTAATCGTACTTTACTAGATATGGTACGATCTATGATGTCTCTTACCGATTTACCGCTATAGTTTTGGGGTTATGCTTTAGAGACGGCCGCATTCACGTTAAATAGGGCACCATCAAAATCCGTTGAGACGATTCCTTATGAACTATGGTTTGGCAAGAAACCAAAGTTGTCGTTTCTGAAAGTTTGGGGCTGCCATGCTTATGTGAAAAAGCATCAACCTGATAAGCTCGAACTCAAATCGGAAAAATGTGTCTTCATAGGATACCCAAAGGAGACAGTTGGGTACACCTTCTATCACAGATCCGAAGGCAAGACATTCATTGCTAAGAATGGATCCTTTCTAGAGAAGGAGTTTCTCTCGAAAGAAGTGAGTGGGAGGAAAGTAGAACTTGATGAGGTAATAGCATTTCAGCTCCCTTATTGGAAAGTAGTTCATCACGTAAATCGATTCTGTGACACCTACACCAATTAGTGAGGAAGTTAATGATGATGATCATGAAACTTCAGATCAAGTTGTTACTTGAACATCGTGAGATCAACCAGAGTAAAAACCGCACTGTGAGTGGTACGGTAATCCTATTCTGGAAGTCATGCTACTAGATCATGGTGAACCTACGAACTATGAAGAAGCGATGGTGAGCCCAGATTCCACAAAATGGCTTGAAGCCATGAAATCTGAGATGGGATCCATGTATGAGAACAAAGTGTGGACTTTGGTTGACTTGCCCGATGATCGGCAAGCAATAGAGAATAAATGGATCTTCAAGAAGAAGACTGACGCCGACGGTAATGTTATCACATAAAGCTCGACTTGTTGCAAAAGGTTTTCGACAAGTTCAAGGGGTTGACTACGATGAGACCTTCTCACCCGTAGCGATGCTTAAGTCTGTCCGAATCATGTTAGCAATTGCCGCAGCTTTATGATTATGAAATATGGCGATGGATGTCAAAACTGCATTCTGAATGGATTTCTAGAAGAAGAGTTGTATATGATGCAACTGGAAGGTTTTGTCGATCCTAAGGGAGCTAACAAAGTGTGCAAGCTCCAGCGATCCATTTATGGTCCGCAAGCCTCTCGGAGTTGGAATAAACGCTTTGATAGTGTGATCAAAGCATATGGTTTTATCTGAGACTTTTGGAGAAGCCTGTATTTACAAGAAAGTGAGTGGGAGCTCAGAGCATTTCTGATATTATATGTGGACGACATATTGTTGATTGGAAATGATATAGAATTTCTGGATAGCATAAAAGGATACTTGAATAAAAGTTTTTCAATGAAAGACCTCAGTGAAGCTGCTTACATATTAGGCATCAAGATCTATAGAGATAGATCAAGACGCTTGATTGGACTTCCACAAAGCACATACCTTGACAAAGTTTTGAAAAAGTTCAAAAAGAGATCTTGCAAAGAAAGGATTCTTGCCTGTATTACAAGGTGTGAAGTTGAGTCAAACTCAATGCCCGACCACTGCAGAAGATAGAGAGAAAATGAAAGGAGTTCCCTATGCTTCAGCCATAGGCTCTATCATGTATGCAATGCTGTGTACCAGACCTGATGTGTGCCTTACTATTAGTTTAGCATGGAGGTACCAAAGTAATCTAGGAGTGGATCACTGGACAACGGTCAAGAACATCCTGAAATACCTGAAAAGGACTAAGGATATGTTTCTCGTTTATGGAGGTGACAAAGAGCTTGTCGTAAATGGTTACATCGATGCAAGCTTTGACACTGATCCGGACGATTCTAAATCGCAAACCGGATACGTGTTTATATTTATATTAAATGGTGGAGCTGTCAGTTGGTGCAGTTCTAAACAAAGCGTCGTAGCGGGATCTACATGCGAAGCGGAGTACATAGCTGCTTCGGAAGCAGCAAATGAAGGAGTCTGGATGAAGGAGTTCATTTCCGATCTAGGTGTCATACCTAGTGCATCGGGACCAATGAAGATCTTCTGTGACAGTATGGTGCAATTGCCTTGGCAAAGGAATCAAGATTTCACAAGAGGACCAAGCACATCAAGAGACGCTTCAATTCCATCCGGGACCAAGTCCAGGTGGGAGACATAGAGATTTGCAAGATACATACGGATCTAAATGTTGCAGACCCGTTGACTAAGCCTCTTCCACGAGCAAAACATGATCAGCACCAAGACTCCATGGGTGTTAGAATCATTACTGTGTAATCTAGATTATTGACTCTAGTGCAAGTGGGAGACTGAAGGAAATATGCACTAGAGGCAATAATAAAGTTATTATTTATTTCCTCATATCATGATAAATGTTTATTATTCATGCTAGAATTGTATTACCGGAAACATGATACATGTGTGAATACATAGACAAACATAATGTCACTAGTATGCCTCTACTTGACTAGCTCATTAATCAAAGATGGTTATGTTTCCTAACCATAGACATGTGTTGTCATTTGATTGACGGGATCGCATCATTAGGAGAATGATGTGATTGACTTGACCCATTCCGTTAGCCTAGCACTTGATCGTTTAGTATGTTGCTATTGCTTTCTTCATGACTTATACAAAGTTCCTACAACTATGAGATTATGCAACTCCCGTTTACCGGAGGAACACTTTGTGTGCTACCAAACGTCACAACGTAACAGGGTGATTATAAAGGTGCTCTACAGGTGTCCCCGAAGGTACATGTTGGGTTGGCGTATTTCAATATTAGGTTTTGTCACTCCGATTGTCGGAGAGGTATCTCTGGGCCCTCTCGGTAATGCACATCACTATAAGCTTTGCAAGCAATGTGGCCAATGAGTTGGTTACGAAATGATGCATTATGGAACGAGTAAAGAGACTTGTCGGTAACGAGATTGAACTAGGTATTGGATACCGACAATCGAATCTTGGGCAAGTAACATACCAATGACAAAGGGAACAACGTATGTTGTTATGCGGTTTGACCGATAAAGATCAACGTATGTTGCATGCTTAACGTTACGATGACAGTTTTATTATGAGTTTATAAGTTTTGATGTACCGAAGGTTGTTCGGAGTCCCGGATATGATCACAGACATGACGAGGAGTCTCGAAATGGTCGAGACATAAAGATTGATATATTGGACGACTATATTCGGACACCGGAAGTGTTCCGGGTGATTTCGGAGAAAACCGGAGTGCCGGAGGGTTACCGGAACCCCCTGGGAGAAGTAATGGGCCTTATGGGCTTTAGTGGAGAGAGAGAGGGGCAGCCAGGATGGGCCGCGCGCCCCCTCCCCCTCTGGTCCGAATTGGACTAGGAGAGGGGGGGGGGCGCCCCCCTCTTTCCCTCTCCCTCTCCCCTTCCTTTCCCCTCCTAGTAGGAGTAGGAAAGAGGGAGTCCTGCTCCTACTAGGAGGAGGACTCCTCCTCCTTGGCGCGCCCCCAAGGGCCGGCCGGCCTCCTCCCTTGCTCCTTTATATACGGGGGCAGGGGGGCACCCTAGAACACACAAGTTGATCTTCGTGATCGTTCCTTAGCCGTGTGCGGTGCCCCCCTCCACCATATTCCACCTCGGTCATATCATAGCGGTGCTTAGGCGAAGCCCTGCGTTGGTAGAACATCATCATCGTAACTCATCCCCGACACCCTGCTGGATCGGAGTCCGGGGATCGTCATCGAGCTGAACGTGTGCTGAACTCAGAGGTGCCGTACGTTCGGTGCTTGGATCGGTCGGATCGTGAAGAAGTATGACTACATCAACCGCGTTGTCATAACGCTTCCGCTTACGGTCTATGAGGTTACGTGGACAACACTCTCCCCTCTCGTTGCTATGCATCACCATGATCTTGCGTGTGCTTAGGAATCTTTTTGAAATTACTACGTTCCCCAACAACCAGGTGCTGGCCCTTAGGGAACCCTAGTTTGGTGACCCTAAACCCTAAACCCTAAACCCTGATTTGCATGTTTGGTGGTATGTAGCCAGAGTTTTCCTTCCCTAACCCTAGGCGGCTAGGGCAAACTCTTCCCTCCAAACTTTGCTGGCGATCGAGCCCGTGGATTCGCCTCCTCTCTGCCTACCGTTCCGGCAACTGTGGTGGGAAGGGGAATCCCGGTGCCTCGACTCCGGTTAGTAGTTTAGGTTAGGGTTTTTAGTCCTCACATGGTGCGGTACTCGAGCGGATGGCGGTGCTACTTCTTCGAGTTTGTCTTTCGGGCTCCAATCCTCCTTGAGTTCATCCATCTGGATATAGTCGGCGGAGCTCCGGCGTAGATTCCTGCTGTCTCTTTGGGGCGATGAGATTAGGGTTTCTCGTCTTGTGGCGAGATTTGGTGTCAGGTGTTTCAGATCTATCCAAGGGTTCAATGGCGACGACTCCGGCTCCAGGGCGCTGGCCCTTAGGGACACGTGCACGAAGACTTCCCGACTGTCATCGACAACGTCAAGCCGACTCCGGTAGGGGAGCGGCGATAGTGGCGCGTCGGCGGCTCATTCTCGCGGCAGTAGTGGTTGTTTGGGGGTCTTGGAATCTCAATGTAACTTTTATTATGTTTGAAATGCTTTGTACTTTTGCTGAACTTTGATAATAGATCTGGATCATTTTCAGAAAAAAATTAAACCTTGGTATGCGGCTACATAGGTCGCTAAAACTCATTGTTTTTGTTGATTTGGGCTTGTTTTGTGGGATACAATTTTGGAAAAATGGTACTTGACAGAAAGGGCGGCCACTCTCGCTTATTTATTGAAAATAGGTTTTGGAGCCTGATCCTGGAGCTCACCCTTTTGGGGGCCCGGACTAATTTCCAGGTGCAGAAACCCCGGCACACGGCCATGGGATGGTCGCCAAAACTCATTCTTTTCGTCAATTCGGGCTTGTTTTATGGGCTGGTTCATTATTTTGGGTGTCTCGGCATGATTTTCACGCTAGTGGAGGTCACCAGAACTCATTGGTTTCGCCGATTCGGGCCTGTTTCATGGGCTAGCTCATCGTTTTTGGTCCCAGGGCAATTTCCATGTTCGGGGAACCATGGTACATGGCTCCAGGGAAATCGCCAAAACTCCATGGCGCGAGTACGGCTCCTTGCCGAACTGCCAATCCGCCGTGAGATTGCAGTTCACAATATAGTTCACCGTGTCCGCCACCTCCGCGTGGGGCATGTCCTTGGAGCACAGCCGATTGGGGTCCCTGTGGCCGCTCATCTGACAGATCAGATGAGGTCGGCCTTGGAGCGGAAGGACTCGGCGCGCCACGAAGGCGGCCAGCAGGTCGGCCCCGGTCAAGCCCTCTGACTGCGTCAGTACTCGGAGTCGTGCGATGGCGGCGGCACCAGTAGGAGTCAGCGTCCTGGCCCGGTGGGACCAGCTGGGGAGCCTCCCCGCCAGAACGTCGGCTTCGTAATGCGGCCGATTGACCCAGTCGCCTTCTGGGGCGACGTTCTTCATGTAAAAATAGGACCACTGCCACATCTTCACCGACTTGATCAGCAGAATGGTGGGAAACGGATTGTCGGCCACCGATCTCCGCATCGCGATGAAGGTGCCGTACAGAGCCGGCACGCCGGCGACATGTGTGCGGAGCTTGGACTGGAAGAACTCCCCCCACAGCTCGATGGTGGGGAGAAAGCCGAGGAATCCTTCGCACAAGGTGGCGAAGGCAGCCAGCAGCACCACCCTGTTCGGAGTAAGGTGGTGCGGCTGGAGCCCGTGGAACTCCAAGAAGGCGCGGAAGAAGCCGCTCGCCGGCAGCCCTAGGCCGCGCATGAGGTGTGAGCGGAATACAACCCGCTCGCCCTCCTCCGGCGCTGGCGACATTTCTCCCGCCGGCGCTGGTCCGCACTAGGCTCTTGCCGGGAGGCGGCGTCTGGCGGAGGAATTCGATGTGGTCGTCGTCCACCTCGGAGCCGTCCCACACGCCGGAGCGTGCGGCAGGAGGTGCAGCGGCGGAGGAAGAGCTCATCGCCGCGGTGTGGCGTGGTTCGGCGCGGCGGCGGCAAGAGAAAGAAGAAGCAGGAGGAAGCGGGGGGAGCAGGGAGATGGGCGCGCGTGCTTCGCCGCCCCCTCCTCCCGCCTACTTATAGGCTCATGGGCTGAGAAGCCAATGGGGCGGGCGTGGGATTAACTGCGCCCAGGACCCCACGCCCCCATGATTTAACCCACGAAGTTACTGCGCGCAGTTACAACGTGGGAACCCCAACCGTTCGCATGGCCGCAACGGATCCGTTCGCGCGCCAAGGCGCGGTAGTGGCGGGTCCCGCCTGACGGCCTGTCTTGTCACGCGTGTGGGTGGGCAGACTGACCCTGCCGCGTGGCGCCACGCGACGGGCCCGCAACGGGCCGCCGCCTGGAAGCTTATCAGGCACGCTGCCTGGTTCCCGCTACGACTTTCAAACTCTCTAAGGGGCAACTCTCTAAGGGGCAAGACGGTCTTCTGCGAGTCCGGCTCCAGCTAGTCGGCCTAGAGGAAGACGGCGAGCAAGGCCCAGATTCCACTACCAGAAGGATGAAACTGTTGAGGCTCCTCGACATATCGCCCTCGACGCCTCACCAGCTTCGGGGACTACTGTCGGAATAATGGGCCACGGGTAGGCAAACCCGAGCCCCCGTACCTTTCAAGACAACGGGGCAGGCTGCGCCCCTCAAGACCCCAAGACGAAGAGCCGCCTTTTGAGAATCGGCGGCAAGGCCGCCGACTGCCCCTCACGGCCGAGTCCCAGGGACGGCTTCGAGATAAGCCGACTCCCAACTGGCGGCTTCCAGAGAAGCCGGCTATGGGGAGTCGGCCCGCGACTCCAATCATCTCCTGCCTTCGCGACTATGGATGGGACGGGGTGCGGCTACCGCGCGGCCCATCCCTGCCCCGTTTGCAAAAGGCATGCATGGCCACAGTGCGCCGTACCAACGAAGATCTCCATCCGGCGCTGCATCACATGCCGCCTCGACATCAGCCCGTGGGCGCCCTGTGCCCACGACGGCCTGTCTGTACGACCCAGAGACGGCGGGACCCGCCTGTCGAAGGGGGTGCAGAAGACGACGAGAGCGCCACAAAACGGACCCGTTGGGAGTCGGCCCCCAGGAGTCGGCCGACCCCTCCCACGGGTCCCGCACGCCATTAACTGTATTAAGACAGGAATGGCAACAAAGGATCGCCCGTCAGTGGCGGCACTGCTGCCATGACCCCATGACCAAGCCATCGCCATTAGAGGCGCTACAGGAACTGCATGGCGGCAAGACTACCACAAGTGACAAGGCCTGTCGGCCCCATGTCGGGCTCACGGGCGGGCCCACTAGTCGGCGGGCCCCAAAGAATGGGCGGAGAAGACGGAGACCTGAGAGACAGACGGCTGGGACCTGCGCCCAGCCGGATTACCCTTGTACCCCCGGGGGGTAGGCCTATATAAACCCCCCGGGGCACCCATGCAACGGGTTGGACCCTGATAGCTTTAGACACATAGAGGGAAGAGAAGAGCTAGCCGTGCCCTTCTCCTTCCTCACCCCGAACAGCTCAAGGAGCAACCTTGTACCCACTTTGCCATAGTGATCATGCGGAGACCCCGCAGAGCAGCAGTAGGGGTATTATATCCACGGAGAGCCCTGAAGCTGGGTAAGATCCGTCGGCGTGCATGCCTTCGCCTCATCCCGTTTCCAGGCACCAGCGACGTTCTACTCGCACCCACCATGATAAGCCATCCTTTGGCATATGTCGCACCCAACCCCTGACATATGGCGCCCACCGTGGGGCTAGGTGCACCGTCGTCCGGAGACCTGCTCTGGACGAGAACCCTTTTCCTCCCTGGCGAGCGCAGCCAGCCCGGCACGCCAGACGAAGTCTGCGCCGACGCGCTGCACGGCGCTGAGATCGCCTGCGCGGCCAGCTGCCTCGCCAAACTTGTCGGCGAGATTCGCCTCTCAGACTCTCGTGATCCAGACGAGAATGACATTCTAAACAGAGGCAACTATTACATAGTAAGAGTGACATAGATGAGTATGACCAAATGACAAGGAATATGCATAACAAAAGAAAGAACTACCCATCTAGAACAAGCAGCAAAGACAACAAAATTATTCGAAGAGATGATCCAACACCATCATAATTTGCTGCCCTGCTTCAGCGACCAGTGATCCGGAGACACCAGTGCTCCACCCTTTCGACGCAACAGCCCAATTACCTATCAACCTGAAGGCTTGAACCACATCACTGCATGTCGTAATTGAGACATCCAAGGATCAAAGTTAATCCTGATGCCTTTGCCATTCTCACCTTCTTTTGGCTGCAGGCTATATCGTTGATAATCAAGGGAGTTTGCTCCCGAACTCCTAGGGCTCGCCGTGTAGACACATATTTCCATAGCAAACGGAGCCTCTCTTCCATCAAGGTACTTGCCAACGGTGATCTCCTGGTTAATCAGATAAATGAGTCTGAGAAACAGAGAGTGTGAACCAAGGTTGTTTACCCGCCTCCAACTAAAAAGATCCTGAAGGCCCCAACAAGGTGGTATCCTGCTCATAGACGTAACAACCACTGTCCGGATACTCACGTATTTCACGGTGCTTGTATCTAGTGGGGTTTTTTCAATATAACTTTTCCGGCTCATGTGTTCGAATGACCATTAGTCTTTTGCCGTCGTCTGATCAAGCGAGGAACCAGTTGTGCTTCCCTGTTTTTGGCAAAGGTTGTGTGATTACAAAGGGCAGTAACTGTAGGGACACTGCATCATATCAAAAAGGACAGACATTGTTAATGTAAGATCAGCATTGTTCAGAGTATCAGTAGGATAATGCAAGAAACAGCATTGATATGTCCCTGTTGGAACTGGGAGGAAAATACAGGGAAATGTATACTGGGTTCGAAAATATAGAAGTGCCATGCATGGTTATACTCATGTTATCTCGCAATCGATTCTTCACAAGAAACTACCATGTCATGCATGTTATGTAATCATGTTCTATCCTCACAAACAAAATTTTCAAGGTAACTAATAGACCATGCATTGTTATATACTTTTGTTCTGTGGGCAAATTTTTTGTGAGGATATTATTCTAGCCATTGATTGCTGAAGGGCGAATATAGGTATGTACACATGGTAAGCGTTACAGGATTTCACTACTTCCAAATATAGAGTTCTCCATATGCACATTTACTTCCCTATTGTATGGTTAGATGAAACCAATAGTGTGGTGCATGTTTCTACATCATGAAAATGAGGAAACTAACATGGCCATTGATACACACTCATATTTAGTAGTAGTATATAGATTATCAGTAAAATAAGGAGAATATCCATATATTCCTAACCGTTTGATTATTCAGGGGTACAAATTGGCTGTAATGACATGGTCACAATCGCATGAATTAACTCATTCCAAATATAGCTGATTTATGGCGTATCTAGTACATTGCCATAGTTCTACTCAAATTCTGCTCAAACAGGGATATGCCAATCATCACAAAAATTTCAAACAGTGTCATGGCGTCATCATTAACATGAGATGGAAACAACTTACACGCGCCGTCCCAACAATACGTGGTGCCATCTGCTTTGTCGATCACGTAGATGTTGCCATTGTGTTCAGTAGCATCAAAGGAGTGTGTATCAGCTTTGACGATGATCCACTGCGAGCTGAGTTGTCTCCAGCTAAAGAAGGCACCGGCGTAAAGGTAGGTGAGTCCGCGGTCGAACAAGGCAATTAGCTTGAAGTCTGCGTACTTCACATGTTGTGTGGGCACTTGGCAGATTACAATCTTCTGCAAAACAAGGTCCGTCCAACTAACGTGGTAATCTAGATGACTTGGACCGCGATGGTAAAACTCTATATAATCCAACGGAGGAAGGATAATCTCATGGGAGGTCTGGGAGGTCACGAGCACCAACTTTTTACCGTCTTCTCTGAAGGAAGCCATCCAGTGGGAGTTCATGCCGACCCAGTACATACCTGCCAAGAAGTTTAGGGCGATGGTGATCAGATCGAAGTCGAGGGAAATGATGTACAACGACCCACTACATACCTGCAAAGTAGTTTCGACTAATGGAGATCGGACTGAAGTCGACGGGCATCATGTACGCCTCCGTATCATGGTGAGCCAATCTCGCAAGACCAGATAGAAGCAAGCAGGGTGTCTTGAAAACTTAGGCCTCGCTTCGACGATGGCCGTGTGCATGTCCCTCAAGCATGCAGCCAGTCGCAGGGCGCTCAACATATCCATACACGAACAACATAGGTCGAGGATGTCACTGGGGAGATTGCTCCAATCGCGGATCGTATGGATGTTGTGCGGTTCGCATTCGGCAATGGTGGAGTTTGGAAGGTGGGGGTTTTGGGGGGCTTGATTTATGGGGGAGAAGGCTGTCGGTGCTCGAGCGGCTAGCGAGGGAATAGTGGTACCGGGGGAGGTGAGCGAGGCGACGATACACGGGGGCACAGTGAGATGGAGATGGAGATTGAGTGGTGCTATGGGAGGGGAGAGGGAGACGAGGTGAGGCATGCTAATGTGATGTACAGTGGCGGTGATAGACCGCACAGTGCACAGGGTGAGGCTGACTTTGGTAACCCGAACACGTCGCCTGGACTAGTGTCAGGCGCAGGGTGTTGTCACTTCACTGTGAGGACCGGATGAATAGCATTTTGACCATCAAGTGTACCACAGTTGTACTACTACTACTACTAGTAGTAGTAGGAACATGAGTACTCCTGTACTGTATAGCGGAAATAGGTCTCCCGTGCTAGCATGCCTGTTCACTTCATCCTCCAGGTATCATCCATATTGCGAGAAGAACCAAATTCTCGTGCATGCGGAAGCGCGAAGATGGGCCTTTTATTTTTTGATGAGGATAACCGTGTATTCCTTAACCAGAGAATGTTGTGTCTCCCACACACGCGCCAATATACATCTGAACCAGCTACAACACATTTTTTATCTGTTTGCATAGGTCCCACCTATCAGGAAGGATGGGCACGTACACGAACAGGTATGACTCCTCGGTCTACCCGCATAGCCTTTTCGTTTAGTCTACCTAGCCATCTAATCAACTGCCTGCACGCCACTTCTCCCATTTACTTCTCCATCGGGAACCAATTTTCCTCGGCTTCTTCACCTCCCCTTCGTCTTCATTTGCATCCAAACCCCACTGCGTTCATATTGTTTTAACCTCTTCACATACTCCTGGAGTAATTCCGAAGCCCCTTTAAATAATCATCTACTACTTCAGTTAGACTACCATCTAATCCTAATTCTCCAAACCATAGCCCTCCGTTCCAGCGGTTCCAAATGGCGAAAGAGATCAAGATGCAGGTTTTTAGCGTCCAACATGTCCTTATCGAAGGCTCGTTGAGCATAGTTGCCACCGTCACTGTCCACCCAAGGGTTGTTCGGAAGTGGATCAACAATGTATCTAACTGCCTCGAAAAGGTAGAGATGAGTGTCATCGGTCTCGACGGAGAGTACATGGATTGTGCCACTGGGAAAGATCCAACGCGCCGCCGTCCTTCAGCTATGCCTCAAAGATGATGTTTTGGTGTACCACATCATACACGCGCCCTCCATACTAGGTGAGCTTCACAATTTCTTGTCTCGGGAGGACATATACTTCTATGGGGCAGCCATCGAAGGGGACAAACAGAAGCTGGAGCCATACAACCTTCACGATTCCCACGACGCCGCTCCAACCCACGGCACCACGTCCCTCGACGTGTGCCTCACCCCTCTCGGCCGCACCGCCCCTCTGCCTTTGTGTGCATGACATGTGGGCCACCTTAAATGCGGCGAGCATCAAGTTTCTACCACAGCCACACGCGGTTCCCACGACGCCGCTGAGGGAGTCCTGGATTAGGGGGTCCTCGGACAGCCGGACTATGTACTTGTGCCGGACTGTTGGACTATGAAGATACAAGATTGAAGACTTCATCCCGTGTCCGGGTGGGACTCTCCTTTGCGTGGAAGGCAAGCTTGGCAATTCGGATATGTAGATTTCCTTCTCTATAACCGACTCTGTGTAACCCTAGCCCCTCCGGTGTCTATATAAACTGGAGGGTTTAGTCCGTAGGACGACAACAATCATAATCATAGGCTAGCTTCTAGGGTTTAGCCTCTATGATCTCATGGTAGATCAACTCTTGTAATACTCATGTCATCAAGATCAATCAAGTAGGAAGTAGGGTATTACCTCCGTCGAGAGGGCCCTAACCTGGGTAAACATTGTGTCCCCCGCCTCCTGTTACCATTAGCCTCAGACGCACAATTCAAGACCCCCTACCCGAGATCCGCCGTTTTTGACACCGACATTGGTGCTTTCACTGAGAGTTCCACTGTGTCGTTACGATAAGGCTTGATGGCTCCTTGAATCATCCACAATGATGCGATCCAGGGTGAGGTTTTCCTCCCCGGACAGACCTTTGTATCCGGCGGCTTTGCACTGGGGGCCAACTCGCTTGGCCATCTGGAGCAGATCGATAGCTACGCCCCTGGCCATCAGGTCAGGTTTGGAAGCCTGAACTACACTGCCGACATTCGCGGAGATTTGATCTTCGACGGATTCGAGCCCATGACAGGTGCGTCGTACAGTCCCAATGGGCATGTCTTAGATCTGCCATCGGACGCTGTTCAGGAGAACGCACCTGCGCCTGCCTTGGCCTTAGATCCTGAGAAGATCGTGCCATCCAAGGACGGGTGGATAGGCCACGCCACGAAGGCCGCACACTCATCGGAAATAGAGCCGAACACAGACTTCGCCTCCAATGAGGTCTGTGTCATCGGACCCTCGGACTCGTCTCCGGCCATAGGCTCCGAACCGTGCGTATCCGTGCCTATCGAATCTGATTGGGCACCGATCATGGAGTTTACCTCCGTGGATATCTTTCAGCCCTCGCCCTTGGGCGATGTGCTAAATTCATTGAAATGACTCTCCCTGTCAGGAGACTCCTGGCTGAACTATGTCCGGCTTGAGTGAGAAGCGGATGACGAAGGAATTCGTTCCCCACCCACCACACACTTAATAGCCACTGTCGACGACTTAACCGACATGCTCGATTTCGACTTCGTAGACATCGACGGTATGGATGACGATGCCAGAGAATAACAGGAACCACCACCCACAGGGCGCTGGACAACCACCTCGTCATATGATATATATATAGTGGACACACCCAAAGAAAGCAATGGCGATGAGGCAACCCTTGAGAAGCAATCTAAGCGCCTGCGTCAGCGGTGCCACTCTAAGCCCCGCCATAGCAAAAATAGCGATACCGGCGCATGAGACAATAGCACTCCAGATAATGCCGAAGACGAAAACAATCCCACCCAGCCAAGCTTCGAGCAAGCCCGACGGGTGGATGAGCAAGCTAGCCCTAATAAATAGGCAATGGATGGAGACTCAGAGGATGACAATTACATGCCCCTCTCCGAAGAAGAGGTGAGCCTCGACGACGAAGAATTCATCATGCGTGAGGATCCTATCGAGCAGGAGCGCTTCAAGCGCCGGCTTATAGCCACTGCAAAAAGCCTGAAGAAAAAGCAGCAGTAGATTCAAGCTAATCAAGATCTGCTAACTGATAGATGGACTGAGGTCCTGGCAGCCGAGGAACACGGACTCGAGCACCCAACCAAAAGTTACCCAAAGCGCAGGTTGTTACCTCAATTCGAGGAAGAGGCACTAGAGCCTACAGTACCATCACAGGATGCGGCTGACCAGCCACCCCATGGCTGAGACAAAGCGGAGTATCAGCCCGAACACCAGCCCGCACCCCGTCACCAAACAAACAAAGACACGAAGGCCCGGGGCTACACGCATGACCTGCGAGACGAATTGGAAAACAAAGCAGGACAGTCAAGATCGATCTACGGATCACGGGCGCGCTTTCAACGCTGCGATTTACGACCGCTACACCGTGATATACTAAATACAAATCCGGACGGGCCGAATACAACAGACCAGACTCATTTGAGCTGCGTCGCGATGTAGCCCGGCATAGAGGCTCCGCACACCCCCTATGCTTCACTAACGAAGCAATGGATCATGAATTCCCAGAAGGGTTTAAGCCCATGAATAACGATTCCTACGATGGGACTACAGACCCCACGGTATGGATAGAAGATTTCCTTCTCCACATTCACATCCCCCGTGGGGATGATTTACACGCCATCAAGTACATCCCACTAAAACTCAAGGGACCGGCTCGGCATTGGCTGAATAGTTTGCCAGCAAACTCCATTGGAAGTTGGGAGAACCTAGAAGATGCATTCCTGGATAACTTCCAGGGCACTTATGTGCGACCACCGGATGCTGATAATTTAAGTCACATAATCCAACAGCCCGGAGAGTCCGCTAGGAAATTCTGGACTCGGTTCCTAACTAAAAAGTACCAAATTGTCGACTGTCCGGATGCCGAAGCCCTAGCGGCCTTTAAGCATAACATCCGTGATGAGTGGCTTGCCCGACACCTGGGCCAAGAGAAGCCGAAGTCCATGGCAGCCGTCACGACACTCATGACCCGCTTTTGTGCGGGCGAAGATAGCTGGCTGGCTCGCAGCAACAGCACATCAAGAAATCCTGGCACCTCGGATGCTAGAGATAGCAATGGCAAGCCCCGACGCAATAGACACAAGCGGCGCAATAACGGCAATAACACCGAAGACACGGCCGACAACGCCGGATCCAGTGGCTCTAAGTCCGGTCAGCGGATAAAGCCACTCAAAAGAAACAATCCGGGCCCATCCAGTCTGGACCGTATACTCGATTGCTCATGTCAAATTCACGGTACCCCCGATAAACCAGCCAACCACACCAACAGGGAATTTTGGGTGTTCAAACAGGCCGGCTAGTTGAATGCCGAAAACAAGGAAAGGAGGCCGCATAGTGATGACGACGAGGAACCCCGGCTGCCGAACACAGGAGGACAGAAGAAATTTCCTCCCCAAGTAAAAACGGTAAATATGATTTATGCAACCTATATTTCCAAGCGGGAACGGAAGCGTGCACTAAGGGACGTCTATGCGATGGAGCCAGTCGCCCCAAAGTTCAACCCATGGTCTTCTTGTCCGATCACCTTTGATCGCAGGGACCATCCGACCAGTATCTGTCATGGCGGTTTGGCCGCGTTGGTCCTCGAACCCGTCATTGACGGATTCCACCTCACACGAGTCCTTATGGACGGTGGCAGCAGCCTGAACCTACTCTATTAGGATATAGTGCACAAAATGGGCATCGATCCCTCAAGGATCAAACCCACCAAAACCACCTTTAAAGGTGTAATACCATGTGTAGAGGCCTGTTGCACGGGCTCAATCACACTGGAAGTAGTCTTTGGATGTCCGGACAACTTCCGAAGCGAGGAGTTAATCTTTGATATAGTCCCCTTCCGCAGTGGCTATCACGCACTGCTTGGACGAACCGCATTTGCCAGATTCAATGCGGTACCACATTATGCATACCTTAATCTCAAGATGCCAGGACCTCGCGGGGTTATAACAGTCAATGGAAACACAGAACGCTCCCTCTGTACGGAGGAGCACACTACAGCTGAGGGAGTCCCGGATTAGGGGTTGTCCGGATAGCCGAACTATAACCTTCGACCGGACTCCTGGACTATGAAGATACAAGATTGAAGACTTCATCCCGTGTCCGGATGGGACTTCCCTTGGCGTGGAAGGCAAGCTTGGCAATACGGATATGTAGATCTCCTCCCATTGTAACCGACTCTGTGTAACCCTAGCCCTCTCTGGTGTCTATATAAACCGGAGGGTTTTAGTCCGTAGGATGAACAACAATCATACCATAGGCTAGCTTCTAGGGTTTAGCCTCTCATCTCGTGGTAGATCTACTCTTGTACTACCCATATCATCAATATTAATTAAGCAGGAGTAGGGTTTTACCTCCATCGAGAGGGCCCGAACCTGGGTAAAAACATCGTGTCCCTTGTCTCCTGTTACCATCCGCCTAGACGCCTTGCTCGGGACCCCTACCCGAGATCCGCCGGTTTTGACACTGCCATTGGTGCTTTCATTGAGAGTTCCGCTGTCTTTGTTGCCATCGAAGGATGCCTCATCCCGCCTTTTAAAGACGGCTCATTGCTAAAGGAGCTCGCTATCGGCAACACTCTCCGCTAAGCGGTTTTCTTATGACCGCTGTTCGCCGCCGCCGACGATGACTTCTCGGGTCATCAAAAGCAATCTTCACGCCAACTCGGAACTCGCCGAGCGTTAGATCTGATGGAGCTCTCTTCTTTAAACGAGCTCTTGGATCGCATCGCCGCCTGTGGTGTCGCTACATGCATCACGATCAGATTAGGCTTAAACCCGATCTAAGAGAGATTAACTCTCCCCAGGTCACCCATCACGTTGATGTGGTGGAGGAACAATGCGGCGACCCTTCATCTATCTTAAGGACTAACTATGTCCAGATTCCCAATCCCTCCAAGCCGGATACTCGCGGAGGGGAGGATGTCACTCAAGACCTGAACTTAGAATCAGGCAACGGGCTAGATTCAGTGGACAACATCCAAGAATCCAAGCTTACGAATTCGGAAACTCCTTGGCCCTTGAGCCTCAGATTGGGTGGGGTTTCGGATCTAATTCCACCCACCCACCCGAACATAGGCGATCTATCCAATATTAGGCAAGAGCCTGGAGAAACAATACATCATTATCGGGCTGATTCCTCCGGTTATGAACAGGATAAAGGACCGCCATGAGGAAGACGCATTTCTTTCTTCTCGCAATAATTGCACGGACATGGGAATCCTCAACGCCATAGGTCGCCGTGGAAATTACACGCTTTGCTGACTTGGTGTCCATAGTATGAAAGTACCGTGGCGATGGAAAGCGCTCGAAAACCAAGTAAGATTTTGGGACAATCCGCCACGAATACAAACCCAGTCCGAAACAAAAGGGTGCATTATCGCCAATCACCGGGTTAAACACCAAAAACAAAAGCCCCACGGGCATGGAACCGTCTTTGGAGGGATGGCTCAACGGACCTGTAAAATTCATAGTACGTAGGGCGCCACACCAACTCATAGCCTTAGAGCATGTTGGATACTCCGCAGTGGCCAAAAGCGGCGAGGAGCTTCTAACCCCAAAGATCCATAGAGAACCAGCCCAAGGATACCGATGCAGTATTAATAGTCTTCGAGACTTTGCATCAAACAATATGCGAAAAACGAACACTCCGCAGCCTTGCCGAAGTCTACCAAGTAGCAACAATAAATCCATGGAGTGACACGGCTATTACCTTTAATGCCAGTGATGAACCTAAATTCCGAATAGCCCGAGCACCAGCAGCATTGGTCCTCGGTCCAATAGTGGACGGCTTTCGCCTTTCCAAGGTACTCATGGACGGTGGCAGCGGATTGAACCTCATTTATGAGGAAACCCTTCGAAAAATGGAAATAGACTGGAGCCACATTGAGTGAAGCAGCACAACCTTTAGAGGAATAATCCCCAGTCGAGAAGCGAGCTGCACAGGTAAAATCACACTGGATGTGGTGTCCGGCACGCCGGATAATTACAGGTCCGAGGAGGTCACGATCCAAGTGGCCCCGCTCAGTAGCGGATACCACGCTCTATTAGGGCGAGAGGCATTCACAATTTTTCAAGCTATACCCCATTACAGGTACATGAAGCTCAAAATGTCCGGGCCCAACGGAATCATCACTCTTGCTAGTGACCCGGACATAGCACTGCTACCGAAAATAAGACAGCCGCACTAGCCCTTGAGGCACTATCCAAAGCCCTAGCGGCCGAGGAACCTGATCAAGGCTTACGCTCCACGGTGAACAGGGATGATGTGATACTCGATAAAAGATCCAAGTCCATCTCCTTTAAACCAGCAGAAAAAATAGTCAAATTCCAAGTCCACCCAACGGACCCCACAAAAACGGCTTCCATAGGGGCACAATTAAACCCTGATGTAGACGCTGCACTACGAGAATTCCTACGCGAAAATTGGGACATTTTTGCCTGGAACCCTTCAGACATGCCAGGAATCCCACGCCGGCTGGCCGAGCACAGCCTAAACATCCTAAAAGGATTCAAGTCAGTCAAACAGGCTCTTCGGTGTTTCTCCGAACCTAAGAGACAAACCATGGGAGAGGAGCTAGCCAAAATATTGGAGGTCGGATTCATCAGAGATATAAAACATCCGGATTGGCTAGCAAACCTGGTGATGGTACCAAAGAAGGACAAATCCTGGCGCCTATGCGTCGATTTCAAGGACCTCAACAAGGCTTGCCCAAAGGATCCCTTCCCCTCCCGCATCGACTAAATTATTGACGCTACCGCAGGACACGATTCATTGTGTTTCCTCGATGCATACCGCTACCATCAAATTAAGATGGCAGAACCTGATCAAGTCAAGAACGGCATTTATCACCCCATACGGCCCATTCTCGCTTCAACACAATGCCCTTCGGCTCAAAAACGCCGCCGCGCAACATATCAGCGCATGATTCGTATATGTCCGCAAACCAGATCGGCAAAACAGTGGAGGCATACGTAGATGATGTGGTCGTCAAAACCAAGCATGCCGAAACCCTAGTAGACGACTTGAGGCTCACATTCGATAATCTTCGAACATATGATATCAAGCTTAACCCGGAAAAATGTGTTTTCGGCGTACCAGCCGGAAAGCTCTTGGGCTTCATTGTATCCGGTAGAGGAAATGAAGCAAACCCAGCCAAGATCCGAGCTCTGTCACAATTGGATATCCCAAAGGACCTCAAACAAATACAAAAATTGACTGGCTGCATGGCGGCTTTAAGCCGCTTTATCTCCCGTTTGGGAGAAAAGGCATTACCCCTCTATCGCCTCCTCCGGCGCACCGAACACTTCGAGTGGACGGATGCCACCACGGCCGGACTCGAAGAAATAAAAGCCATATTGGCAACAAACCCGGTCTTTGCCGCGCCCAACATGGGCGAACCAATGCTATTATACATCGCCGCAACTCATCAGGTTGTAAGCACGGTGCTCGTTGTCGAACGAGAAATGGATGGACACAAGTTTCCCCTTCAAAAACCAGTCTACTACGTGTCCACTGTCCTCACTCCATGCAAGTCACGGTATCCGCATTATCAAAAGATAGCGTATGCGGTGTTTATGGCATCCCGGAAGCTTCGACACTACTTTCAAGAGTGTTCGATAACAGTAGCCTCCGAAGTACCTCTTAATGACATTATAAACAACCGCGACACGACGGGCCAGATTGCCAAATGGGCCATTGAGCTCCTCCCGTTCGACATATCCTATAAGCCATGGCGAGCAATTAAGTCGCAAGTTTTGGCCGACTTTCAGCCGAATGGATCAAGCCGAACTCCCTAAAGAGTACGGCACATATTCCAACCGGATCATGCACTTCGACGGCTCCAAAATGTTGGCTGGTCTGGGGTCAAGGCCGTTCGATGTCCCCAACAGGAGATACAGTTCAATACGTACTCCAGATAATGTATACGGACTCCAACAACGCAACCGAATACGAGGCCCTTCTACATGGTCTCCGGATGGCAGTATCCATGGGAATTCAACGCCTAGAGGTGCGCGGGGACTCGAACCTCGCGATATCCCAAATAAATGGAGACTTTGATGCCAAGGATCCGAAAATGGCAGCTTATCGCAACGCCGTCCTAAAAATGTCAGCTCGGTTCGAAGGGCTCGAATTTCACCATATAGCCCGGGAAAACAATCAAGCAGCAGACGTCCTGGCGCGCATTGGCGCAAAGCGCAATGCCGCCCCCCCCCAATATCTTCTTAGAGAGGCTGTTTAAGCCATCCGTATCATGGGAAGGGGAGTCCGGAAATAACAGCCCGGACCCAACAGCACTGCCCGACATCGAACATTCTGACACAATTGGAGGCTCTGCCAACGAATTAACATCTTCAGCCCACGTAATAATGGCAGTCATTGCCCCGTGGACGGAAACATTCCTAGCCTACCTAACTAGGCAGGAACTTCCCGAGGACCAAAATGAGGCACGCTGCATAGTGCAGCGATCTAAAGCCTATAAAGTCCATGAGGGAGAGCTTTATAAGAAAAGCACCACCGGAGTCCTTCAAAGTGAAGGAAATATGCCCTAGAGGCAATAATAAAGTTATTATTTATTTCCTTATATCATGATAAATGTTTATTATTCATGCTAGAATTGTATTAACCGGAAACATAATACATGTGTGAATACATAGACAAACAGAGTGTCACTAGTATGCCTCTACTTGACTAGCTCGTTAATCAAAGATGGTTATGTTTCCTAACCATAGACATGAGTTGTCATTTGATTAACGGGATCACATCATTAGGAGAATGATCTGATTGACATGACCCATTCCGTTAGCCTAGCACTTGATCGCTTAGTATGTTGCTATTGCTTTCTTCATGACTTATACATGTTCCTCGTAACTATGAGATTATGCAACTCCTGCTACCGGAGGAACACTTTGGTACTACCAAACGTCACAACGTAATCGGGTGATCATAAAGGAGTACTACAGGTGTCTCCAAAGGTACTTGTTGGGTTGGTGTATTTCGAGATTAGGTTTTGTCACTCCGATTGTCGGAGAGGTATCTCTGGGCCTTCTCGGTAATACACATCACATAAGCCTTGCAAGCATTACAACTAATGAGTTAGTTGTGAGATGATGTATTACGGAACGAGTAAAGAGACTTGCCAAGAACGAGATTGAACTAGGTATTGGATACCGACGATCGAATCTCGTGTAAGTAACATACCGATGACAAAGGGAACAACGTATGTTGTTATGCGGTCTGACCGATAAAGATCTTCGTGAGAAAATGTAGGAACCAATATGGGCATCCAGGTCCCGCTATTGGTTATTGACCGGAGATGTGTCTCGTTCATGTCTACATTGTTCTCTAACCTTAGGTTACGCACGCTTAAGGTTTCTATGACGGTTATATTATGTGTTTGTGTATTTTGTTGTAGCGATGGTTGTTCGGTTTCCCTGATTTGATCACGGACATGACGAGGAGTCTCGAAATGGTCGAGACATAATGATTAATATATTGGACGGATATATTTGGACACCGGAAAGGTTCCGGAGAAGTTTGGAGCTCCGGGAGGTTACCGGAACCCCGGGAGGTATATGGGCCTTATTGGGCCCATGTAGGAGGAAGGAGAAGGAACAAGGGAGGCGCGCCCCCAAGCCCAATCCGACTGGGGAGGGGCCGCCCCTTTCCTTTCTCCTTCCCCTCTTCCTATTCCTACTACTAGTACTACTTCCTAATACTAGTACTCCTTCCTTCCCTCCAAATAAGATAAGGAAAAGAGAGGGAAACCTACTTGGAGTAGGTTTCGCCTCCCATGGTGCGCCCCTTGTGGCCGCCACCTCCTCCCTCCCTCCTTTATATACGGGGGCAGGGGGGCACCCTAGAACACACAAGTTGATCCTTGAGATCGTTCCTTAGCCGTGTGTGGTGCCCCCCTCCACCATATTTCACCTCGGTCATATCGTAGCGGTGCTTAGGCGAAGCCCTGCGTCAGTGAAACATCAAGATCGCCACCACGCCGTCAGGTCGGAACTCCCTCTCCCGGAGCTTTGCTGGATCGGAGCCCGAGGAGCGTCGTCGAGCTGAACGTGTGCCAAGAACTCGGAGGCGCCGGAGTAACGGCGCTAGGATCGGGCTGGATCGCGAGGAGAACGTCGACTACTTCCTCTACGCCATCATCGACTCGGAGGTGCCGGAATGCAACCTTTGGGATCGGCAGGATCGCGAGGAGAACGTCTGACTACTTCCTCTACGCCAGATCGCTTCCGCCACGGTCTACCAGGTACGTAGACAACACTCTCCTCTCGTTGCTATGCCATCACCATGGTCCTGTAAAATGCGTAGGAAATTTTTGAAATTACTGCGTTCCCCAACAAAGGGCATCCGAGCTTGGTTTTATGCGTTGATGTCATATGCACGAGTAGAACACAAGTGAGTTGTGGACGATATAAGTCATACCGCCTACCGGCATGTCATACTTTGGTTCAGCGGTATTGTGAGATGAAGCGGCCCGGACCGACATTACGCCAGACGCTTACGCCGAGACCTGGTTTCACCGTTACGAGCATTCGTGCTTAAAGGTGGCTGGCGGGTGTCTGTCTCTCTCACTTTAGTTGAACCGAGTATGGCTACGCCCGGTCCTTGAGAAGGTTAAAACGGAGTCTATTTGACGAAGTATCGTTGTGGTTTTAATGCGTAGGTAAGAACGGTTCTTGCTCAGCCCGTAGCAGCCACGTAAAACTTGCAACAACAAAGTAGAGGACGTCTAACTTGTTTTTGCAGGGCATGTTGTGATATGATATGGTCAAGACGTGATGCTATATTTTATTGTATGAGATGATCATGTTTTGTAACCGAAGTTATCGGCAATGGCGTGAGCCATATGGTTGTCGCTTTATTGTATGAAATGCAAGCATACTGTAATTGCTTTACTTTCTCACTAAGCGGTAGCGATAGTCGAGAAGCAATAGATGGCGTAACGACAACGATGCTACGATGGAGATCAAGGTGTCGCGCCCGGTGACGATGGTGATCATGACGGTGCTTCGAGATGGAGATCACAAGCACAAGATGATGATGGCCATATCATATCACTTATATTGATTGCATGTGATGTTTATCCTTTATGCATCTTATTTTGCTTTGATTGACGGTAGCATTTTAAGATGATCTCTCACTAAAATTATCAAGTAGTGTTCTCCCTGAGTATGCACCGTTGCCAAAGTTCGTCGTGCCGAGACACCACGTGATGATCGGGTGTGATAAGCTCTCGTCCATCTACAACGGGTGCAAGCCAGTTTTGCACGCAGAATACTCAGGTTATACTTGACGCAGCCTAGCATATGCAGATATGGCCTCGAACACGGAGACCGAAAGGTCGAACGTGAATCATATAGTAGATATGATCAACATAAGATGTTCACCATTGAAAACTACTCCATCTCACGTGATGATCGGTTATGGTTTAGTTGATTTGGATCACGTGATCACTTAGATGACTAGAGAGATGTCTGCTCTAAGTGGGAGTTCTTAAGTAATATGATTAATTGAACTTAAATTTATCATGAACTTAGTACCTGATAGTATCTTGCTTGTCTATGTCTGTTTGTAGATAGATGGCTCGTCTTTGTTGTTCCGTTGAATTTTAATGCGTTCCTTGAGAAAGCAAAGTTGAAAGATGATGGTAGCAATTACACGGACTGGGTCCGTAACCTGAGGATTATCCTCATTGCTGCATGTAAGAGTTACGCCCTGGATGCACCGCTAGGTGCCAGACTCTCGCTGATGCAACCGACGACGCGTTAAGAACGTCTGGCGAGCAAAGTCGATGACTACTCTATAGTTCGATGTGCCATGCTTTACGGCTTAGAACCGGTCTTCAACGACGCTTTTGAAAGTCGTGGAGCATATGAGATGTTCCAAGAGTTGAAGTTGATATTTCAACAGAATGCCCGGATTGAGAGATATGAAGTCTCCAATAAGTTCTATAGCTGCAAAATGGAGGGAATGGGTGTGTCGTTGAGCACATACTCGTAATGTCCGGGTATTACAATCACTTGACTCAACCGGGAGTTGATCTTCCGGATGATTGTGTCATTGATGTAATTCTTCAATCAACGCCACCAAGCTACAAAGGCTTCGTGATGAAGCATAATATGCAAGGGTTAGTAAAGACTATGCTCGAGCTCTTACAATGCCGAAAGCTGCGGAGGTAGAAATCAAGAAGGAGCATCAAGTGTTGATGGTCAATAAGACCACTAGTTTCAAGAAGAAAGGCAAAGGGAAGAAGAAGGAACTTCAAGAAGAACAGCAAACAAGTTGCTGCTCAAGGGAAGAAACCCAAGTCTGGACCTAAACCTGAAATCGAGTGCTTCTCTTTAGCAGTAGTCACTTTGGAAGCGGAACTGCCCCAAGTATTTGGCGGATAAGAAGGATGGCAAGGTGAACAAAGGTATATGTGATATACATGTTATTGATGTGTACCTTACTAGAGCTCGCAGAGCACCTGGTATTTGATACTGGTTCATTTGCTAATATTTGCAACTCAAACAGGGACTACAGATTAAGCGAACAACCGCAAAGGACGAGGTGACGATGCGCTGGGAAATGGTTCCAAAGTCGATGTGATCGCGGTCGGCACGCTACCTCTACATCTACCTTCGGGATTAGTTTTAGACCTAAATAATTGTTATTTGGTGCCAGCGTTAAGCATGAACATTATATCTGGATCTTGTTTGATGCGAGACGGTTATTCATTTAAATCGAGAGAATAAAGGTTGTTCTATTTATATGAATAATATCTTTTATGGTCATGCACCCTTGAAGAGTGGTCTATTTTTAATGAATCTCGATAGTAGTGATACACATATTCATAATGTTGAAACCAAAAGATGCAGAGTTGATAATGATAGTGCGACTTATTTGTGGCATTGCCGTTTAGGTCATATCGGTATAAAGCGCATGAAGAAACTCCATCTTGATGGACTTTTGGAGTCACTTGATTATGAATCACTTGGCACTTGCGAACCGTGCCTCATGGGCAAGATGACTAAAACCCGCTTCTCCCAAGACTATGCGAGAGCAACAGATTTGTTGGAAATCATACATACAGATGTATGTGGTCCAATGAATATTGAGGCTCGTGGCGGATATCGTTATTTTCTCACCTTCACAGATGATTTAAGCAGATATGGGTATATCTTCTTAATGAAACATAAGTCCGAGACATTTGAAAAGTTCAAAGAATTTCAGAGTGAAGTTGAAAATCATCGTAATAAGAAAATAAAGTTTCTTCGATCTGATCGTGGAGGCGAATATTTGAGTTACGAAGTTTGGTCTACATTTGAAACAATGCGAATAGTTTTCAACTCACGCCACCGGAACACCACAGCGCAATGGTGTGTCCGAACGTCGTAATCGCACTTTACTAGATATGGTGCGATCTATGATGTCTCTTACAGATTTACCGCTATCGCTTTGGGGTTATGCTCTTGAGACGGCCGCATTCACGCTGAATAGAACACCGTCAAAATCCGTTGAGACGACACCTTATGAACTGTGGTTTAGCAAGAAACCAAAGTTGTCGTTTCTTAAAGTTTGGGGATGCGATGCTTATGTGAAAAAGCTTCAAACTGATAAGCTCGAAACTAAATCGGAGAAATGTATCTTCATAGGATACCCAAAGGAGACAGTTGGGTACACCTTCTATCACAGATCCGAAGGCAAGACATTTGTTGCTAAGAATGGATCCTTTCTAGAGAAGGAGTTTCTCTCGAAAGAAGTGAGTGGGAGGAAAGTAGAACTTGATGAGGTAATCTGTACCTTCTCCCTTATTTGAAAGTAGTTTATCACGTAAACCAGTTTCTGCGATATCTACACCAAATAGTGAGGAAGTTGATGATGTTGATCATGAAACTTTAGATCAAGTTACTACGAGAACCTCGTAGATCAACTAGAATAAAATCCGCACTGCAGTGGTACGGCAATCCTGTTCGGAAGTCATGCTACTAGATCATGATGAACCTACGAACTATGAAGAAGCGATGGTGAGCCCAGATTCCATAAAATGGCTTGAGGCCATGAAATCTGAGATGGGATCCATGTATGAAAACAAAGTGTGGACTTTGGTTGACTTGCCCGAGGGTCGGCAAGCAATAGAAAACAAGTGGATCTTCAAGAAGAAGACCGACGCCGACGGTAATATTGTCGTCTACAAAGCTCGACTTGTCACAAAGGGTTTTCGACAAGTTCAAGGGGTTGACTACGATGAGACCTTCTCACCAGAAGCGATGCTTAAGTCTGTCTCAATCATGTTAGCAATTGCCGCATTTTATGATTATAAAATTTGGCAAATGGATGTAAAGACCGCATTCCTGAATGGGTTTCGGAAGAAGAGTTGTATATGATGCAACCGTAAGGTTTTATCGATCCAAAGGGAGCTAACAAAGTGTGCAAGCTCCAAATGATCCATTTATGGACTGGTGCAAGCATCTCGGAGTTGGAATAAACGCTTTGATAGTGTGATCAAAGTATTTGGGTTTATATGAGACTTATGGAGAAGCCTGTATTTACAAGAAAGTGAGTGGGAGCTCAGTAGCATTTCGATATTATATGTAGATGACATATTACTGATCGGAAATGATATAGAATTTCTGGATAGCATAAAGGGATACTTGAACAAGAGTTTTTCGATGAAAGACCTTGGTGAAGCTACTTACATATTGGGCATCAAGATCTATAGAGATAGATCAAGACGCTTAATTGGACTTTCACAAAGCACATACCTTGATAAAGTTTTGAAGAAGTTCAAAATGGATCGTGCAAAGAAAGGTTTTTACCAGACATAAGGTGTGAGATTGAGTCGACTCAATGCCCCACCACGCAGAAGATAGAGAGAAAATGAAAGATGTTCCTATGCTTCAGCCATAGGCTCTATCATGTATGCAATGTCGTGTACGGACACTGACGATGCTTAGTCAGTAAGCTTGGCAGAAGGTACCAAAGTAATCCAGAGTGGATCAATCGGACAAATGGGTCAAGAACATCCCTGAAATACCGAAAAGGACTAAGGATATGTTTCTCGTATATGGAGGTGACAAAGAGCTAGTCGTAAATGGTTACGTCGATGCAAGCTTTGACACTGATCCGGACGATTCTAAATCGCAAACCAGATACGTGTTTTTGTTAAACGGTGGAGCTGTCAGTTGGTGCAGTTCTTATTTATTTCCTTATATCATGATAAATGTTTATTATTCATGCTAGAATTGTATTAACCGGAAACATAATACATGTGTGAATACATAGACAAACAGAGTGTCACTAGTATGCCTCTACTTGACTAGCTCGTTAATCAAAGATGGTTATGTTTCCTAACCATAGACATGAGTTGTCATTTGATTAACGGGATCGCATCATTAGGAGAATGATCTGATTGACATGACCCATTCCGTTAGCCTAGCACTTGATCGCTTAGTATGTTGCTATTGCTTTCTTCATGACTTATACATGTTCCTGTAACTATGAGATTATGCAACTCCTGCCACGGAGGAACACTTTGGGTACTACCAAACGTCACAACGTAATCGGGTGATCATAAAGGAGTACTACAGGTGTCTCCAAAGGTACTTGTTGGGTTGGTGTATTTCGAGATTAGGTTTTGTCACTCCGATTGTCTGGAGAGGTATCTCTGGGCCTTCTCGGTAATACACATCACATAAGCCTTGCAAGCATTACAACTAATGAGTTAGTTGTGAGATGATGTATTACGGAACGAGTAAAGAGACTTGCCAAGAACGAGATTGAACTAGGTATTGGATACCGACGATCGAATCTCGTGTAAGTAACATACCGATGACAAAGGGAACAACGTGTATGTTGTTATGCGGTCTGACCGATAAAGATCTTCGTAGAAAATGTAGGAACCAATATGGGCATCCAGGTCCCGCTTATTGGTTATTGACCGGAGATGTGTCTCGGTCATGTCTACATTGTTCTCGAACCGTAGGGTCCGCACGCTTAAGGTTTCGATGACGGTTATATTATGAGTTTGTGTATTTTGATGTACCAAGGTTGTTCGAGTCCCGGATATGATCACGGACATGACGAGGAGTCTCGAAATGGTCGAGACATAAAGATTAATATATTGGACGGATATATTTGGACACCGAAAGGTTCCGAGAAGTTTGGAGCTCCGGAGGTTACCGGAACCCCCCCGGGAGGTATCTGGGCCTTATTGGGCCCATGTAGGAGGAAGGGAGAAGGAACAAGGGAGGGGGGCGCCTCCCCCCAAGCCCAATCCGAATTGGGGAGGGGGGCCGGCCCCCCCTTTCCTTTCTCCTTCCCCCTCTTCCTATTCCTACTACTAGTACTACTTCCTAATACTAGTACTCCTTCCTTTCCCCTCCAAATAAGATAAGGAAAAGAGAGGAAACCTACTTGGAGTAGGTTTCGCCTCCCATGGTGCGCCCCTTGTGGCCGGCCACCTCCTCCCTCCCTCCTTATATATACGGGAGGGGGGCACCCTAGAACACACAAGTTGATCCTTGAGATCGCTCTTAGCCGTGTGTGGTGCCCCCTCCACCATATTCCACCTCGGTCATATCAGAAGCGGTGCTTAGGCGAAGCCTGCGCCGGTGAAACATCAAGATCGCCACCACGCCGTCGTCTTGTGGAACTCCCTCTCCCGGAGCTTTGCTGGATCGGAGCCCGAGGAGCGTCATCGAGCTGAACGTGTGCCAAGAACTCGGAGGCGCCGGAGTAACGGCGCTGGGATCGGCTGGATCGCGAGGAGAACGTACGACTACTTCCTCTATGTCATCATCGACTCGGAGGTGCCGGAGTAACGGCACTGGGATCGGCAGGATCGCGAGGAGAACGTACGACTACTTCCTCTACGCCAGGATCGCTTCCGCCACGGTCTACGAGGGTACGTAGACAACACTCTCCCCTCTCGTTGCTATGCCATCACCATGGTCCTGTGTGTGCGTAGGAAATTTTTTGAAATTACTGCGTTCCCCAACACAAAGGTGTATCTCCGAAGAGGAACGGCGGAATCTTCTGGCTGAAATTCATGCCGGACTCGGCGGGCACCACGCCGCAGCCCGGGCCCTTGTAAGCAAGGCCTTCCGTATAGGATTCTATTGACCGACGACCCGGGCAGATGCTCAGGACTTAGTCCAACGATGCATCGGTTGCCAACTCTTTGCTAATCAAAGCCACATGCCACCCACCACCCTCCAAACTATACCCATCACCTGGCCCTTAAAGGAGGAACCCACAAGCAAAAATACCTACTGGTCATGGTGGATAAATTCACCAAATGGATAGAGGCCAAGCCTGTTAAGACGGCCGAATCCGGACCGGTGATAGACTTCATATCAGGGGTCGTACACCGTTACGGCGTCCCCCACAGCATCATCACTGATAACGGCACGAACTTCACGGCCGACGAGGTCAAACTCTGGTGCAAAAACATGGGCATCAAGCTCGACTATGCTTCAGTCTATCACCCTCAAACTAACGGTCAAGTCGAGCAAGCAAATGGTCTAATAATGAGCGGCATCAAACCCAGATTAGTGCGGTCCCTCAAGGAATCTAACACGCACTGGGTAGAGGAGCTCAACTCCGTACTCTGGGGGCTGCGGACCACGCCGAATCGCACCACCGGATTCACACCATTCTTTATGGTATACGGCGCAGAGGCAGTTCTGCCCTGCGACATAATTCATGACTCACCTCGCGTGCGCATGTACGAAGAAAGAGAAGCCGAGCTCGATCGGCAGGACAGTTTGGATGCCTTGGTGGAGGAGCGTGATGTGGCCAAAGCCCGTTCCGCATTCTATCCACAACAGGCTCGAAGATATCAAAGCAGAGAAGTACGGGCCAAAACTTACAATGTTGGCGAGTTAGTTCTACGCCTGCCGGATAAGAAAAAGGACAAACTCAAGCCCAAATGGTAAGGTCCCTTTATTATCGACCAAGTCCTTGACCGGTGGAGCGTACCGCCTGCGAGATGCATCGGATAACCGACTCGAGCCGAACCCATGGAACGCAGCCCGTCTCCGAAGATTCTATGCCTAGTGCCGGATTCTGAGTTCGTCTCCTTCCTCTGTCTATTTTTTACACATTAGCTGTCTTATATTTCTCTCCTTCTCTCTCTTTTTTCTTTCTTACAGCCTTTAAAGGCTCGTTCGCGCATTGTTCGCACACACTTGACGCGCTATCCGCGCCATTATTATACACGGGGCTTCTTTAATGTGCTTATTTGTACGGGCTTTATGCCTAACACATGTGTAACGCCCGCATGTACCTTTTATTCACCATTATATGCATCGATATGACTTAAGTTTTGGCCTGTCTGGGTTGCTGGCTCCTGTGCTTACCCCTCGCTCCCGATTGTTCGGCTAGGTGGTAAAGAGAGCACCTCTGCGATTGTTACTGCCGGTCAGCCGGATGTGTACCTCGACCGGTGAAGCCAAAAGCTAGCGTTCTTAAGGGACTATTCGGTCGGTGAACTAAAGATGATTTCTCACTTATTTATTTATCCGCCCCCAGATGCTTTTCTGCTTTTTTCGCAGTCCGGACATGCACTTTAAGGCATACCTCCCATGGAAAGGAATCCCTAATGGAACTATTCTCCCTGGAAAATGTTTCTTACTAACCATGTAATATAACATAACTAGTTGGGCACTTGTCTGTTAAAGCACTAATGACCCCTACGCCTGGTCTCCACGCATACCCCGGTTCTTACATAACCGTCATGGTATTCGGACACACTCCGGACTATAGGGTCCCGAGGTTGAAGCGAAAAGGTCCGCCATGACAAACAATCTACAATCCGGCTAGAACGCATTTTTACATGTCATCTTAAATTACATAGTCAATTTGACTGGGTGTATTCCTCCTCAATACCATCTAATAGGCTGTCTAGTTTACAGTCCTGTTGGGAATACTTTATGACCAATTCTACTTGGCTGCACACTAAGCTCACAGCGATCTCCTTCCCATCAGGCCCCACAGGTCCGACCTCGGCCATGTGGTTTGGGTCAGCCTTTGTGTACCGCGTCTTCACCATGGCCTAGGCCTCCCTGGCGCCTTGAAGGCAGGCCGATATCTTCCATAACCGGAAGCGCCGCTGTGCCCCCTTAAGCCTCTCTACAAGCTCTCCAAGGCCTTCGGGCAGGGAGACAGATGGCCACAAGGCCTGGGCGACGCCCTTCATCACCTGCCGAACTCGTTCTTGCAGTTGTAAGAGCTCGGGAAGAAGGTCACCCGTAGAACCGGGCATTTCCTCTGCAGGACGACATGTGAGCATACCTACAGACATAACTCTGTTAGTCGACTTCTTCGCCGAACTCTTTTTCAAAGTTCGTTCAAGCACGTAATAAAAATGCCGCGTCGAAGCCATCTATTCTCCTTCACGGAGTCCGCCAGCTGGGCACGAACATCTTTGAGTTCCTCTCCCACTTGGGTGTTGGCATCTTGGAGATTATTCTTCTCCTGCCTCACCCTCGTAAGCACCCTCTCCCCGTCTTTTAACCGGCGCAAGAGTTGTTGCTTGTCCGGATCTACTCCGGCGCCATCTGCAATGATATTGTCAGATTTACACATACGCCGCACTTCACAACATACTTATCTTTCAAGCGTATATTACCGTGAGGGGTCTCCTTGGCCTCCCCTGCAGCCGCTAGTGCTTGGCCTCAAGTTGGGCTTTGCACTCTTCCAGCCTCCGGGACAGTTTGGTATTCTTTTTTGTAAGATCCCTGTATAACAAATGATCCTTAAATCAGTTATTCTAACTATTTCAAGTCTCGGGGCTACCGTATATATATAACCATCAAATTTTCTCACCAGTATGTCCTTCACATACTGCTCGTGGCTCGCTAGACCATTTTGAGCGGCACGGAGGTGCGCATCTCCGAATTGAAGGCATCCAATGCCTCTTGGGAGAAACATGCGTCACGAAGAACAGTCCGGCGACGCCTGTGATTCATGGCACTCTCCACCTCGGAATTGGTGGCATATAGTCCGTCGGCATCCTCTGTCGGAGGAGTGTCCGACGCACGCCTCGTGTTCGCCTCTGCTTCTGGACCTGGCTTTGGATCCTGGCTGGTGGAGGCTCGATTGGCAGCCTCTCCAGATATAGTCCGACGGGCGCTCTTTTTCCTGAAGAGAGCACGAGCGTTAGTATACCTTCCGGGAATAAAACCTGGGAATAAGGCGGCATGACATACCGTGGCGCCGGCGTCTCAATCCGGACCGCACTTATTTTCAGCCTGCTGGGCCTTGTTGCCCCTTGTTGGCTAGCCACCGCAGGCTCGGCCTTCCGCCTCAAGGGCTCTCCCTGCAAAACACCATTGATATACAGTGATCAAAGATAAGCACAGATGGATCATTTTCAAAGTATTGGGACTTCGGTCTCCGTTACCTGTGAGGCTGGAAATATTCCGGGGTAATCGGCCGTAATGGCAACCAAGGCATTGTCGATGCTCAGTTGGTAAAATACCCCATCGATCAGCTCCATGGATATGTCCGGATCCTCTTGGGAGGCCGGATCGAGGGACCTTTCCGGATCCTCGGGTTGTGGAGGAGGGTTTTTTATATCCTTTACAGCCCGGCACAATTCCTGCGTCGAAATCACAAAATAAGGTACCTAACTACGGGAATATGGAACGGATGGGCATAAAGAAGTGTCCGCTTACCCAGCTTGGAGGATCGTATATAGAAAATCCGCCCTGTGGATTGACGGGGAGGAAATCCTCCTCTTCTCTCTTGTATAATGCGGACAAGGCCTTCGTCAGAGCAGCAACCGATCCCGGCCCCTTACGGCCGCAGCGGGTGGCATCATCCTCCCCATTGAAATCCCACATGGGGTGGCCTCTATACTCAAGCGGCTGCACCCCTCGTGATGATGCATGTGGCCATGACCCGATCATGGTCATCCAGAATGAGCTAGTAATCTTATCCGGCTCATCAGGTAAAGGACGTCCCTGTCATTTTCCTTCTGAGGGCTCCGTGGGCGCCAGCTTAGGCGCTTCTTCAAAGGAGCATTATTGAACTCAGGAAGGCCGATCCGAACAGGGTCCGGCAGGGGGACATCTTCTATATAAAACCATTCTGAAGGCCAGTCTTCGGACGCCTTCTTTGGGGTTCCGGATAGATATCCGGTCCCGGCGATGCGCCATAGTTCGGCTCCGCCCACTTGATATATCGACCCCTCCTGAGAACGGGGCACAAGGCAGAACAGCTTCTTCCACAATGCGAAATGAGCCTCGACGCCCAAGAACAGCTCGCAAAGGGCTACGAAGCCCGCAATATGCAATATGGAGGCAGGCATAAGGTTGTGCAGCTGAAGGCCGAAGAACTCCAGGAGCCCCCGGAGAAACGGATGAATTGGAAATCCGAGCCCTCTTATTAAATAAGGGACAAGGCATACCCGCTCTCCTTTGGAGGGATTGGGGACGCTCACCGCCTGCTTTCCGCCATTATGGGTGGCGAGTCCGGCTCGAACCGGGTCCATGAAGGCTGGGGAAAGAAATCCCTTGGTTTGGAGCGTCACTAGCTCGCTGTGTGGGACGGAACATCTCTCCCAATATCCAGGCTGAGGGCTGGCAGGGCGAGAGGAGGAGTTGCATCGACTGGCCATGATGGAATGTATTTCTGTCAGATGTGCTCCGATGAATGCTCGCGAAGGGGAGATGGTGTGATTCAGATCTAAATCCTCGTCTCTTTTATAAGGCAGCTTATTTGTGCAGCTAGGGGGGTAAAAGTAAAAACACCCTGGCTTTTCGCATTCGTTTGTCACGTGGAAGACGGCCATTATTGGGCGTGGAAGCCGAGAAGCGCAATATTCACGAAAAGCCGGACACTATTCAAAAGGTACACAGAATTTGGAGAAGAACCCACCTTGCAATGCCGAAGACAAATCTGCACGCCGGACTCATCGTCATTGAAGCCTTGTTCGGGGGCTACTGAGGGAGTACCGGATTAGGGGGTGTCCGGATAGCCGAACTATAACTTTCGGCCGGACTCCTGGACTATGAAAATACAAGATTGAAGACTTCATCCCGTGTCCGGATGGGACGTTCCTTGGCGTGGAAGGCAAGCTTGGCAATACGGATATGTAGATCTCCTCCCATTGTAACCGACTCTGTGTAACCCTAGCCCTCTCCGATGTCTATATAAACCGGAGGGTTTTAGTCCGTAGGACCGAACAACAATCATACCATAGGCTAGCTTCTAGGGTTTAGCCTCTCTGATCTCGTGGTAGATCAACTCTTGTACTACCCATATCATCAATATTAATCAAGCAGGAGTAGGGTTTTACCTCCATCGAGAGGGCCCGAACCTGGTAAAAACATCATGTCCCTTGTCTCCTGTTACCATCCGCCTAGACGCACAGTTCGGGACCCCCTACCCGAGATCCGCCGGTTTTGACACCGACAACGGCCCTCGCAGCAGAAGTACAGAGCAGTCTTCTTAGGAAGATCTCCAATTCGGCAATAAAACCCCCGGACACCGCCAAGCGAGTCTGAAGTACTCTGCAACAGGATAATCCGGCACGTCCAGAGCTCGCCTAGCAATTCGACCTCCGTCGTATTCCTAGTCAAGCGGTGCCATTTGTGCCACTCGTACATAATTACGCACTTAAAATACCATGGGCATAGACGAAGGCACAGCTAGATTGCGGCCCACAATGCGGTTTAGCCGCCCCAGGATCCGTATACCTTCACCCCTTTTCTTTCTTTCAGGTCTCTATTTTCTGAAGGCTCTTCAAATAGCCTGATCATCGGACCCATCACGGGACGAAAACACCAAGGAGGCAAGGAGCTTTGACGTACAAGGGAATCCCCAGGTGGTCTCTGATAACGATCGCTATACCTGTTTTACATACCCACACGCAGTTCGCTCTTGGTTAGGATATGTCAAATATTCCTATTTTGCTTATCGCACTACTTGTATACATACGCCTTGACGTATTATTCAAATAACAATGGGAAATAACGTACATCGTCTGCTTATTATTACATTTCTTTATCTTTTTCCTTTACTGCTTATTTATTACAAATTGCACCCGTACATTGTGGTACGTTCAGCTCGCCAGGGGCTTCAGTGTACCCCATAACACGGCAAGAAAAGTCCAAACACTTTCGACAGTGCGGCACCCCGAACTTATAGCATTATATGCATCAGCTCCGAATCATGTCTTGGGTCAATAGTTTGGTTCGCCCGGCTCCCATGTTTTGCTGGTTTACGTTCCGCTACATCGGCTAAGGTGGCACAGGGAGAACTACTGCGATTGTGTCCCGGTTCTTTCGGACGAGCACCTCAGTAGAGAAAGCCGAAAACTGACTGTCATGATGCGGCGAGAGCTGGTCGCTGTTCGAGAGGTCTCAAATCCTTAAATATTTTTTCCGCTTTGGGCGAGGAATCGGCCTTGTCCGATTTAGGCATGTATAGCGCCCCAAGTTCGGCCTTCAGGGGCTATGCCATAATTTAAAATTATAGAACTTCTATGGCTAAGTGAGAGTGATAAAGTTGTATAGTCCGATTGCCTTGTTCGTTGCGCTAAACACCTCCTTAAAGGACCAAACATTTGGATAAAGAGTGTTTAGATTCATCCTGAACACCCCGGTACTAGTTACATGGAGGCAGAAGCCGACGACTGGCCAACTCTCAGATTTTATAAACGGCCGCACAGAAGGTAAAATTTTAAATCAGCACGCGTTATATTGCACAAATGAACTTGTTTTCATTTCACAGGATCAAATGAGTGCATTCACTCAAATATTACATCCTTAGCACACTGCTTCGCCACAAGGCAGGAGCCCTTCAGGACACTATCATAATATTTTTCGGGGTGGCGATGCTCCTTGCCCTTTGGCGGCCCTTCGGTCATCAACTTCTCGGCATCCATCTTCGCCCAATGCACTTTCGCGCAGGCGAAGGTCATGCGCGCACCTTCAATGCAAACTGGCCGCTTTATGACTTCAAGCCACGGGTAGGCATTTACAAGCCGCTTCACGAGGCCGAAGTAGCTGATGGGCAAGGGCGGTAGGCCACAGCCGGACTATGAGGTCCTTCATGGCTAGTTCGGCCGCCTTGTGCAGTTCGACCAGTTGCTTCAGCTGGTCGCTCAAGGGCATCAGATGTTCAGTCCCAAGATACTAAGACCAGAACAACTTCTCCGATGAGCTCCCTTCTTCAGCTTGGTAGAACTTCGCAGCATCAGATATGCTGCACGGTAGATCTGTGAACGCTCCTGGAGAGCTCCAAATTCGGGTAAGTAAAAGGAAAGTCTCCTTCACATGCTTTCTTTGCATAATGAATGCCTTACCCGCCGCAATCTTCTTGACCGACTGGATCTCCTGGAGGGCCTTTTGGGCTTCGGCTTTGGCGTCTTGCACGCTCTGGAGGGCCTTCGCAAGCTCGGACTCTTGCGTCTTAGAGTCACGCTCCAAGGACTCGTATTTTTTAACAAAATCCTGGAGCTCTTGCTGGACCTCGTCGACCCGGGCTTCTTGCTTCTCGCGCTCGGCATGCTCCTTGGCCGCTTTGTCTTCGGCCTTGGTCAGCGCCTTCTTAAGGGCCTCCACTTCAGTCGTGGCCCCTATTAAAGTTCATGACGCTTCTATTAGCAGAAACCATTTCTTCTTTATAAATATACAAACGGGGTATGGTGTACCTTCATTATCCTCGAGCTGCCTCTTCACGAGGTCGTGCTCTCCCTTGTCCCGCTCCTCCTGCTTCAGTCCGGTGACCTCCGCAGTACGAGCGGCAGCGGCCAGCACTGACGCCTGCTCATTCACATAGACATTTTCTGTTAGACTCCTGCGGATGTTATTGGATCATCTGTTCGGCCTTTCTTTCCGAACACGAAACAGAGCATCAGGGGCTACTGTCTACACTGTGATACTTTCTTACAGTTTTATTACTTACCTCAAAGCCCGTTAGGAGGCTGGCGCAGGCTTCGGTCAATCCGCTTTTGGCGGACCGGACCTTCTCAATCACTGTACTCATAAGAGTACGGTGTTCTTCATCAATGGAAGCGCCTCGAAGCGCTTCCAGCAAGTTGTCCAATGCCTCTGGATGGACAGAGGTCATCAGCACAGGCGGCTCGCTCCCCTTAGAGAGAAGCTTCCTGCCTGTATCCGGAACCACTGGGGGTTCCGGTTGCGGCCCCCATTATCAGAGTCCATGGGGGTCTTTCCCCCCATGTGCCCGACGACTGGGATTTCGCCTGGGGGCGTCTCCAGAACTGTCTCCCCCTGGTCCGGTATCCTCTGAGACAACACCTCAGTGTCGTCCGCGGGCCTGGAGGAGGAGGCTGTCGGGAGTGAATCGCTGTTCATCGTGGACAGGCCCAGAGATCCATCCGAAGAGGATGCGTCGATGTGGGATTTGGCCGGACTGCATGTGCATGTTTGACATGATAAGAAGCAATAAATCAAAACGTACCGGAAGTATTATAGTGTCCGGATACTTACGACTTAGCAAGGGGCTTGTCCCTGGGTAACCACTCCTCGCCGCTGTAGGTGGCGGCGGTGGAGTTGTCCGGAAGGAAGGTCTTTCCCTTCTTGGACGCTTCGGCCTCCCCCCGCGGGGCGGCCTTTCTCTTATTTTCCCTCCCGCTTGGGGGACGGATTTCCTCTTCCTCCTCCTCGTCTTCGTTGGAGGAGCGCGCCTCGGTGTCTTCGGATGATGAGTCCGATACAACCTTGCACCGGAGACCTTTCCTGGTCCCCGCGGCCTTCTTCTTGGCCTTCTTCTCTGGCACCTCATAGGGCGCCGGAAACAGCATCTTCGTTAAGAGAGGCGATGTTGGATCTTCGGGTAGTGGAGCCGGACAGTCAATCAGCTCTGCTATCGCTACCCAGTCCGGTTAAATTGGCATGGAGGCTTAGATTCCTCCCGCGAACATGCTGGGGAAAGGCACATCTTGCAAAATATAAAAACTTACCGGATTGGCGGGGCGCTTTGCGCTGAGTCCGCCATCTTCGGCTATGGGCGGTGGTACCTCGGTGGCCTTGAACAACACCTTCCAGACGTCTTCGTGCGTCATGTCGAAGAGCTCTTGTAGTGTCTGGTGTTCGGCCGGGTCGAACTCCCACATATTATAAGCCCATCTCTGACATGGAAGGATCTGATGGATGAGCATGACCTGGACCACGTTGACAAGCTTGATTTTCTTGCCTATCATATTGTTGACGCAGGTTTAAAGTCCAGTCAGCTCCACCGATGAACCCCAGGCTAAGCCCTTCTCTTTCTAGGAGGTGAGCCGCATGGGGATGCCAGATCGAAATTCGGGGGTCGCCACCCAGTTGGTGTCGCGCGACTCGGTGATGTAGAACCAGCCACGGTCTCCACAAAGGAGCCTTCAGGCCAGGTGACATTGGGCATTTTGCCCACCATGGAGCCTCCGCACTCCGCTTGCTGGCCAACCACCACCTTTGGCTTCACGTTGAAGGTCTTCAGCCATAGGCCGAAGTGGGGCGTAATGCGGAGGAAGGCCTCGCACACGACGATAAACGCCGAGATGTTGAGGATGAAATTGGGGGCCAGATCATGGAAGTCCAGCCCGTAGTAGAACATAAGTCCGCGGACGAATGGGTGGAGGGGGAATCCCAGTCTGCGGGCAAAATGAGAGAGGAACTGAGGGAGTCCTGGATTAGGGGGTGTCCGGATGGCCGGACTATAACCTTTGGCCGGACTCCTGGACTATGAAGATACAAGATTAAAGACTTCGTCCTGTGTGTGGATCGGACTTTCCTTGGCGTGGAAGGCAAGCTTGGCGATACGGACATGTAGTTCTCCTCCCATTTTAACCGACTCTGTGTAACCCTAGCCCTCTCCGGTGTTTATATAAACCGGAGGTTTTAGTCCGTAGGACGAACAACAATCATACCATAGGCTAGCTTCTAGGGTTTAGCCTCTCTGATCTCGTGGTAGATCTACTCTTATACTACCCATATCATCAATATTAATCAAGCAGGAGTAGGGTTTTACCTCCATCGAGAGGGCCCGAACCTGGGTAAAAACATCGTGTCCCTTGTCTCCTATTACTATCCGCCTAGACGCACAGTTCGGGACCCCCTACCCGAGATCCGCCGGTTTTGACACCGACATTGGTGCTTTCATTAAGAGTTCCTTTGTGTCGTCATCTTTAGGCCCGATGGCTCCTCCGATCATCAACAACGAAGCGGTCCAGGGTGAGACTTTTCTCCCGGGACAGATCTTCGTATTCGGGCGGCTTTACGCTGCGGGCTAATTAAACAGCCATCCGGAGCGGATCGAAAGCTACGCCCCGCCATCAGGTCAGATTCGAAGTTTGAACTACACGGTCGGCGTCCGCGGAGACTTGATCTTCAACGGGTTCGAGCCACGGCCGAGCGCACCGCCATCACACGATGGGCATGATCTAGCTCGTCATGAACAAGTGCCACGAAGGTCGCACCGATGTCCGCTCCGACCCTTAGCTCGGAGCCGATCAAGGCCAATCAAGGGCGGGTGGCTGGACACCGCCTCGGGGGCTGCAATCTCTACGGCGATCGAGCCGAACACCAGCCTTGTCCTTTGCGAAGCTCGTGACTCCAAGGTGCCGGACTCCTCTCCGGACTCCGAACCTTGCGCGCCCCTGCCAATCAAATCTGATTGAGCGCCGATCATGGAGTTTGCCGCCGCGGACATCTTTCAGCACTCGCCCTTCGGCGACATCCTGAATTCACTAATTTATCAGGAGAGCCCTGGCCGGACTATGGTCGGCAAGGTTGGGATGCGGACGACGAAGAAATTCAAAGCCCACCCACCACCCACTTCGTAGCCACTGTCGATGATTTAACCGACATGCTCGACTTCGACTCGAAGACATCGACGGTATGGACGCCGATGCAGGAGACGACCAAGAACCAGCGCCTATAGGGCAATCGGAAGGCCACCTCGTCAGATGACATATACATGGTGGACACCCCAAAAGAAGGGAACGGCGATGGAACAACGGAGGATGACCCTTCCAAGAAGCAGCCTAAGCGCCGGCGTCAGCGGCGCCGCTCTAAATCCCGCCAAAGAAAAAACGGCGATTCCGGCACGGGAGATAATAACACCCCGGACAATGCCGAAGACAACCCCCTCCAGCAGGATTCAGCACAGGAGGATGGAGAAGCCAGCCCTGATGAGAGAGCGGAAGACAGAGAGGTAGAGGACGATAATTACATGCCTCCCTCCGAAGACGAGGCAAGCCTCGACGACGACGAATTTGTCGTGCCTGAGGATCCCGTCGAACAAGAGCGTTTCAAACGCAGGCTTATGGCCACGGCGAGCAGCCTCAAGAAAAAGCAGCAACAGCTTAGAGCTGACCAAGACTTGCTAGCCGACAGATGGACTGAAGTCCTTGCGGCCGAAGAGTACGAACTCGAACGCCCCTCCAAGAGCTACCCAAAGCGCAGGCTGCTACCCCGATTAGAGGAGGAAGCACCTAAACCTACATCACCAACGTATGATGCGGCCGACCGGCTACCTTGTGGCCGCGACAGAGAGGCCTCTCGGCCCTCCACTCAAGCCGCACCCCGGCATCGCTCAGAAAGTACCAAGGCACGGGGAAATGTGCCAGACCTGCGAGATATATTGGAGGACAAGGCAAGGCAAACAAGATCGATCTACGGATCGCGTGGGCGCCCCACAACACGTGACTATAACCGTCATGCCGAATATGGCAAATCCGGCCGGGCCGAACACAGTAGACAAAGCTCATTTGAGTTACGTCGTGATATAGCCCAGTACAGAGGCGCCGCACACCCACTATGCTTCACAGATGAAGTAATGGATCATCAAATCCCCGAGGGTTTCAAACCCGTAAACATCGAATCATACGATGGCACAACAGATCCTGCGGTATGGATCAAGGATTATCTCCTTCATATCCACATGGCCCGCGGTGATGATCTACACGCCATCCAATACCTCCCACTCAAGCTTAAAGGACCAGCTCGTCATTGGCTTAACAGCTTGCCAGCAGAGTCAATTGGTTGCTGGGAGGACCTGGAAGCCGCATTCCTCGACAATTTCCAGGGCACCTATGTGCAACCACCGGACACCGATGACCTAAGCCACATAATCCAGCAGCCAGAGGAATCAGCCAGACAGTTCTGGACACGGTTCCTAACCAAGAAAAATCAAATAGTCGACTGTCCGGACGCAGAAGCCCTCGCAGCCTTCAAACATAACATCCGCGACGAGTGGCTTGCCCGGCACCTAGGACAGGAAAAGCCGAAATCCATGGCAGCCCTCACAACACTCATGACCCGCTTTTGCGCCGGAGAAGACAGCTGGCTAGCTCGTAGTAATAACATGACCAAGAGCCCTGGTAATTCGGATACCAAGGACAACAATGGCAGTTCGCGTCGCAACAAGCACAAGCGCCGCATTAACGGAGACAATGCTGAGGATACGGCAGTTAATGCCGGATTCATAGGCTCTAAACCCGGTCAGCAGAAAAAGCCATTTAAAAGAAATACTCCGGGCCCGTCCAGTTTGGACCGAATACTCGATCGCTCGTGCCATATACACGGCACCCCCGAAAAACCAGCCAATCACACCAACAGGGATTTTTGTGTTTTCAAGCTGTCAGACAAGTTAAGTGCCGAAAACAGAGACAAGGGGCTGCATAGCGATGACGAGGAGGAGCCCCGGCCGCCGAACAATAGGGGACATAAGGGCTTTCCCCCACAAGTGCGGATGGTGAACATGATATACGCAACCCACATCCCCAAAAGGGAGCGGAAGCGTGCACTCAGGGACGTATATGCGTTGGAGCCGGGCCGCCCTAAAGTTCAACCGTTGGTCCTCCCTGCCCGATCACTTTTGATCGAAGGGACCACTCCACTAGCATCCGCCATGGCGGATTCGGCCGCATTGGTTCTAGACCCAATCATTGACAGATTTCACCTCACTAGAGTCCTTATGGATTGCGACAAAGCCCCTGAGCCTGCTTTATCGGGATACAAAGGCGAAAATGGGCATAGATCCCTCAAGGATTAAACCCACAAAGACGACCTTTAAAGGAGTCATACCAGTGTAGAGGCCAACTGCAGGCTCAATTACACTTGAGGTGGTCTTCAGATCCCGGATAATTTCCGGCGAGGAGTTAATCTTTGACATAGTCCCGTTCCGCAGTGGCTATCACGCACTGCTCGGACGAACCGCATTTGCAAAGTTCAATGTGGTGCCGCACTACGCATACCTCAAGCTCAAGATGCCAGGCCCTCGAGGAGTCATTACGGTCAATGGAAACACCGAACGCTCTCTCCGAACGGAGGAACATACGGCGGCCCTCGCGGCGGAAGTACAAAGTAGCCTCTCAAGGCAATTCTCCAGTCCGGCTATTAAACGTGCGGACACCGTCAAGCAGGCCCAGAGTAACCTACAACAAGACCGCCTGGAACGTTCCGAGCAAGCGTAGCAATGAGGCCCCAACCCCAGCCCTCGCGAAATTACGAAACCAGTACTACGCGTACATAATTACGCTCTGGAAATACCATGGGCATAAGGGGAGGGGCACAACCACGGCATGCCCAAAATGCGGCTCAACCGCACTAGGGGCTCCCGATTTCGTCATTCCTTTTTTTTCTTACTTTCAGTACTCCACTCTCCGGAAGCCCTGTCCGGCAGTACAACCGCCGAACACACGACGCAACAGCCAGGGAGGCAGAAAGCTACGTCGAGTGTCCAGGTGGTCTCTGTAACGAGCTAAATACCTGTCTTACATACCATCCCGCAGCCCGCCCCTGGAGGGGGACATGTCAAATAGTCCCATCTCTTGCTTATCGCACTATTTGTATTGTTCTGCTTTTATCGCAGCCTTTTCGAATAAACAATACATAGCTTTTGTCTATTATTGCTTTCCTTTTTTATGAAAATATGTTCAGTTATGCCATTATGCAACTGTACACTTTGGTACGACCAATACACCAGGGGCTTAAGTACCCCAGAATATGGTGTGAGAAGTCCGAACACTCTCACGAGTCTTGGCACCCGAACTTATAGCATTATATGCATCGGCTCCGAATCATGTCTTGGGTGAATAGTTGGTTTTGCCCGGCTCCCATGTTTTGGTACCTTACGTTCCGTTATGTCGGCTAAGTTAGCGCTGGGAGAACTACTGCGATTGTGCCCCGGTTGCGCTTGGTTAAGCACCTCGAGAGAAAGCTAAAACTGACCGTCATGATAGGGCGAGAGCTGGTCACTGTTCGAGAGGTTTCGAGTCCCTAAAGACTAATGCCGCTTAGAGCGAGGAGCCGGCTTTGTCCGGCCTAGGCGTGGATAGCGCCCGAACTCGGTGTTCCGAATACTAGGGTGTCGGTGTCAAAACCGGCAGATCTCGGGTAGGGGGTCCCGAACTATGCGTCTAGGCAGATGGTAACAGGAGACAAGGGACACGATGTTTTTACCCAGGTTCGGGCCCTCTCGATGGAGGTAAACCCCTACTCCTTCTTGATTAATGTTGATGATATGGGTAGTACAAGAGTAGATCTACCACGAGATCAGAGAGGCTAAACCCTAGAAGCTAGCCTATGGTATGATTGTTGTTCATCCTACGGACTAAAACCCTCCGGTTTATATAGACACCGGAGAGGGTTAGGGTTACACAGAGTCGGTTAGAATGGAAGGAGATCTACATATCCATATCGCCAAGCTTGCCTTCCACGCCAAGGAAAGTCCCATTCGGACACGGGACGAAGTCTTCAATCTTGTATCTTCATAGCCCAGGAGTCCGGCCACAGGTCATAGTCCGGCCATCCGGACATCCCCTAATACGGGACTCCCTCAATAGCCCCTGAACCAGGCTTCAATGACGACGAGTCCGGCGCGCATATTGTCTTCGGCATTGCAAGGCGGGTTCCTCCTCCGAATACTTCATAGATGATTTTGAACACAAGGATAGTGTCCGGCTCTGCAAAATAATTTCCACATACCACCGTAGAGAGAATAATATTTACACAAATCTAAGCTGCTGACGTATTTTGCAGCATGTCATCACACCACGGCCAAGCCTTTATTCGAATCGTCTTTACTGTCCCACCTCAGCGCACTTAGCGAGGTGGTTTCCTTGGCACGTCTTGTTGAAGCAGAAATCGTGTCCCCTTATTCCGGGATTCTCATCAATACGGACGTGGGTAACCCAACCGTGCCATTAATTTACGGCGCTTGCGAGATATGCGAGTTTTACCAGGCTGGTGGGGGCACATAGTTTTGTCCGCCCATATAAGGGGATAAGGATCCACCTTTTCCATCTACGCCTTCTTCCTCCTTTGCTTATCCATTTTCGCGCACTCGAGCCCCAACGCCCAAGTCCGCACACCCCGCCTCAACCTTCTCCAGTCATGTCCGGAGCGGGAGGCAAGTGGATGGTCTCCTCTGTCACGGAGGGACACATCAAGAAGTTGAGGGAGGCCGGATACTTGTCAAACAACATCGCGCACCGGCTCCTAGACAAGGGGCAGCTCATCCCCACCCCCAGGCCCCATGAGAGGGTGGTGTTCCTCACCCACTTCCTCCATAGGACTAGGGTTTTCCACTTCACCCATTTGTCCGGGGCTCATGTTCTACTACGGCCTGGATTTCCACGATCTGGCCCCGAACTTCGTCCTGAACACCTCGGCGTTTATCGTCGGGTGTGAGGCTTTCCTCCGCATCAAGCCCCACTTCAGCTTATGGCTGAAGACCTTCAATGTCAAGCCGAAGGTAGTGGGCGGCCAGCAAGCGGAGTGTGGAGGCACCATGGTGGGCAAGATGCCCAACGTTACATGGCTCGAGGGCTACTTCGTGGAGACCATAAAGGGGTGGCAATCGGGTGGTTCTACATCACCGAGCAGCGTGACCCCAAATGGGCAGCGGCCCCGAATTCGATCTGGCTTCCTACAAGTCTCACCTCCCGGAAAGAGACCGGCCTGTCGTGGGGTAATTCGAAGAGCGGACGGACTACAATCCTGCGTCCAAGACCTCGTGAACAAAGAGGTTAAACTTCGTCAACGTAGTCCAGTCATGCTCATCCGCTGGATCCTCCCGTGTCAACGACGGGTTTTTAATTTATGGGAGTTCAACCCGGCCCAGCACCAAACTCTGACCAGGCTCTTTGACACAATGCACGAGGATGCCTGGAAGGTGCTATTCAAGGGCGCCGAGGTTCCCCCTCCCATCACCGAGGATCGCGGATTCCGCGCGAAACGACAAGCCAGCGTAGTAAGCTTATTTTACCCTTTACGGGACACTTGTTTTTCATAGTTTAACTCTATGCGGGATCTAAGCTCCTATACCTTTGACAGGAATGACAGAAGAAGACCGTACAGATCGACTATCCGGCTCCTTTGCCCAAGGATACAACAGACGCCCACTTGACGGGGCTGCTGGTCCCGACACCTTACGTGGTGCCGGAGAAGAAGGCCAAGAAGCAGGCCACGGGAACTCGAAAGAGTTCCCGCCGCTAGGTGGTGTCGGACTCATCGTCCGATGACTCCGAGGCGGACTCCTCCCGTGAAGATGAGGAGGAGGAAAGAGAGGCCTCTCCCCCAGCGGGGGGAGAGAAGAAAAGGAAGGCCGCCCCTACTGGGGAGGCCGGAGGGTCCAAGAAGGGAAGGACCCTCCCTCCGGACTACTCCACCAACGCCGACCACGGCGAAGAAGAGTGGCCACCCAGGGCCAAGACCCTGGCGACATCGTAAGTATCCGGGTACCAGAATAACTCATGGCGTTTCTTTTATTGCACAGTATCTTCTGACACCGAATATAATCATGCAGTTCGCCCAAGGCCGGGCTCGATGCTTCGTCGAGCGGTTCCCTGGGTTCGTCGGATGTGAACATCACTTCACTTTCGACCGCCTCCTCTCCTCGCACTGTGGATGATGCCGAGGTGGCATCCCAAAAGGGGCCAGGCCAGGAGGAGGTGGTCCTGGAGGTGCCGCAAGGCAACCTCCCGGACCCCAGGCCCCAAGGGGATGAAACCCCAAAGGGCTCCAAGTCCGGCACTAGGCCGGACACCGCACCGGAACCTTCAACGGTTCCGGCATCCGGCAGGCGACCCCCTACTAAGAAGGGCAAGCCTACGACGCCGGTGACCTCCGTCCAACCGGGGGCACCGGATAATCTGCTGGAGGTGCTTAACGGCGCCTCCATCAACGAGGAGCACCGCACTATTATGAGTGCGGTGATCCGTATGATCGGTCCGCCAAGAGCAGGCTGACTGAAGCCTGTGCCGGCCTTCTAACAGGCTTTGAGGTATGTATTTAAGATATGTAAAAATATTACCGCATAGACAGTAGCCCCTGATGCTCAGTTTGGTGTTCGGAAAGAAAAGCCGAACTGAGGATCAAAAAGATATACGCAAGAGTCTAACATAAGTATGTCAATATGGGAATGCAGGCTGTGCTGCTGACCTCTGCCGCGCTGACTGCTGAGGTTAATGCATTGAAGCAGAGTCTCGAGCGGTCCGAGGATGAGCTCGGCCTTGCCAAGAAGCAGCTCGAGGACAAGGAAGGTAAGTAATACCTTATGTAAGTATATATAAAAAAGATGTGGTTGCAAAAAATGACAGGATCATCGTGGGTATGCAGGGGCCACGAACGAGGTGGCGACCCTGAAGGAAGTGATGGCCAAGGCCGAAAACAATGCGGCCGTGGAGCGCACCGAGCGAGAAAAGCAGGAGGCGCAGGTGGCGGCGGTGCAGCAAGAGCTCCAGGCTTTCGTGTAAAAACACTTGAGTTTGGAGCGTGACTCGAAGACTCGAGACTACGAGCTCGCCTCGGCGCTTGAGAGCGCCAAATCTGCCAAAGCCGAAGCCCAAAAAGCCCTCCAGGAAATTGAGGCGATGAAGAAGATAGCGGCGGGTAAGGCATTCTTTATGCAAAGCAAGCACGCGAAAGTGAATTACTTGTTACTTACCCGAGTCCGGAGCTCTCCAGGGGCATTCAAAGATCTTCCCCGGAGTGTGTCAGACGCTGCCGCATTCTACCGAGCCGAAGAGGGAAGCTCGACGGAGAAGGTGTTCTGGTCTCAGTATGCTGAGGCCGGACACCCGGTGCCCTTGAGCGGCCAGATGAAGCAGCTGGTCGAGCTCCATAAGGTGCCCGAAAAGGCCATGATGGGTCTCTCAGTCCGGCTGTGGCCTGGGGAAGCCATGCCTGGGAGCTACTTCAGGCTGGTAAAGCGGCTGGTGGATGCCTGTCCAAGGCTTGAAGTCATCAAGCGCTCTGTATGCATCGAAGGTGCCCGTAGGGCCCTTGCCCGTGCTAAAGTGCATTGGGGTAAGATGGACGCTGAGAAGCTTGTGACGGACGGGCCACCGCCGCGCAAGGAGCATCGCAAGCCCGAGATGTATTATGAGGGCGTCCTGAAGGGTGCCCGCCGTATAGCGGATGAGTGCTCCAAAGATGTAATTTTTGAGTAAACTCGCATTTGTAATCCTGTACGCTGAAAACTTGTTCATATGCGCTAAGCAACGCTTTTGAATTTAAAATATTACCTTCTGTGCGGCCGTTTATCAAAATTGAGAGATGGCGAGTCATCAAATTCTGCCCCCATGCCGCATGTCTTTGGGGTGTTCGGGATAAACTTGAGCGCTCTTTTTCCCATAATTGGGTCCTTCGAGGGAGGCGCTCAACACAACGAACAAGGCAATCGGACTATAATGCTTGGACACTCTCACTTAGCCATAGAATTCTATAATTTTAAATTTCGGCGAAGCCCCTAGTATTCGGAAGAACGAGTTCGGGGCGCTATCCACGCCTAGGCAGGACAAAGCCGACTCCTCGCTCTAAGCGGCATAAGTCTTTAGGGACTCGAAAACCTCTCGAACAGCGGCCAGCTCTCGCCCTATCATGATGGTCAGTTTTAGCTTTCTCCACTGAGGTGCTTAGCCCGGCTCAACCGGGGCACAATCGCAGTGGTTCTCCCAGTGCTACCTTAGCCGATATAACGGAACGTAAGGCACCAAAACATGGGAGCCGGGCAAACCCAACTATTGACCCAAGATATGATTCGGAGCTGATGCATATAATGCTATAAGTTCGGGGTGGCGCACTCATGAGAGTGTTCGGACTTCTCACACCATATTCTTGGGTACGCAAGCCCCTGGTGTATTGGCCGTACCAAAGTGTACGGTTGCCTTATGTCATAACTGAACATATTGTTATATAAGAAAAAGGTAATGCAATAATAGACAAAAGCTATGCATTGTTTATTCGAAAAGTCTGCGGTAAAAGCAGAACGATACAAATAGTGCGATAAGCAAGAGATGAGACTATTTAACATGTCCCCCCTCCAGGGGCGAGCTGCAGGATGATATGTGAAACAAGTATACTGCTCGTTATAGAGACCACCTGGACACTCGACGTAGCTTTCTACCTCCCTGGCTGTTGCATCGTGTGTTCGGCGATTATGCTGCCGGACAGGCCTTCCGGAAAGTGGAGTCCTGAAAGTAAGAAAGAAAAAAAAAGAATGACAAAATCGGGAGCCCCTTGTGCGGTTGAGCCGCATTTTGGGTGTGTCGTGGTCGTGCCCCTCCCCCTATGCCCATGGTATTTCCAGAGCGTAGTTATGTATGCGCAATACTGGTTTCGCAATTTCGCGAGGGCTGGGGTTGGGGCCGCATTGCTACACGTGCTCGGAACGTGCCAGGCGGTCTTGTTGTAGGTTACTCCGGGCGCGCTTGACGGTGTCCGGACGTTTAATGGCCGGACTGGAGAATTGCCTTGACATGCTGCTTTGTACTTCCGCCGCGAGGGCCGCCCTATGCTCCTCCGTCCGGAAAGACCGTTCAGTGTTTCCATTGACTGTAATGACTCCTCGAGGGCCTGGCATCTTGAGCTTGAGATATGCATAGTGCGGCACCGCATTGAACTTTGCAAATGCGGTTCGTCCGAGCAGTGCGTGATAGCCACTTCGGAACAGAACTATGTCAAAGATTAACTCCTCGCTTCGGAAATTATCCGGGGATCCGAAGACCACCTCAAGTGTAACTGAGCCTGTACACCTGGTATGACGCCTTTAAAGGTCGTCTTTGTGGGTTTAATCCTTGAGGGATCTATGCCCATTTTTCACATCAGATCCTCGATAAAGCAGGTTCAAAGCTGCCGCCATCCATAAGGACTCTAGTGAGGTGAAATCCGTCAATGATTGGGTCTAAAACCAGTGCGGCGAATCCGCCATGGCGGATGCTAGTGGGGTGGTCCCTTCGGTCAAAAGTGATCGGGCAGGAGGACCATGGGTTGAACTTTGGGGCGACTGGCTCCAACGCATATACGTCCCTGAGTGCACGCTTCCGCTGCCTTTGAGGTATGTGGGTTGCGTATATCATGTTCACCGTCCGCACTGTGGGGGAAAACCCTTCTGTCCGCTATTGTTCGGTGGCCGGGGCTCCTCCTCGTCATCGCTATGCAGCCCCTTGTCATTGTTTTCGGCGTTTAACTTGCCTGCCTGCTTGAACACCCAACAATCCATGTTGGTGTGGTTGGCAGGTTTTTCGGGGGTGCCGTGTATCTGGCACGAGCGATCGAGTATTCGGTCCAAATTGGACGGGCCCGGATTATTTCTTTTGAATGGCTTTTTCCGCTGACCGGGTTTAGAGCCTCTGAATCCGGCATTAACTGCCGTATCATCAGAATTGTCACCGTTAATGCGGCGCTTTTGCTTGTTGCAACGCGACTTGCCAATGTTGTCCTTGGTATCCGAATTACCAGGGCTCTTGGTCATGTTATTACTACGAGCTAGCCAGCTGTCTTCTCCCGCGCAAAAGCGGGTCATGAGTGTCGTGAGGGCTGCCATGGATTTCGGCTTTTCGTGTCCTAGGTGCCGGGCAAGCCACTCGTCATGGATGTTATGCTTGAAGGCTGCGAGGGCCTCTGCGTCCGGACAGTCGACTATTTGATTTTTCTTCGTTAGGAACCGTGTCCGATTGCTCGCCGATTCCTCCGCTGCTGGATTATGTGGCTTAGGTCATCGGCGTCTGGTGGTCGCACATAGGTGCCCTGGAAGTTGTCGAGGAATGCGGCTTCCAGGTCCTCCCAACAACCAATTGATTCTGCTCGCAAGCTGTTAAGCCAATGCCGAGCTGGTCCTTTAAGCTTGAGTAGGAGGTATTGGATGGCGTGTAGATCATCACCGCGGGCCATGTGGATATGAAGGAGATAGTCCTCGATCCATACTGCAGGGTCTGTTGTGCCATCGTATGATTTGATGTTTACGGGTTTGAAACCCTCGGGGATTTGATGATCCATTACTTCATCTGTGAAGCATAGTGGGTGTGCGGCGCCTCTGTATTAGACTATATCATGACATAGCTCAAATGAGCTTTGTCTGCTGTGTTCGGCCCGGCCAGATTTACCATATCTGGCATGATGGTTATCGTCACGTGTCGTGGGGCGCCCACGCGATCCATAGATCGATCTTGTTTGCCTTGCCCTATTCTCCAATATATCTCGCAGGTCTGGCGCATTTCCCCGTGCCTTGGTACTTTTTGAGCGACGCCGGGGTGCGGCTTGAGTGGAGGGCCGAGAGGCCTCTCTGTTGCGGCCACGAGGTGGCCGGTCGGCCGCATCATACGTTGGTGATGTAGGTTTAGGTGCTTCCTCCTCTAATCGGGGTAGCAGCTTGCGCTTTGGGTAGCTCTTGGAGGGGCGTTCGAGTTCGTACTCTTGACGCAAGGACTTGATCCATCTGTCGGCTAGCAAGTCTTGGTCGACTCTAAGCTGTTGCTGTTTTTTTTAGGCTGCTCGCCGTGGCCATAAGCCTGCGTTTGAAACGCTCTTGTTCGACGGGATCCTCAGGCACGACAAATTCATCGTCGTCGAGGCTTGCCTCGTCTTCGGAGGGAGGCATGTAATTATCGTCCTCTACCTCTCTGTCTGCTGCTCTCTCATGAGGGCTGGCTTCTCCATCCTCCTGTGCTGAATCCTGCTGGAGGGGGTTGTCTTCGGCATTGTCCGGGGTGTTATTATCTCCCGTGCCGGAATCGCCGTTTTTGCTTTGGCGGGATTTAGAGCGGCGCCGCTGACGCCGGCGCTTAGGCTGCTTCTTGGAGGGGTCATCCTCCGTTGTTCCATCGCCCTTCCCTTCTTTTGGGGTGTCCACCATGTATATGTCATCTGACGAGGTGGCCTTCCGATTGCCCTATAGGCGCTGGTTCTTGGTCGTCTCCTGCATCGGCGTCCATACCGTCGATGTCTTCGGAGTCGAAGTCGAGCATGTCGGTTAAATCATCGACAGTGGCTACGAAGTGGGTGGTGGGTGGGGCTTGAATTTCTTCGTCGTCCGCATCCCAACCTTGCCGACCATAGTCCGGCCAGGGCTCTCCTGATAAATAGAGAGACTTTAGTGAATCCATAATGTCACCAAAGGGCGAGTGCTGAAAGATGTCCGCGGCGGTGAACTCCATGATCGACGCCCAATCGGATTCGGTTGGCAGGGGCGCGGAAGGTTCGGAGTCCGGCACCTTGGAGTCACGAGCTTCACAAAGGACAGGTATGGTGTTCGGCTCGATCGCTGTAGAGATTGCAGCCCCCGAGGCGGTGTCCAGCCACCCGTCCTCGATTGGCGCAGTCGGCTCCGAGCTAAGGGTCAGAGCAGATACTGGTGCGGCCTCCAGGATGTTGTTCGGCGGCAGAGCTAGATCATGCTCATCGTAACAGTGCGGCGCGCTTGGCTGTGGCTCGAACCCGTCGAAGATCAAGTCTCCGCGGACGTCGGTTGTGTAGTTCAAACTTCCAAATCTGACCTGATGGCCAGGGGCGTAGCTTTCAATCTGCTCCAGATCACCAAGCGAATTGGCCCGCAGTGCAAAGCCGCCGAATACAAATATCTGTCAGGGGAGAAAAGTCTCACCCTGGACCGCATCGTTGTTGATGATCGAAGGAGCCATCGGGCCTAAAGGTGACGACACAAAGGAACTCTCAATGAAAGCACCAATGTCGGTGTCAAAACCGGCGGATCTCGGGTAGGGGGTCCCGAACTGTGCGTCTAGGCGTATGGTAACAAGAGACAAGGGACACGATGTTTTTAACCAGGTTCGGGCCCTCTCTATGGAGGTAAAACCCTACTCCTGCTTGATTAATATTGATGATATGGGTAGTACAAGAGTAGATCTACCTCGAGATCATAGAGGATAAACCCTAGAAGCTAGCCTATGGTATGATTGTTGTTCGTCCTACGGACTAAAACCCTCCGGTTTATATAGACACCGGAGAGGGTTAGGGTTACATAGAGTCGGTTACAATGGAAGGAGATCTACATATCCGTATCGCCAAGCTTGCCTTCCACACCAAGGAAAATCCCATCCGGACACGGGACAAAGTCTTCAATCTTGTATCTTCATAGCCCAGGAGTCCGGCCACAGGTCATATTCCGGCCATCCGGACACCCCCCTAATCCGGGACTCCCTCATAGGGGCTTCGCCGAAATTTAAAATTATAGAATTCTATGGATAAGTAAGAGTGATAAAGCATTATAGTCTGTTTGCCTTGTTCGTTGTGCTGAGCGCCTCCCTCGAAGGACCCAAGAATGGGAACAAGAGCGCTCAGGTTTATCACGAACACCATAGCACTCGTGGCATGGGGGCAGAAGCCAACGACTCGCCATCTCTCAGATTTAATAAACGGCCGCACATAAGGTAATATTTTAAATTCAAAAAGCGTTGCTTAGCGCATATGAACAAGTTTTCAGCGCACAGGATAACACGAGCGAGTTTACTCAAAAATTACATCCTTGGAACATTCATCCGCCATAAGGCGGGCACCCTTCAGGACGCCCTCATAATACATCTCGGGCTTGCGATGCTCCTTGCCCTGCGGTGGCCCATCTATCACCAGCTTCTCAGCATCCATCTTGCCCCAGTGCACTTTAACATGGGCAAGGGCCCTCTGGCGCCTTCGATGCATACGGAGCGCTTGATGACTTCAAGTCGTGGACAGGCATCCGCCACCGCCTCACCAGCCTAAAGTAGCTCCTGTGCATGACCTCCCGTGCCATAGCCGACTATAAGGCCCTTCATGGCCTGTTCGGCCACCTTATGGAGCTCGACCAGCTGCTTCACCTGGTCGCTCAAAACACAGGTGTCCGGCCTCGATATCGAGACCAGAACACCTTCTCCGTCGAGCTCCCCTCCTCGGCCCGGTAGCAGGCGGCAGCGTCGGACACACTGCGGGGCAGATCCGCGAATGCTCCTGGAGAACTCCGGACTCGGGAAAGTAACAAGTAATTCACTTTCATGTGCTTGCTTTGCATAAAGTATGCCTTACCCACCGCTATCTTCTTCATCGCCTCAATTTCCTAGAGGGCTTTTTGGGCTTCGGCCTTGGCAGATTTGGCGCCCTCAAGGGCAGAGGCAAGCTCGGACTCTCGAGTCTTTGAGTCAAGCTCCAAAATCTCGTGTTTTTTCACGAGAGCCTGGAGCTCTTGCCGCACTTCCGCCACCCGCGCCTCCTGCTCGCTCGATACGCTCCACGACCGCATTTTCTTCAGCCTTGGACAGCGCTTCCTACAGGGTTGCCACTTGGGTTGTGGCCCCTGTAATACTCACGTTGGTCCTGTCATTTTTTGCAACCACATCTTTTTTATATACTTACATAAGGTATTACTTACCTTCCTTGTCCTCGAGCTGCTTCTTGGCAAGGCCGAGCTCGTTCTCGGACCGCTCGAGGCTTTGCTTCAATGCATCGACCTCCGCAGTCAGTGCGGCAGAGGTCAGCAGCGCAGCTGGCATTCCCATATTGACACACTTATGTTAGACTCCTGCATATTCTTTTTGATCCTCAGTTCGGCTTTTCTTTCCGAACACCAAACTGAGCATCAGGGGCTACTGTCTATGCGGTAATATTTTTACATATCTTAATTACATAGCTCAAAGCCTGTTAGAAGGCTGGCACAGGCTTCAGTCAGCCCGCACTTGGCGGACTGAACCTTCTGGATCACCACACTCATAATAGCGCGGTGCTCCTCGTCGATGGATGCGCCGTTAAGCACCTCCAAAGAGATTATCCGGTGCCTCCGGTTGGGCCGGAGGTCACCGGCGTCGTAAACTTGCCCTTCTTACTAGGGGGCGCCGCCGGACTCCGGAACCACCGAAGGTTCGGCGGTGTCCGGCCCAGGGCCGGACTTGGAGCCCTTGGGGGTTTTGTCCCCTTTGCCCCTGGAGTCCGGGAGGTCGCCTTGCGGCGCCTCCAGGACCACCTCCTCCTAGCTTGGACCATTTTGGGACTCCACCTCGACATCATCCGGAGTGCGAGGGGAGGAGGCGGCCGGAAGTGAAGTGCTATTCACATCCGACGAGCTTAAGGGGCCGCTCGACGACACACCGACCTGGGCTCGGGGCAGACTGCATGATTATATTCGGCGTCAGAAGATACTGTGCAACAAAGGAACGCCATGAGTTATTCTGGTATCCGGATACTTACGATTCTGCCAGGGGCTTGGCCCTGGATGGCCACTCCTCTTCGCCGTCGTCGGTGTTGGTGGAGTAGTCCGGAGGAAGGGTCCTCCCCTTCTTGGACCCTCCGGCCCCCCCAGTTGGGGCGGCCTTCCTTTTCTTCTCTCCCCCCGCTGGGGGAGAGACCTCTCTTTCCTCCTCCTCGTTTTCGTGGGAGGAGTCCGCCTCGGAGTCATCGGACGATGAGTCCGACACCACCAGGCGCCGGGAACTCTTTCGAGTTCCCGTGGCCTTCTTCTTGGCCTTCTTCTCCGGCACCACGTAAGGTGCCGGAACCAGCAGCCCCGCTGCGGGCGTCCGCTGGGTGTTCGGGCAAGGGAGACGGACAGTTGATCTGCCCGGACATCTTCTGCCAATCATGTCAAAGGTATGGGAGTTTAGATCCCGCATAGGGTCAAACTATGAAAAACAAGTATCCCGTAAAGGGTAAAACAGCTTACCGCGTTTGCTTGATGCTGCGCGCTGAATCCGCGATCCTCGGTAGTGGATACGGGAGCCTCGGCGCCCTTGAACAGCACCTTCCAGGCATCTTCGTACGTAGTGTCAAAGAACCTGCTCAGAGTTTGGTGTTGTGCCGGATTAAACTCCCACAAGCTGAAAGCCCTTTGTTGGCATGGGAGGATCCGGCGGATGAGCATGACCTGGACTACGTTGACGTGTTTGAGCTTCTTTCTCACTAGGTTTTTGACGCAGGTTTGGAGTCCGGTCAGCTCTTCCGAATTACCCCACGACAGGCCCTTATCTTTCCAGGAGGTGAGCCGCGTGGGGATTCCAGATAGGAATTCGGGGGCCGCTGCCCATTCAGGGTCACACGGCTCGGTGATGTAGAACCACCCCGATTTCCACCCCTTTATGGTCTCTACGAAGGAGCCCTCGAGCCATAGGACGTTGGGCATCTTGCCCATCATGGCACCTCCGCACTCCGCTTGGTGGCCGCCCACTACCTTCGGCTTGACATTGAAGGTCTTCAGCCATAAGCCAAAGTGGGGCTGGATGCAGAGGAAGGCCTCGCACACGATGATGAACGTCGAGATGTTGAGGATGAAGTTCGGGGCCAGATCGTGGAAATCCAGGCCGTAGTAGAACATGAGCCCCGGACAAATGGGTGAAGTGGGAAACCTAGTCCGCGGAGGAAATGGGTGAGGAACACCACCCTCTCATGGGGCCTGGGGGTGGGGATGAGCTGCCCCTTATCGGGGAGCCGGTGCGTGATGTCATTGGACAAGTATCCGGCTTTCCTCAGCTTCTTGATGTGTCCCTCCGTGATGGAGGAGACCATCCACTTGCCTCCCGCTCCGGACATGGCTGGAGAAGGTTGAGGTGGGATGTGCGGACTTGGGCGCTGGAGCTCGAGTGCGCGAAAATAGATAAGCAAAGGAGGAAGAAGGCGTAGATTAAAAAGGTGGATCTTTATCCCCTTATATGGGCGGACGAGACTGCACGTCCCCACCCGCCTGGTAAAACTCGCTTATCTCCCAAGCGCCGTAATTAATGGCACGGTTGGGTTACCCACGCCCGTTTTGATGAGAATCCCGCAATAAGGGGGACACGATCTCTGCTTCGACAAGACGTGCCAAGGAAACCGCCTCGCTAAGTGCGCTGAGGTGGGACAGTAAAAACGATTCGAATAAAGGCTTGGCCGTGGTGTGATGTCACGCCATGAGTACGTCGACAGATTGGATTTGTGTAAATATTATTCTCTCTACGGTGGTATGTGGAACTTATTTTGCGAGCCGGACACTATCCCTGTGTTCAAAATCTTCTATGAAGTATTCGGAGGAGGAACCCGCCTTGCAATGGCGAAGACAATCTGCGCGCCGGACTCGTCGTCATTGAAGCCTGGTTCAGGGCTACTGAGGGAGTCCTGGATTAGGGGGTGTCTGGATGGCGGACTATAACCTTTGGCGGACTCTGGACTATGAAGATACAAGATTGAAGACTTCGTCCGTGTCCGGATGGGACTTTCCTTGGCGTGGAAGGCAAGCTTGGCGATCTGGGACATGTAGATCTCCTCCCATTGTAACCGACTACATGTAACCCTAGCCCTCTCCGGTGTCTATATAAACCGGAGGGTTTTAGTCCGTGGGGACGAACAACAATCATACCATAGGCTAGCTTCTAGGGTTTAGCCTCTCTAATCTCGTGGTAGATCTACTCTTGTACTACCCATATCGTCAATATTAATCAAGCAGGAGTAGGGTTTTACCTCCATCGAGAGGGCTCGAACCTGGGTAAAAACATCGTGTCCCTTGTCTCCTGTTACCATCCGCCTAGACGCACAGTTCGGGACCCCCTACCCGAGATCTGCCGGTTTTGACACAGACAAGAACACTACCCTCTCCTGGGATTTCGGGGTAAGGACGATTTGCCCTTCAGCCGGAAGCCGGTGCGCGATGTTTGTGGACAGGTATCTGGCCTCCCGAAGCTTCGTGATGTCCTCCTCAGTAACGGAGGAGGCCATCCACTTGCCTCCCGCTCCGGACATGCTTGGAATGGCTTTACGGAGAAGGTGAGAACTTGGGCGCTGGAGCTCAAGCGAGGAAGAATGGATGAGCAGAGGAAGAAGAAGGCGTGGGTGAAAAAGGGGAATCCTTATCTCTTTATAAAGGCGATAGAAATTGTGCGCCTTCCGACTTGCCCCGTAAACTCGCTTATTCCCCAAGCGCCGCGTTGATGGCGCGGTTGGGTTACCCACACCCGTATTGATGAGAATCCTGTAATAAGGGGACATGATCTCTGCTTCGACAAGACATGCCAATGAAACCGCCTCGCAAGATGTGCAGTAGCAAGTTGAGAAAAACAGTTTGAATAATGACCGGGCTGTGGCGTGATGTCACGCTATGAAAAGTTATCAGCAGGTTAGATTTGTGGAGTATTGTGCTCTCTACGGTGATATGTGGAATTTGTTTTGAAGAGCCGGACACGATCCTTGTGTTCAAAATCTTCTATGGAGTATTCGGAGAAGGAACCCGCCTTGCAATGCCGAAGACAATCTACTCGCCGGACTCATCGTCATTGAAGCCTGGTTCAGGGGCTACTGAGGGAGTCCTGTATTAGGGGGTCCTCGGGCAGCCGGACTATGTACTTGTGCCGGACTGTTGGACTATGAAGATACAAGATCGAAGATGGATTAGGGTGGGACTCTCATTTGCGTGAAAGGCAAGCTTAGCAATTCGGATATGTAGATTTCCTCTCTGTAACCGACTCTGTGTAACCCTAGCCCCCTCCGGTGTGTATATAAACCGGAGGGTTTAGTCCGTAGGACAACAACAATCATAATCATAGGCTAGCTTCTAGGGTTTAGCCTCTATGATCTCGTGGTAGATCAACTCTTGTAATACTCATATCATCAAGATCAATCAAGCAGGAAGTAGGGTATTACCTCCATCGGGAGGGCCCGAACCTGGGTAAACATTGTGTCCCCCGCCTCCTGTTACCATTAGCCTCAGACGCACAGTTCGGGACCCCCTACCCGAGATCCGCCGGTTTTGACACCGATAGCCGCTCGAACCCATGACACCACACGTCCCCCGACCTGCGGCTCACCCCTCTCGGTCCCACTGCCCCTCTGCCTTCGGGAGCATTACATGTGGACCAGCCACCTATCGGGTCCACATGTTATTGACTCAAAGGCAGGTGTAGTAAGGCGCAGAAGCTCAGTCCCGAGGGCCTTGAAAGGAAAATGTAACTCCTGTGCCAGGCCTTGTGGTGCTACCACTGCACGAACTCGTGCCAAACTCGAGATTTGTTTCTTTACTATAGATGCACGCAACGATTTAATGGACATTGTAATCTCAACATGTGATGGGGAGCTCTAAATTTGAATTTGAAACTTATAAAATGAAAAGATTCAAAACAAACAAATTGGGAGAGAGGGAGTATATTGTAGGATGTATCCCATACGAAACAAGTCCCCTAGTTTTTCACCGCAAAGATGCGGTTAGAAAGGAGCACAGCCTCTTCGTACTTGTACGGCAACAAATCGGCCGCAGACAGCATGGTCCACCTTTGACCGCCATGTGCAAGGTTCGTGCTATCTTCTTCAATCTCACTGTGGTTCCATCGTACCAATTCATGCGGTGGCCCGTTGCATGGTTGATCCCAATGTTGGACAAAGGTTCTATGCGAATGGTGTCACCGTTTTAAATGTTGTGCAGATGTTGGTACCCTCCCGTACATATGCAAGCCAATCTCCACTCGCACCGAGCCTAACCTGTGAAACAGTGGGCAGGGGGAGAATTAGGAAATGGACACAGAAGTAGTCTTTAGAATGCATTTACTACGTGATCAAACTCATCTTACCTGCTCATCGGAGGAAATCCTGGTGCCCCTCAACGTCGGCATCTCAAGGGGCGTCAACTTGCAACTACGGCCACGCCGCGCTGGAGAGACCCCCAAGGAAACATCCTCATGCGTTCCATGGAACATCAAGATGCATTTGTATGAGTAGTTTATCTTGTGAGAGAAAAGGATGAATGAGGGAAGGCCTCTAGAGATAGAGATAGAGACTACTACTACCAATGTGCTGGCTTGTGCGTTGCAATGGATCCAAAGTAGTAGAATAATACGTGTTCACGTGCTTGAAATATAAACACTCTAGTTTTGATATACATGTGTCAGCAGACATGACAGCTTGTCCATGGAAGTTGAGCCACGGCGACCATCATGTTTCTTGTTTCTACCACTGCCACACCCACACGCGATTCCCACGACGCCGCTCCAACCCACGGCACGACGTCCCCGATGTGGACATGGATCCTCTAACGTGGCTATCACTGCCTTACCCTGCCTTTCCTTCGCTGACAGGTGGGACCCATGCTTGGGGTCCCACATGTCAGTGACAGAATGGTAGGATTGTTCACGTCAGGGGATCCTCATCCCCCGACGTGCGCCTCATCCCTCTCGGACCCACCGCTCCTTTGCCTTTGTGTGCATGACATGCGGGCCAGCTAAACTGCGGCGACCGTTAACTTTCTACCACAGCCACACCCGATTGGACGCGGTTTGCTTGCTTCGCTACTGTGCTCCGATCCGTACTCCCGCACCATCGAATTTTCATCCAGCGGCTATGACACATTTCGTCCCGGGCATCAATCCTCAGTTGGAGTACTTCAGACTACAGTAGTACCCGCCGGTGTGGCCATCTCGCCTCAGAACGCCCCGACACCCAGTTGTGGCACCCTCGCCACAGCCACGCCACCACCGGTCATTTCATCTCGAACGAGTGAGTCGCGAACCACGCCACCACCATGAGAATGACATGTGGGCCAGCCACATTTAAGGTCCGCATGTCATTGACTCACAGGCCAAGCACTAAGCCACTGAAGTTCGGTCCCATGGGCCCTAAGAGGGAAATGTAACTCCTGCGGCAGGCCGTGTGGTGCTCCTGCGGATCTGAGCTCGTGCCAAACCTGGAATTTGTTTCTTACTACTACCAACTACTAGTAAGGTACACGTGCATTGCACGCATGAGATTCTGGTGGTTTGTGCATTATGCTTAAGGGCCTGTTTGGTTTGCAGCCTAAGGTTGCCACGCCTAAGCTTAGGCGTGCCACAATATATTAGGCATGTGTTTGGTTCATTGCCACACTTGTGGCTTGCCACGCTTTTCTAGCTACATTGTCCACATGTCATAGACTCAACTTCTTGCCAAATCTTGCCACACTTGTGGTGGCCATTTTGTTAGCCACATTTTTTGTGGCAGACACACTTTGCCTAAGCTTAGTTGTGGCAAAGTTAGTCATGAATTAAGTTCAACCATGGAGTCTTGTAGATTCTACATGTGGCAGAATCTGGTGGAATGTAGATGATATCCAACGGCCAGTAGTGCTCGGGTTTGCCATCTTTGTACAGTCGGATTGGATTCATCCAATGACCAACTTTCAAAGTTATTCACACACTATATAGGGGGTATAGATATAGATGTGCCGACCCGTTGCAATGGATCCAAAGTATATCTATTTAGTAGAGTGCACTCTAAACACATTATCTATTTATTTTTCTCTAACCTTTCGTAGCCATGCAACCAAGCCACATAAGCTTCATGGGTGCCCCCACATCATATTATTCATACTACGTTGACTACAAAAAGATAAATAACCCAAAACAAGATCTTCCTGTTTTTTGTTCCTATGATGCTGTGTCGTGCATGTACCTACTAGTTGTATAGTGGTAGTATTAGTTGTATAGTACAAACTTGGTACTAGTAGGAGTAGTAGTACAGAATGCTCCTACTCTATCAACGAGCCCCATCTGACACCATATTTTCTTGGCTTCCGTGCTACAGCTAGATCTTCCCCTCGTTTCTGTTTTCCAACCCGACGGCGGGCGGGGTGCGGTTTTCCAATAGTAGGTTTGCTCAACGGCGGTCCCACTTGAAAGTGAAAATGCTAGGCAACACGCTTTCCATAAGCTATGTGTCGTGCCAGACGGGCCGTGGAGTACTCCCGATTCCCGGGCGTGTGGGGGTGCGACGCAAACGCGGCAGGCCTTTTCCTTTTACTAGCAATGTGCCCGTGAGTTGCAATGAATCCAAAGTAGTAGAATAGTAGTACTTGTTCACAAACTTGAAAGAAATCACTCTTGTTTTGATATACTCCTAATATATTACTTTTCACTCAAAATATATTTCGTAGGCTGTTTTGATGAGGTGAGGGAGGGATGTGGTTTCTTTCAAGATAATAAGGGGTTTTCTGCAAATTGGAGCAGAGAAGTGGGCTATTGTTGCAAAAACGCCACAACTTAGCTCATAGCCGTTAGATGCAGATCTAATGGTCAGAAAGGACGGATGGCAGACACACCACCATCACCAACTGAGTCTTTTATAGGAGTAGGAGTAGAGAAACATGTATAAATTGTAACATTTGGTTCTGCTCCTTGGCACGATCGATAGATAGAAATAAAGATTGGAAACGCTAGGGCGGGGCTATTTCCGCCAGATAAGCAGGGTACATAGTAGCTAGGTTGGCGCATCATCGGTTTGGTCACACGCGGTCCGACATGTTCTAGTGTTTCTAGCAAGATGCCTGCGCGTTGCACGAAGTTGATGGAAAAGGTAAGCACAACTTATAAATTGACGGATGGAGTACTAGTACAGTGATGCATATAATTAACCAAAGGGATCGCACATGTCGATATTGACTGGAACGAGAATGCAACAACACAATAAGAATTACGGCCACGATGATGCAATTGCAGTGGTGGTTACAGAAGGCAAGAAGAAATATGCATACATCAACGTACGACCTCCTCCTCCTCAACTTAGTGCGCCGGGCCACCGACCGGAAGCTAAGGAGCGGCGACTTTTGTGGCGAGGTCGAGGTGCTTCTCAGCAAAGGCATCCAAGGCTTCCATCCGGTTGACGAAGGCCAACGTCGTAGCGTCCTCACTGGCCTTGTAGATACCTATGTACACGATTTGCTCGTATACGTGGATGTGTAGGTCGACAAATTCTTGCAGGAAGAGGCGCCTCGCGGCGAGCGCAACCTCCAGATGGTCATTCTTCGTGGCGCCGGCGGGCAGTCGTAGGGCCACCAGTGCTTGAAAGAGGTTCCGGCCATGGAGGCCGATTAGGTGGCAGTCAATGAGGAGCCCGGGCGCGCGGGCTGGAGGAGTACGGCGATGTCGTCCGCGAGCTTCTTGAGGACGGTGAACTTGTTGGTGGTGGCAATGATCATATGGTCCAACTTAGAGTCGTAGTTGGCGTCGATGGTGGCCATCCACCAGCCGGTCTCCAACACCGTCTAGAGATGATCCTCGGCGCCATGCCACAGGCCGGCATCGTGGACCATCTGGCAGAGCGACTGGCGACTCGCGCGCATCGCCGCCATGGGTCTAGAGTGATCTCTTTTGCGCTTAATGTAGGTGCTTAGGCAAATGCTTAGGTGCGTACGATTTGGTAGATGCATCGGAATGGAGGGGCGCCTTTATATGAGGGCAAACTGCATTGCATTCACATCGTGCAGCCTCTTTTCACGGTCCTCCTCCCATTACTTCCCTGATGCATTAATTGAAGGAGGATGCATTGGTCGTTCAACATTTCGAGAACCGCTACTCCCTCCCTCGTCTGCATTAAAGCCTTATCGGGAACTGCGCTGCCTGCTGTTAAATCGAATAATACTGCACCGCCCGCTGCATGCCCGGTTGAACACGCATCCTCGCCTCCATCAAACCCCTCCGTTAAACCCGCATGCAAACTGAGAAACCTACTCCGGCCACACGTCCGTTCATGAGGGGCCAGAATTAAACGCAACACTAGCCGAGCTCCTCTTGTCAGCCCTCAGTTTAAACAAGGCCAGACGTCGACCAAGCTCCTACCATCCGCCCTCTATTTACACGAGGCCAGACAGACAGCTGGCAAGAATCGCACCCCTCCACCGCTCCCCCATCTCCTCCTTCATCATTTTCTCCACTCTTCCGATGGCTTCCGAGTTCTTTTGCATATTACCCGGCTGGGTGGCCCGCCGAGCCCTCCGGATACGGGCGAGGCCGCTTGGTGCTTCAGCGTGTGGTTCAGCAACTCGCCGCTCCAGTTCAGCTTGATGAGGAGTGGCGAGTTGATGTTGGAAATATGCCCTCGAGGCAATAATAAAATGGTCATTATTATATTTCCTTGTTCATGATAATTGTCTATCATTCATGCTGTAATTGTATTGACCGGAAACCATAATACATGTGTGAATACATAGACCACAACATGTCCCTAGTGAGCCTCTAGTTGACTAGCTCGTTGATCAACAGATGGTCATGGTTTCCAGACTATGGACATTGGATGTCATTGATAACGGGATCACATCATTGGGAGAATGATGTGATGGACAAGACCCAATCCTAAGCATAGCACAAGATCGTGTAGTTCGTTTACTAAAGCTTTTCTAATGTTAAGTATCATTTCCTTAGACCATGAGATCGCGCAACTCCCGGATACCGTAGGAATGCTTTGGGTGTACCAAACGTCACAACGTAACTGGGTGGCTATAAAGGTGCACTAAAGGTATCTCCGAAAGTGTCTGTTGGGTTGGCACGAATCGCGACTGGGATTTGTCACTCTGTATGACGGAGAGGTATCTCTGGGCCCACTCGCTAATGCATCGTCATAATGAGCTCAATGTGACTAAGTAGTTGGTCATGGGATCATGCATTACGAAACGAGTAAAGTGACTTGCCGGTAACGAGATTGAACGAGGTATTGGGATACCGACGATCGAATCTCGGGCAAGTAACGTACCGAATGACAAAGGTAATTGTATACAGGATTGCTTGAATCCTCGACATCGTGGTTCATCTGATGAGATCATCGTGGAACATGTGGGAGTAAACATGGGTATACATATCCCGTTGTTGGTTATTGGCCAGAGAGTTGTCTCGGTCATGTATGCATGATTCCCGAACCCCTAGGGTCTACACACTTAAGGTTCGATGACACTAGGGTTATAAGGAAGATTTGTATGTGATTACAGAATGTTGTTCGGAGTCCCGGATGAGATCCCGGACGTCACGAGGAGTTCCGGAGGTGAAGATTATATATGGGAAGTCATCATACGGTCACCGGAAATATTCGGGGGTATACCGGTATTGTACGAGGACCACCGGAGGGGTTCCGGGGGTCCATCGGGTGGGTCCACCTGCCCCGAAGGGCCTTATGGGCTGTAGGTGGATGGGAACCAGCCCCAAGTGGGCTGGGAGCCACCCCTCCTAGGGCCCATGCGCCTAGGGTTGGTGGGGACCCTAAAGGGGGCGCCCCCTTGGCTTGGGGGGCAAGCCCCCTCCCCCCTTGGCCGCCCCCCCCTCTAGAACCCATCTAGAGGGGCCGGCCCCCTTCCCCCTCTCCCTATAAATAAAGGGGTGGAGGGAGGGGTGCAGCACCACATCCAAGGTGCAGCCCCTCCCCTCCCCAACACCTCTCCTCCTCCGCAAGAGCTTGGCGAAGCCCTGCCGGAGAACTGCCACTCCATCACCACCACGTCGTCATGCTGCTGTTGGAGCCTTCTTCCTCAACCTCTCCCTCCTCCTTGCTGGATCAAGGCGTGGGAGACGTCTCCGGGATGCACGTGTGTTGAACACGGAGGCACCGTTGTTCGGTGCTTACATCGGATTCGGCCGCGATCTGAATCGCTACGTGTACGACTCCTCCAACCGCGTTCTTGCAACGCTTCCGACTCGCGATCTTCAAGGGTATGAAGATGAACTCCCCTTTATCTTGTTGCTAGTTACTCCATAGATTGATCTTAGTAATGCATAGAAATTTTTTAATTTCTGCAACAATCTCAAACAGTGGCAACATGAGCTAGGTCTATGAGTAGTTTCTATGCACGAGTAGAACACAAGTTTGTTGTGGGCGTCGATTTTGTCAATTTACTTGCCACTACTAGTCTTATCTTGTTTCGGCGGCATCGTGGGATGAAGCGGCCCGGACCGACGTTACACGTACACTTACGTGAGACAGGTTCCACCGGACATGCACTAGTTGCATAAGGTGGCTAGCGGGTGTTTGTCTCTCCCACTTTAGTCGGATCGGATTTGATGAAAAGGGTCCTTATGAAGGGTAAATAGCAATTGGCATATCACGTTGTGCTTTTGGCGTAGGTAAGAAACGTTCTTGCTAGAAACCTATAGCAGCCACGTAAAAACTTGCAACAACAATCAGAGGACGTCTAACTTGTTTTTGCAGCATATGCCGTGTGATGTGATATGGCCAAAAGGATGTGATGAATGATATATATATATATATATATGTGATGTATGAGATTGATCATGTTCTTGTAATAGGAATCACGACTTGCATGTCGATGAGTATGACAACCGGCAGGAGCCATAGGAGTTGTCTTAATTTATTGTATGACCTGCCTGTCAATGAATAACGCCATGTAATTACTTTACTTTACTGCTAAACCGTTAGCCATAGTAGTAGAAGTAATAGTTGGCGAGACAACTTCATGAAGACACGATGATGGAGATCATGATGATGGAGATCATGGTGTCATGCCGGTGACGATGATGATCATGGCGCCCCGAAGATGGAGATCAAAAGGAGCAAAATGATATTGGCCATATCATGTCACTATTTGATTGCATGTGATGTTTATCATGTTTTACATCTTATTTGCTTAGAACGACGGTAGCATAAATAAGATGATCCCTCATAAAATTTCAAGAAAGTGTTCCCCTAACTGTGCACCATTGCGAAGGTTCGTTGTTTCGAAGCACCACGTGATGATCGGGTGTGATAGATTCTAACGTTCGAATACAATGGGTGTAAGCCAGATTTACCCAAGCAAAACACTTAGGTTGACTTGATGAGCCTAGCATGTACAAACATGGCCTCGGAATACACGAGACCGAAAGATCGAACATGAGTTGTATAGAAGATACGATCAACATGAAGATGTTCACCGATGATGACTAGTCTGTCTCACGTGATGATCGGACACGGCCTAGTTGACTCGGATCATGTATCACTTAGATGACTAGAGGGATGTCTATCTGAGTGGGAGTTCATTAAATAATTTGATTAGATGAACTTAATTATCATGAACTTAGTCTAAAATCTTTACAATATGTCTTGTAGATCAAATGGCCCACGCTAATGTTGCCCTCAACTTCAACGCGTTGCTAGAAAACCAACCTGAAGAGGCGATGGTAGCAACTATATGGACTAGGTCCGAACTTGAGGATCATCCTCATAGCTGCCAAGAAAGCATATGTCCTTGAAGCACCGCTAGGTGAAGACCTGTCCCAAATGAACCAAGACGTTATGAACGCCTGGCAGTCGCGTGTTGATGATTACTCCCTGGTTCAGTGCGGCATGCTTTACAGCTTAGAACCGGGGCTCCAAATGCGTTTCGAGCAGCACGGAGCATATGAGATGTTCCAAGCTGAAAATTGTTTTCCAAGCTCATGCCCGGGTCGAGAGATATGAAGTCTCCGACAAGTTCTACAGTTGTAAGATGGAGGAGAATAGTTCCATCAGCGAGCACATACTCAAAATGTCTGGGTTGCACAACCGCTTGTCTCAGCTGGGAGTTAATCTCCCGGATGACGCGGTCGTTGACAGAATCCTTCAGTCGCTTCCACCGAGCTACAAGAGCTTTGTGATGAACTTCAATATGCAGGGGATGGATAAAACAATTCCTGAGGTATATTCGATGCTGAAATCAGAGGAGGTGGAAATAAAAAAGGAACATCAAGTGTTGATGGTGAATAAAACCACTAAGTTCAAGAAAGGCAAGGGTAAAAAGGGCTTCAAGAAAGACGGCAAGGGAGTTGCCGCGCCCGGTAAGCAAGCTGCCGGGAAGAAGCCAAAGAATGGACCCAAGCCTGAGACTGAGTGTTTTTATTGCAAGGGAAATGGTCACTGGAAGCGGAACTGCCCCAAGTACTTAGCGGACAAGAAGGCCGGCAACACCAAAGGTATATGTGATATACATGTTATTGATGTGTACCTTACTAGTACTCGTAGTAGCTCCTGGGTATTTGATACCGGTGCGGTTTCTCATATTTGTAACTCAAAACAGGAGTTGTGGAATAAGCGGAGACTGGCGAAGGACGAGGTGATGATGTGCATCGGGAATGGTTCCAAGGTCGATGTGATCGCCGTCGGCACGCTACCTCTACATTTACCTACGGGATTAGTTTTAAACCTCAATAATTGTTATTTAGTGCCAGCTTTGAGTATGAACATTGTATCTAGATCTCGTTTAATACAAGATGGCTACTCATTTAAATCCGAGAATAATGGTTGTCCCATTTATATGAGAGATATGTTTTTCCGTTGGTCAATGGTTTATTCTTAATGAATCTCGAACGTGATGTTACACATATTCATAGTGTGAATACCAAAAGATGTAAGGTTGATAATGATAGTCCCACATACTTGTGGCACTGCCGCCTTGGTCACATTGGTGTCAAACGCATGAAGAAACTCCATGCAGAGTCTCTTGATTATGAATCATTTGACACGTGCGAACCATGCCTTATGGGCAAAATGACCAAGACTCCGTTCTCCGGAACAATGGAGCGAGCAACCAACTTATTGGAAATCATACATACTGATGTGTGCGGTCCAATGAGCGTGGAGGCTCGCGGTTGCTATCGTTATGTTCTCACCCTCACTGATGACTTACGTAGATATGGGTATGTCTACTTAATGAAATATAAGTCTGAGACCTTTGAAAAGTTCAAGGAATTTCAGAGTGAGGTTGAAAATCAACGTGACAATAAAATAAAGTTCTTACGATCAGATCATGGAGGGGAATATTTGAGTCACGAATTTGGCACACACTTAAGGAAATGTGGAATCGTTTCACAACTCACGCCGCCTGGAACACCTTAGCGTAATGGTGTGTCCGAACGTCATAATCGCACTCTATTGGATATGGTGCGATCTATGATGTCTCTTACCAATCTACCGCTCTCATTTTTGGGTTATGCTTTAGAGACTGCCGCATTCACTTTAAATAGGGCTCCGTCGAAATCCGTTGAGACGACACCGTATGAATTATGGTTTGGGAAGAAACCTAAGCTGTCGTTTCTAAAAGTTTGGGGATGTGATGCTTATGTTAAGAAACTTCAACCTGAAAAGCTCGAACCCATGTCAGAAAAATGCGTCTTCGTAGGATACCCGAAGGAAACCATTGGGTATACCTTCTACCTCAGATCCGAAGGCAAGATCTTTGTTGCCAAGAACGGCTCCTTTCTGGAGAAAGAGTTTCTCTCGAAAGAAGTAAGTGGGAGGAAAGTAGAACTTGATGAAGTACTTCCTCTTGAAGCGGAAAGTAGCACAGCTCAGGAAGATGTTTCTGTGGTGCCTACACCGGCTAGAGAGGAGGTTAATGATGATGATTAAGGTACTTCGGATCAAGTTTCTACTGAACTTCGTAGGTCCACGAGGACACATTCCACACCAGAATAGTATGGCAACCCTGTCCTGGAAATCGTGTTGTTAGGCGGTGAACCTTCGAACTATGAAGAAGCGATGGTGGGCCCAGATTCCAACAAATGGCTTGAAGCCATGCAATCCGAGATAGGATCCATGTATGAAAACAAAGTATGGACTTTGACAGACTTGCACGATGATCGGCGAGCGATAGAAAATAAATGGATCTTTAAGAAGAAGACGGACGCGGATGGTAATGTTACCATCTATAAAGCTCGACTTGTCGCTAAGGGTTATCGACAAGTTTAAGGGGTTGATTATGATGAGACCTTCTCACCCATAGCGAAGCTGAAGTCCGTCCGAATCATGTTAGCAATTGCCGCATTCTACGATTATGAAATATGGCAAATGGACGTCAAAACGGCATTCCTTAACGGCTTTCTTAAGGAAGAATTGTATATGATGCAGCCGGAAGGTTTTGTCGATCCTAAGAATGCTAACAAGGTATGCAAGCTCCAGCGCTCTGGTGCAAGCATCTCGGAGTTGGAACATTCGCTTTGATGAAATGATCAAAGCGTTTGTGTTTATGCAGACTTATGGAGAGGTCTGCGTTTACAAGAAAGTGAGTGGGAGCTCTGTATCATTTCTCATATTATATGTGGATGACATATTGTTGATGGGAAATGATATACAACTCTTGGAAAGCATAAAGGCCTACTTGAATAAGTGTTTTTCAATGAAGGACCTTGGAGAAGCTGCTTACATATTAGGCATCAAGATCTATAGGGATAGATTGAGACGCCTCATAGGTCTTTCACAAAGCACATACCTTGATAAGATATTGAAGAAGTTCAATACGGATCAGTCCAACAAAGGGTTCTTGCCTGTATTGCAAGGTGTGAAATTGAGCTCGGCTCAAAGCCCGACCACGGCAGAAGATAGAGAAAAGATGAGTGTCATCCCCTATGCCTCAGCCATAGGGTCTATTATGTATGCCATGCTGTGTACCAGACCTGATGTAAACCTTGCCCTAAGTTTGGTAGGAAGGTACCAAAGTAATCCCTGGATGGAACACTGGGCAGCGGTCAAGAATATCCTGAAGTACCTGAAAAGGACTAAGGAAATGTTTCTCGTTTATGGAGTGACGAAGAGATCGTCGTAAAGGGTTACGTTGATGCTAGCTTCAACACAGATCTGGATGACTCCAAGTCACAAACCGGATACGTGTATATTTTGAATGGTGGGGCGATGGTAGTGCGGTTGCAAGCAAAGCGTCGTGGCGGGATCTACATGTGAAGCGGAGTACATGGCAGCCTCGGAGGCAGCACATGAAGCAATCTGGATGAAGGAGTTCATTACCGACCTAGGAGTTATTCCCAATGCGTCGGGCCCGATGACTCTCTTCTGTGACAACACTGGAGCTATTGCCCTTGCCAAGGAGCCCAGGTTTCACAAGAAGACCAGACACATCAAGCGTCGCTTCAAATCCATCCATGAAAATGTTCAAGATGGAGACATAGATATTTGTAAAGTGCATACGGATCTGAATGTCGCAGATCCATTGACTAAACCTCTTCCACGGGCAAAACATGATCAACACCAGAACTCTATGGATGTACGATTCATCACAATGTAACTAGATTATTGACTCTAGCGCAAGTGGGAGACTGTTGGAAATATGCCCTTGAGGCAATAATAAAATGGTTATTATTATATTTCCTTGTTCATGATAATTGTCTATCGTTCATGCTATAATTGTATTGACCGGAAACCATAATACACGTGTGAATACATAGACCACAACATGTCCCTAGTGAGCCTCTAGTTTACTAGCTCGTTGCTCAACAGATGGTCATGGTTTCCTGACTATGGACATTGGATGCCATTGATAACGGGATCACATCATTGGGAGAATGATGTGATGGACAAGACCCAATCCTAAGCATAGCACAAGATCGTGTAGTTCGTTTGCTAAAGCTTTTCTAATGTTAAGTATCATTTCCTTAGACCATGAGATCGTGCAACTCCCGGATACCGTAGGAATGCTTTGGGTGTACCAAACGTCACAACGTAACTGGGTCGCTATAAAGGTGCACTACATGTATCTCCGAAAGTGTCTGTTGGGTTGGCACGAATCAAGAGTGGGATTTGTCACTCCGTATGACGGAGAGGTATCTCTGGGCCCACTCGGTAATCCATCATCATAATGAGCTCAATGTGACTAAGTATTTGGTCACGGGATCATGCATTACGAAATGAGTAAAGTAACTTGCCGGTAACGAGATTGAGCGAGGTATTGGGATACCGACGATCGAATCTCGGGCAAGTAACGTACCGATTGACAAAGGGAATTGTATACGGGATTGCTTGAATCCTCGACATTGTGGTTCATCCAATGAGATCATCGTGGAACATGTGGGAGTCAACATGGGTATCTAGATCCCGCTGTTGGTTATTGGCCAGAGAGCTGTCTTAGTCATGTCTACATGATTCCCGAACCCGTAGGGTCTACACACTTAAGGTTCGATGATGCTAGGGTTATAAGGAAGATTTGTATGTGATTACCGAATGTTGTTCAGAGACCCGGATGAGATCCCGGACGTCAGAGGAGTTCCGAAATGGTCCGGAGGTGAAGATTTATATATGGGAAGTCATCATACGGTCACCGGAAATATTCGGGGGTATACCGGTATTGTACCGGGACCACTGGAGGGGTTCCGGGGGTCCACCCACTACTAGGAAAAGGGCTATAGATGGGATGGACACTAATGGCGCACCTGTCATGTGGTGCGCCATTAGTATATACTAATGGCGCACCATGTTTTGGTACGCCATTAGTGTGGAAGACACTAATGGCGCACTGTGAACATGGTGCGCCACTAGTAACAATTTTTTAATTTTTCCAAACATACTAATGGCGCATCATATCTCGGTGCGCCATTACTAGTGCTAACTAGTAATGGTGCACTGGCCACACAGTGCGCCACTACTGTTGTTTATTGTTTATTCTTTTTTTTGCAAAACTACTTATGGCGCACACTCGCACAGTGCGCCATTACTAGTTTAAACTAGTAATGGCGCACTGTGCCACTGTGCGCCATTAGAATATATACTTTTTTATTTTTTGCAAAACTTCTAATGGCGCACTGCAGTCGGTGCGCCATTAGTAACCTGTGGTCGACCCCGCTCCACCGGCCGCCACCCCCGCACCCTCCCCACTCCACCGCCGAGGACCCACTGCACCTCCCCGCTCCACCACCCGCCGCCGCCGCCGCCGACCCTCGGCCCGCACCCTCCCCCACTCCACCGCCGCCGACGACCACCCGCACCCTCTCCCCCGCACCCTCCCCGGCCCGCTCCACCGTCACAAATGAATGAAACTTAAATTGCAAAAAAAAAAAAATTTGATTATATTTTAACATAACAAATTTTTATGATATTTTTATTAAATAAATTTGATTATATTTTTCATATTCATAAATATTTTCAAATAACAAATTTGATGATATTTTTAAAAATTTATTACTGTTTTTATAAAAAATATTATGTTATGATTTAAACAAGTTTGAACATATTTAAACACAAATAAATATCAAACAGCATTTTAAATGCATAAGCCGACCCCCCGCACCCTCCCCCACTCCACCGCCGCCGCCGACCACCCGCACCCTCTCCCCTGCACCCTCCCCAGCCCGCTCCACCGTCACAAATGAATGCAACTAAAATTACAAAAAAAAACAAATTTGATTATATTTTCAAATAAAAAATTTGATGATATTTTCAAATAATAAATTTGATGATATTTTTTCATATTCATAAATATTTTCGAATAACAAATTTGATGATATTTTTTAAAAAATTAGTATTGTTTTTATAAAAAAATATTACTGTTATGATTTAAACAAGTTTGAACATATTTAAACACAAATAAATATCAAACAACATTTTAAATGCATAAGCCGACCCCCCGCACCCTCCCCCACTCCACCGCCGCCGACGACCCACCGCACCATCCCTCGCTCCACCGGCCGCCACGAACCCCGCCCGCACCTCCCCACTCCACCGCCGACGACCACCCGCACCCTCGCCCGCACCCTCCCGGCCCGCTCCACCGTCACAAATGAATGCAACTAAAATTGCAAAAACAAATTTGATTATATTTTCAAATAACAAATTTGATGATATTTTCAAATAACAAATTTGATGATATTTTTTCATATTCATAAATATTTTCAAATAACAAATTTGATGATATTTTTTAACAAATTATTACTATTTTTACAAAAAAATATTACTGTCATGATTTAAACAAGTTTGAATCAAACAACATTTTAAATGCATAAGCCGACCCCCCGCACCCTCCCCCACTCCACCGTCGACGACGACCCACCGCACCCTCCCTCGCTCCACCGGCCGCCACGAATTCTCGCCCGCACCTCCCCCACTCCACCGCCATGACGACCACCCGCACCCTCTCCCCGCACTCCTCCCGGCCTGCTCCACGGTCACAAATGAATGCAACTAAAATTGCAAAAAAAAACAAATTTGATTATATTTTCAAATAACAAATTTGATGATATTTTCAAATAATAAATTTGATGATATTTTTCATATTCATAAATATTTTCAAATAACAAATTTGATGATATTTTTTAAAAAATTATTACTATTTTTATAAAAAATATTACTGTTATGATTTAAACAAGTTTGAACATATTTAAACACAAAGAAATATTAAACAACATTTTAAATTCGTAAATACAAAAAATGGGGAGCCTGGGAATCGAACCCAGGACCTCCTGGTGTGTGTGCTACGTGCTGACCGGTCGGGCTAGTGGGCATGTTCTGATGGAGTGGGGGTTAGGTGGATTATAACCTGACCAGTCGGGCTAGTAAATAAAACAAAATTCTAATGGCGCACCGGGGCGAGGTGCGCCATTAGAATCGTCAGACCTTATGGCGCACTAGGGAGGTGCACCATTAGAACCCTCCCCCACTTCACTGTTCCCCTCAGACCGTGGCCTCCTCCCTCCCTCGCCAGATCCACTCGACCCCAACCGTCGCCACCGCCCCTTGCTCCGCCCCCTCCGTCACATGGCGCTTTGCGCCCGTCGGCGACGCCGCCGCCACTTGGTCTTGCACTACCACGCCGCCGCCCGACCCCCAGCGGGACTCCACCCCCGCCGCCCCCACGCCCCCCGAACGGGATCGGCCGAGTGCGCGCCTCCCGCTCCTCTCCTCTCCTCCTCCCTCCGACGAGCAAGGGCCTCCTCCGGCCCCTGCAGCAGCCGGCGAGCGCGGCCCCAGCGCGCCCACCCCGCCGGCTCCTGTCGTCCTCCGCCACTGCCCCCTGCTCTCCTTCGATCACAAGGCGGCGAGGACCGGACGAGCTCGAACCCGACCCCCTTCGACCCGACCCCGACCCCTCCGGCGACCAGGTACCTCTCCTCCTTCCTCCTTCCTCCCTCTCTCCACCATTCCCCATTCCCTCCCTCCCTCCCCTCGACCGTGGCAGTGTAGGTCATCCCTAGGGTTTATTTTGCTTGCATTGCTCAAGTTTTTATCGAAACTAAGTAAAAATATTTGTAGATGTATTCTAAAAATAGTGTATATTCTGAAAATATTTGTAGATGTATTCTGAAAATAGAGTATAACTGCCAATCCCTAGGGTTTATCTTGGGTTTATAAAGTTGGTAGTTCTGTCATAAGAATTTGTTGAGGATCACCATGAGAAATAATTCAAACTGAATGTATTGGCAATGTGTTAACTGAATTTTCGCACTGCATTTTTGTAACTAGGGTTTATCTTGGGTAGGACCAGGAGATGTCTAGGGACAATATTTTGGCCATATGGTTAGCAATGTGAAGGGAATATGAGAGATTAATTCAAACTGAATGTATGTTTGTAACTGAATTTTTTGACAAAGGTGTTAACTGAATTTTTTGACGATGTGTTAACTGAATTTTTTTGGCGGTGTGTTAATGGCCACTTATCTTCATTTCAAAGCCCAAGTTGCAGCCCTTTAGATTGACAACTGGATGTAAGGTATCTTCTACTACATTTGGAGTATGGTTACGGCTCACACTGTATTTGTAATTCTACTATAAATTTTCACTATAAATCTATTGAAATTATACTGTTAATACACTGCAATTACATGTCTCAGTATTTACCTCCTCTTCTATACCTTGTACTAGAAGTCAGCAAAAGAATATCAGTTCTACTTTGCCCCCTAGTAGATTTGGTAGAGTAAGAAACTCCCCTTATAATTATGTTTTTCTCTAGAAAAAATGATCCTGGATTTTTTTATGGTATTCTTTGTGGTATTAAGATGGAAACCTGGGATACTATTTAGGAGCTACTGTTAGGAGCTACTATCAAAAACTTGAGCTACTGTCAAAAAAATTTCAGTTATGGCATCTAGAATTATGTCAGTTTTGTTTTGTAACTAGAAGACCAAAGTGTTAGGAATTCTGTCCAAACTGTAGTTTTCAGTATCCTGTCCAAACTGAAAACTGTTAAAAAGACCATGTGTTTATTGGTCAAAATCTGCATTGTACTCCAGTGTGTAATGATGATGATGGAACATTATAAAGCATGATTTTCATGGATTTCTGTAATGATGATGATGATGGAACACATGGTCTTGGATTTCTGTAATGATGATGGAACATTATAAAGCATTGTACTCCAGTGTGTATGAAGGATACAAAAAATTTAGCAACTTCTCTGATTTTATAAAGTTGTTCTTATATGGGTGAAACTTCACTTGTTTTTAGGCTAGTGCAGGGTGTTGCTTTATTGTGATGCCTCTGAATTACTTGTGATCACATTGAGAAAGACTTGCAAAGATGATGATCATCTTTTACAGAAAACAATTTTTGTAAACACGTCAGTAACTTTGCTAGTTTGTTGGGTTTTGTCTCCGACCATTGTGTCGTGATGAATTTGCAGGTACCCCGAGAGGCCCTTGAGTTTGCCGGAATGCCGATTAACTTTTGTTCCGGCAAATTCGGGTACTCCATATGTCCTATTTTCAGCAAAGGTCATGCTGAAATTTTCCGTGAATTTTAGCATGACTTTGCTAAAAATCGGACATATGGGGTACTTGCTACTAATGCATGGGCCGAGGTATCTCAAGTACTTAGTTCAAGAGGATCAATCGCCCTTTATTCGTTCTGCATTAAACCATAGGTGGGCATAGAGCCAAGTGATTAGTGCCAAGTGATTAGGCCCAACCTAGGGTGCCTCGGCATCGTTAAACCCTAAATGATGAAAACTTAACTTAGCATTTAGCCTTTAGGATGCCTCGGCGTCGACAAACCTAAATGATAAAAGCTTAGCTTTTAGGATGCCTCGGTGTCGACAAACCCTAAATGATGAGACCATGATCTTGTTCCTTGACAACAACCAACTTTTTGACCAAACTATTTTCCTATTTAGAGCGAAACATGGCCCCTAGCGATGAGGCCGACGGTTGAGTGGTAAGCAATTACGAGCTGTCCCAGGAGATGGAGGAACAACCTCACCGCTATGAGGACGCCGCGGAAGACACCAGTCCTGACTACACAACCCCTAGTGGCGTCGGGGATGACACCACTGATGGTGCCGCCGAGGATGCCACCACTGATGGTGCCACCGAGGATGCCACCACTGATGATGGCGGCGCACGCATAGATGACAGCCAACCGAAGAAGCAATGGAAGGACCGGCGCCCGAACGCGCTCCGCACCATCAAGGAGGAATTTACTCAAGTGGACTCCGATGGGAATCCAACAGAGCCCAAACATATAGTCAAGGGGTACTCGGTTCAGCTCGGGTGCATTCTCCGGAGCACCGTCTCGATTAACACCGAGAACCTTAGGCATAAGGACCGAGGGAATTTGCGCAACCTCCTCTTCACGAAGCTGCACGAGCGATACAAGTTCCCGCTGATTTTGAAAACACACGCCTCTCGTGGAATAAAGTGAACAGTGCCGCCCTCACGAGGATGAGCACGGCCCTGTCTACACCGAGAAGCGCGGTGAAGAAAATGATTGAGAAAGGTGATAGTTATGAGAAGATCAAGGCGAAAAATCCTTCGATCAGCGAAGAGGACTACAAGGAGTTCAAGATCAAGTGCGAGCAAAGGTCAACCTCCGAATCAAGTCGATGGGGGAAAGAAATGCGGGAGTTGAACTTAGGGGAACACAAACTCGGTCCCGACGGTTACTGAGTGGCGAAGCCTATATGGGACAAGGAGGACGCGGGCGTGCCGAGCAAGGCCTACCGCCCGCCGAGAAATACAGCGGTGACAAGCGGACCAGGAACTATGTCGGGGCCGGTACAAGGAGGACCCGATAACAAAGGAGCTTACCACAGATCCGAAGACACAGGCGCTTGAGCTTGTTCTAGTGAAGGAGGCTGAAAGCGATGGCGGGGTCATCTCAGAGCACCCTGGCTTGGGACGCACTCTAAATAGGGCGTTGAACGTAATGAAAAACAAGGATAAGCTCGATGGCCGTCATCAGCTGGTCGTGTGGCCGGCAAAGGCTTGTCCACAAAATGGTCGTCATACTATACCGCTGGTGGGCGAAAGGAGAAAAAGACCAGCTTGGAAAACCAGTCGCGCGAGGTTCAAGAAATCAAGGCACAAGTGGCGCGGATTCCGGAGATTGTCCAAGGGCAAGTGCACGAACAACTGGGATCGACGCTTACCGGCATTATCCCTACCTTGATTCATGGGCTGACGGCATGGATTGCGGGTGGCCAATAGGGGCCGCCCGATTCCCAAATTTTCACGGCCAAAGAACTCGCGACAACGCGCAGCGGGCGCCATTGGTGTCTCCGTGGCGGCGGTATTGGTGTCTCCGATGCGGCACGGCGGCATTGGAGTTTAATGCACCGGGTGTCGCGGCGGCACCTCGCCGATAAGCGGCCCCTCCGTCGATTACTGCGCCCGCGGTTGGCGGTGCCTCGACATTAGCCGAGCTCGACGCCATCATCACGGTAACTAATTAAGCCTCTCGGCCGAGGACTTCATCTCCTTTTGCCTTTGGATCGTGCATCCTCGACGCCCTACATGTTTTCGCGGTAGCTGCCGACGTTCCGTGCACTCTCACGCGCCGTGAGCGACGAGTTGGTCTATGTCACCAAGGGAAAAATCATTCAACCGGGCAACCCCGTGTTCCACGGTAAACCGATGCCACCCACCGTGTATAGGGTTCAACTGGTTCGGGTGCTGCCAGGCTGCGACGAGTTGTTACCTCCGATTCGACCCGCCGGGGCCGACGAAGATGATCTGATGACCCTCGGCGCTGCGTGGCTGGCCCATGCTTTGGCCAAAGAGCCAGATTCGTTTGGGGGCGGGGGACACCACCCCAAAGACAACACCGCCAGTCGTGTCGGCGCCAAGCCATGGCAAGACCGCCACAATGCTACCGGACATGCCAGGCATCCCTATGGCACAGGATCCGAACATGCATATGGCACAGGATCTAGACGACGACGACAACAACGACGGCCGTAAATTTAGCAACATCGATAAGTACTTTGCCGAACACGGGTACGATGACGAATTCTGCGGGCCTCTTTCTCAAGAACCCAACCAAGACGATCGCGGTCTAGCTGATGCAGCGGAGAAACCCGATTACTGGCGGCGTCGTGCAGCGTTCAGTTCTCGGAGACGCCTCCAATTGCCGACTTATTTGAGCTTCGAGATAGCCGAGGTGCCAAATATTATCAGCCCCAACACACTCAAGAAGGCGGTCTGTGAGCAGAACTCGGTCCCATTACAACAGAAGATCAAGAAGGGATGGAAAAAGAAAGAGTAACAAGGGTGCGAGCCAGCCGGTGCGAAATGCGATCCGTGCTCGGGGCGGGCCACCTTCACCTGAGGATATCTCGAGGAGGGTGCATGTGGCGGGTAGGGCGATGCTACCGACAAATATGCTCAATGCTACAACCGGTGCTATGCGGAGTCTGCATGACAGTGTTCTTTCTTTGGAGAAGCGGCGTCTCAGAGAGAATGATGTGGCATACCCGGTTTTCGTGGCCAAGGTGCCAGAGGGCAAGGGCTTTGTGGATGGCGCCATCGGGGGTACGACCGTCCTGCGGTTTGATGACATCTTTGCTATGTTTAACCTTTATCCGCTGCACTACACCTTCGTTCGGCTATTTTCCTGAGTATGGAGATGCGGACCATTAGAGACAAGACCCCGGACATCGTGATAGTCGACCCCTTCTACATGCGTGCCAAGATCTTGGGCAGCGCTGGGACCGCAAGTCGCGAAGTTCTTACCTCGAAGGCCTCATTACAGCAAACCCAGATAAGGATAACTTTCTCGTGCCTTACTTTCCGAGTAAGTCATCCCTCACCGCCCGTAACATATGATTTCTTAGATTTTCGATCGTTCTTTTTTCTAACATTCCGTGTTACGTGCGGTGACACACATTGCACACTCATCCTCTTAAGCCGAAATATTCCATGGCCACGTATTTCGACCCGGACCATGACTCCAAGATAGACTACACAAATATCAAGAAAGTTCTTGATGATGTTCTCCCCGGCTACGCCAAATCTGGAGGCACCTTCGCCAAGCCAGCTCATAGGCGGTACAGTGCGCACGTGTTTGCCCACAATACAAAGTTCTCCTGCGTCAAGCAGCCGTCTGGCGGTCAGAAGGATGCCTACTACGCCCTCCATCACATGCGGGTGATCGTACGGGACCATCATCACCTTATGCTACCAGATAATTTCAAAGATTGGACCGCGAGCTTGTTGGCAATCCAGGACGCGGTCATCAGACAAGAATTCTTTTGCATCCAGTCAGAGTTTGCGGAAATTATCCATCAAGATGTCCTTCGTACCTCGGGGCTGTTCTACCTCAGACATCAACTGCCCAACAGTGAGATAGACACAACGCTACAAATGCAGGCTGATAACGCCCGCGATTTCATGACCATCACGACAGACGGCGGCTTCATCCACGCTCCGGTCCCATCAGTCGAGTCGGCGGTGAGTGATGCTATGTGTAGTTTTGAAACATTGATTGGCTCATGTTGTAATTAAACTTTAATGAACTTGTATGTCTCTTTGGGTTGGACAGTCGTTCAACTTAGATGTAATCGATGCTATTAATGTCTTACTTTTCTCTTCCGATCCTTTTGTTGCATACTTATATATTGCTTATGTATTGTCTGTTGTTTGGCTTGTGCATAGAGATGCCATCGTATGTCGTGTACAAGGGTAAGGTTCCCGGAGTCTCTGACGATCGGGAGGAGTGTCGGAAACAGGTTCACCGTTTCAGCAGTAACAGTTACAAAGGGTACACCACTAGGGCGGAGGCGGAATCTAGATACGCCCGCTATCTAGCAGGAGAGAGGAGGGAGTGTTGGAGGAACCGGATGAAGACCAGTTTCATCGTGATGATGCTCATCATGATGACCGCAGCTCTCTTCTATGCGATGGTAGTTTAGATGATCGATATCGACTTCTAATGTGAAGACAAACTCGCTACTCACGGTCTCGAGACTTGTAATGTTCTATCTTTGTTCGGTCTTTTGAATTCGGAGACTAATATGATGAATTGTATTCGGACACTAATCTTCTATTGTATTCGATGAATCTGCATTGCTGTGTGATGTTGTCTAAATTCTGTCCAATAATATATTTTGTAACCTGTGAAAATATCGTAAAAGAAAAACAATCCCTAATATTCATACTAGTGGCGCACCACACAAGACACTAATGGCGCCTTTGTGATAATCACACTAATGGCGCATCACCTTTGGTGCGCCATTAGTATGCCAAAGCACATGGGTACATATGGCCCCACAGGAGGCATTCTAATGGCGCCTTTATGGGCTATACTAATGGCGCACTACAGTGCGCCATTAGAACACCAGATACTAATGGCGCACCAGTGGGGCGCCATTAGAATTTAATTCTAATGGCGTGATGCTAGTGGCGCACCAGTGGTGCGCCATTAGTAGGCAAACCTGGTGCGCCACTAGCATGCCTTTTCCTAGTAGTGACCGGGTGGGTCCACCTGCCCCGGAGGGCCTTATGGGATGTAGGTGGAAGGGAACCAGCCCCAAGTGGGCTAGGCGCCACCCCCCCTAGGGCCCATGCGCCTAGGGTTGGGGGGGAACCCTAAAGGGGGCGCCCCCCTTGGCTTGGGGCAAGCCCCTCCCCTTGGCCGCCGCCCCCTCTAGATCCCATCTAGAGGGACGGCCCCTTCCCCATTCTCCCTATAAATAGAGGGGTGGAGGGAGGGGTGCAACACCACATCCAAGGCGCAGCCCCTCCCCTCCCCAACACCTCTCCTCCTCCGCAAGAGCTTGGCGAAGCCCTGCCGGAGAACTACCACTCCATCACCACCACGTCGTCGTGCTGCTGTTGGAGCCTTCTTCCTCAACCTCTCCCTCCTCCTTGCTGGATTAAGGCGCGGGAGACGTCTCCGGGCTGCACGTGTGTTGAACGCGGAGGCACCGTTTTTCGGTGCTTAGATCGGATTTGGCCGTGATCTGAATCGCTACGTGTACGACTCGTCCAACCGCGTTCTTGCAACGCTTCCGACTCGCGATCTTCAAGGGTATGAAGATGCACTCCCCTCTCTCTCTCGTTGCTAGTTACTCCATAGATCGATCTTGGTGATGCGTAGTAAAATTTTAATTTCTGCAACGATCCCCAACAGTTGCTCCACGCCGGACGGCGGCGAGCACGCCGGTACGGGCATCGTCGCTGCCGCGTCGTACCGCACCACCAGTGTCTGCGGTAGCCGAGCCTCCCGTGTCTGTGGGCGTGCCTCCCGTGGCTGCGGCCGCGCCTCCCGTGCCTGCGGTAGCGCCATGCAGGTAAAGACAGAAGCCAGGTGCGTCGAGAGCGATGAGTTGGTGGCCAGCTTCTCCGTGTCTGCCGCCATCATCGAGGAGAAGTAGAACACGGGAAGCTGCCGCCACTTGGGTCCCATGAAGGCCACCGCCGAGGCAACGACTGCGCATTCAAGTGGTTTCTTTGCTGCTTCGTCTCTTCCAAGGACCTTCGTCGACCCTGCAAGTGTCTGCCGGACATGAGGAAGACAAAGGGATCCACGGGTGGCCATTTAGATTATGTACTCCCTCTTCAGCTGCCGGGAAATATTTGTTCTAAGAATGCTTTAGGTGCTGGTTATATGGTTGAATTCATTCTTGATGCTACTAAAAATTATTATGAGAGAGTTCCATATGCTTCTACATATTGCAATAATATCAAGTTTCCTCTCTATGTGTTGAAAATTTTGAAGTTATGCTTGTTTTGCCTTCCTATGCTAGTTGATTATTGTTCCCATAAGTTGTTTGCTCACAAAATCCCTATGCATAGGAAGTGGGTTAGACTTAAATTTACTAGTTATATTCTTCATGATGCTCTCTTTATGTTTCAATTCTTATCTTTTATGTGAGCATCATTGAAATCATCGTGCCTAGCTAGGGGCGTTAAACGATAGCGCTTGTTGGGAGGCAACCCAATTTTACTTTTTTCCTTTGCTTTTGCTCCTGTTTATTAATAAATAATTCATCTAGCCTCTGGTTAGACGTGGTTTTATGTTTTAATTAGTGTTTGTGCCAAATAGAACCTTTGGGAAGACTTGGGTGAAGTTTTTGCAATCTTGCTGTAAAAAACAGGAACTTTTGCACTCACGAGATTAGATGCCATTTTTTACTGGAGAGTGATTTTAGGTTGATTCTTTTTGCAGATGATTAATAGACAAAGTCCTCAAGTCCACCAATTTATTTCAGAATTTTCGGAGTTACAGAAGTATTCGAATGGTATAGATTACTACAGACTGTTCTGTTTTTGACAGATTCTGTTTTCTATGTGTTGTTTGCTTATTTTGATGAATCTATGAGTAGTATCGGAGGGTATGAACCATAGAGAAGTTGGAATACATTAGATATTACAAAAATATGAATTTATAATGAGTTCACAACAGTACCTAAGTGGTGATTTATTTTCTTATACTAACGGAGCTTACGAGTTTTCTGTTGAGTTTTGTGTTGTGAAGTTTTTAAGTTTTGGGTAAAGATTCAATGAAATATGGAATAAGGAGTGGAAAGAGCCTAAGCTTGGGGATGCCCAAGGCACCACAAGGTAATATTCAAAGACAACCAAGAGCCTAAGCTTGGGGATGCCCCGGATGGCATCCCCTCTTTCGTCTTCGTTCATCGGTAACTTACTTGGAGCTATATTTTTATTCACCACATGTTATGTGTTTTGCTTGGAGCATCATTTTATTTTGTTAGTATTTGCTTTCTGTTATTTATAGTAATGTTTTTCATCTATATTTTCAATCAAAATGTCAAGTATAGCCTTTACCATGCTTATTTTGCAAGTATACATTTTGCTGTTTCAAAACAGAAAGTTTACCGCTGTTGCAAAAATTCCCTAGAAAAGTCAGAAAATGATAAAATGTTGAAACGTTTTGAATATTGAGCTCTGATAAATTTTATACAGTTTAGTATTTTTCTCATAATTTTTGGAGTTAGGGAAGTATGATGAATCTTGCATTCTTTACAGACTGTACTGTTTTGGCAGATTGCTGTTATGTTTGCATTGTTTGCATATGTTTGCTTGTTTAACGATTCTATTTGAGGATAGGAGTATTAAAATATGCAGAGAAAATTAGTATGAAATGTTGAATAATAATTTATGTGATTTGTTACAGTAGAATATGGTAAGGTTTTTGCATTGGTTTATACTAACTTATCTCACGAGTTCTTGTTGAGTTTGGTGTGGATGAAGCTTTCGAGGTTTAGGAAACCGTGATACGATAGGAATTAAGGAGATACAAAATCTCAATCTTTGTGATGCCCAAGGCACCCCAAGAAAATGTTTCAAGAAGTCTCAAGCATCCAAGCTTGGGGATGCCCCGGTAGGCACCCCACCTTTCTTCTTCAACAATTATCGGTTAGTATCGGTTGAACCTAAGTTTTTGCTTCTTCACATGATGTGTGCTATCCTTGAATTTTCATTTTGTTTTGTTTTTCTTGCTGTTTGAATAATATCCCAAGATCTGAAATTCTTAATTGTTAGAGAGTCTTCACATAGTTGCATAATTATTCGACTACTCATTGATCTTCACTCATAAGTTTTGGAGTAGTTTGTCATTTGCTCTAGTGCTTCACTTATATCCTTTTAGAGCACGGCGGTGGTTTTATTTTGAAGAAATGGATGATCTCTCATGCTTCACTTATATTATTTTTAGAGTCTTAAACAGCATGGTAATTTGCTTTGGTTATAAAAACTTTCATATAAAGTGCATTGAATACTATGAGAAGTTTGATTCGTTATGATTGTTTTGAGATATAAAGGTGGTAATGTTAGAGTCATGCTAGTTGGGTAATTATGAAATTGAGAAATACTTGTGTTAAAGTTGGCAAGTCCCGTAGCATGCACATATGGTGAACATTGTGTGACAAATTTGAAGCATGCGGTGTTCTTTTGATTGCCTTCCTTATGTGTGGAGGTCGGGATCGCGCGATGGTTAACTCCTACCAACCCTTCCCCTAGGAGCATGCATAGTAGTACTTTGCTTCGAGGGATAATAAACTTTTGCAATAAGTATATGAGTTCTTTATGACTAATGTGAGTCCATGGATTATACGCACTCTTACCCTTCCACAATTTGCTAGCCTCTACGGTACCGTGCATTGCCCTTTCTCACCTTGAGAGTTGGTGCAAACTTCGCCGGTGCATCCAAACCCCGTGACACGATACGCTCTATCACACATAAACCACCTTATATCTTCCTAAAAACAGCCACCATACCTACCTATTATGGCATTTCCATAGCCATTCCGAGATATATTGCCATGCAACTTTCCACCATTCCGTTTATTATGACATGCTCCATCATTGTCATATTGCTTTTGCATGATCATGTAGTTGACATCTTATTTGTGGCAAAGCCACCTTTATAATTCTTTCATACATGTCGCTCTTGATTCATTGCATATCCCGGTACACCGCCGGGGGCATTCACATAGAGTCATATTTTGTCCTAAGTGTTGAGTTGTAATTCTTGAGTTGTAAATAAATAGAAGTGTGATGATCTTCCTTATTAGAGCATTGTCCCAAGTGAGGAAAGGATGATGGAGACTATAATTCCCCCACAAGTCGGGATGAGACTCCGGACTTCATGAAAAATAAAAGAGGACAAAGAATCCCAAATAAAAAAAGAGGCCAAAGAAGCCCACCAAAATTAAAAAAAATGAGAGAAAAAGAGAGAAGGGACAATGTTACTATCCTTTTTCCACACTTTTGCTTGAAAGTAGCACCATGATCTTCATGATAGAGAGTCTCCTATGTTGTCACTTTCATACACTAGTGGGAATTTTTCATTATAGAACTTGGCTTGTATATTCCAATGATGGGCTTCCTCAAAATGCCATAGGTCTTTGTGAGCAAGCGAGTTGGATGCACACCCACTTAGTTTATTTTTGAGCTTTCATACATTTATAGTTCTAGTGCATCCGTTGCATGACAATCCCTCCTCCTCGCATTGACATCAATTGATGGGCATCTATATAGCCTGTTGATTAGCCGCGTCACTGTGAGACTTTCTCCTTTTTTGTCGTCTCCACACAACATCCATCATCATATTCTATTCCACCCATAGTGCTATATCCATGGCTTACGCTCATGTATTGCGTGAGGGTTGAAAAAGTTGAAGCGTGTTAAAAAGTATGAACCAATTGCTTGGCTGAAACCGGGGTTGTGCATGATGGGAGTATTTTGTGTGACGAAAATGAAGCATAGCCTAACTATATGATTTTGTAGGGATAAGCTTTCTTTGGCTATGTTATTTTGTAAGACATGATTACTGTGTTAGTATGCTTGACATATTACTATTTTGATGTCAATATTAAACTTTTATCTTAAATCTTTTGGATCTGAACATTCATGCCACAACAAAGAAAATTACATTGAGAATTATGCTAGGTAGCATTCCACATCAAAAATCCTGTTTTTATCATTTACCTACTCGAGGACGAGCAGGAATTAAGCTTGGGGATGCTTGATACGTCTCCAACATATCTATAATTTTTGATTGTTCCATGCTATTATATTAACCGTTTTGGATGTTTATGGGCTTTACTAAGAACTTTTATACTATTTTTGGGACTAACCTATTAACCGGAGGCCCAGTCCAAATTGTTGTTTTTTGCCTATTTCAGTGTTTCGCAGAAAAGGAATATCAAACGGAGTCCAAACGGAGTAAAACCTTCGGGAGAGTTATTTTTGGAACAAACGCAATCCAGTAGACTTGGAGCAGACGTCAGGGAAGCAACGAGGTGTCCACGAGGGTCCAGGGTGCACCCTACCCCCCTGGGCGTGCCCCCACCCTCGTGGGCCCCTCGTAGCTCCCCTGGCCGACTTCTTTCACCTATATATATCCATATACCCCGAAAACATCCAGGAGCACCATAGATTCGGAGTTCCGCCGCCCCAAGCCTCTGTAGCCACCAAAAACCAATCGGGACCCTGTTCCGGCATCCTGCCGGAGGGATCCTCACCGTGGCCCTCTTCTTCATCCTGGCGCTCTCCATGACGAGGAGGGTGTTGTTCACCCTCGGGGCTGAGGGTATGTACTGATTCGTCTCCAACGTATCTATAATTTTTGATTGTTCCATGCTATTATATTTCCTCTTTTGGATGTTTATGGGATTTATTTTACACATTTATATCATTTTTTGGACTAACCTACTAACCGGAGGCCCAGCCCGTATTGCTGTTTTTTTAGCCTATTTCAGTATTTCGAAGAAAAGGAATATCAAACGGAGTCCGAACGGAATGAAACCTTCGGGAGCATGATTTTTGGAACGAACGTGATCCGGAGAACTTGGAGTGCAAGTCAAGAAGCAAACGAGGCGGCCAGGAGATAGGAGGGCGCCCCCACCCCTCCTGGGCACGCCCCCTGTCTCTTGGGCCCCACGAGCAGCCACCGACGTACTTCTTCCTCCTATATATACCTACGTACCCCGAAAACATCCAGGGAGCCATCGAAAAACAATTTCCACCGCCGTAACATTCTGTATCCGCGAGATCCCATCTTGGAGCCTTCGCCGGCGCTCCGCCGGAGGGGGAATCGACCACGGAGGGCTTCTACATCAACACCATAGCCTCTCCGATGAGTTGTGAGTAGTTTACCACAGACCTTCGGGTCCATAGTTATTAGCTAGATGGCTTCTTCTCTCTTTTTGGATCTCAATACAATGTTCTCCCCCTCTCTTGTGGAGATCTATTCAATGTAAACTCTTTTTGCGGTGTGTTTGTCGAGATCCGATGAATTTTGGGTTTATGATCAAGTTTATCTATGAGAAATATTTGCATATCCTCTAAATTCTTTTATGTATGATTGAGTTATCTTTGCAAGTCTCTTCGAATTATCAGTTTGGTTTGGCCTACTAGATTGATATTTCTTGCCATGGGAGAAGTGCTTAGCTTTGGGTTCAATCTTGCGGTGTCCTTACCCAAAGGATGTAAAGGGTTGCAAGGCACGTATTGTATTGTTGCCATCGAGGATAAAAACATGGGGTTTATATCATATTGCTTGAGTTTATCCCTCTACATCATGTCATCTTTCTTAATGCGTTACTCTGTTCTTATGAACGTAATACTCTAGATGCATGCTGGATAGCAGTCGATGTGTGGAGTAATAGTAGTAGATGCAGGCAGGAGTCGGTCTACTTGTCGCGGACGTGATGCCTATATACATTATCATGCCTAGATAATCTCATAATTATTCGCTTTTCCATCAATTGCTCAATAGTAATTTGTTCACCCACCGTAATACTTATGCTATCTTGAGAGAAGCCTCTAGTGAAACCTATGGCCCCCGGGTCTATCTTTTATCATATAAGCTTTCAATCTACTTTTATTTGCATCTTTACTTTTTGCATCTATATTATAAAATACCAAAAATATATTTATCTTATCATACTATCTCTATCAGATCTCACTTTCGCAAGTGACCGTGAAGGGATTGACAACCCTTATTGCGTTGGTTGCGAGTTCTTTGTTTGTTTGTGTAGGTGCGTGGGAATTTTGAGGAGCCTCCTACTGGATTGATACCTTGGTTCTCAAAAACTGAGGGAAATACTTACGCTACTTTGTTGCATCACCCTTTCCTCTTCAAGGAAAACCAACGCAAGCTCAAGACGTAGCATGTACCAGTAGCTATGTGTTTGATCTCTCTCTCTCTCTCGTGTTCTTGAGATGGTACGATCTTGATGTACCGCAAGCTTTGCTATTATAGTTGGATCTTATGATGTTTCTCCCCCTCTACTCTCTTGTAATGGATTGAGTTTTCCCTTTGAAGTTATCTTATCGGATTGAGTCTTTAAGGATTTGAGAACACTTGATGTATGTATTGCATGTGCTTATGTGTGGTGTCAATGGGATATTCACGTGATCTACTTGATGTATGTTTTGGTGATCAACTTGCGGGTTCCGTAACATTGTGAACTTATGCATAGGGGTTGGCACACGTTTTCGTCTTGAATCTCTGGTAGAAACTTTGGGGCACTCTTTGAAGTACTTTGTGTTGGTTGAATAGATGAATCTGAGATTGTGTGATGCATATCGTATAATCATACCCACGGATACTTGAGGTGACATTGGAGTATCTAGGTGACATTAGGGTTTTGGTTGATTTGTGTCTTAAGGTGTTATTCTAGTACAAACTCTATGATAGATCGAATGGAAAGAATAGCTTCGTGTTATTTTACTACAGACTCTTGAATAGATCGATCAGAAAGGATAACTTGTAGGTGGTTTGGTACCCTACAATAATGTCTTCGTTTGTTCTCCGCTATTAGTGACTTTGGAGTGACTCTTTGTTGCATCTTGAGGGATAGTTATATGATCCAGTTTTGTTATTATTGTTGAGAGAACTTGCACTAGTGAAAGTATGAACCTTAGGCCTTGTTTCCTAGCATTGCAATACCGTTTGTGCTCACTTTTATCATTAGTTACCTTGCGTTTTTTATATTTTCAGATTACAAAAACCTATATCTACCATCCATATTGCACTTGTATCACCATCTCTTCGTCGAACTAGTGCACCTATGCAATTTACCATTGTATTGGGTGTGTTGGGGACACCAAGAGACTCTTTGTTATTTGGTTGCAGGGTTGTTTGAGAGAGACCATCTTCATCCTAGGCCTCCCACGGATTGATAAACCTTAGGTCATCCACTTGAGGGAAATTTGCTACTGTCCTACAAACCTATGCACTTGGAGGCCCAACAACGTCTACAAGAAGAAGGTTGTGTAGTAGACATCAATCCAATAAAGTCTTGATTTACAACGTCCGGACAAACCATTTCGCTGTGCTGTTCCAGGTGGCGTGAGCTGTGAAACTATTCCACATTGTTTTAAATGAAGGCCAAACTTGTAACTCAAATATTCTCCTCCATGATCAGATCGTAGAAACTTTATTTTCTTGTTACGATGATCCTCCACTTCACTCTGAAATTCTTTGAACTTTCCAAATGTTTTAGACTTGTATTTCATTAGTAGATATACCCATATCTTCTCAAATCATTCGTCATGGTAAGAAAATAACGATACCCGCCACGAGCATCAACACTCATTGGACCACATATATCGGTATGTATTATTTCCAATAAGTCACTAGCTCGTTCCATTGTTCCGGAGAACGGAATTTTAGTCATCTTGCCCATAAGGCACGGTTCGCAAGTATCAAATGATTCATAATCAAGTGATTGCAAAAGTCCATCTTTATGGAGTTTCTTCGTGCGCTTTACACTGATATGACCCAAATGGTAGTGTCACAAATAAGTTCCACTATCATTATCAACTTTACATCTTTTGGCATCAATATTATGAATATGTGTATCATCACGATCAAGATTCAATAGAAATAGACCACTCTTCAAGGGTGCATGACCATAAAAGATATTACTCATATAAATAGAACAACCATTATTATCTGATTTAAATGAATAACCGTCTCGCACTAAACAAGATCCAGATATAATGTTCATGCTCAACGCTGGCACCAAATAACAATTATTCAGGTGTAAAACTAATACCTAAAGTAGATGTAGAGGAAGCGTGCTGACGGCAATCACATCAACCTCGGAACCATTTCGGACGCGCATTGTCACCTCGTCCTTAGCCAATCTTCGTTTAATCCATAGTCCCTGCTTCGAGTTACAAATATGAGCAACCGAACCGGTATCAAATACCCAGGCACTACTACGAGAATTAGTAAGGTACACATCAATAACATGTATATCAAATACACCTTTGCCACTTTGCCATCCTTCTTATCCACCAAATACTTGGGGCAGTTTCGCTTCCAGTGACCAGTCCCTTTGCAGTAGAAGCACTCAGTTTCAGGCTTACGTCCATTTTTTGGTTTCTTCCCGGGAGTGACAACTTGCTTGTCATTCTTCTTGAAGTTCCCCTTCCTTTTACCCTTGCCTTTCTTCTTGAAACTAGTGGTCTTGTTAACCATCAACACTTGATGCTCCTTCTTGATTTCTACCTCCGCGGCCTTTAGCATCGCGAAGAGCTCGGGAATAGTTCTTTCCATCCCTTGTATATTGTAGTTCATCACGAAGCCTTTGTAGCTTGGTGGCAGTGATGGAAGAACTCTGTCAATGACACAATCATCTGGAAGATTAACTCCCAACTGAGTCAACTGATTATGGTACCCAGACATTCTGAGTATGTGCTCACTAACAGAACTGTTCTCCTCCATCTTACAGCTATAGAACTTGTTGGAGACTTCATATCTCTCAACTCGGGCATTTGCTTGAAATATTAACTTCAACTCCTGCAACATCTCATATGGTCCATGACGTTCAAAACATCTTTAAGTCCCGATCCTAAGCCGTAAAGCATGGCACACTGAACTAACGAGTAGTAATCAACATGTGACTGCCAAGCATTCACAATGTCTACAGTTGTTGGGGCAAGTGGTACACCTAGCGGTGCATCAAGGACAGATTTCTTCTGTGCAGCAATGAGGATAATCCTCAAGTTATGGACCCAGTCCGTGTAGTTGCTACCATCATCTTTCAACTTAGCTTTCTCTAGGAGCACATTAAAATTCAAAGGAACGGTAGCATGGGCCATTGATCTACAACATAGATATGCAAAAAGCTATCAGGACTAAGTTTTTGATAAATTAAGTTCAATTAATCATATTACTTAAGAACTCCCACTTAGATAGACATCCCTCTAGTCATCTAAATGATACGTGATCCAAATCAACTAAACCATGTCCGATCATCACGTGAGATGGAGTAGTCTTCAAAGGTGAACATCACTATGTTGATCATATCTACTATACGATTCACGTTCGACCTTTCGGTCTCCAGTGTTCCGAGGCCATATTTGTATGTGCTAGGCTCGTCAAGTTTAACCCAAGTATTCTACGTGTGCAAATATGGCTTGCACCCATTGTATTTGAACATAGATCCAATCACACCCGATCATCACCTGGTGCCTCGGCATGAAGAACTTTCACAACGGTGCATACTCAGAACACTTATACCTTGAAATTTTAGTGAGGGATAATCTTATAATGCTACCACCGTTTTAAGAAAAATAAGATGCATAAAAGATAAACATCACACACAATCAAAATATGTGACATGATATGGCCATCATCATCTTGTGCTTATGATCTCCGTTACCGAAGCAACGTCATGATCTCCATCGTCACCGGCTTGACACCTTGATCTCCATCGTAGTGTCGTGGTCGTCTCGCCAACCATTGCTTCTATGACTATTGCTACCGCTTCATTATAAAGTAAAGCAATTACATAGCGCTTGTATTTCATACAATAAAGCGACAACCATATGGCTCCTGCCAGTTGCTGATAACTTTATACAAAACATGATCATCTCATACAACAATCTTTATATCGCATCATGTCTTGACCATATCACATCACAACATGCCCTGCAAAAACATGTTAGACGTCCTCTACTTTGTTTGTTGCAAGTTTTACGTGGCTACTACAAGCTGCTAGCATGAACCGTACATACCTATGGCACAAAAACCACAACGGTGATTTATTAAGTTTGTTGTTTTAACCTTCACAAGGACCGGCCGCAGTCAAATTCGATTCAGCTAAAGTTGGAGAAACGGACACCCGCTAGCCACCTTTATGCAAAGCTAGTTGCATGTCTGTCGGTGGAACCGGTCTCATGAACGCTGTCATGTAAGGTTGGTCCGGGCTGCTTCATCCAACAATACCGCCGAATCAACATAAGACATTGGTGGTAAGCAGTATGAAGATCACCGCCCACAACTCTTTGTGTTCTACTCGTGCATATCATCTACGCATAGACCTGGCTCGGATGCCACTGTTGGGAAACGTAGTATGCAATATCAAAAAAATTCCTATGCTCACGCAAGATCTATCTTGGAGATGCATAGCAATGAGAGGGGAGAGTGTGTCCACGTACCCTCGTAGACCGAAAGCGGAAACATTAACTTAAGGCGGTTGATGTAGTACCGAACGTACGGCACCTCCGAGTTATGCACACGTTCAACTCGATGACGTCCCTCGAACTCTTTATCCAGTAGAGGCACGAAGGAGTCTATGAGTTCCGTCAGCATGATGGCGTGATGATGGTGTTGGTGAAGTGATCCACGCAGGGCTTCGCCTAAGCACTATGACAATATGATCGAAGGAGTAAACGGTGGAGGGGGGTACCGCACACGGCTAAGACAATTGTGTGCTTTGGGGTGCCCCCTGCCCCTATATATAAAGGAGGAGGGGAGGAGGCCGGCCACATGGGGCCCGCCAAGGAGGGGGAGTCCTAGTATGACTCCACTCCTAGTAGGATTCGGCCCTCCCTCTTTTTCCTTCTCATGGAGGGGGAAAGGGGGGAGGGAGAGGGAAGAGGAGAAGGAAAGGGAGGGTGCGCCCCCTCCCCTAGTCCAATTCGGACTCCCGATGGGAGGGGGGCGCGGCCACCCCTTGTGGGCTGCCTCCCCTCTCCCTTATGGCCCATGTAGGACCAACAATTCCCCGGGGGGTTCCGGTAACCTCCCGGTACTCTGAAAAATACCCGAACCTTTCCGAAACCATTCCGGTGTCTGAATACTATTGTCCAATATATCAATCTTTACCTCTTGACCATTTCGAGACTCCTTGTCATGTCTGTGATCTCATCCGGGACTCCGAACTACCTTCGGTCACTAAAACACATAACTCATATAATACATATCATCATCGAGAGTTAAGCGTGTGGATCCTATGGGTTCGAGAACTATGTACACATGACCGAGACACCTCTCTGGTCAATAACCAATAGTGGAACCTGGATGCTCATATTGGTTCCCACATATTCTACAAAGATCTTTATCGGTCGAACCGCAATGTCAACATACGTTATTCCCTTTGTCATCGGTATGTTACTTGCCCAGGATCCGATCGTCGGTATCTTCATACCTAGTTCAATCTCATTACCGGCAAGTCTCTTTACTCATTCCGTAGTGCATCATCCCGTAACTAACTTATTAGTCACATTGCTTGCAAGGCTTCATATGATGTGCATTACCGAGAGGGCCCAGAGATACCTCTCCGATACTCAGAGTGACAAATCCTAATCTCGATCCATGCCAACCCAACAAACGTCTTCGGAGATACCTATAGAGCATCTTTATAATCACCCAGTTATGTTGTGACATTTTATAGCACACAAGGCATTCCTCCGTTGTTCGGGAGGCTCATAGTCGGAGGAATATATATTTGACACGAAGAAAGCAGTAGCAATAAAACTGAACGATCATTATGCTAAGCTAACAGATGGGTCTTGTCCATCACATCATTCCACTAATGATGTGATCCTATTTATCAAATGACAACTCATGTCCATGGCTAGGAAACTTAACCATCTTTGATCAACAAGCTAGTCTAGTAGAGGCATACTAGGGACACGGTGTTTTTGTCTATGTATTCACACATGTATCAAGTTTCCGGTTAATACAATTCTAGCATGAATAATAAACATTTATCATGAATAAGGAAATATAAAATAACAACTTTATTATTGCCTCTAGGGCATATTCCTTCAGAATTGACCATGCACACAAATACACACAATAGCCCAAATGGTGGGGTTATGTCCAAGAATATGCATTTTCATCTTATGCTTCCAACTAGCAAAATTAGTACCGTCAAAGTAAGGACCTCTACGATGGTAATTTCCCTCGCTAGATGCCATACTCTCCTAGGTTGTGGAACCAAGGCTATGATCACCAAAACTATGGAAACCAAGGCAAATGGAGACCAAAGTGTTGGGAAACGTAGCATGCAATTTCAAAAAAAATTCCTACAGTCACGCAAGATCTATCTAGGAGATGCATGATACGTCTCCAACGTATCTACTTTTCCAAACTCTTTTGCCCTTGTTTTGGATCCTTTTTGCATGATTTGAATGGAACTAACCCGTGCTGACGTTGTTTTCAGCAGCATTACCATGGTGTTATTTTTCTGGAGAAATAAAAGTTCTCGGAATGAGCTGAAACTTGACGGAGACACTTTTTGGAATTAATAAAAAATACTTGCGAAGAATCAGTTGAAAGGGGCCCACACCTTGGCCACGAGGTTGGGGTGCGCCCCCTACCTCGTGGGCCCCCTGGACCTCCACCGACCTCAACTCCAACTCCATATATTCACATTCGGGGAGAAAAAATCAGAGAGAAGGATTCATCGCGTTTTACGATAGGGAGCCACCGCCAAGCCCTGTTCTTCCTCGGGAGGGCTCGTCTGCAGTCCGTTCGAGGCTCCGGAGAGGGGAATCCATCGCCATCATCATCATCAACCATCCTCCATCACCAATTTCATGATGCTCACCGCCGTGCATGAGTAATCCCATCGTAGGCTTGCTGGACGGTGATGGGTTGGGTGAGATTTACCATGTAATCGAGTTAGTTTTCTTAGGGTTTGATCCCTAGTATCCATTATGTTCTAAGATTGATGTTGCTATGACTTTGCCATGCTTAATGCTTGTCACTAGGGCGCGAGTGCCATGATTTCATATATGAACCTATTATTTTTTTCATGAATATATGAGTGTTCATGATCCTATCTTGCAAGTTATAGTCACCTACTACGTGTTATGATCTGGCAACCCTGGAGTGACAATAGTTGGGACACTTCCCGGTGATGACCGTAGTTTGAGGAGTTCATGTATTCACTAGGTGCTAATGCTTTGGTCCGGTTCTCTATTAGGAGGAGGCCTTAGTATCCCTTAGTTTCCATTAGGACCCCGCTGCCACGGGAGGGTAGGACAAAAGATGCCATGCAAGTTCTTTTCCATAAGCACATATGACTATATTCGGAAAACATGCCTACATTATATCGACGAATTCGAGCTAGTTCTGTTATAACTATTTCATGATGAACGCCATCCGACATAATTATCCATCATTGATCCATTGCCTACGAGCTCGTTTCATATTGATCTTTGCTAAGTTACTTCTCCGTTGCCACTGTTACGATTGCTATAAAACTGCTACTGTTACTTTTGCCACCATTAGCGTTACTTCCATACTACTTTGCTACTAAGTACTTTGCTGGAGATATTAAGTCTTTCAGGTGTGGTTGAATTGACAAATCAGCTGCTAATACTTGAGAATATTCTTTGGCTCCCCTTGTGTCGAACCAATAAATTTGGGTTGAATACTCTACCCTCGAAAACTGTTGCGCTCCCCTATACTTGTGGGTTATCAATGCATAGCAATGAGAGGGGGGAGTGTGTCCACGTACCCTCGTAGACCGAAAGCGGAAGTGTTTGCTTAACGCGGTTGATGTAGTCGAACGTCTTCTCGTTCTGACCGATCGAGTACCGAACGTACATCACCTTCGAGTTCTGCACACGTTCAGCGCGATGACATCCCTCGAGCTCTTGATCCAGCAAAGGATCAAAGGAGTAGATGAGTTCTGTCAACACGAAGGTGTGGTGAAGGTGATGGTGATGTGATCCGTGCAGGGCTTCGCCTAAGCACCGCAAGAATATGACCGGAGGCGTAAACTGTGGAGGGCGGCACCACACACGGCTTAGAGAAATTGGTGTGTCTCATAGGGTCGCCCCTCCCCCGTATATAAAGGAGGGGGGAGGGGAGGCCGGCCTAGGCACACCCCAAGTGGGGGGAGTCCCACTTGGACTCTTAGTGGGATTCGGCCCCCCACTTCCTTTTTCCGAAGGGGGAAAGGGGGAAGGAATAGGAGAAGGAGAAGGAAAGGGGGCGCCGCACCCACCCCTTGTCCAATTCGGTTTCCCCCTGGTGGGGGGCACGCCAACCCCTTGTGGCTGGTGTGCCTCCCTCCTATGGCCCATATCTTTCCCCGGGGGGTTCTGATAACCCCTCCGGTACTTTGGAATGTACCTGACACACTCTGGAACCCTTCCGGTGTTCGAATACTACCTTCCAATGTATCAATCTATACCTCTAGACCATTTCGAGACTCCTCGTCATGTCCATGATCTCATCCGGGACTCTGAACAACCTTCGGTCACCAAAACATATAACTCATATAATACATATCGCCATCAAACGTTAAGCGTGCGGACCCTACGAGTTCGAGAACTATGTAGACATGACCGAGACACCTCTCCGGTCAATAACCAATAAGCGGAACTGGATGCTCATATTGGTTCCCACATATTCTACGAAGATCTTTATTGGTCGAACCGCTATGTCAACATACGTTATTCCCTTTGTCATCGGTATGTTACTTGCTCGAGATTCGACTGTCAGTATCTTCATACCTAGTTCAATCTCGTTACCGGCAAATCTCTTTACTCATTCCATAATGCATCATCCCGTAACTAACTCATTAGTCACATTGCTTGCAAGGCTTCATATGATGTGCATTACAGAGAGGGCCTAGAGATACCTCTCCGATACTCGGAGTGAAAAAATCCTAATCTTGATCTATGCCAACCCAAAAAACACCTTCGGAGATACCTGTGTAGAGAATCTTTATAATCACCTAGCTATGTTGTGACGTGTGATAGCACACAAGGTATTCCTCCGGTGTCCGGGAGTTGCATAATCTCATAGTCGGAGGAATACATATGTGACATGAAGAAAGTAGTAGCAATAAAACTGAACGATCATTAAGCTAAGCTAACGGATGGGTCTTGTCCGTCACATCATTCCACTAATGATGTGATCACATTCATCAAATGACAACACATGTCCATGGCTAGGAAACTTAACCATCTTTGATCAACGAGCTAGTCTAGTAGAGGCATACTAGGGACATGGTGTTTTGTTTATGTATTCACACATGTATCAAGTTTCCGGTTAATACAATTCTAGCATGAATAATAAACATTTATCATGAATAAGGAAATATAAAATAACAACTTTATTATTGCCTCTAGGGCATATTTCCTTCAGTCTCCCACTTGCACTTGAGTCAATAATCTAGATTACATTGTAATGAATTTAACACCCATGGAGTCGTGGTGTTGATCATGTTTTGCTCATGGAAGAGGCTTAGTCAATGGGTCTGCCACATTCAGATCCGTATTTATTTTGCAAATCTCTATATCTCCCTCCTTAACCAAATCTCAGATGAAGTTGAAGCGTCACTTGATGGGTTTGGTATTTTCATGAAATATGGATTCCTTCGCCAGGGCAATTGCTCCAGTATTGTCACAACAGATTTTCATTGGAGCCGATGTACTAGGTATTACACCTAGATTGGATATGAACTCCTTCATCCAAAATCCTTCACTTGCTACTTCTGAAGCAGCTATGTACTCCGCTTCACACGTAGATCCCGCCACTACGCTCTGCTTGGAATGGCACCAACTGACAGCTCCACCATTCAATAAATATGTATCCGGTTTGTGACTTAGAGTCATCCGGATTAGTGTCAAAGCTAGCATCGACGTAACCACTTATGTCAAGATCTTTGTCACCTCCATAAATGAGAAACATATCCCTAGTCCTTTTCAGGTACTTCAGGATGTTCTTGACTGCTGTCCAGTGATCCACTCCTGGATTACTTTGGTGCCTCCCTGCTAAACTTATAGCAAGGCACACATCAGGTCTGGTACATAGCATAGCATACATGATAAAACCTATGGCTGAGGCAAAGGTAATGACTTTCATTTTCTCTCTATCTTCTGAAGTGGTCGGGCATTGAGTCTGACTCAATTTCACACCTTGTAACACAGGCAAGAACCCTTTCTTGGACTGATCCATTTTGAACTTCTTCAAAACTTTATCAAGGTATATGCTTTGTGAAAGTCCTACTAAGTGTCTTGATCTATCTCTATAGATCTTGATGCCCAATATATAAGCAGCTTCAACGAAGCCTTTCATTGAAAAACTTTTATTCAAGTATCCTTTTATGCTATCCAGAAATTCTACATCATTTCCAATCAACAATATGTCATCCACATATAATATTAGAAATGATATAGAACTCCCACTCATTTTCTTGTAAATACAGGCTTCTCTAAAAGTCTGTATAAAACCATATGCTTTGATCACCTCATCAAAGCGTATATTCCAACACCGAGATGCTTGCACCAGTCCATAAATGGATCGCTGCAGCTTGCATACTTTGTTAGCACCTTTAGGATCGACAAAACCTTATGGTTGCATCATATACAACTCTTCTTTAAGAAATTCATTAAGGAATGTAGTTTTGACATCCATTAGCCAGATTTCATAATCACAAAATGTGGCAATTGCTAACATGATTCGGATAGACTTAAGCATCGCTACGGGTGAGAAAGTCTCATCGTAGTCAACTCCTTGAACTTGTCGAAAACCTTTTGCGATAAGTCGACCTTTATAGACAATAACATTACCATCAGCGTCTGTCTTCTTCTTGAAGATCCATTTATTCTCTATGGGTCGGCGATCACCAGGAAAATCCACCAAAGTCCACACTTTGTTCTCATACATGGAACCTATCTCAGATTTCATGGCTTCAAGCCATTTATCAGAATCTGGGCTCATCATAGCTTCTTCATAGTTCGTAGGTCCGTCATGGTCAAGTAACATGACTTCCTGAACAGGATTACTGTACCACTCTGGTGCGGATCGTGCTCTGGTTGACCTACGAGGTTCTGTAGCAACTTGATCTGAAGTTTCATAATCTTTATCATTAGCTTCCCTCTCTAGTTGTTGTAGGGATCACGGGAACAGATTTCTCGGATGAGCTAATTTCCAAATTGAGAGAAGGTAGAATTACCTCATCAAGTTCTACTTTCCTCCCACTCACTTCTTTCGAGAGAAACTCCTTCTCTAGAAAGGTTTCGTTCTTGGCAACAAAGATCTTGCCTACAGATCTATGGTAGAAGGTGTAGCCAATTGTTTCCTTAGGGTATCCTATGAAGACGCACTTCTCTGATTTGGGTTCAAGCTTATCAGGTTGAAGCCTTTTGACATAAGCATCGCATCCCCCAAACTTTAAAAATGACAGCTTAGGTTTGTTGCCAAACCACAGTTAATATGGCGTCGTCTCAACGGATTTGGACGGTGCCCTTTTAAAGTGAATGCGGCTGTCTCTAATGCATAACCCCGAAACGATAGTGGTAAATCGGTAAGAGACATCATAGATTGCACCATATCTAATAAAGTGCGGTTACGATGTTCGGACACACCATTATGCTGTGGTGTTCCAGGTGGCGTGAGCTATGAAACTATTCCACATTGTTTTAAATGAAGGCCAAACTCGTAACTCAAATATTCACCTCCATGATCAGTGTCGGGGGTTGGGTGCGACATATGCCAAAGGATGGCTTATCATGGAGGGGGCGAGTAGTACGTCTTCGGTGCCTGGAAACGGGATGAGGCGAAGACATGCACGCCGGCGAATCTTACCCAGCTTCAGGGCTCTCCATGGAGATAACACCCCTACTGCTGCTCTGCGGGGTCTCCGCATGATCACTATGGCAAAGTGGGTACAAGGTTGCTCCTTGAGCTGTTCGGGGTGAGGAAGGAGAAGGGCACGGCTAGCTCTTCTCTTCCCTCTATGCGTGTCTAAAACTATTAGGGTCCAACCTCTTGCATGGGTGCCCCGGGGGGTTTATATAGGCCTACCCCCCGAGGGTACAATGGTAATCCGGCTCGGCGCAGGTCCCAGCCGTCAGTCTCTTAGGTCGCCGTCTTCCCCGCCGACTTCTGGTTCCTGCCGATTAGCGGGCCCCACCGACGGTGCAGCATGGGGCCGACAACCCTCGTCCGCCACGGGCAGGTCTTGCCGGCTGCAGATTACTGTAGCCGTGCTTCTAATGACGCGAGCTTGGTCATGGGGTCATGGCAACAGTGCCGCCGCTTCACGGGTGATCACTTTCGCCACTCCCTGTCTTGTTTGTTTAATGGCGCGCGGAGCCCGTGAGAGGGGCTAGCCGACTCTGGGAGGCCGACTCCCAGCGGGTCCGTCTAGGGGCGCTCTTGCCGTCTTCCGCACTCCCGCCGACAGGCGGGTTCCGCCGTCTTCGGGTCGTACAGACAGGCCGTCGTGGGTACAGGGATCCGCCCACAGGGCTGATGTCAGGGCCGGCGTGGCAACAGTGCCACGCCGGACGGAGATCTCTGTCAGTACGGCGCCCTCTGGCCATGCCTGTCCTTTGTGAATGGGGCAGGGATGGGCTGCGAGGCGGCCTCATCCCATCCCGCCCGTAGTCGCATAGGCAGGAGGTGGTTGGAGTCGCGGGCCGACTCCCCATAGCCGGCTTCTCCGGAAGTCGCTGGCTGGGAGTCGGCTTATCTCGAGGCCATCTCTGGGACTCGGCTAGGAGGGGCAATCGGCGACTCTACCGCCGACTCTCAGAAGGCGGCTCTTCGCCTTGGGGTCTTGAGGGGCGCAGTCTGCCCCGATGTTTTGAAAGGTCCTGGGGCTTGGGTTTGCCTACCCGTGGCCCATTACAACGACAGTAGTCCCCGAAGTTGGTGAGGTGCCGAGGGCAACATGTCGAGGAGCCTCAACAGTTTCATCCCTCAAATGGAAGAATCTTGGCTTGGCTCGCCGTCTCTCTCCTGAGCCGACTAGCTGGAGTCGGCCTTGCAGGAGGCCGTCTTGCTCCTCAAAGGTTTTGAAGGTCGTGGCGGGATCCGGGCAGCGTGCCTGATAAGCTTCTAGGCAGCTGCCCATTGCGGGCCCGCCACGTGACGCCACGCTGGCAGGGGCGATCTGCCCACTGCAGCGTGTGAGACAGGCCCGTCGGTGGGGCCCGCCACTACTGCGCCTCGGCGCCTGGCGGATCCGTTGCGGCTGCTGGCGATTGGGTTCCCCGCGTCGTTATCTGCCGCGATAACGCCGTGGTTAAATCGTGGGCGTGAAGTGCTGGCGGAGTTAATCCCACGCCCGCCCCATTGGCTTCTCAGCCTAGGCGCCTATAAGTAGGCGGGTCGAGAGGGGGGGCGGCGACGCACGCGCACCCATCTCCCCGTTCCCCGCTTCCTCTTGCTCTTCTCCTCTTTGCTTCGTCCTCTTCTCGCCTTCGCCGTGCCGGACCACCCCACGCCGCGGAGATGAGCTCCTCCTCCGCCTCTACGCCTCCCGCCGCGCGCTCCGGCGTGTGGGATGGCTCCGAAGTGGACGACGACATCATCGAGTTCCTCCACCAGACGCGCCGCATCCCCGGCACAAACTTGGCGTGGACCCGCGCCGCGCCGGCGGGCGAGATAACGCCGGCGCCGGAGGAGGGCGAGCGGGTTATATTCCGCTTGCACCTCATGCGCGGTCTGGGGCTACGAGCTGCCGGCGAGCGGCTTCTTCCGCGCCTTCCTGGAGTTCCACGGGCTCCAGCCGCACCACCTCACTCCAAACACGGTGGTGCTGCTGGCTGCCTTCGCCTCCTTGTGCGAAGGCTTTCTTGGCGTCCTCCCCACCATTGAGCTGTGGAGGGAGTTCTTCCAGGCTAAGCTCGGCACACAGGTTGCCGGCGTGCCGGCTCTCTGCGGCACCTTCATCGTGATGCGGAGGCCGGTGGTCGACAACCCCTTCCCTGCCATCCCGCTGATCAAGTCGGTGAAGATGTGGTAGCGCTCGTATTTCTACGTGAAGAACGCGTTGCCCAGGCGGCGGGTCAACTGCCGCCTTCTGGCCGGCGAGTTGGCGGGCGACTCCGACCGGGTCCCATCGGGCCAGGGCGCCGACTCTGCGGGCGCCGCCGCCACGCGACTCCGAGTGTTGACGCAATGGAGGGCTGGCCCAGGGCCGACTTGCTGGCCGCCTTTGTGGCCGAGTCCTTCCTCTCCAAGGCCGACCTCATCCGATCATCAGATGAGCGGCCACCGGGACCCCAGTCGGCTATGCTCCAAAGACATGCCCCACGCGGAGGTGGCAGACACGGTGAACTTCCTGGTGAACTGCGGTCTCACGGAGGAATGGCAGTTCGGCAAGGAGCCATACTCGCGCGCCAACCCCCTGCCTGTGGTAAGTCATCTCTCTTGCTTTTCTGTTTCCTTCTTCAGCCGAATCCGACTCTGATTTTCTTTGGTTTTTTCGAGTCAGAACCCCCTTATGCAGCCCTCATCCGGCACCACGGGGCCGGCCCGTGAGTTCGTCCCTGACCGGGCGGAGAGCGACGTCGACGACCCCGACTTGGGGGTGGCAGCGATGGAGGCCGACGCCGAAGGAGGGGGAGGAGGAGGGGCCGACGACTTCAGGCGCTCGACGACCTTCGCCGACTGGCCTGATGATGACGGCGAAAGGGAAGTTGTCCCCCGCCGCCAACCGAAGGTCGGCCATCCAGGCGCGAGTTCCTCCGCCGGCTTGGGTGGCCGAGGCGGCGCGAGGAAGCGCCGGGCCAGGCCGAGCTTGCCAGGCGGCCGGGCGAAAAAGTTCAGGGGGGACGCGCCATGACCCACAAGAGGCGGTCGCAAAGGCTAACCGCTTCCGCAAGGAGGTGAAGAAGCCGCCGCTGGTCTCTGCGTAAGTGCTTCTTATTTGTCTTGTTTTCTTTTGGTCCGTCTTGTCCAAGTCTTTTATGTGTCTTCTTCGCATCAGGGCTCCTCTCACCTTGGAGAGGGTCGCCGCCGCCTCCGTCAGGGGGTCGGCAGAGACGTCCGCCAATACTCGGCGGATTGACCCTGCCGCCGACCTCCGGGAGGCGACGGAGCAGAACGCGCAGGAGAAGCGCGACGAGGAGGAGGCCGCCCGCCTGGAGAAGGCGGAGGCCGAGAAGGCGGCAGCTTCCGCCCAGAAGAAGCTGGAGGAGGCCGAAGCCGCCGTCGCAGCCAAGAAGCGAGCCGAGGAGGCCGCGCGCCTCCAGTCGGCGCTGCTCGTCACCCTGCTGAGCTCTGCGCTGCCGCCGCTGGAGTTCACGGGGCAAACGGAGGGAGTCGGCGGCGAGTTCCCCGTCGCGGAGAGGGAAGGTGGCGAGGCCTCCCGGTCGGGCACGGCCGTGCCGCCCCCGCCGCCTCCATCGCAGTCTGAGAGTGTGCGAGGCAAACAGCCGGCGGACCCGCCCGTGCTGCCGACCGACGACGAGGCTGTGGTGAGGCTGCTCCTTCAAGTCGCCTCACCAGCGCGCCGCCGTCTTGAGAAGGCGACTTCGGCGCCGTGCCCTTTGGAGACCGGCGCCGCCAGCTCGGCCATTCCAGAGGCGACAAGCGCCGCGCCCGTTGGGTGGGTGCGAGGAGGCGGCACAGGCCCGCTGAACATGGCGCTTCTGGACGTCCAGGCGAAGCTGCGGGCTGAGGGCGACGCCATCCAAAACTGCACCAAGGCGCACCTGGCGTCGCGAGCCGCCGTGCGGGTATGTTTCCTCTTTGAGTTTTTTCTTGTTCTTCTCCGTGGGGGCGCGCTCCACCTGAGTGTAGTCCCGAGTTTCGGGCCGGCCGCTTAGCAGCGGCTGAACTTTATCTGATGATTTCCAAATTTTTACCTTTGTTTGGAACTCTTATCGCAGAGTATCACAACCTCCACGCCACTGCCTTCAACCGCATAGCGTTCAGGAGCTGGGCAAGCGGACTGCCGACTTGTCAAGGAGCCGAGGTGAGTCTTCTTTCTTCTTCGGCGAGGCTGGCGCACCAGCTGGCTGTAGTCCCGAGATTCGGGCCGATCACTGGCGATCGGGCCGGATCTTTCTGGCGACCTTCTTAGCTGGCGGCTTCACGTCCTTCTTCTTTTTATTCTTCAGAGGCCAACGCCACACTTCAACAGCAGCTGGGAACAGCCAACACCGCCTTGCGTGCCAAGGGGGAGGAATGCAGCAAGCTCGCTGCAGAGCGCGACCTGCTGGCTACGCAGCTGGCGGAGCAGAGGGAGCTGCTTAAGGCGGCGCAGACGGGCGGCGGAGAAGAGAGGCTGCTCTCTGGCCGAAGTTCGAGAGCGGCGCTCCTCCTGGACCGACAAGGAAGCACCGCTGACCTTCGGCTTCCACGAAATCGAGGACATCGTCGTGGTGAGTTTGTTTTTACTTCTTCCTTTGGGCCGCCGACTATAGGTCGGGCCGACTCCTGGTTTTTTGACTTGCTTCTTCTTCGTCTTGGCAGACTTCTTCCCCGGCCACATGCAAGCGGCCAATCAAGCGATCGAGGCTGATCGCGAGGCGCGAAGGGCGAGTGGTGCTGAGATCGCTGCCAACGCCCCCCGGACCCTTGACGAGCAGCTCCTGAGCATTGAGGCTCGTCTGCGGCCGGCCCATCGGATGTTGCGCCGGCTTCAGCGTGTCGGCAACCAGGCGATCGCTGCCCTGTGGCCGGACATGCCGGTTCTGCACTCTCACCGGACCGCCGACTGGCTGGAGGTCGCGGCTGGCCGTCTTGAGGCCTGGAAGGGTTCCGCGGCCCGGGCTGGAGCGCGCCGGGCCTTGGAATTCGTCAAGGCATGGTATCCAGGGCTGGATCTGGACCGGCTGGCCGCGTTCCGGTCAGAGGCCCAGGCGGAGCTGCTGGCTGCGGAAGACGCCCTCGTCGAGCGTGCGGCGGCGATCGCCGACTACACGGACACCAACGTCTTTGTCCCTGAGCGGGCTGAGGATGGCGGGGAGGCGCCGCCGGAGTGGTTCGGGATGAACCCGGATTACAACAAGGACTCGACGGAGGTGATCGGCTCCAGCACCGAGGAGGAAGGCGAAGGCGGAGGACGGAGATGAGATGGAGGCGCCAGAAGACGGAGCGGGCGACCAGCCTCAGCTCGACCGCGCTCCAGCAACAAGCCGCGCCCGTCTGGGCTGGCTGCCGCCAGAGATGATCAAGCCGAGACTGCCCAGCCGGCCGCCCCGGCGCCTGACGCCGCCGTCTCCTCCGGCCCCCCGAACCCGTCTGCCGCTTCCTAGGCTGCTGTCTCGCCTTTATTTTATCTGCTTTGATAGTCTTTGAAAAAACTTGTTAATTCGCACAATTCCACCCGCGGGGTGTATTTTGAACCTCTGCCCGAAGATCCGGCCAAGGGCCTATGCTGTGTAAATATTATCCTAGTTTTATCTTTCCTTGCTTATTGCTCTTGCGGCTTTTTCCTTTGCCGCCTTCCCTTAGTCGCCGCCTTGCCCATCGGGCGACCGCTCTGCGGACTGCCGTTTGGGTCAAGTGCTTGGCTACCTTTGACAAGGCAAGTACTTGGCCGTTTTTTAGAGTCTTTTAAACAAGTTGAATAGGAAGCAACCAGCCGACTACCTAGGAGTCGGTTTTTGCAAAAAGGGGCTGGAAGCCGGCTTAAACTATGCTTATGCTTTGGGTCCTTAGCCATTTTTTCGTTAGGGCGCTCGTTCTTCCTTACTTCTGCCCACCAAACAGTCACTCTGCGAGCTGCGGCTTCTGACAGGAGACGGCTTAGGCACCGCACGTTACTTGTCTGACTGCAGGAAGCATTTCATAGCCCAAGGCGGCGAGTCCCCGGGCCGACTAGTCGAGCCCGGTGCCGAACAGCATAACAAAGAGTAAAATACTCGAAGGCATAATTCTTATCATACAGATAACAAAAGAGGGCAGTCCCCGAGCTTGTCTCAGGGGGCCCGAACTCTTGGTACTTTAAACACAAAGGGTAGCGTGGTACATACTGCATCAACTGTAAAATCTTCGGAGGAGATTCGCATTCCATGGTCGTTCCGTCTCTTTGCCAGAGTCATCCCTCTTGCGTGCTCGGGGCTTCTGAGCGTTGATCAGGTAGTAGGAGTCGTTGCCCAGCACTTTGCTGATGATGAATGGGCCTTCCCAAAGGCGCCCGACAGCTTGTGCTGGCGGTTATTCGCTGGATCAGCCGGAGCACAAGGCCGCCCTCTTGGAATGATCTTGGCTTGACCTTCTTGTTGTAGTAGCGGTGCAGGCTCTGCTGGTAGATGCTGGACCGGCTGAGTGCCAACAACCGGCCCTCTTCCAGCAGATCGACGCCGTCTTGACGTGCTTCTTCTGCTTCCTCTTTGGTGTACATGGTGACTCGCGGGGAGTCGAACTCTATATCCGTTGGGATGACGGCTTCGGCACCGTAGACGAGGAAGAAGGGTGTGAAGCCGGTTGACTTGTTTGGAGTCGTGCGCAAACTCCGGAGGGCCGGTAGCAACTCCTCGAGCCAGCGGCCGAGCACGCTCGATGGTTCGACCGATCGAGGCTTGATGCCGGAACAAGATGAGGCCGTTCGCCCGCTCCACCGGCCGTTTGATCATGCGGATGGGCAGCGGACGCTAAGTCGATCGGATGCCTTGCGTCGCGCAGAAACGGGCCAGGGCGCCTTTGGCAAAATTTGTGCCATTGTCGGTGATGATGGTGTGTGGTACGCCGTACCGAGTCGTGATGTCGGTGATGTTAGTCACTACAATAGGACCATTCAATTTCTTGATGGGTTTTGCTTCTATCCACTTGATGAACTTGTCCACCGCGACAAGTAAGTGAGTTAGGCCGCCTCGTGCCGTTTTGAATGGTCCCACCATGTCCAGGCCCCAAACAGCAAAGGGCCAGGCGATGGGGATAGTCTTGAGTCTGGCCGGTGAAAGCGGCTTGGAGCGGAACACAGCACCTTGCATTTCTGAACTAATTCCTTGGCCTCTTCTAGGGCGGTTGGCGTAAGAAACCGTGTCGGAAGGCTTTGGCGGCGAGTGCTCTTGAGGCTGCATGATGGCCTTTTCGCCTTGATGAATGTCTTCGAGAATCGCTTGGCCTTGCTGGTTCGGCCTTAATCTTGGTAGACACCAGTGACGCTGCGCCTGACCAGCTCTCTGTTGACTATAGTGTAGGCTACCGCTCGGCGTTGTACTTGCCGAGCTAAGGTCTCATCGGTTGGTAGCTCTCCGCTTACTTGGAACTTCAGGATGGGCTGGGCCCATGAGGGTGCTGCTATTTCTTCGACTGCCAGTACTGCTACTTGGACGAGGGCGGCTGGGCTGGGAGGCGGCAGGTTGGAGTCCGCAGCATCTTGCTGGGTTGAAGAAGTCCCCGGGCCGGTGGCGTAGTCCACAGGCCGAAATCGAGTCTTCGCAATGGTCGCCGTAGTCCCCGGGCCGGGTTCCGAAGTCCCCGGGCCGGCTTCGACTGCAGTGTTCTTGGGGCCGTCTGCAAGAATTCTCGTGTCGTCTGCTGAGGCTTTGGAGTCGGATCCGACTTCTTCAGGGGGAGTTGGCACAAAAATGGAGTCTGACTCTGGTGACGGCTTGACAGATGGCTTGAAGAGGCGCTGAAGGGCGACGCCGGATGGTATTGCCTGGCGGGTGGATCCGATTCTTGCCAGGGTATCTGCTTGGTCGTTGTCGTTTCTTGGCACATGGAGGAACTCGCACCCCTCGAAATATCCACTCAATTGCTGTACCAGGAAACGGTAGCTTGCCATCTTTGCGTCTTTGGCGTCCCAGTCGCCGGATGACTGTTGGACCACCAAGTCGGAGTCGCCATAACACAGGATCCGGCGAATGCCAAGCTCTTTGGCAAGCCGGAGCCTGTGAATGAGCGCCAGATTGACAACGTTGTTGGAGGCAGCGAAATGGATCTGCGGTAGCGTACTTGAGCTTGTCGCCTTTGGGGGAAGTGAGGACAACGCCGGCTCCCAAGCGGTGCGCATCTTGGAGCCATCGAAGTGCATCCGCCAACGGGTGGAGTCGGGCGCTGGCGGCAGGTACTGGGTCTCGGCCCAGTCGACGAGGAAGTCGGCCAGTGCTTGCGACTTGATGGCGGTGCAGGGCTGGTAATAGATGGCGCGGGGCTGCCAGTACTCGCTCCGTCATCAAGCGGCGTTCCTCGCCCTCGAAGTTATCCAGCTCGTCCGCCGCCGCCTGGTAGATTGGCCTCGAACAGATTGGCGATGGCTACGCCGCGATGCTGGATCGTGCCTAGGCGGCTAGGCCCAGTCCGAGCCGGCGAGCCGCCCACGGCGTGATCCATCTCACGCTGGTAGGCTTCTGACAAGCGTCTCATGCTTGCCAGCTTCTTCGCGCCTACGAGGAGCTGGAGGCGGCGTGCCTCCAGCGTCCCAGCATCAGCGTCTTCCGGAATAGGCGCGGTCAGGTCTTGCAGAACCGCGTCGAGAGGGTCATGAGCTCCCTCACCGGAAGGCTCGCTATGACCAATGACGAGCACTTCCGTGACGGTGCTTCTGCCGCTCTCCGCGCGAGGGAGCGGCTCATCGTAGACCACCACGTTGGTGGGGAACGCCTCAAGCAAAGCAGTGTCGGAGTCGACCAGCATCGGGTCGGTGGAGCCTACGGACTCCAGGTCGGTGGCAGGCTCGCCGGCGACGTGGAGCTGCTCGAGGAGGCCCGCGAGGAGGCTCTCGGGGCCGCCCGTGCCTGCGTCGGATGCAGGCTCGTCGGAGAGGCGAACCTCGCCGACAAGTTCGGCGAGGCAGCTGGCCGCGCAGGCGATCTCAGCACCATGCAGCGCGTCGGCGCAGACTCCGTCTGGCGTGCCGGGCTGGCTGCGCTTGCCAGGGAGGAAAAGGGTTCCCGTCCAGAGCAGGTCTACGGACGACGGTGCACCTAGCCCCACGGTGGGCGCCAAATGTCGGGGGTTGGGTGCGACATATGCCAAAGGATGGCTTATCATGGAGGGGGCGAGTAGTACATCGCCGATGCCTGGAAATGGGATGAGGCGAAGGCATGCACGCCGGCGAATCTTACCCAGCTTCAGGGCTCTCCGTGGAGATAACACCCCTACTGCTGCTCTGTGGGGTCTCCGCATGATCACTATGGCAAAGTGGGTACAAGGTTGCTCCTTGAGCTGTTCGGGGTGAGGAAGGAGAAGGGCACGGCTAGCTCTTCTCTTCACTCTATGCGTGTCTAAAACTATTAGGGTCCAACCTCTTGCATGGGTGCCCCGGGGGGTTTATATAGGCCTACCCCCCGAGGGTACAATGGTAATAATCGATTAGGCGCAGGTCGGCCGTCGATCTCTTTGGTCGCCGTCTTCCCCACCGACTTCTGGGGCCCGCCAACTAGCGGGCCCCGCCGACGGTCCAGCATGGGGCCGACAGCCCTCGTTCGCCGCGGGCGGGTCTTGCCGGCTGCAGATTACTGTAGCCGTGCTTCTAATGATGCGAGCTTGGTCATGGGGTCATGGCAACAGTGCCGCCGCCTCACGGGTGATCACTGTCGCCACTCCCAGTCTTGTCTGTTTAATGGCGCGCGGAGCCCGTGGGAGGGGCTGGCCGACTGTGGGAGGCCGACTCCCAGCGGGTCTGTCTAGGGGCGCTCTTGCCGTCTTCCGCACTCCCGCCGACAAGCGGGTCCCGCCGTCTTCGGGTCGTACAGACAGGCCATCGTGGAGTGAGGATCTGCCCACGGCTGATGTCGAGGGCAGCGTGGCAACGATGCAGCGGACGGAGATCTCTGTCAGTACGGCGCCTTGTGCCCATGCCTGTCCTTTGTGAACGGGGCAGGGATGGGCTGCGAGGCGGCCTCATCCCATCCCGCCCGTAGTCGCAGGCAGGAGGTGGTTGGAGTCGCTGGCCGACTCCCCATAGCCGGCTTCTTCGGAAGTCGCTGGCTGGGAGTCGACTTATCTCGAGGCCGTCTCTGGGACTCGGCTGGGAGGGGCAGTCGGCGACTCTACCGCTGACTCTCAGAAGGCGGCTCTTCGTCTTGGGGTCTTGAGGGGCGCAGTCTGCCCCGATGTTTTGAAAGGTCCTGGGGCTTGGGTTTGCCTACCCGTGGCCCATTACTCCGACAATTAGATTGTAGAAACTTTATTTTCTTGTTACGCTGATTCTCCACTTCACTCTGAAATTCTTTGAACTTTTCACATGCTTCAGACTTGTGTTTCATTAAGTAGATATACCCATATCTGCTCAAATCATCTGTGAAGGTCAGAAAATAACGATACCCGCCACGAGCTTCAACACTCATTGGACCGCATGCATTAGTATGTACTATTTCCAATAAGTCATTAGCTTGTTCCATTGTTCCGGAGAACAGAGTTTTAGTCATCTTGCCCATAAGGCACGGTTCACAAGTATCAAATGATTCATGACACGTCTCCAATGTATCTATAATTTTTGATTGTTCCATGCTATTATAATCTGTTTTGATGTTTAATGGGCTTTACTATGCACTTTTATATTATTTTTGGGACTAACCTATTAACCGGAGGCCCAGTCCATATTGCAGTTCTTTTGCCTATTTCAGTGTTTTGAAGAAAAGGAATATCAAACGGAGTCCAAACGGAATGAAACCTTCGGGAGAGTTATTTTTGGAACAAACGCAATACAGGAGAATTGGAGTTGATGTCAAGAAAGAAACGAGGAGGCCACGAGGCAGGATGGCGCACCCAGGGGGTTAGGCTCGCCCCCCACCCTCATCGGCCCCTCGTGGCTCCCCTGGCCGACTTCTTTCGCCTATATATACTCATATACCCTGAAAACATCCAGGAGCACCACGAAACCCAATTTCCACCGCCGCAACCTTCTGTACCCATGAGATCCCATCTTGGGGCCTTTTCCGGCGCTCCACCGGAGGAGGAATCGATCATGGAGGGCTTCTACATCACCACCGTAGCCTCTCCGATGAAGTGTGAGTAGTTTACCACAGACCTTCGGGTCCATAGTTATTAGCTAGATGGCTTCTTCTCTCTCTTTGGATATCAATACAAAGTTCTCCTCGACCTTCTTGGAGATCTATTCATGTAATTCTTTTTGCGGTGTGTTTGTCGAGATCCGATGAATTGTGGGTTTATTATAAAGATTATCTATGAACAATATTTGAATCTCCTCTGAATTATTTTATGTATGATTTGTTATCTTTGCAAGTCTCTTCAAATTATTAGTTTGGTTTGGCCTACTAGATTGATCTTTCTTGCAATGGGAGAAGTGCTTAGCTTTGGGTTCAATCTTGTGGTGTCCATTCCTAGTGACAGCAGGGGCAGCAAGGCACATATTGTATTGTTGCCATCGAGGATAAAAATATGGGGTTTATATCATATTGCTTGAGTTTATCCCTCTACATCATGTCATCTTGCCTAATGCGTTACTCTGTTCTTATGAACTTAATACTCTAGATGCATGCTGGATAGCGGTCGATGTGTGGAGTAATAGTAGTAGATGCAGAATCGTTTTGATCTACTTGTCGTAGACGTGATGCCTATATACATGATCATGCCTAGATATTCTCATAATTATGCACTTTTCTATCAATTGCTCGACAGTAATTTGTTCACCCACTGTAATACTTATGCTATCTAGAGAGATGCCACTAGTGAAACCTATGGCTCCCGGGTCTATTTTCTATCATATAACTTTCCGACCTATTTTATTTTGCAATCTTTAGTTTCCAATCTATATCATAAAAATACCAAAAATATTTATCTTATTATCTCTATCAGATCTCACTTTTGCAAGTGGCCGTGAAGGGATTGACAACCCCTTTATCGCGTTGGTTGCAAGGTTCTTATTTGTTTGTGTAGGTACGAGGGATTTGAGTGTAGCCTCCTACTGGATTGATACCTTGGTTCTCAAAAACCGAGGGAAATACTTACACTACTTTGCTGCATCACCCTTTCCTCTTCAAGGGAAAACCAACGCAAGCTCAAGAGGTAGCAAGAAGGATTTCTTACGCCGTTGCTAGGGAGTCTACGCACAAGTCAAGACATACCAAGTACCCATCACAAACTCTTATCCCTCGCATTACATTATTTGCCATTTGCTCTAATTTTCCTCTCCCCCACTTCAGCCTTACCGTTTTATTCGCCATCTTTTTCCCGTTCGCCTCTTTTTCGCTTGCTTCTTGTGTGCCTGTTTGCCCTGATGGCCTTGCCTAAAAACGTTGATCCTCACCTTAGAAGGTTGGAAGAAATCGAAAACAACGTTGGAAGCTTTATGACTTTACAATTTGAGCGTAATAATTTCTTTAGAAACGAGCTTAAAGAACAAAAAGCTTTATGGATTACATGAATAAAGAGCTTGATGATATGTCTAAGGAATTTTAAGGTTTGAAATCTCAGTTTGCTCGTCTTGAAAACTTAATAGCCCAAATTTCGGATAAGCAGGCCACCTTAGTTAATAAGATGGCCGCCAAACCAGAAGGGTTAGAAGGAAATAATGACGAAGATCTAAGAGTGATTGATGTGTCTCCTATTAAATCTTTGTTTTGCAATATGAATCTTGATAAAGATGGGACTGGAGATGAGTCAACTTTAGCTAAAAGGTGTCCCAATGATTCGGAGTTTTTAGATCTTGATGCAAAAATTGGAAAAGGTGGGATTGAAGAGGTCAAAACTTTACATAGCAATGAAACCACTATTTTGGATTTCAAGGAATTTAATTATGATAATTGTTCTTTAATAGATTGTATTTCCTTATTGTAATCCGTGTTAAATTCTCCTCATGCTTATAGTCAAAACAAAGCTTTTACTAAACATATAGTTGATGCTCTAATGCAATCTTATGAAGAAAAACTTGAATTAGAAGTTTCTATCCCTAGAAAACTTTATGATGAGGTGGAACCTACTATTAAAATTAAAATTAAAAAATCATGAATGCTATGCTTTGTGTGATTTGGGTGCTAGTATTTCCACAATTCCAAATACTTTGTGTGATGTGTTAGGTTTCCGTGAATTTGACGATTGCTCTTTAAACTTGCACCTTGCGGATTCCACCATGAAGAAACCTATGGGAAGGATTAATTATGTTCTTATTGTTGCAAATAGTAATTATGTGCCCGTAGATTTTATTGTTCTTGATATAGATTGCAATCTTTCATGTCCTATTATTCTTGGTAGACCTTTACTTAGAACGATTGGTGCAATTATTGATATGAAAGAAGGAAATATTAGATTCCAATTTCCATTAAGGAAAGGCATGGAACGCTTTCCTAGGAAGAAAATAAAATTACCTTATAAATCTATTATGAGAGCCACCTATGAATTGAATACCAAAGATGGCAATACCTAGATCTATTCTCGCTTTTATGCCTAGCTAGGGGCGTTAAACGATAGCGCTTGTTGGGAGGCAACCCAATTTTATTTTTGTTCTTTGTTTTTTGTTCATGTTTAGTAATAAATAATTCATATAGCCTCTGGTTACATGTGGTTTTATGTTTTCATTAGTGTTTGTGCCAAGTAAAACCTATAGGATCATCTTGGGTGATAGTAAATTTGATCTTGCTGAAAAACAGAAACTTTAGCACGCATGAGAATCATTTTCATAAATCACAGAAATGTGATTTTCAGTTGATTACTTTTGGAGAAGATTAATAGACAAATTGTCTAGGACTTCCTATTTTGGTAGAATTTTTAGGGTTCCAGAAGTATTAGAAAGTTACAGATTGCTACATACTGTTCTGTTTTTGACAGATTCTGTTTTTCATATGTTGTTTGCTTATTTTGATGAATCTATGGCTAGTATCTGGGGGTATGAACCATATAGAAGTTGGAATACAGTAGGTTTAACACCAATATAAATAAAGAATGAGTTCATTACAGTACCGTAAAGTGGTGGTTTGTTTTATTTTGCTAACGGAGCTCATGAGATTTTCTGTTGAGTTTTGTGTTGTGAAGTTTTCAAGTTTTTGGGTTAAGATTTGATGGATTACGGAATAAGGAGTGGCAAGAGCCTAAGCTGGGATGCCCCGGAAGGCATCCCCTCTTTCGTCTTCGTTCATAGGTAACTTTACTTGATGCTATATTTTTATTCACCACATGATATGTGTTTTGCTTGGAGCGTCTTGTATGATTTGAGTCTTTGATTTTTAGTTTACCACAATCATCCTTTCTGTACACACCTTTTGGGAGAGACACACATGAATCAGAATTTATTAGAATACTCTATGTGCTTCACTTATATCTTTTGAGTTAGATAATTTTGCTCTAGTGCTTCACTTATATCTTTTTAGAGCACGGCGGTGGTTTTATTTTGTAGAAATTATTGATCTCTCATGCTTCACTTATATTATTTTGGGAGTCTTTTAGTACGGCATGGTAATTTGCTTTGGTTAAAATTTTAGTCTTAAAATGATGAGCATCCAAGTTGGGTATAATAAAAACTATCATATAGAGAGCATTATATACTATGATAAATTTGATACTTGATAATTGTTTTGAGAAATAAAGGTGGTAATGTTAGAGTCATGCTAGTTGGGTAATTATGAAATTTAGAAATACTTGTGTTAAAGTTGGCAAGTCCCGTAGCATGCACGTATGGTGAACGTTGTGTGACAAATTTGAAGCATGGGGTGTTCATTGATTGCCTTCCTTATGAGTGGAGGTCGGGACCGCGCGATGGTTAACTCCTACCAACCCTTCCCCTAGGAGCATGCGTAGTAGTACTTTGCTTCGAGGGCTAATAAACTTTTGCAATAAGTATATAAGTTCTTTATGACTAATGTGAGTCCATGGATTATACGCACTCTTACCCTTCCGCAATTTGCTAGCATCTATGGTACCGTGCATTGCCCTTTCTCACCTTGAGAGTTGGTGCAAACTTCGCCGGTGCATCCAAACCCCGTGATATGGTACGCTCTATCGCACATAAACCTCCTTATATCTTCCTCAAAACAGCCACCGTACCTACCTATTATGGCATTTCCATAGCCATTCCGAGATATATTGCCATACAACTTTCCACCGTTCCGTTTATTATGACACGCTCCATCATTGTCATATTGCTTTGCTTGATCATGAAGTTGACATCGTATTTGTGGCAAAGCCACCTTTATAATTCTTTCATACATGTCGCTCTTGATTCATTGCATATCCCGGTACACCGCCGGAGGCATTCACATAGTCATATTTTGTCGTAAGTATTGAGTTGTAATTCTTGAGTTGTAAATAAATAGAATGTGATGATTTCCATTATTAGAGCATTGTCCCATGTGAGGAAAGGATGATGGAGACTATGATTCCCCCACAAGTCGGTATGAGACTCTGGACTTTATGAAAAATAAAAGAGGCCAAAGAAGCCCAAATAAAAAAAGAGGCCAAAGAAGCCCACCAAATAAAAAAAGGAAAATGAGAGAAAAAGAGAGAAGGGACAATGTTACTATCCTTTTTCCACACTTGTGCTTCAAAATAGCACCATGATCTTCATGATAGGGAGTCTCCTATGTTGTCACTTTCATATACTAGTGAGAATTTTTCATTATAGAACTTGGCTTGTATATTCCAATGATGGGCTTCCTCAAAATGCCCTAGGTATTCATGAGCAGGCAAGTTGGATGGACACCCACTCAGTTTCTTTTTTATGAGCTTTCATACATTTATAGCTCTAGTGCATCCGTTGCATGACAATCCCTACTCCTCGTTTTGACATCAATTGATGGGCATCTCCATAGCCCGTTGATTAGCCGCGCCAATGTGAGACTTTCTCCTTTTTTGTTTTCTCACATTATCCCTATAATCATACTCTACTCCACCCATAGTGCTATGTCCATGGCTTACGCTCATGTATTGTGTGAGGGTTAAAAAGGCTGAAGCACGTTAAAAAGTATGAACCAATTGCTTGGCTGAAACCGGGGTTGTGCATGATGGGAGCATTTTGTGTGATGAAAATGAAGCATGGCCAAACTATATGATTTTGTAGGGATAAGCCTTCTCTGGCTATGTTATTTTGATAAGACATAAACTGCTTGGTTAGCATGCTTGAAGTATTACTATTTTTATGTCAATATTAAACTTTTCTCTTGAATCTTTTGGATCTGAACATTCATGCCACAATAAATAAAATTACATTGATAATTATGTTAGGTAGCATTCCATATCAAAAATTCTGTTTTTATCATTTACCTACTCGAGGACGAGCAGGAATTAAGCTTGGGGATGCTTGATACGTCTCCAACATATCTATAATTATTGATTGTTCCGTGCTATTATATTATCTGTTATGGATGTTTAATGGGCTTTACTATGAACTTTTATATTTTTTTGGGACTAACCTATTAACCGGAGGCCCAGTCCAAATTGTTGTTTTTTGCCTATTTCAGTGTTTCGTAGAAAAGAAATATCAAACGAAGTTCAAACGGAATGAAACCTTCGGGAGAGTTATTTTTGGAACAAACGCAATCCAGGAGACTTGGAGTGAACGTCAAGAAAGAAACGAGGAGGCCACGAGGCAGGAGGGCGGGCCCAGGGGGGTAGTCGTGCCCCCCACACTTGTGGGCCCCTCATGGCTCCCCTGACCGACTTCTTTCGCTTATATATACTCATATACCCTGAAAACATCCAGGAGCACCACGAAACCCTAGTTCCACCGCCACAACCTTCTGTACCCGTGAGATCCCATCTTGGGGCCTTTTCCGCCGCTCCGACGGAGGGGGAATCGACCACGGAGGGCTTCTACATCAACACCATAGCCTCTCTGATGAAGTGTGAGTATTTTACCACAGACATTCGGGTCCATAGTTATTAGCTAGATGGCTTCTTCTCTCTCTTTGGATCTCAATACAAAGTTCTCCTCGATCTTCTGGGAGATCTATTTGATGTAATTTTTTTTGCGGTGTGTTTGTCGAGATCCAATGAATTGTGGGTTTATGATAAAGATTATCTATGAACAATATTTGAATCTCCTCTGAATTCTTTTGTGTATGATTTTTTATCTTTGCAAGTATCTTTGAATTATCAGTTTGGTTTGGCCCACTAGATTGATCTTTCTTGCAATGGGAGAAGTGCTTAGCTTTGGGTTCAATCTTGCGGTGCCCTTTCCTAGTGACAGCAGGGGCAGCAAGGCACATATTGTATTGTTGCCATCGAGGATAAAAGATGGGGTTTATATCATATTGCTTGAGTTTATCCCTCTACATCATGTCATCTTGCCTAATGCGTTACTCTGTTCTTATGAACTTAATACTCTAGATGAATGTTGGATAGCGGTCGATGTGTGGAGTAATAGTAGTAGATGGAGAATCGTATGATCTACTTGTCACGGACGTGATTCCTACATAGATGAACATGCCTAGATATTCTCATAACTATGCACTTTTCTATCAATTGCTGGACAGTAATTTGTTCACCCACCGTAATACTTATGCTATCTTAAGAGAAGCCACTAGTGAAACCTATGGCCCCTGGATCTATTTTCTATCATCTAAGTTTCCGATCTATTTTATTTTGCAATCTTTACTTTCTAATCTATATCATAAAAATACCAAAAATATTTATCTTATTATCTCTATCAGATCTCACTTTTGCAAGTGGTGTTGAAGGGATTGACAACCCCTTTATCGCGTTGGTTGCAAGGTTCTTATTTGTTTGTGCAGGTACGAGGGATTTGAGTGTCGCCTCCTACTGGATTGATACCTTGGTTCTCAAAAACTGAGGGAAATACTTACGCTACTTTGCTGCATCACCCTTTCCTCTTCAAGGGAAAACCAACGCATGCTCAAGAGGTAGCAATTCACAATCAAGTGATTCCAAAAGCCCATTTTTATGGATTTTCTTCATGCGCTTTACACCGATATGACCCAAACGGCAGTGCCGCAAATAAGTTGCACTATCATTATCAACTTTGCATCTTTTGGCATCAATGTTATGAATATGTGTATCATCACAATCAAGATTCGACAGAAATAGACCACTCTTCAAGGGTGCATGACCATAAAAGATATTACTCGTATAAATAGAACAACCATTATTCTCTTATTTTAATGAATAACTATCTCGCACTAAACAAGATCCAGAAATAATGTTCATGCTCAACGCTGGCACCAAATAACAATTATTCAGGTCTAAAACTAATCACTAAGGTAGATGTAGAGGTAGCGTGCCGACGGCGATCACATCGACCTTGGAACCATTCCCGACGCGCATTGTCACCTCGTCCTTAGCCAATCTTCGTTTGATCCGTAGTCCCTGTTTCGAGTTACAAATATGAGCAACCAAACTGGTATCAAATACCCAGGAACTACTACGAGAATTAGTAAGGTAAACACCAATAACATGTATATTAAATATACCTGCGTTCACTTTGCCATCCTTCTTATCCGCCAAATACTTGGGGAGGTTTCGCTTCCAGTGACTAGTCCCTTTGAAGTAGAAGCACTCAGTTTCAAGCTTGGGTCTAGCTTTGGGTTTCTTCCCAGGAGTGACAACTTGCTTTTCATTCTTCTTGAAGTTCCCTTTCTTTCCTTTGCCCTTTTTCTTGAACCTAGTGGTCTTGTTAACCATCAACACTTGATGCTCCTTCTTGATTTCTACCTCCGCAGCCTTTAGCAATTCGAAGAGCTCGGGAATAGTCTTTTCCATCTCTTTCATATTGTAGTTCATCATGAAGCCTTTGTAGCTTGGTGGCAGTGATTGAAGAACTCTGTCAATGACAAAATCATCTGACAGATTAACTCCCAGCTGAGTCAAGTGATTATGGTACACAGACATTCTGAGTATGTGCTCATTAACATAACTGTTCTCCTCCATCTTGCAGCTATAGAACTTGTTGGAGACTTCATGTCTCCCAACTCGGGCATTTGCTTGAAATATTAAGTTCAACTCCTGGAACATCTCATATGGTCCATGACGTTCAAAACGTCTTTGAAGTCCTGATTCTAAGCCATAAAGCATGGCACACTGAACTAACGAGTATTCATCAACACGCGACTGCCAGGCATTCACAATGTCTGTAGTTGCTGGGGCGGGTGGTACACCTAGCGGTGCATCAAGGACATAATTGTACTGTGTTGTTTTCAGGTAGCTATCATACTGTGATGTTAAAATATATTTATGTGCCTGATATGAAATTGGCAAACAGCTGTTCGATATGAAATGTGAATTTGCGTAATACTGGAATTATTAATTGTAAACTAATAAACCTGCTAGATGGGTCATGGAACTTTGCAAACGGTTCTAGAAGTAAAACCGCTTGTGATGGATAGCCCAATGCCACACAGTTTTCTTCATCAAATCGTGTGTGATGTAGTTGATAAAAGCATACACCTATCACACACGAGCCTATACATAAACCTGTGTGGGATGTACATACGAACGGAAACGTTTTCCCTGGATTGACTGTGTGGGATGTACATATGAACGCAAATGTTTTCCCTGGATTGACTGTGTGGGATGTACATACGAACAGAAACATTTTCCTTGGATTGACTGTGTGGGATGTACATAAGAACGGAAACGTATTCCTTGGATTGACTGTGTGTGATATACATACGAACGGAAATGTTTTTCTAGGATTCACCGTGTGGTACGTACATACGAACGAAAATGATTGGGTCTCGATGCCTCGCCCGATCGCACACGAGCTCATTTTGCCCCAGCCTGTGTGCTAAGAGGGCCTATCCCCGACGGCTTCTGGGTCGTGTGGGAAGGACCCCCCCTATCGCCCACACTCACTTGGCGACGGTTCCAAATGCCGTCACGAAAAGGGGTTAAAAACCATGTGTATAGCACCTCGCTGTACCAGTGTAGGTTACAGGTGATGGTGGCAAGATGTATACGGAGGACCCCAACGAGGAGGTGTACCAAGGTGTGGGACGAGGAGCTATAATTTCGTGCCACGGTGGAATCTCAGATTTTTTGTGTCACGACAACATTTTCTGAAACGGTCGCCACGGCAACTTTTTCTGAGATTGCAGCCACTACAACGTTTTTGAAACAGTTTCCACGACAACAAAATATTGGCCGTCACATCGCTTCAAATGGAAATTAAAGACGATCACGAAGAACTCCTAGCGCCCAGGGCTATACCATATCATGCTATTATGAATTGCCTGAGATGTTTATCCCTTTGTTGTTTGCACCCTTTTATTACACAGTAGTCAATTATTAGGCTGATCTCTCACAGTAAATATCAAGTTAAAAGGTGCTCTTCCTAGTGTTGCAATCGTCTATAACAAGTAGCGTTCCAGAGTGTGTCATGTCAACATGAGTACAAACAGGACGTTAGGTGTAAGACGGAGATGGTCATACCATGTATGTAGATAGCACTCGGTTGTCTTGAAGTTCTAGCAGAATTGTTCTGAGCTCGGAGCAAAAAGCATCGAAAGATGAACAAGAGTCATGTGGAGATATGATCGGATAAAGTTTGCATACCGGTCAAAATTCTCATCATCAGTGATGTCCACATCAATGGCTGAGAATAGGATTTGGATCTTGAATCACTCACTATCAATTATGAGAGATATTGATTTGAGTGGGAGCACAATAATGTACTAATTAAGTTTAATAACTAGTGCAAATTAATTATGAACAATGTCTATGTGTAGTTTGCATTATAGTTGTAGAATTGTGGCTCACGGTTCCACCTTTGTTGTTGAAATTGATGGACTGTTATTTATCTAGTTGAAACTTTATGTTTGAGAGGATTGTCCTCTAAAAGTGCCAAGAAGGATTTTGTCCTACTGCATGTTTACAATACTCTCTTTCTGATGCTATGGATGATGAGACTCACATCCTTCGATCCAAAAGCTAGAATTCCATTATAGTCGGCTTGCTTCTGAGAAACCCGAACTTCAAAATGTTTAGGATAGTTATGTAATATTCTTGGAACTGAAAATTGTTTCTAGAAACAAGCAAAAGCTAAAAGGTATGCGATATCTAAAGAAGTGTTTCGTTTGCAAGTTCTAGTGAAGTGTTCAACTATGTTTAATACTGAAAAGCATAAGATCTGGAAGAACACCAGTCATGTGTTGACCGCGAGAACTTATAGAGAAAGAACAAAATAGAAGGATGTAATGAGACTTACACGCCTAGCGAAGTTTGGGGCACATGCCACTCTTAAAGATGATGTTTCTTCTGAGAGTAAGAGAAATATGAAGTAAAACTATATAAAAGTAAAAGGAAGAAAGAAAAGAACACTGGAGTGTCCAGCTCAGGTATGAATGTCATACAAGTTATGAGATGTAGATATTGTTGGTCAAGTAAAGTGTTGTTCTTGGGAAATATGATCGATTTGTTGATCATTGGTATTCGGTATTATGGTTAAAAGGTTGATCACATGGATATCGACTCGATTGCATTGCAAATCATTCCAAGAAACTTTGAACGGCCTAAATGACCAACAAATATTGAGGTTGAAAATATGTGTTGAAAAATTTGGTAACAATTATTATACTTTTTCATCGATATATTATCTCTAAATTTATTGTCATGATTCATTTGAGATTTTTTACACTCTAAACCCATTGCATAGTAGTTGCAAGGAGCTTGTTCATAAGAGAACGGTAGTTGTTCGATGTAATGAACACAATGGCCATACTCCTATTGAGAATAGGATGTAAGTTATGAATATTGATGATAGGATTGAACATCCATAACACTAACACTAAATGTCGCAAGACTAAAAATACCACATATGTGTGCGGCACTGCATTTAGTCACATTGGAGAAACCCGCATGAAGAAATTCCATAGTGATAGATTTTGGAGTCATATGATTATGAATCATCTGACACTTGTAACTTTCATCCAAACAGTGAAGTAAACTAAAATACCGTTCATAGGCCATAGAGAACAAGCAACAAAGATAATTGGAAATATGCATTTTGATGTATGTAGTCCAATAAGTGTTGTTGCAAGCAGTGGATTTATCTATCTTCAAGGCTGACTCAAGTAGATATTTATATTTACTAATTGAGACATAAATCTAGATCTTTTGAAATGTTTCAAAAAGATTTTCAGAATGAAGGAGAAATTATTTTAACAAGAAAATTGCGTTTTTACATTTGGATTGCAGAAAAAGAATACTTGCGTTACAAATTTAGCAAATGTCTGATGAGCTATAAAAGAATTTTATAGCTTGCAACTCCTAGAAGCACCACTAAGATAGAGTGTTTTGAGTAGATGTAATCAAGCTATGTATGACATGGTGAGATCAGAGTTGACATTAATTGTTCCATCAATATACTTTTAATGTGATGCTTTAGAGACTATGGCTTTTGCACTGAAAAAGGAGCGCCATCAAGTTTATTGAAATAAGTGCTACTTTGTAGGTTATCCCAAATAGTTGGGTATTCCTCTATCACTACGCCAAGGCAAAGTGTTTTTTCCATAAAGTTTTGAAGAAAATGCTTTTTACAAAAGAGTGAGTGGGAGGACAGTGCAACTCGACAAGATTGCAGAATCTTCGTAATCAGCTCAAAGAAAAAGAAACATTGGAAGTAATTCTAGAATTTCTTACTGTGACTGGTACGAAAGCCTCTACATGAGATATAGAGAATACGGTCGAACTTGCAGCTGAACTATATAGGTTGGGAAATTTCGTGCAGACCGTTGTGGTATGCGTATCGAAATATTGTTGGGCAAACAATAAACCTATACTTCACAGAGAAGCGTTGATGGACAATGACTCTGGAAATTGGCTATATGCCAACATAATCCGAGATAGTATCCATTCACATAATTCAAGCTTAGAACTTGATGAACCCTTCGAAAGACTTAAGAGTCTAAAGAATAGTAATGGATCTATCAACTGACAAAAATAAGAATGTTTTATAATGTTTGACTTGTTACAAATAGTTTATGACAAGATCAAAGAATTGATTATGACGAGATTGTATCTTCATAACAATACTTAAAGTCAGTTCGGGTTAAACTAGCAATTATTAATATTTCAATTTATGAGATAAAACATATGGATGTCAAAATGATTCCCATGAGATGGAAATAGAACCAAGGTTGTATATTTGATGCGATCCAAGGTAATTTTCTCGATCCAGAGGATGCTAGTAAGTATGCAAACTTCAAGAGATCCTATAATGATCTGAAGCAGGCATAGTGGAGTTGGAATCTTCGTACTGATGAAATATTCAAATAAGTTGATTCATCGAGTAAAGTGAAGACACTTGTATTTACCAGAAAGTAAGTGGGAGCATGATAATATTTCTAAACAGTATATGTACATGACATATTGTTGGTTGGAAGTTATGTAAATTTCTTGACACGGATTAAGACTTTACTGAAACTTAATCTTGGTATTAGACATAATGATCTATGGAGGTAATAGTGTCTAATCGGACTTAGCCAAAATACATATTGACAGCATATTGAAGCAGTTTAGTATGAAAAATGTCAAGAAGAGTTTCTTGTCAATGTCACATGGAAGGAATTGGTATCCTGAAATACTGATGAGCAAAATATGATTTCAACCACACTTATATTCCATGGTATGTAAAGAACCAGATATTCCAGTACTCCAAATTAGTTGTAACTAAAATTTACTAGTATGGTGAAATTGGTTATCATAGGACAACTATGAAAATGTCATGAAGGATTTACGACATGTTTCTTACACACGGAGAAAATGAAGAGATTATTGTAAGGAGCTACATTAATGAAGGCTCGTTGTAGGTAGTACATCGATAAAATCTTCATCTTTGCTCTAACTGATTTTTTGGTTTCAAACTAAAAGTGATTTATGGTGGCACAGTACGTTGGAATTGGTCCAAGAATGTTATTATGGTGAATTCTATAACAGAAGGCTAAGTATATTACTGCTTTAGAAGCAAAAAATGAATGGTGATGAATCGAAAGGTCATTTTTGAACTTGGTATGGTGTCTAGATGATTGTATCATTGGAACACTATTCTTAATAGTGGTTCCATAACTCAGTCTAAGGAATCAAAAGGTTCTACCAGTGATTCAGTATATATACAAAGCCGGTTTCACACAAATTATTAATTCTTGTGAAAGCATGATAGATGCATAGAAATGCAAATGATACACATGGGTATGAAGTTTTCAGATTCGATAGGATGAAGTCTATACCACTAGCAAAGCATGGACTGACATCGGATTGCCATTGGTGTAAAAGTTAAAAGTGCTAACTAGATTATTGACTCTAGGGAAAATGGGAGACTGTTGGAAATATGCCCTAAAGGCAATAATATTGTATTATTATATTTACATATTCATAGTTAGGAGTTTGTATTCCATGCTATAACTGCTATGATCCTGGAACATGCGACTTAGTGGAAAACTCATATGCACGTGTGGAATGATAAACAGTAACAATAGGTCCTGGTCTCGCCTCTAAGACTGGCTCAAGTGTTGTTGGTGATCTTGTTTTCCAGATCTTAGGATATCGTTAAGTGTAATGATAGTCCTAAAACAACATGTGAGGGTATGGCGTTAGAAGAACGATCATGTTGAATCGACCCAATACTTGTTTGTTATACTTTGTGATTATATAGTCTAAAATCATTTGTTATAAGATGGAGTGTTAGCATGCGTTTTTTTCCTTAAACCATGAGAGTATTTTGGTCACTTCCTACCGGATGGTGGGGTTTGGGGTTGCTCAAACGTCATCTGTAACAAGGTGATCATAACGACAACTTTTCAGGTTCATCGGAAAGTTTGACAAGTGACCGGATAGCTCAAGAGTGGGATTTGCACCTCCGATGATGGAGAGATATTCCTAGGGGCCTCTCCGTGTTAAGGCATCCATCATCGTCTGGCCAGACACAAGTGACTACGTCATGGGGATGCCGGAACACATCAGCGAGAAAGAAGAACAAAACCGGTAACAGGAGCAACGGTATAGTGAGCATGGTGATGCCTCTGAAGTATATTGATGCACACTGGGTTTTGTAAAGTATCACGAAGGGAAGGGAACATTACATGATAACCAAAGGTTCACTCGAATATCATTTGTGTAATCATAGGGACCGATATGCATGCCCACTGTTTTGCTATCGGCCACTAAACAAAGGGGTTTCGTCATGTCTATGATATACCGAACCTATGGGGCCACAAGCTTAAGGTAATCACGATCTGCTCAGTGTTAGTGTGATGGGAGTAATGAGAATATATTTGTGGAATTGTTTCATTAATATTCGAAATAGTTCCTAGAGGTTCCGGAAGCGTTTCGGAGTCACCGGAAGGCTTTCGGTGAATATCGGGTATATATAGGTGGAAAATGTTTCCGGGGATGTTAAATTATATATTTATAATGCTCTGAAAATGTTTAGAACAAATGCATATTTAATTTCATATCAATGGCCTAATAAACCCAAGAGGTGGAGGGAAACTTGGGCCAAAAAGGCCAAGTGGGAAAGTGCCTCCCTCCCTAAGGAAGGGGGCTGAATAGGAGTAGGGGAGGAGTCCTACTGCTTCTACCTTAGTTGGACCCCCCAAGGAGGGCTTCCCTCCTTGGTGGCAGCCCTTCCTCTCCCCTCCAACCTATATATAGTGGAGGTTTGGTGCCTAACTGAGATATACAAGTTTTGGAGGCTCCTCTAGTTGATCTAATGCACGTTCTAGTTGGTCCTAGTTGACTAATTAGACTGAGCCCTAGACACCTCAAATCCTCATAATTATAAGCCCCGTGTGGTTGTAAACTCCTCCCTCCAATTCTCCGCCGACGATTAGCTCTGCACGGCGAAGCGCTGCCGGATCGTGAAGACCGTACACTTGCAACCAAGTAGAGAGGCCGTGCTTTCTGTCTTCTTTTCATTTCGTGAGATCGTTAAAGGGAGGTTCGTGGGATCATCATCGACGTTCAAGGGACTCCAAGTACGATCTACACCGACTCATCTACTTCCGTTGCACTCCCGGAGTCGGTAATGATCGTTGATTACAACCCGTTATGCATCTTCATATTGTTCCTGGGTGATCGTAGGGCGATTTTTTTTGTTTTCTACTACGTTTCCCAACAACTAATTCATCCATTTATTTCACCTTTAGTAACTTAAATCATGCATATCTCATAAAACCAAAAATTTTGATTCCAAATTTTTCTATATATTTAAACTCCTGTCATAAAAGACCTTTAAAGCAAGACCGATTTTGAATACAATTTAAATCGGTTGAAAATTCATGAAACATATTTCACATAAATCATATCTATTTCAATATCACATTTTTTGAAAAATATATTTCACTCTTCTTAAATAAATTGTTACATGTTTAAAAAATAATTAGTTTTGTAAGATGACACTTCGGTTTCATATTGTTTTCATTTTCAGAACCCGCATTTCACTTTTCATATTCTTGTTTCACAAAAATGATGTCTATTTCAATTCCACATTTTTGGAATAACATGTTTCTTTCTTTTGAAATAAACTATTACACATTTTTAAATAATCATTTTCACAAGTTAACATTTCAGTTACATATCATTTTCATTTTCAGAACCCATATTTTACTTTTCACTGGCTTGTTTCACAAAAATTCACATCTATTTCAGTTTCATATTTTTAAAATATCATGTTTCACTCATTGAAAATAAACAGTTACACATTTCCATATAATCAGTTTCATATTATTGTCATTTTCAAAAGTCACATTTCATAATTTTGAAATAACATATTTCACTCTTTAAAAAACATTACACATTTCCAAATAATCGGTTTCACAAGTTGACATTTCAGTTTCTTATTGTTTTTTTTTTACTTTCAGAACCTACATTTCACTTTTTACTGGTTTGTTTCCCAAAAAATCACATCTATTTTAATTTCACATTATTGAAAAATCACATTTCACTCTGCTAAAATAAACCATTACACATTTCAAAAATTTCAATTTCACAAGTTGACATTCAGTTTCACTTTCAGAACCTACATGTCACTTTGCACTAGCTTGTTTCACAAAAATTACATCTATTTCAATTTCACAATATTGAAAAAGCATATTTCATCATTTTAAAGTAAATCGTTACACATTTCATAATTTTCACTTTCACAAGTTGAGAATTTAGTTTCACATTTTTTTTCCACTTTCAGTAGGTGCGATTTACATTTCACCGGCTTCTTTCACAAAAATCACATCTATTTCAATTGCACAGTTATTAACTTATTTTACTCTTTTAAAATAAAAATTTTACACACTTCCAAATAATTAGTTTCACGAGTTGGCATTTGAGTTTCATATTCGGGTTTAATAAGTTTATGTGAAAATGTTATTCTCGCATATTTCTAGTGAAATAGGTTAGTTTCAGATTTTCTAGTGAAATGGGTTTATTCCACATATGAAATATGAAACATCGAAAGTTAAATGTGTTGGAAATATATCCAAAATTGGTCTAGTTTTAAAGTTCTTGACGCGAGTAGTCCAAATCTATAAAAAGTTAAAAAGAACGAGTCTATAGTTTAAAAGATATGGTTGATTTAAATTGTCTAAGAGGAAATAAAGTCTATGAATTTGTACCGCGGCTAGAGTGAGAAGTGAGTTCTGCATGCGTACTGTCCCTGACAAAAGGTGTACTTTGGGATTCATTATGCTGCCACTGATTTGCTAAAAATAAATATACAAGAAATATATTGATGTGATACATCTAGGTGGGCCATACAGTTTCACGAATATAGAAAAAAAATGGATAACCTCAGATCTACTGGTACATGACCTAACCGTGCAAAATGACTTTCCGCATGGTGCGTAGCTTCTCCCATCCGCTAAAGCCCAGTTGGGAGGTTGCTGAATGACAAGTGATATGTTTGGGCGAGCATACCGATTCAATTAGCTTCATTGTAATATTGGCTAACGACAACTTTTCGTGTTGGTGGAGCCGGACTGACCGTGTTTTTTACGTTTTTGTACTGCGATCGATCGTAGCTTCCTGAAGGTAGATTTTTGGGGATATTTCGTTCGGCTCGAATCCGCCTCATGAATTTGTGAAGCGTTGCGCGGGAGAAGATTCAAACACGCCTTTATACGGTCATAAGCCAAAGTGGCCGATATAAAATGCTCGGTTTATCGAGAAACACAAGGCATGTGCTTTTCCTGCAGTAAGCCTAACAAAAGAGCACAAGAGCTGACTTGCACTTTCCGAGGTCAACTTGCACCGCAACCACTTGAAGACTAGTTAATTATCCATGGCACCAGTTGTTCACGGCACACATATGAGTACTCTAGACGTACAGTAGTTACCAGCTGAGTTACACTAGGAAAGGAGTTGTAAGCTTCGAGTTTGTCACCATTGTAGCCTAACCTCCCGTGTAAATCCTTGGCACAGTACTGCTGTCCAATCTGCACAGGCCAGTCTGTGGTTTGTACGAGGAATTAGAGATGGCAAACGACGATCCTTCACGCGTCCGTATCGTTCGCAAAAGCATCGTCAAGCCGTCCGTTGCGCGTCCCGGCGTGGTGCTGGCCGTCTCTAACCTCGACCTGCTGTATCAGACAATGCCGATCGCGATGATCTGCGCCTACCGCAGGCCCTCGGACGGCCTGGGCTTCCAAGGCGTCGTGGCCGCCTTCGAGGCCAAGCTGCCGTACCTGCTCGACCACTTCTTCCTCCTCGCCGGCCGCATCGTCGCCAACCCGCACTCCGGGCTCCCGGAGGTGCACTGCGACAATCAAGGCGCGGAGCTCGTCGTCGGCGAGGTCGGCGTGGCGCTGGGGAGCCTGGACTACGGCAGCCTGGAGGCGTCCTTGGCGAGGCTCGGCGTCCCCGTCCAGTACGACGCGGGCGTCGCGCTGTCGGTGCAGCTGGTGTCGTTCGCCTGCGGCGGGTTCGCCGTGGCGTGGGGCACCAACCACGTGCTCCTGGACGGGTGCACGCTGTGCATGATCCTCGACGTTTGGTCACAGCTCGCGCGGTCCGGGACCGAGAAGATCGCCGCCGCCCCGAACCACGACCGCTCCATATTCCGCCCTCGCGCCGCGCCGTCGTACGGCGGGCTCGGAGAGGTGTTCATGCCGCTTGAGAGCGAGCGTCTCGTCAACGCCCTCACGGCCGGGAGCTCCTGGTCGTTCGCACCTACTACGTCGAGCAGCGGGACCTCGACATGCTGCGCGTGCAGGCGAGCGCGAGCGGCGCGAGCGCGAGCCGCGTCGAGGCGGCGTGCGCGTACCTGTGGAAGGTCTTGGCCTGCGTGGTGGGGTCGTCGGACGACAGGTGCCGCATGGGCTGGTGGGTGAACGGGCGGCCGTGTCTTGCCGAAAAGAAAAAGGAAGCGGCTATGCGCAGCTACGTCGGTAACGTCACGTCGTTCGCGGTGGCGGAGGCGAGCATGGACGCGATCAAGCGGCGGCCGCTCCCGGAGGTCGCGTCCATGGTGCGCCAGTCGATCAGGGCGACGGCGACCTCCGAGCACTTCCAGGAGCTGGTGGACTGGGTGGAGGAGCGCAAGGGCGAGGTCCAGGCAAGTACGTGGAGACGGCAACCGTCGGGCTGGGCAGCCCGGTGCTGAGCGTGACGTCCATGGTGTCCTTTGGCCTCGACACTGACTTCGGCTTCGGGCAAGCCGCCATAGCGATGCCGACGTGGGTGGACAGCGGGAGGCTCTGCTGCGGCTTCGTGACGATCATGGCGAGCCCGGGAGCGGGAGGCCACGCCGGTGGCTCCTGGATCTTCACCATGTCCATTTGGCCGAGGCTGGCCGCCGCGCTCGACTCCGATGCCCACCGCATCTTCAAGCCTCTCACCGCGGAGTATCTCGGCCTCGCTCAGTATAGCCGGCTCTGATCGCGTCGCATGCATGGTGCTCATTCTGCTTTGCGTGCAATTCCGTGATCCGTGACCTGCGATGCTCTTTAATCATTCTTTTCTTTGAACGTGCTGTGGATTAAGACCATTTTTTTTCCTACTTTTCCTACTAGAAGGTTTAGGCGCGCTTTGCTGCGCCGTTGGTGTTGTTGAGATTTTTTTAATTACTCATTTTATTTTAAAATATAATGTGTATTATTCTTTTGAAAAGTCCAACCTATTTAAATGTGGTCAAATTTATAAAGAAATATATCAAAATATCAAATTGGTGTTATTAGATTTATCATGAAATAATTTTTCACAACTTTTTTGGCTTAATATTGAGGATGTCGATATTTTTGGCTCTAAACTTCGTCAAAGTTAAAGGAATTTGACTTTTCCAAAGAACTAATAACCTCGAGTATTTTGAAACGGATGGAATATTTAGTTTGGCGGATGTGGGGCACGATGGAGTTTGTTTTATATTTATTCATATTATATGCAGTTATTTGGTGGGCCTTTCATGGTGTGATTTTGTATTATCCGCTAATCAGCTTATACTTTTGTGGGTAAATTTCTATGTCGATGGCTACATGTACTATATTGGTGTTATAGAATCATCAGATGATGGCGTTTCTTTTTTCTAGGTGGTAAGAGGGTGCACGGGGTTGATATGTTTTTCTAGCCGGTTGGTGTTGATTGATTTGAAAAACCGTTGGCCCGATCAAAACCGTAAACCAAATTCAAATTTGAATATCTCAATCAAATAAAAGAGCTTCAAAATTAGGGAGAGATCCTTGACAAATTATTGACCCGATCAAAATCAGGTGACCAAGTTTTGAATTGAAGACCTCAATTAATTGTAAGGACTTCAAAATTAGGAAGCATAGTGTATAGTATAAAAGAATTGAATGACAGCTTTTAGAAATTGTTGACTTGATCAAAATCGGGTGACCCAATTTCAATTGGACACCTCAATTGATTGTGAAGCCTTTTACCCCTAGGGAGCCTAATGATATTGTAGATTCACGAAAAATGATCCTTATGAAAACTTAATCCTTCTATTGTCCCTCAGAAAACTTATTTGCGAATCTCCCTCATGTATTTCAATTGGACAACTCAATTGATTGTGAAGCCTTCTACCCCTAGGAAGCTTAATGATATACTAGATTCACGAAAAATGATCTTTATGAAAAGTTAATCCTTCTATTGTCCCTCAGAAAACTTATTTGCAGGATTCCCCTAGGGTTTCTAGGGTCCACCCGTTCCTCTGGCGACGCCGCCAGAGTCTTCGACGATTCCATCCAAGATCTCGTCAGATCGGGCCGGCGATCATCGCCCCTGGTCAGCGCAACAATCTAGAGTCGGCATGGAAGACTATGATCCCACGGAAGATGCAGGAGGGGGTCCGAAGGGAGAACGTGCGGGAGGAAGCCGTGCTAGAAAAGGCATGGGGGAGGAGGGTTTTCGAGGCCGTTCGGCTAGTCAGGACGAGGAGAAGATAAGGGGGGATCCGATGAAGGAGGTAGATGAGGCAGGTAGAGAGGATGAAGAGGAGGCGGATTGGGACCAGTATGGCCCGTACCCAGATCTGGGGGATGCCTTCAAAGGTTTGAAGTTGCAGGGTGAGTAGGAAGAGGAGTTAGATTTGTCAGGAGAGGTGGATGAGTTGATCAATGAGGTGCGGTGGCTGGCCCTGTTTAGGGTTCATACCCTTCGTCCGTTTAGCCACGCAGCTCTGCTGAATTCCATGAGGAATGCCTGGACTTGCGCCCAAGGAGTCACTTTCAATATTAAGGGACCGAATCTTTTCCTTGCTCAGTGTCATTGCTTGGGGGATTGGAAGAGGGTAATGGAAGGTGGTCCATGGCAGTTTCGCAGGGATCCGGTGGTATTAGTGGAGTATGATGGTTTTACCAACGTTGCAGAATACGCCCTGAACATGTATCCATTATGGGCGAGAATTAAAGGTCTCCCTGATGGCCTTACTAGAAAGAAAGAGTTAGCGGAGAAGGTTGCAAAGAAGGTGGGGGAGCCCCCGTTTACAGTAGTGGTTAATGAAGGGAAGATAAATCCCTCAAACTATCTCAGAGCTAGGGTTTTTGTGGATGTCAACAAGCCGCTGGTGAGGGTTGTCCATATCACTTTGAAGGAACTAAGAAAGTACCCGGTCGGGTGCGAGAAATTGCCAGATATCTGTCACTTTTGTGGATGCATGGGCCATGTTGTAGAGGAGTGTGGAGATGGTATCCATGATCCGGGGGGACTGCGAGTGGGGAGATTGGTTGCATTGGAATAACGAACCCAATGCTGGAAGTGGGGGTCGAGGAGGAAGGGGAGGATCGTGGACAAATGTTTCAGGTAGAGGGGCTGGTCGTGGGGGAGAGAGTAGGGACGGGAGATGGAGTAACGCAGGAGGGAGAGGTGATAGAGGTGGGAGAGCTTGGATGTCAGGAGGCAGAGGGAGAGGAGAAGTCGTAGGGGAAGCTAGTATGGAGCTTGATCATGCTGTAATACAGGACGACGATGGAAAGAGTGCCCGGAAGAGGCTTATTGGCATAGATGGGTCAGTTACAGTCAGAGGGCAAAGCTTGCCGCATCTAGCAGGAAAAGTGTCAAACACAATCCTAATGTTGGAGAATGCGGATGAGACAGCAAATAGTAGTGGAGCAGACCATTCGAATGCTACCCCTGGGAAAGTTCCTATTGTGAAGAGAAGGAAGCAGGGTGGTGGAGTGGACGACGGTGACAGTGCTTTGACAACTTCGGCAGCCTCCGGCGTGGAGGGACGCCAAGCCCAATGAATCTAATTAGTTGGAACTGCCGGGGAGGGGGGAATACCCGGACAGTTCGAGAGATAGCGACTATCTCGCAGTCGCATTCCCCCATGTTTGTATTTCTTTGCGAGACAAGACAAACAACAAATAAAATGAGGAGAATAAAGAATAGGCTGGGCTTGAAGGGGTTTGAAGGAGTGGACAGTAGGGGGATGAGTGGAGGACTCGCTCTGTATTGGCATGAGAATTGTGAAGTCAATATTTTGGACAAGGATGATCGTTATATTGATGCTCTAGTAAAAGTCAACTCTGACGCGGTGCAATGGAGAATGACCTGTGTTTATGGGGAACCACGGGTGGATAATAGGCATATGATGTGGACTAAGCTCAAAGACCTTAAGAGCGTGAGTGATCGCCCGTGGTTAGTAATCGGCGATTTTAATGAAGCCTTGTGGGATTTTGAGCACCTATCAGCAACACCAAGGCCTGAGATGCAAATGGTGGCATTTAGAGACATGTTGGAGGCATGTGAGTTGGTGGACTTGGGGTTCACGGGAATTCCCTTCACATATGATAACAAACGAAGTGGCATCAACAATGTTAAGGTCCGGTTAGAGAGAGCAACTGCGTCGAACGAGTGGTGGAATCTGTTTCCGTTTTACTCAGTAACACATGTGGTGTCCCCATGCTCCGACCATACAGCTCTTGTGATGAAAAGGGAGCCGGAGGTGGGTCAGCAGGGTCCAAAAACCAGGAGATACGAAGTGTTCTGGGAACGAGACGGGAGCTTGCCGGCAGTAATCAAGGAAGCATGGGACTCGGTGGGGGCAGTGGATAACCTTGAAAAACTGCAGAATGCATTGGGGGAAACTATGGCCACCCTTGGGGCCTGGAGTAACAAGAGGTTCGGCAATGTGGCGAGAGAGTTAGCGAAATCGTGAACTCAGCTAGAGGAACTTATGCATATGAATGCGGATAGGGAGGAGATAAGAAGAATAACAGACAAGATGAACGAGCTTATCTATCAGGAAGAGATGATGTGGATGCAAAGGTCCCGAATATCTTGGCTCAAAGATGGTGATCGCAACACCAAATACTTCCAAAGTAAAGCGGTATGGCGCGCGAAGAAGAATTAAATATGCAGCCTAACGGATAGTATAGGAGGCGTTCATTCAGACTTCAATGAAATGTCCGGTATGGCTAATGAGTATTTTGGAGGAATTTTCTCAGCTAACCTCAACCTGAGAGCATCAAAGGTCTTGGACTTGTTGGAAGCAAAGGTGTCAGAAGAGGATAATGAGCGGTTGTGTGCCCCGTTCAGTGAGAAAGAGATTGCAGATGCTCTGTTTCAAATTGGCCCCTTAAAGGCTCCAGGCCCAGATGGGTTCCCTGCAAGGTTCTATCAGCGGAACTGGAGCACTCTAAAAGGTAGTGTGGTGGCAGCGGTTAGGGAATTCTTTATGTCGAGGATCATGCCGGAAGGGGTAAATTCTACCGCCATTGTTCTGATACCCAAAATCCCTAATCCTACCATGCTTACACATTATAGGCCCATAAGTTTGTGTAATGTTATATACAAGGTTATATAGAAATGCTTGGTTAACCGGTTGAGGCCTTTGTTGGATAATATTGTATCAATGGAGCAAAGTGCTTTCATCCCGGGTAGGCTCATTATAGATAATGCCCTGGTGGCTTTTGAGTGCATCCATCATATAAAGCAAGAGAAGGACCCCACAAAAAGTTTCTGTGCCTATAAATTGGACCTTTCCAAAGCATATGATCGGGTTGATTGGTCGTTCTTGAAGCGAGTGATGCAAAAGTTGGGCTTCTCTCACAGATGGGTGGACTTGATAATGTCGTGTGTCACCTCTGTGAGATATGCTGTTAGATTAAATGGAACCCTCTTGGATTCATTCGCACCATCGCGTGGGCTTCGGCAGGGCGATCCTCTCTCACCCTTTTGTTCTTATTTGTGGCTGATGCTTTGTCTTCTATCCTTAAGCAAAAGGTGGCTGCTGATGAGATTACACCTATTAGAGTATGCAGGCGTGCACCCGGCATCTCACATCTATTGTTTGCAGATGATACTATGATGTTCTTCTAGGCTTCGAAGGAACAATCAGAAAAGGTGAAATCTGCCCTTGAGCTATATAGTGAAGCAACTGGACAAACGCTGAACTATGGCAAGTGTTCTATATTGTTTGGTAAATCATGCCCGGAGTCTATACAGGAGGAAGTGCGAGGTGTCCTCAATGTGTCAAATATGGTTTTTGAAGAGAAGTATTTAGGGCTCCCAACACCAGATAGCCGTATGTCGAAGGGTCGGTTCCAAAATCTCCAAATGAGCTTGACGAAACGGCTCATCCAGTGGGGAGATGGTTGTTTAGCACAGCCAGGCAGGGAGGTGCTCATCAAATCGGTTGCACAAGCCTTACCCACATACATAATGGGAGTATTCAAACTACCTTTCTCTGTTTGTGATGAGCTCAGAAGAATGGTTAGAAGTTTTTACTGGCAATCGGAGAAGGGAAAAAGGAAGGTACACTGGCGGTCTTGGGAAAAGTTGATGCAGCCAAAATGCAAAGGAGGCGCTGGCTTCAGGGATTTTCGGTTCTTTAACCAGGCCCTGCTGGCCCGCCAGGCCTGGCGCCTTATAACCAGACCTCACAGCATGTGTGCACAAGTTCTGAAGGCCAGATATTACCCAGAAGGAAAGCTGGAGGATACAGTGTTTAGTGGAAATGCATCTTCCTCGTGGCAAGCGATTAGCCATGGCCTCGATCTGTTGAAAAAAGGGCTTCTGTGGAGAGTTAGGAACGGGCATAGTATCAGAATTTGGCGTGACAATTGGATTCCAAGGCCATACTCTTTCAAGCCGATAACGAACCAAGACACTTGTAGGATCCGGTTTGTAAAGGACCTACTGAATCCAAATGGTTCTTGGAACTATGATGTAGTGCAGCAGTATTTCCTGCCAGCAGATGTTATGGAAATCGCCAAGATCAGGGCATCTCCGAGGCAAGAGGAGGTTGTCATCGCTTGGGGTCTAGGGAAACACGGGGTTTTTTTCGGTGAAAAGTGCATATGATTTTTCCTTTGAGGAGCTGTATCGAAGCTCTGAAACGGGGTCCAATTCGGCTCCTCGCGGTCGAAGGAAAGGATGGCAACTGATCTGGAAGTGTGACATTCCACCCACAGTCCGTAACTTTGCATGGAGAGTGACTGTGGATTCATTACCCACATGGCAAAACAAACATAAACAGGGGCTGGAAACTGACAGTTTATGCCCAATTTGTTCTACTGAAGTAGAAGACAATTTTCACCCCTTTTTCCGATGCCCTCTAGCTAGGGAGTTATGGCACTCAATGGTGGAAGTATGGACCCTACCAGATATCACGACGATATTATGCACGGGCAAAGAATGGTTACTTACTGGATCCGTTACCTGATGTTGAAAGAGCGATGCTCCTGATGACCTTATGGCGTATTTGGTTTGTCCGGAATGAGGTAGTCCACCACAAGACCCCGCCTCCGGCTGAGACGTCAAAAAGATACCTGGTGAGCTACCTTGACTCCATTTTAGGACTCAAATCTGATTCGCAAATGGATTCTGGCAAGGGTAAAACTCTACTGAATATTCCATCAGTGAACATCACAAAACCGGCTCTGTCGGGGCGTTGGATGAAGCCAGATACCGGCTGGGTCAAATTAAACAACGACGGTTCGTTCAGTACAGAGGGTGGTGCTGGTGCAGGAATGGTGCTAAGGGATGACAGGGGCGAGATTATCTTCTCAGCGAGCCGAGCTCTATTTTCATGCAGAGAAGCACTAGAAGCGGAGCTATGCGCGTGCATGGAAGGCCTATCTCTATCAATCCAGCGGTCAGAGCTCCCAATTATCGTCAAGATGGACTCCATTGTGGCTTTGAAGATGATCCAAAGTCAGGATGAGGACAGATCCTTATATTCAGCCATTATTAGAGAGATTCGCTATTTAATGTCTCTTCGTAGAACTTGTATTAGCTTTGTTAATCGATCTCAGAATAAGGTTAGCGACAGTTTAGCGTCGTTTGCGAGGGTTGAAGGAAGAACTATGACTTGGCTTGGGTGACCTTCAGGTTCCCTAGAGTTAGCTCTCGCAGATTGTAATTTCAATGATTCTGAGTAATATAAGTTCTCTGCCTGCAAAAAAAGAAAACTTATTTGCGAATCTGGCCCTCACGTATAGGTAGAACCGTTTGATTACACTCATACACGCACTGTAGCCAAAACCTTCAACTACATCAAGGGCGTGTTTGGTTCCTTGGGTTGCACCTGGCTCGCACCCATCATGCAATTTTCTGGATGTTTGGTACCCTGCATGTCCAACTGGGCCTGGCCCGACAGATGCAAAACGAGGCTCCCAGCCAGCCGAGGGGAAACGCAAGTTTCGGCCGTTTCCCCGAGCCTGCATCCGCGCATGCACCCACCCACTCGAGCAAAGGGGGCCTTCTCTCGCATCCTCTTCTCTCCTGCTACTCGCTCCGCTCTCCTCGCTTTTCTCTTCTCTCCTGTGACTTGCATCTCGCCGCCCTGTCGCCTTTGTCGCATCGCCGGGCGCGTCCTCATCTCCGGCGGAGGGAGTACTCTCCTCCTCCCTTCCCTCTCCCATCTGCTGCATCCATCTATTCTCCCTCCCATCTCCAGCTCTCTGCTGCTCGCGCTGTTCTTGGCGCTGCTCGTGGCGGATGCGTGAGCGGAATGGATCGGCGGCCTCGTCCGTCCGTGAACGGGAACGAAGGCAAGGCGGGGCTGGAAGTTCGGGAAGGGGCGGTGGCTCATCTGACCGATGCATGCTGATCCCATCTCCTCCCCTCTTCTTTTTTATTTAATCTTAGACCTGACCCCAACCTCATTTTCCTCTGTCGATTAGAGATGGTTGGGTTGTTTATATATAAACGTGGCTATTGATTAGCATGAATTGGGCAGAGATCTGTCCCCAACCTCATTTTCCATAGGATTATACATGGCTGGTGATCGGTATTTAGGCTGAGATTTGTGTGATCTGTCCCTTCATGAAAAATATCTGCAGATTTTTTTTTATGTAAATAGGTGCAGCACCATTGTTATGTTCCTTTGTTGGAGTGTAATGGGTAATATGGACAATATGTATTTGTAGCTGTATCTAATATGTGAACTCTAAGATGTGCTGTGTATCTCATGCAACTTCAGATGCAACATACCAAACAAAATCTAAGTTGAGCCTGGCCCATATCATGCAGAACACCAAACACGCATGTCAACTCTTTTTTGCATAAGCTCAACCAGGCTAGCCCCAGCCAAGCTCCTTCATGCAATGCATCCCAGATGCACCCAGGGAACCAAACACGCCCCAAGTGTATGCGCGTAGTCAAACGATTACTAAAGCGGACTTTCAGTGCAGCATTGGCGCATGTTTCTTTTAACCTCTTGAAAATGGTGCTTAAAATGTTTGATTTTTTTATTAATTTTACATGAATATACATGCATATGGTCTAAGTGCTTGTAAAATTCAATAATACATTGTATTATACGATGCACAAGAAGACAAAAAATCTGCCCAAAATCAACAAAAAAAAGCACAAAATTTGCATGTATTTTACTTTTTTGTCTCTCACATGCAAGCATGTATATTGGTGAAATTTTAACATGTTATATTGCACTATTATACATGTATGCTCAAGCCGTAAAAAATCTTTATTTTTGACCTTCAAAAGATCGGGCTTAATGTGCCCGTGCTAAGATGGCAATATTCGAACGATTTGGCGCTACTACAAGACGACTTATTGTATAAGTGTGTGTGTAGTCATACCGTTTAGAGCGACCCATACTTATTCTAGTCGAACGATTTGGCTACAATGCGTGTACTTCCTCTGTCTGGAAATACTTGTCATCAAAATGGATAAAAGGGGATGTATCTAGACGTATTTTAGTTCTAGATACATCTTTTTTTATTTATTTTGATGACGAGTATTTTCGGACGGAGGGAGTATGAGTGTAGTCAAAAGGTTTGACGCATATACTAGAGCCAGATTCGAAAATTAGTTTTCTTTAAGAGATCAGTAGATTGAGTTTTCAGAAGGGTCACTTAGTATAAATAATACACAGATGGCAGTCTTCTACAATGCTGGTCAGATGAATGTTTTCCTCAGATAGAGGAGATGCAAAACCGTCTGTACTCTTTTGAGAAGTTTCCGGGCTGTGCCGATGTTCTCTTGCACACCTGATATCATCCGGCATTTCTTCTTCTCTGAGCGAATTGTTGTATGTTAAAAGCATCTACAGTCGAGCGTATCAAATCCTTAAATATTTGGCGGCCCGCTCGAGCACTGACCGGTCACGAAATTTTGATTCAGGCGCACGCCTCAAATGGGCCCGGGCTGACCGGCGCCCTTTATATTCAGTCCAAATATAGGGCGGATAGGGGGTGCCCGGGGGCATCCGTCACTTTGGACCCGGCCCACCCGATCCCACATATATTCGTCCTCATCCGCTTATCGGATCAAACCCTAGCCACTTCACACTCCTCTCCCCTCCACTCCCTCCGCCACCCGAGCTCACCTCCGGCGATTTTCGGCCGTCTTCGACATGGCAGGCAGCGGATCTGACTCCGACCAGTCCGGATCTGTCGACTGGGGTGTCCTCCCATGCGGGTTGGAGGAGGCAATGGCGGTACGCATTGCACTCCACCGCTCCTGGGAGGACAACGCCTGGCCAGCGGACGGATCTATTCAGCACGACTCCATAGCGTCGGCTCAACGGGCGCTCGGGTCCTTGATGTCTACTACACAAACTTCTTCTTGTAGGTGTTGTTGGGCCTCCAAGTGCAGAAGTTTGTAGGACAGTAACAAATTTCCCTCAAGTGGATGGCCTAAGGTTTATCAATTCGTGAGAGGCGTAGGATGAAGATGGTCTATCTCAAACAACCCTGCAACCAAATAACAAGGAGTCTCTTGTGTCCCCAACACACCCAATACAACGGTAAATTGTACAGGTGCACTAGTGATAACCCACAAGTATAGAGGATCGCAACAGCTTTCGACGGTAGAGTATTCAACCCAAATTTATTGATTCGACACAAGGGAAACCAAAGAATATTCTTGAGTATTAGCAGTTGAGTTATCAATTCAACCACACCTGGATAACTTAGTATCTGCAGCAAAGTGTTTAGTAGAAAAAGTGGTATGATAATAAAGGTAACGGTAGCAAAAGTAAAGATAAATGTTTTTGGGTTTTTGTAGTAATTGTAAAAGTAGCAACGAAAAAGTAAATAAGCGAAGAACAATATGTGAAAAGCTCGTAGGCAATGGATCAGTGATGGATAATTATGCCGGATGCGATTCCTCATGCAATAGTTATAACATAGGGTGATATAGAACTAGCTCTAATTCATCAATGTAATGTAGGCATGTATTCCGTAAATAGTCATACGTCCTTATGGAAAAGAACTTGTATGACATCTTTTGTCCTACCCTCCCGTGGAAGCAGGGTCCTAGCGGAAACTAAGGGATATTAAGGCCTCTTTTTAATAGAGAACCAGAACAAAGCATTAGTACATAGTGAACACATGAACTCCTCAAACTACGGTCATCACCTAGAAGTATCCCGATTATTGTCACTTCGGGGTTGTCGGATCATAACACATAATAGGTGACTATAGACTTGCAAGATAGGATCAAGAACACACATATATTCATGAAAACATAATAGGTTCAGATCTGAAATCATGGCACTCAGGCCCTAGTGACAAGAATTAAGCATAGCAAAGTCATAGCAACATCAATCTCAGAACATAGTGGATACTAGGGATCAAATCCTAACAAAACTAACTTGATTACATGGTAAATCTCATCCAACACATCACCGTCCAGCAAGCCTACGATCGAATTACTCACGCACGACGGTGAGCATCATGAAATTGGTGATGGAGGATGGTTGATGATGACGACCGTGACGAATCCCCCTCTCCGGAGCCCCGGACGGACTCCGGATCTGCCCTCCCGAGAGAGATTAGGGCTTGGCGGCGGCTCCTTGTCGTAAAACGCGATGAAACTTTCTCTCTTATTTTTTTCTCCCCGAGACGGAATATATGGAGTAGGAGTTGAGGTTGGAGGAGGTCCAAGGGGGCCACGAGATAGGAGGCCGCGCCCTAGGGGGAGGGGCACGCCCCCCTATCTCGTGTACAGGCTGTGGGCCCCCTGACATTAATTCTTTCGCCAAAAATTCTTATAAATTCCAAAAAGTGCCTCCGTGGATTTCCAGGACATTCCGAGAACTTTTCTTTTCTACACATAAAACAACATCATGGCAGTTCTGCTGAAAACAGCATCAGTCCGGGTTAGTTTCATTCAAATCATGCAAGTTAGAGTCCAAAACAAGGGCAAAAGTGTTCGGAAAATTAGATACGTTGGAGACGTATCAACTAGTTCGGCAAAAAGATGGTGATACAAGTGCAATATGGATGGTAGATATAGTTTTTGTAATCTGAAAATATAAAAACAGGAAGGTAACTAATGATAAAAGTGAGTGTAAACGGTATTGCAATGCTAGGAAACAAGGCCTAAGGTTCATACTTTCACTAGTTCAAGTTCTCTCAACAATAATAACATAATTGGATCATATAACTATCCCTCAACATGCAACAAAGAGTCACTCCAAAGTCACTAATAGCGGAGAACAAACGAAGAGATTATGGTAGGGTACGAAACCACCTCAAAGTTATCCTTTCTGATCGATCTATTCAAGAGTTCGTATTAAAATAACCCGAAGCTATTCCTTCCGTTCGATCTATCATAGAGTTCGTACTAGAATAACACCTTAAGACACAAATCAACCAAAACCCTAGTTTCACCTAGATACTCTAATGCCACCTCAAGTATCCGTGGGTATGATTATACGATATGCATCACACAATCTCAGATCCATCGATTCAACCAACACAAAGAACTTCAAATAGTGCCCCAAAGTTTCTATCGGAGAGTCAAGATGAAAACATGTGCCTACCGCTATGCATAAATTCATAGAACCCGCAAGTTGATCACCAAAACATACATCAAGTAGATCACGTGAATATCCCATTGTCACCATAGATAAGCATGGCAAGAAAAACATCAAGTGTTCTCAAATCCTTAAAGACTCAATCCAACAAGACAACTTCAAGGGGAAAACTCAATTCATCGCAAGAGAGTAGAGGGGGGGAAACATCATAAGATCCAACTATAATAGCAAAGCTCACGATACATCAAGATCATATCACCTCAAGAACACGAGAGAGAGACAGAGATCAAACACATAGCTACTGGTACATACCCTCAGCCCCGAGGGTGAACTACTCCCTCCTCGTCATGGAGAGCGCCGGGATGATGAAGATGGCCACCGGTGCGGGATCCCCCCTCCGGCAGGGTGCCGGAACAGGGTCCCGATTAGTTTTTGGTGTCTACAGAGGCTTGCGGCGGCGGAACTCCGATCTATTGTGCTCCCCGATGTTTTTAGGGTATATGGACATATATAGGAGAAAGAAGTCGGACAGGGGAGTCACGAGGGGCCCACGAGGGTGGGGGGCGTGCCCAGGGGGTAGGGCGCACCTCCCTGCCTCGTGGCTTCCTCGAAGCATCCCTGACGTCTACTCCAAGTCTCCTGGATTGCTTCCGTTCCAAAATTAACTCCCCCGAAGGTTTCATTCCGTTTGGACTCCGTTTGATATTCCTTTTCTTCGAAACACTGAAATAGGCAAGAAAACAGCAATTTGGGCTGGGCCTCCGGTTAGTAGGTTAGTCCCAAAATTGATATAAAAGTGTAAAGTAAAGCCCATAAACATCCAAACAGGTAATATAATAGCATGGAACAATAAAAAATTATAGATACGTTGGAGACGTATCAAGCATCCCCAAGCTTAATTCCTGCTCGTCCTCGAGTAGGTAAATGATAAAAACAGAATTTTTGATGTGGAATGCTACCTAGCATATTTCTCAGTGTAATTTTCTTTATTGTGGCATGAGTGTTCAGATCCAAATGATTCAAGATAAAAGTTCATATTGACATAAAAATAATAATACTTCAAGCATACTAACAAAGTAATCATGTCTTCTCAAAATAACATGGACAAAGAAAGTTATCCCTACAAAATCATATAGTCTGGCTATGCTCTATCTTCATCACACAAAATATTTAAATCATGCACAACCCCGGTTTTAACCAAGCAATTGTTTCATACTTTAGTATTTTCAAACTTTTTCAATCTTCACGCAATACATGAGCATGAGCCATGGACATAGCACTATATGTGGAATAGGATGGTGGTTGTGGAGAAGACAAAAAGGAGAAGATAGTCTCACATCAACTAGGCGTATCAACGGGCTATGGATATGCCCATTAATAGATATCAATGTGAGTGAGTAGGGATTGCCATGCAATGGATGCACTAGAGCTATAAGTGTATGAAAGCTCAAAAAGAAACTAAGTGGGTGTGCATCCAACTCGCTTGCTCACGAAGACCTAGGGAAATTTGAGGAAGGCCATCATTGGAATATACAAGCCAAGTTCTATAATGAAAAATTCCCACTAGTATATGAAAGTGACAACATAGGAGACTCTCTATCATGAAGATCATGGTGCTACTTTGAAGCACAAGTGTGGTAAAAGGATAGTAGCATTGTCCCTTCTCTCTTTTCCTCTCTTTTTTTGGGCCTTTCTCTTTTTTATGGCCTTTCTCATTTTCTTTATGGCCTTTCTCCTTTTTTATGGCCTTTCTCTCTCTCTTTTTTTTTGTCCGGAATCTCATCTCGACTTGTGGGGGAATCATAGTCTCCATCATCCTTTCCTTACTTGGGACAATGCTATAATAATGAAGATCATCACACTTTATTTGCTTACAACTCAAGAATTACAACTCAATACTTAAAACAAAATATGACTCTATGTGGATGCCTTCGGCGGTGTACCGGGATTTGCAATGGATCAAGAGTGACATGTATGAAAGAATTATGAAGGTGGCTTTGCCACAAATACGATGTCAACTACATGATCATGCAAAAGCAATATGACAATGATGGAGCGTGTCATAATAAGCGGAGCAATTGGAAAGTTGCATGGCAATATATCTCGGAATGGCTATGGAAATGCCATAATAGGTAGGTATGGTGGCTGTTTTGAGGAAGGTATATGGTGGGTGTATGGTACCGGCGAAAGTTGCGCGGTACAAGAGAGGCTAGCAATGGTGGAAGGGTGAGAGTGCGTATAGTCCATGGACTCAACATTAGTCATGAAGAACTCATATACTTATTGCAAAAATTTACAAGTAATCAAAACAAAGTACTACATGCATGCTCCTAGGGGATGGTTTGGTAGGAGTTAACCATCGCGCGATCCCGACCTCCACACATAAGGAAGACAATCAATAAATAAATCATGCTCCAACTTCATCACATAATGGTTCACCATACGTGCATGCTACGGGGATCACAAACTTTCAACACAAGTATTCTTCAAATTCATAATTACCCAACTAGCATGACTCTAACATTACCACCTTTATATCTCAAAAGAATTATCAAGCATCTAGTTGATCATAGTATTCAATTCACTTCCTATGATAGTTTTTATTATACCCAACTTGGACGCCCATCATTCTAGGACCAATTTTATAACCATAGCAAATACCATGCTGTTCTAAAAGACTCTCAAAATAATATAAGTGAAGCATGAGAGATCCATAATTTCTACAAAATAAAACCACCACCGTGCTCTAAAAGATATAAGTGAAGCACATAGAGCAAAACTGTCTAGCTCAAAAGATATAAGTGAAGCACATAGAGTATTCTAATAAATTCCGAATCATGTGTGTCTCCCCCAAAAGGTGTGTACAAAAAGGATGATTGTGGTAAACTAAAAAGGAAAGACTCAAATCATACAAGACTCTCCAAGAAAAATACATATCATGTGGTGAATAAAAATATAGCTCCAAGTAAAGTTACCGATGAATGAAGACGAAAGAGGAGATGCCATCCGGGGCATCCCCAAGCTTAGGCTCTTGGTTGTCCTTGAATATTACCTTGGGGTGCCTTGGGCATCCCCAAGCTTAGGCTCTTGCCACTCCTTATTCCATACTCCATCGAATCTTTACCCAAAACTTGAAAACTTCACAACACAAAACTCAACAAAAAACTCGTAAGCTCCATTAGTATAAGAAAATAAATCACCACTTTTGGTACTGTTGTGAACTCATTCTAAATTCATATTGGTGTACTATCTACTGTATTCAAACTTCTCTATGGTTCATACCCTCCGATATTACTCATAGATTCATCAAAATAAGCAAACAACACATAGAAAACAGAATCTGTCAGAAACAGAACAGTCTGTAGTAATCTGTAACTCTAGAATACTTCTGTAACTCCAAAAATCCTACTACCTCCATCCGAAAAAACTTGTCATCAAAATGAACAAAAAGGGGTGTATCTAGAACTAAAATACATCTAGATACATCCCCTTTTATTCATTTTGATGACAAGTATTTCCGGACGGAGGGAGTACCAAATTAGGAAAACCTGAGAAATTTGTGTACCAATCCAGAGCAAAAAGAATCATATCAAAAGCACGTTTCTGTGAACTATAAAAACTAATTTACTGGGCGCAAAAATTTCTGATTTTCAGCAGGATCAACACAACTATCATCGTAAGCTATCCTAAAGGTCTTACTTGGCACTTTACTGAAACAAAAGATATAAAACATGATTACTACAGTAGCATAATCATGTGGACACACAAAAACAGTAAGGGTAAATATTGGGTTGTCTCCCAACCAGCGCTTTTCTTTAATGCCTTTCTAGCTAGGCATGATGATGACAATAATGATGCTCACATAAAAGATAAGAATTGAAACATAACGGGAGCATCATGAAGCATATGACTAGCACATTTAAGCCTAACCCACTTCCTATGCATAGGGATTTTGTGAGCAAACAACTTGTGGGAACAAGAATCAACTAGCATAGGAAGGTAAAACAAGCATAGCTTTAAAACTTTAAGCACATAGAGAGGAAACTTGATATCATTACAATTCCTACAAGCATATGTTCCTCCCTCATAATAATTTTCAGTAGCATCATGAATGAATTCAACAATATAACTATCACATAAAGCATTCTTTTCATGATCTACAAGCATAGAAATTTTATTACTCTCCACATAAGAAAATTTATTGTCATGAATAGTAGTGGGAGCAAACTCAACGAAATAACTATCATGTGATACTTTATTCACATAATAAATTTGAGCATTAAAATCATGATGACAAGTTTCATGGATATCTTTATAAATAGCAGGCATGCTTTCATCATAATAAATTTGCTCATCAAAACTTGTGGGACTAAACATATCATCTTCATCAAACATAGCATCCCCAAGCTTGTGGCTTTGCATATCATTAGCATCATGGGTATTCAAAGAATTCATACTAACAACATTGCAATAATGCTCATCATTCAAAGATTTAGTGCCAAACATTTTAATGAATTCTTCCTCTAGCAATTGAGCACAATTATCGGAATCCTTATTTTCACGGAAGACATTAAAAAGGTGAAGCATATGAGGCACCCTCAATTCCATTTTTTGTAATTTTATTTTATAGACTAAACTAGTGATAAAACAAGAAACAAAAAGACTCGATTGCAAGATCTAAAGATATACCTTCAAGCATTCACCTCCCCGGCAACGGCGCCAGAAAAGAGCTTGATGTCTACTATACAACCTTCTTCTTGTAGACGTTGTTGGGCCTCCAAGTGCAGAGGTTTGTAGGACAGTAGCAAATTTCCCTCAAGTGGATGACCTAAAGTTTATCAATACGTGGGAGGCGTATGATTAAGATGTTCTCTCTCAAACAACCCTGCAACCACATAATCAAAGAGTCTCTTGTTTCCCCAACAAACCCAATACAATGGTAAATTGTATAGGTGCACTAGTTCGGCGAAGAGATTGTGATACAAGTGCAATATGGATGGTAGATATAGGTTTTTGTAATCTGAAAATATAAAAACAGCAAGGTAAGTAATGATAAAAGTGAGTGTAAACGGTATTGCAATGCTAGGAAACAAGGCCTAAGGTTCATACTTTCACTAGTGCAAGTTCTCTCAACAATAATAACATAATTGGATCATATAACTATCCCTCAACATGCAACAAAAAGTCACTCCAAAGTCACTAATAGCAAAGAACAAACGAATAGATTATGGCAGGGTACGAAACCACCTCAAAGTTATCCTTTTTGATCGATCTATTCAAGAGTTCGTAGTAAAATAACACGAAGCTATTCTTTCCGTTCGATCTATCATAGAGTTCGTACTAGAACAACAACTTAAGACACAAATCAACCAAAACCCTAATGTCACCTAGATACTCCAATGTCACCTCAAGTATCCGTGGGTAAGATTATACGATATGCATCACACAATCTCAGATTCATCTATTCAACCAACACAAAGAATTTCAAAGAGTGCCCCAAAGTTTCTCTGGGAGAGTCAAGAGGCAACGTGTGCCAACCCCTATGCATAAGTTCATTGAACCCGCAAGTTGATCACCAAAACATACATCAAGTAGATCACGTGAATATCCCATTGTCACCACAGATAAGCACGACAAGGCATACATCAAGTGTTCTCAAATCCTTAAAGACTCAATCCGACAAGACAACTTCAAGGGGAAAACTCAATTCATCATAAGAGAGTAGAGGGGGAGAAACATCATAAGATCCAACTATAATAGCAAAGCTCGCGATACATCAAGATCATATCACCTGAAGAACACGAGAGAGAGAGAGATCAAACACATAGCTACTTTGGTACATACCCTCAGCCCGAGGGTGAACTACTCCCTCCTCGTCATGGAGAGCGCCGGGGATGATGAAGATGGCCACGGTGAGGATCCCCCCTCCGTGAGTCTTGAGCAGGTCCCCATTGTTTTTTTGGTGGCTACAGAGGCTTGCAGCGGCCGAACTCCTGATCTATTGTGCTCCCCGATGTTTTTAGGGTATATGGACATATATAGGCGAAAGAAGTCGGTCAGGGGAGCCACGAGGGGCCCACGAGGGTGGGGGCGCGCCTAGGGGGTAGGGCGCGCCTCCCTGCCTCGTGGATTCCTCGAAGCTTCCCTGACGTCTACTCCAAGTCTCCTGGATTGCTTCCGTTCCAAAAATAACTCTCCCGAAGGTTTCATTCCGTTTGGACTCCGTTTGATATTCGTTTTCTTCGAAACACTAAAATAGGAAAGAAAACAACAATTTGTGTTGGGCCTCCAGTTAGTAGGTTAGTCCCAAAAATGATATAAAAGTGTAAAGTAAAGCCCATAAACATCCAAAACAGGTAATATAATAGCATGGAACAATAAAAAATTATAAATACGTTGGAGACGTATCAGTCCTCTGAAATTTGGATCATCGCGATCCCGATAGTCAGAAAATCTCTCCTTCCCCATCAACGGTCGGGCATACTATAAGTCCCACGGGGAACAGGCGGCCCGCCGTGGGAAGGAGAGGATAAGGGCCACCAAGGCCCATATTGCAGCGGAAATGGCGGCAGTGGAGGCGGCTGATGCAGTGGCGTGGGCGGCCGCAGAGGAGGAAGCCATCAGCGCCCGTATTATGAAGAAACGATGGCAGAGGAACACACGCACCCTCGCCCGAGAGCAGAATCGAGCTGTCCGTGCCATGGCCGGACTACCACCGAAGTAGGAGAAGGAGGACAACGACGGCGAGGATAGCTCCGGTGACGAGCATATCCTTCTTGATCCTTATAGTGTCTTCGACTGGTACTTCCGCGAGAAGGATGGCAAGAGTGCCGGGAAGGGCAAGGACAGTCGTGGATGATCTCCACCATAGCCAAACATGCCAAATTTTGATAGTCCGATGGCATGTTAGTAGTCATGGAGTAGCCGAACGATGTGTGTAATATGTATCAACGTAGTTGCATGAGTTTGTATGGATTTGATGTTAGAACTCAGAAGATTGAGAGAAAACTTGTGTTTCATTGATTCTCAACATAGGGTACTTATACAGGGATTGGTGTCTCTTGAAGGCACCGTTACATGAATAGGTGTCTGTAGGAGACGTCGGTTACAGGGAGAAGGTGTCTGTTCGAAGTGAACATACATCTATACATAGAAGAGGCGTTTGTATGGACAGACATGTCCGCACGACGCTTTGGGCATAAATAGCAGTTACCATCTATTCCTAACACTCCCCCTTGCACAAAGTTGCCCCCTGTATGTCTTCAAATCCTTGTATAGTCTTGAGAATCCTTTGATCTTAATCACAACTGTACAATAACTCCTCCAAATAACCCGTGGGAAAAATATGAGGAGAACAGTGTTTGATATGTTGCTAAAACTCCTTTAAACCCAATGGGAAAAATAATAAGGAGAAAAGGTGCAACATATAATAATTATTTTCTCCTTGATAACTCATATGAGAAACCTTTGAGAAAGGAGAAAACTCATTGGTGAGTTTGGAGAACAATAAATATGCTGTGTATACTTTCCTTTAAAAAAACCAGTGGGAAAATAGAAAGTATTGCATATGTCGCCTCGTTAAAACCTTTTATGAGAAACTTTGAGGGAAAGCTCATAAGGAAAAAGAGTGCGATCTGATATATCATTGAAAACTCCTTTAAAACCCAGTGGAAAAAATATAAGGAGAAAATGATATGAAATGTCATAATAATTGTCTCTATTAATTTAATATGAGAAAATCCATAGAGTTTAGAGGAAAATAAATATGTCGTGTATACTTTCCTAAAACCCCCGGTGGGGAAAACAGAAAGTATGACATATGATCTCATGTTGATATTATCTCATTAAAAACCTTGAAGAGAACCTATAAAAGTAAACTCATAATGGGAAAAAGAGTATAATATGATGCTTTGAACATGAGTAATTCAGGAAGATACTCCCCCTGATACTTGCAAATCCTGAAGTCGTCGAATACCAATTCCATGAACATGTTTCTAAAATGTTCAAGTTGGTAGAGACTTCATAGACAAATTAATGAGATTGTCACGTGATTTGATTTGCAAGATGAGCATTGTAGTGATATTGCTTACTATGTAACCTGTTTGCATCCAGACAACACAAGCAACATTATCTATCAACTGCATAGATAGATGATTTTGTACTGCCAATGATATAAGTTATCGGAATGAGATTTCACCTCTGGAGAAGAGTTGGGTATCTGCGTGAACCCTTGTGCTACAATTAATACTTGCTCTATGTTTCACCACCTCGTCGTTCTCAATTCTGTTTCTAGAAGAAAACTGGTGTAGGTATTGCTTATGTGAATACCTGTCCCTTTATTAAGCAAGATTATTTCTACCTAGATTATACCCTTTGCTCGAGTTCATTCCGAGTGTTGTTCCCACTTTGCCATGGCCATGGTCTTTGGACCTGAATCATGTGAAAGGTTTTTTCAATCTAGTTGAGAAATGTATGTCGACAATTGTAGACTTCCGGTTATATGTTTCTCCAGAATCTATATATCAATATAGAGTTGATGGAAATATCGTTACCCATGGTGACTATTCGCGATCTCCAATGCGGTTGAGTCGGGTATCCTGATGTCCCGGTCATTGTGTGCACTATGACCTGGGTTGGTGGAGGTTGCCCGTCCACTGGGTGTATACTACCCATTAGGTGTCTGCCAACTTGAAGTTGACTTGCATTTACTGATTCAGAGGCCTCGATATCCTTGCTTGTGAGAAGCAGAATCTTGATGTACTATTGCCATACTTCTCCCCCTATTGCTGTGAACGGGGAGTTGAGTGGTTTTGTTGGTACCTCCACTCTTTCGAGCATATTTTTGTAGGATTGTAGGATTATGTGACACATTTATTTTCAGTAAATGAATTTGGCAGGTTAGTTGCAATGTGTTGCAAATCTTCTGAACGCATGGTTCAGATCTTTGAGTACATGGACTTGAGGCGGAAATGTGTTGATCATTCCACTAATTTCCTGGCATTCTGTATGGTACTTGAAATCTCCCCCTAATGCCTGGAAATGTTCCTCATTGAATCAACATACTGACCTTGAATAACTACTCATGTGAGGGGCTTGAGGTATTGACGGTTATACAGTTATTCCTCACATAAGTCCCAAATATATGTTGAGGGGCCAATGATGTATGTCGGGTTGGTGATATCGGTATGCAACCGAATTACCGCAGATGGGAAATACTTGGTAGATTTCCATGTATCAAAGATAGAGGGGAATAACATTATGCAGTTTGGTCATGAGCGTGTAAAACTTCATGACTCCAACGTAAAGTTGGTAAGTTGCAATTATGAGGTTAAGATCATGGAATGAGCTTAATTCTTTGGATAAAGGATTCTACTAAACCAGTTTGAGTCTAGACATATAGGACAAAGTGCTAAACTTCAATCCTGGGGCCATAGTGAAGGCACGCAAGGAGAATTCTACAACGTTGTCCATTCAATTTTGATTGTAATTGATGTTCAGGATAATGAGCCAATGGTTTCATGTGGATAAAACACACTTGAGACCATCGTATAGATGTGTCTTTTAGAACCATGGAATACCTGAATAGTCTAGTCAATGGTTAGGACGAGCCACTTACCTCGACTTGATGTGTTCAAGGAGTTTGAGTGGTTCAGCATAGAGTTTAAGGTGCGCGAGCCTTAAAATCAGCTTCCCTGTATCACATATAGTGCACATAAATCCAAATATTGCTAGAATTTAGCATCATAATAGTCATAAAATAATGGAATTGCTGATAGTTTCTGTTTCAACCCAGTGTCCCGATGACCAAGGCGAGTATGCCAAGTTTGTCATGCAAAAGACATTCTGGAAAACTATCTTGTACAGAACATGTGCTACGGGTTTTGTAGCATGTGTAGTGCAATCATGATGATACATAGATAATGTGTTTTCCATATTCGTTGCATATGGTAAAGAGAATATATTCCTCTTTGTTGTCATCATAAGTTTCGCTATGAAAACTATTTTGACGGATATCTCCATAGTTCAGTAAGGTATGAGTTGAACCAAGACACAATAAAGCATCCTTGATAGCACTCGAGTACCCATAGGGATAGTAATATGACCCGAGTTGAGTCAACAATTACCTCATCACGTCTAGCGATTTTTTTAATGCCCTTTCTCTTAGTAAGAATGGAAACATTTCCCTAAGTATGGAGTTTGTGGTGCATATGTCCACAAGACACATATCCTTTCATCAGATTGACCCCGTAGAAATCATAATATACTTAAAGATTCTCAGTATGGAATTCTCTATCGTATATAGAATAGATACAAATGTATTTGTACCAAAGTGCTGATATAGTATATTGTGGTATACAATATATGATGACAACATGACTTATATTGTTAATACAACAATCATAAATGGACTTAAATAAATAGATCACCGCGGAGATTCAGAGACTAGTTGAAGTCTCCAAACACGTCGATGAGGCATACTCAACCAACATGTTCTCCGTATCAGCAATGTCCTCTGGCTGATGGAAAGTCATGGTGTTCCTTGGTTCGAAAAGAACATCATGCGAACAACACGTTCCATTTGCACTGTGTGGGTGAAGGTTGAACTTGGATTCCAACCTTTTCCCTTGAGGTCCTTAGTGTCCTGGGATTGCTCGCGCTATCCCATGGGACCCAAGACGGATCTTGATGTCCATGACCCACATAAGGTAGTTGTGGCCATTAAGGGCGACTGCCTCAAATTCTTTAGCCATCGGTTTCTTATATGGGTAAACCAGAGATAATTAATTTACGGGCGGTAAATTAAGAACCATCATGGTTGATGTTGTAATGAACTTTGCAAAACCAATGAAAATTTCCAGAAGGTGGCTTGAAATCATTAGTGTGAACTTCAAATTGTTAAGCATGCCACTTTGTAGATAATCTTAAAATGAAAATTTAGGAGTAGATCTAGCAGCATTAAAGGAGTATAATCCAATGAAATCCATAGGTACTCATACTTCAAATGCTTCATGTCATGAATTAATGTATGGGAGAGCACTTTGACAATCATAATGTCAAAAATGACAAAATGTAGGCTTAAACAATAAAGGTAGATAATCTGGAATGTAGTAGATCCCCACTCTACCATGTGATCTCAAAACATCAATTTGAAGAAATCACTTAAAATTTTGCATATCTATTCTTACTCGTATTAAGCTAAAAGGCTCAATTAAGATAAATTGATTTTTATTCACAAGAAATTAAAATCTCAATTGCAAATAGTGGATGTAAATAATCTCAACATGTAGCATAACATGGAAACATATTACATCATAGTTTATTCTGGAATACAAGGTACTCTACAGATATACACTACTAATGTAATGAATAATGATGATATTGCAAATTTGATGCTCAAGTGAAAAACTTGAATTATGTAAACTTCAAATTAAATGAGATAGTCTAGTATAAAATTGCAACATAATTCAACCGAGTGAATTAAAATTTTGCCAGAGAAAAAATAATCTCAATGGCAACGGGATTGTTTCGCGAGAAATCTATATATTTCTCAATCATAAATCAATAAAACTTAATCTCAATCGCAAAACAATGTTGTTGTATTGGGAATTGCAATAGCAAACACGTTGAACATGTCGAATATCAACATACTCACATTTCTGAAATTTTAAAACTCAACAGAAAATGGGTTAAATGCATATCTATACATACATGGTCTAAAGATGACAAGTGCTAATGAATAGCACTAGTAGTTGGGCCATGTTAAATTATCCTGAAACGTCCAGGAATTAGCCGCAAGACACATAGACACGAATTTTGGCCTATCATGGAAATAGATAAAACAATTCAGGCTATAATGCAAACTCGCGAAGAGATAAGACTTTTTAAAGCCTGTTTGGTTTCAAATAAGTCACCAACTTATAAGTCGAAAAGTGAAAAAAGTGACTTATTTTGTCAAACAGACTCAACTTATAAGTCACCGCAACTTAAGGCCCTGTTTGGTTCAATAAGTCACCTGACTTATAAGTCAGGTGACTTAAAATCGGTGACTTATAAGTCATGCCTGTTTGGTTGCCATCTGACTTATAAGTCACCTGAGCACATCTTCCCACCTTGTTTTTTATGTAAAGATGGTGGGACCCATGCAAAAGAGGGTGACTTATAAGTTTTAAGTTGGGGTGGAGCAACTTATGACTTATAAGTTGAGGTGACTTATAAGTTAGGTCCGTTTGGTAAAATAAGTCACTTTTTGCACTTTTGGACTTATAAGTTGGTGACTTATTTGGAACCAAACAGGGCCTAAAACTTATAAGTCATCCCTTTTGCATGGATCCCACCACCGGCATGATGTAGATTGGTGCGGAAAAATGTGGCCAGGTGACTTATAAATAAGGTGACAACCAAACAGGCGTGACTTATAAATCACTAGTTTTAAGTCAGATGACTTATTGAAATTAAACAGGCCCTTTATCCTCTATCTCCCGTGTGGACGTGCGGTTTCTACATCAGAGTTTAGAACTCCTGAACATCCCAAATCATTGCCATCCGGAGATAGTGGTCGAGAGCATCGCCTCGCCGTTGTCATGGTCTGCGACCTCGCCGAGGCTGCCGCTCGCGCGTGCAGGCTGCGGTCCACGGTCGCTCTGCGCCAGGAGCCGCCTCCGCGCTGGAGGGCGTCGGCATGCCGTGCATCGGAAGTCGGGAGCGTCACGACGACACACGACAGGGCCGCCGTGTTCCGAGGTACCAGGCGTCCAGCGCGCCGCCTTGGGAGGCGTTGGTCGCCGTCGCCAAGGCTGTAGGCCGCCGGTTGGAGCCGCTTCTGCGAGGAGCCGGGGGGAGCGCCGCCGCGCCTCGCATTGGAGGCGGTGGCACGCTTGGCACCGTGCCTATGGGGCGAAGCCAGCCCTCTGGCTTCTCCGCCGAAGGGAGGGGTGCCGACAGCTGCGCTATGAGTGGCCGTGGCGTGTGGAGACGAGCTGGGCGCCGCGCCGCCGCGACCTCCGTTTTCTTCGACCGCCGTTGCCTCTTCCGTTCGTGAGGTGCCGCGCGATTCAGGCCCAGGGGAAGCAACGATGGAACGCCGGGCGCCGCGCCGCCGTACTGCTGCCACCGCGCGCTGGGGTCGTGCGCAGGCTCTCTTCAAGGAGAAGGGAAGGGGTGAGCGGGCGTTGCCGGTGGCGTCCTGTGGGGTGCAAGGGCCTCCACCGTCGGTAGCCAGAAAGGCTAAGACTGGCGTCGCGGCTGTTTTGCTAGCCACCGGCTAAGACTAACGTGTTACTCCCTCTTTTTCGGTTTAGAGTAGTCATAGTGGGAGTAACTTAGCTACTAGTAACATAACGCATCCTAAAATAAATTTGCTTATGTGGCATCTAATTAATAAGGAGAGAGGTGTTTGGAGTAACATATTATGTTACCACCACATAGCGCTTCCCAAGAAATGTTGAGTATATGAGTTAATAAATGAAGCAATCTATAACACTACTACTATGTTACTTTGCACTATGAAGGTAGTAACTTAGCCTAGTGTCCCCACTATGACCAGCCTTATAGGGCTCAATTCAAAAATCTCACCAACCAAGGTAGACGGTGAGTGGTGAAATACTTTTTGTAGTTTGCAAAAACATCCAATTAATGCTCCTGTTTTCCTCAAAAAATTATATTTATCAATGCATTAATTGCAATACATGTATGCATAAAATACATGCATTGGTCAATTTTCTCTTAATACTTGCATGCAATGATTTAATGCACCTTGAAATCTGAACTTGTGATGAAAAACAACCAAATTGAGCCTTATAAAATGAAAAAACTAAAATTTTGAGATAACCCCTATAAACTGGAAAGGAGGGAGTAGAACTCAGAAGATTGAGAGAAAACTTATGTTTCATTGATTCTCAACATAGGGACTTGTGTTTCATTGATTCTCAACATAGGGTATTTAAGAACTCAGAAGATTGAGAGAAAACTTGTGTTTCATTGATTCTCAACATAGGGACTTGTGTTTCATTGATTCTCAACATAGGGTATTTATACAAGGATTGGTGTTCTTGAAGGCACCGTTACATGAATAGGCGTCTGTAGGAGACGTCGGTTACAGGGAGAAGGTGCCTGTTCGAAGTGAACAGACATCTGTACATAGAAGAGGTGTTTGTATGGACAGACATGTCCGGACGACGCTTTGGGCATAAATAGCAGTTACCATCTATTCCTAACATTTAAGATAATTGAGGTGTCCGGATGTGGATTGCATTATTTGAGGCGTGACTAGTCAGTCTTCGCAGACGCGCTGCGTTTGAGGGGGCCGGATTTGATGCTCTAAGCTACTTCCATTTCTTCTGGTGTATCTTACCTAAGACGTGCAGTATGAACACATTTCATTCAACAAGGAGCCTTGCAACCTGGAGACTGCGTGCATTTTGCAGTACCAAGGATAAATGGATTCTGAACACTTCTGTTGTTAGGAACTTCTTTAATGTATGTCCGAAATATATTTTGATGAAAATGTATTGATACTTTCAGTATGAACATTGTTAAATACTTGCTCCGTAAAGAAATATAAGAGCGGTTAGATCATTGGTCTATGTGTGTGTGAAAAAAATATGATTGCAGTTTGTTCATGCCATGGATAGACCACAATGTTAAAATGCAAGTAGTATGATCTTGAAACCAACTAAATAAAAACTCCTTTACATACAACAAGATAACTTTTTGTGGCCATTTTGTTCACCATGCTTTTTGTGGCGGCCACAATAACCTAAGATTAGTTGTGGCAAATTAGTCATGAACCAAACATGTCCTAAATATCAAGAACCAGTCGTTGATTGGATATCAAGGTCCAACGGTTAGGAGGTTGCTGTAGCTCCAGCCCAGCACAACAGGGATCAAACACCTAATCTGACACCATGTGTGCCTTATTTACACTGGAATATTCAGGCCTACATTGTACTTGTACTTTCCTTTTTTGAATGATTTGTACTTGCATTGTATTTCTCTAAAGTGGACTTAGTGAAGCGACTCACTTAGATTTCAGCATGTCTAAGTTAACATGGGAAAAGTGGAAAAGAGACGAATCAGCGTCAAAAACCTCCCTAATGCGAACCTGCTAGAGATATCTATCCATGCAAGAAGAGAATCATAAAAAAAAGTAAACTCTGTGCAAGACTGTAGAAGTGATAATAAGCAGTGGAATGCAAGAGGTTAGAAGCTCGTTGATCAGTTTCAAAGAAAAATATATATGCAAAGAACATGCAAGACAATTAGTGGAACCTATCAAAGAACTTGCGATTTGTGAACCACCGTGCAAACCCGTCATTCCCCATGTCAAAACTTTTTGCACTTTACGCCCTAGACTAGCTTTTTAATAAGAAAGAAAGAACTAAATAAATAAAAGAAACACACAGGAGCCAATATCTAAACAAGAAACGTGCAGACAGAATAATGTCATGTTCGGTAGTCAGCATTCAAGAAACTTTCAAACTTGGTGCCATTCAGGGCATTATAGACTTCATCCCAGTTTTCAATTTGATCCGACAGTGGTTTCGTGTGTATCTTCACATGCCGGCTGACTAGTTTCCTCACTGGCACTTTGAGGAAATCCAGCACCTCAACAAGCATCTGCAAGTACAAGTCAATGCAGCATGAATAAGCAACAACAACATCATGCCGACATGCAACAGATTAATCAAGAGTAACTCACTGTTCTGTTTTGGACGAGATCCTCGTAGTACAATGTAATGTGACGGACGCTCTTTAGGTTTTCAAGAGCTTTGCGAGTGTAGTCATCTGCCTGTTTCAGACTCCACATTAATGTTGTTGTGTTGAGCCTGGGCTTGTATTTTGCAAGTATATTCGCCTGCGAAATGAAAGATACATCTTCACTCACAAACTGCAAATATTTGCAAGTGGAAGTTGAAAGATATGCTACCAAGAACCACCTCATCTTTTGTGTGCACATGGGCCTTATGTTTTCCTTTTAATTGCTTCAGGTATCTGTCATGATTGTTTGCTAGTTGCGATACCATCTGACGGAGGAGATTCCTTCTGAACAGAAATATCACAGACACTCCTCTTTGGTTGAAGTAATCAACCACAGCAGCATGATTTGCCACAAGACCCTGAAGGCATATATTGTCAGAAGAATGCTTATTCTGCTTAAGGGTTAAGCTGTGTGCATGACTCAAAATTTAATAGTCTACCCGAAAACACTAATTGGACTGATATGTTGAAGTCTCGAAGGAAATTAGATACCATGGAGATCGTAAGAATGTACATATGCATACCACTTAAAAATTTCAGATAACAGCAGTCGGAAATTTTTGCATGGAAGATCTAGATGGACACCAATTCCCAGAATGCTGATATCTTCAGAAGGTTAACAGACAATCAAAATGCTATCAACAATTGATAGCGATCTTGATGCTCCCTCTTATCATTCTGAAGATACCAGCATCACAATTGCAATCAATTAGACATAAAATATTCTATATTTAAAAAAAATCAGAACTGTGAGACCTCATCCAGAGTTCCACACAAAAGAGGACCAATATTTAAATTAACACGGTCATACAAGAAATGGACTCTACAGGACAATATACGCATTGCCAAGATCTAGTCAGTGCAAATAGAAATGTAGCCATGTATAGGATAATAAACTGTCCAAAAATAAAATGTAATTCGATATGCTCCATTAAGGTAACTATGTGGTAGTGGAAAAACATAAAGAGAAACTAGTATCACAATTGTCTTTTGTATAGAAAATATGTTAGTTGGCAAAATTACTCAGGGAGACTATGCTAATGATATTCAAGGTTAATATATTCCTGATTCCCTGAGAAGAGGAACAGGATGCAATATCAGGAAGAAAACCAATATATGATGGGTGCAATGTGCACATAACAGAGCATTCACGGAATGCAAGGGGCAGTTCTTTAACCAGCAAGCAGATTGTACTAGGTATATTGCTTTTAACATGAATACCCTAAACATGTGTATATTGCTTTTAACAGCAACCTCATAATGATGCCTACAAATAAAAAGAATGAAGCAAAAAAAGAACTGATCAAAATCATCACCTGATTAAGCATCCATTTGAAGCCAGCAGCAGCAGTGCACTCATCCTTGGAAGCACTACTATTCCAATCCAAGTTATACACCATGTCCATTGTCTTTATTATAGATGAAACATTACTCCTCCTTTCTTTCTTCGAGAAGATTTCTCCATTAGAGCTAACATTTATGTGACTGTTTAGAAGGGTTTCGAACCAGCCACTTCCAGACCGTTGTGATGAGATAATTGCAAAGAAGCGGACAGGGGTACAGGTGCATTCTTTCCTACAAAATTAAATTACCATCAGACATCATTATGCAAGCCAAATGTAGATAGCTCAAACGAGCTTTAGCACAAATATCACCTGCTGTAATTTAGTGGTTGTGGATAATGCACAAACTGAACCTCAGAAGGAGGAATTAAAGACTTATTGCAGGACTGTTCTGCAACTTGAATCTTCACTATCCTTGACCAGCTGTCGCTACCTAGTTGCTTCATACACATTGAGCAAATAAACACCCCACAGACCATAGTCATGGTGAGAACAACCATTCTCAACGCAAGGGGTGACTTCTTTGGAGCTCTCAAACTCAGTGTATCCTGTAAATAAGTTGCAATCAGCGCAAGTTTTAAGCAAATTAAATAGCTAATCAAAGCTATTAGAATTCCAAATCTGACATTTTTCCTTAACTCTATCCTTCAGAGGAATAAGGAATATAGTTACAATAAACAAATATGGTGACCTCGGAAAACATTAATTTAGGCTTGATAAAAAACTGAACAAAATCTACTAGAGTAAAATCTGTTTTAAACCCTGAACTCCCAATTCCTGAAACTAGCAGTGTGTACTTCCTGACCCGGTCAATCCGGCCCTTATAGGAGTAAAACTTGTTTCGCAGTTCGCATTCCAATACCAGGGTCGACTCGCCGAGATTGACAAGGATCGGTAACTGTGCTAATTTCAGGGACAGAGAGTCTGTGATTCGATTCCACCTGGCTGTAAAACGGTTTTAAACAAATTTTACTCGATCACTCAATGTACTATCAGGTCTTGAGCTTTGTCCTTCAGCCCGCTTGTGTTGAGGTTAAATGGTCCATGTACTGTCTATGATTGCGTTCCTTCGCCAACAATAATGGAACAATATAACAAGGAAGCAAAGATCCTCTTTGCTGTGTGCTCTTGAGTGTTCCTGAAACTGCGTTACTACACTGAAGATTTATCTAAGAAAATAGAGTTCACTATCGAAATAGAAAATGCAGTGAGCTACTAAAATTTAAGAGTGGAAAACAAGCAGCAACATCAGAACACGCAGTTTTCCAAACAAAAAAAGAATCCTAAAAGTAGGAACGGGTAGCCATGGATAGCAAAATAAAAACGCTAGTACCTAGTTCAGCCGGCCGAACTACTCCTAACCTGTGCAATGAATACGGAAATTAAACAAGAGAAGTAGTACTAAAGACCTCCTAACTTGTTCACCAACAAAAACGTTCGGATCAAGTACGCTCCATAACTGTATTGAATGGAACAAGATGTACTAGTACTAGAAAGATAACTTGGACCGAAAAGAAGAAACGGAATGTCGGAGAAAAAGCTCAAGTGTTATACTATGTGAAATAGTACTGTAGTACTGTACTCCACTTAAGTAAACAAAAAGGAGGAGAATGCAAAAAGTATCTTGGATTCTGGATCTGGCCGCATCGCCCGGCGCAACATCTCTTTTGGATTCCGGAGCGGACGAGACGAGATCCGCCGTGTTTGAAGTTTGGAGGCGCGGCGTGGAAGGAAAACGATGAAAGAAGCATCAACCACCAAACCGGATGAGCTGCGCCGGAAGGGGCAGCTGAGATGACGCCCGGAGCGAACTCGCAGGGCAAACAACGCCACCCAAAGGAATCCCTCCCTCAATCGAAGGAAGGCGGAGAACATTCACCCATACGAGAGATTGTACAAATCTCACCTTGTTCCCCAGCTGGTAGCTCCATGCCTCGCAAGCGCCGCCGGCCTTCTCCTCCCCCTTGGCGCCCCACATCGCCGCCCCTCTCCTCTCCTCTGCCGTCGGCCAAGAAACAGAGTAAGGAACACTCGTCGTCCGTCCGCCGCCGCCGCGCGGGGAGACCGGGCGGGACGCGCTACCTGGCAGCTGGTCGCCTCCAGCGGCGGCGTCCGGGTCGCGGGGGGTCGGGCCGCGGGCGGAGGGAGCGATGAGCGGCGGCCGCTGGTCGGGTGGCGTCCGTCGCGTGTGCTTTCGTTTTGGGCGTTTCTGGCTCCGGAGACCCTTTTTTGGAGCGGAGGCAGAAAGTCAGCTTTAACCGAGTGTGAGTGTGTGTGTGGGACCTCCGTGTGTGTGTGTGTGTTCCAGGCTCGCCCTTTTGTGTTTTTCCTTTTTGGTTTTGGCCCTTTTGTTTAGCGCATCTAGTAGCAGTACTGTACTGGTCGCGTGAGTACGAAGAATCATCATCAAATGTGAGTGCGCATGAATTAAGACACAAGCTAAGTACTAGTACTAGTATGGTCGTGCACGGCGTCGGTCTTGTACTAGCGAGCCCGTGCGTGCAGCTGGAGGAGAAGTAGTAGTACGAGCCACGCCACTCCCACGCCGTACGTGTACGGGCGGTCGTTCTCGGTAGACAAGGACGGACGGCATCGGCATTTGATTTGAATAGCAGCAGCAGTACTATTGAGAGGCGTGTGGTAGGTTGTATCGAGATGCACGAAAAACACATTGGTAGCGTACACACACGAATCTTAAAGCAGCTCAGAGCGAGGCTGAGTTGAGTGTGAAAGGGGGCACCAAGGAATGAGCGTGGAGATGCCGGGAGACCGAAATATCTGTTGACGTGGATGGCGTGAAATCTATTATCTATCTATCTATCCAACGTTAGTTAGAATTTATGGACCGTTAATTTGGTGGGTCCTAATTATAACGGTGTAGATCAACCTGGAAACAGAAGAAGAAAAAATCTCATCTCAATCTCCATCTTTTTTTTCTTTAAGAGATCAATCTCAATCTTTTTTCTGAAGGTTCAGTCTCAATCTTTCTAATGCTCCAAAAATCTCATCTCAATCTCAATCTTTTTTTTTGAGGGATCAATCTCAATCTCTCTTTTTTTAGGAAGGATCAATCTCAATCTTTTTAATATTACACGGCAGCTTATACCACACCAACCTTCACACGCCAATCAGAAAAACTGCACGTCTCATGTAACGGTTCTAGAAACAGAAGGAAAAAAAATCTTATCCGAATCTGAATCTTTTTTTTAAGGGATCAATCTCAATCTTTTTTTTTTTTTGAGGAAGGATCAATCTCAATCTTTCTACTAATGCTACACGACAGCTTATACCTGTAGAAATACGCAACAACCTTTGATCAGAGAAAAAACTGCAAGCCATTGATCTAGCGGACTGGATTGTGTGAGCCCTAATTATAGTGGCTCAGATTGAGAAAGAAAATAGAAAAAAAAGATGGACCATTGACGATGTGGTAATAGGAAAACCCATCTATCGGTAATCCTACGAAGAGAAAGAACGCCCTCGGCCATCCTCGCGTTTCTTATTGTCGATAAATTCCGGCGAGATGTACAAGTACATGTGCTGAGCACTTGATTAATCGTCTGGTCAGGTGTGCAAGTGCACAAAGCTAGCTTGATCGATCTTGGTCACTGGTCTAGATGTTATGCCCAACGATCAGTCAAATTGAAAGAGGAACAATGCATGCATGTATTATAAGTACAGTACTTCCTATATATATGGGGTCATGGGTGCTGCAGGCGTTCAACGTGTTGTGCGGCAAGGAGTTTAGTATAGATAACTTTTCAGCGGAGGAGTCTTGCTTGGTTGCAGCCGGAACGGCAAGGTCGTAAATCATGATGCGATCCAATCCAATCTGTCCAGGTTCCCTTCTTCAGCGTTAAATTCTTCCAAGCTTCCATGATGTAATTGTTCATTCTTTTTAGTCCTAATTAGTGTGGTGTTATATTTATTTCGTTTTTATAGAATAGTATATACACTATATAATATAATTTAGCAGATCCAAATGAGGTTGGACTAGCTCAGAATCGAGAAATAAGGATGACAGTGAACCTCCAGCATCCTCAGCGATTTGGATTTCCCAGCCGTTGGATCGTTTTGCTTGATGCAATCTCGGCCGTTCGGTGCCCCTCAGGAAAGACCTTGGCTGTCGGATTGAACAGGAGCTCCTGTAGCAATGAATAGTTTCACCCCACTGTAAAGATCTTGTGCCACCGCCGATATTTTGGTGTCCCCACGAGGGTATTTTTGTCATTTCACATCTTAGGTCAACACACGCCCTTTTCTGATTCGCTCCCTCCTCCCCAATCAGTGGTAGGGTTCGATCTCCTCGTTCGATTCGCTGCCCCCTCGCTTCTCTCTCCCGCACATCTCTTTCTCTCGAGCCGCCACCACCAGCCATCCTCCCATCCGCCACCGCCAACCAACCATGACAGCCACAATCTCTCCATGTTCCTCTCCCGTGGCTGAGCCAGCCATGGCCGGAAGAAGCGCAAGTCCTCCGAGAAGCAGCCCAAGGGCAGCCGCCTGCCGCTCGGCGCCACCACCTCCCATTCCTTCGTCCCCTCCGGGCGCCGCCCCTCTGCCGCCAGCTCCCTGCCGGTTCGAGATCCGCACAAGCCGCCGCTCGCCCCTTGCCTCGCCGCCCCACCCTTCAACTAACCCGTTCTCTGCAGGTGGCCTCCGCCGGGGACGTGGATGGACGCGTGCCGTCGGCCGCCGGCGAACAAGGATGCGCATGCGAGCTGTGCGGCGCAAAGTAGCGGTCTCCTCCCTGCCGTCGCCGAGCACCCTGCTGCCGTCGATGCCCTCTTGTCTCCTCCAAACAGGTCTGCTCCCTGACATCTCTCTCCCTCTCAATCTCTTCTTTCTATTGTTTCTTTTCTCAATCACACATAGATCAGAAAGCTCTTGATCCATCAAAACGCTGAATCATGTGCAATTGTTATAGTAGAAACTTCTCCCACTCCTGCGGTACTGATAAGCATTTTAATAAAAACATATCAAGTGTTTCGTAGAAATCGTACATCTAGACTATGTGGACTGAACATAACATCATTAACCACACAAATAGGGGAAGCATCGAGACCTTCAGCTAATTATCATACTCATATATTTATTGTTAAATAACAATCCCTTTGGCTTGATTCTTATCACATAGGAAACCTTTGTTCTGATGCCTAGACATGGCTTCTTTTTGAGGAGCATATGCTTGCTGGTAGATTATTTTTGTCTAATTTTGTAAAGAACGGCATGGAATATTTTTCTTGGGTTCATTCAAATAGTTGGGATTGACATGCATGTGTTGCTTGTGTGTTTTGTATCTTTGTTGACAGAACATATGCTTTTGTCTTATTGTGTGATGTTTCTTCTGTACTTGCTTTTTCATATTAGTTTGGAGGTGGCTCTCAGAAGGCATCCTCTTGGCACCAAAGCTGAGAATGTTTAGATGTAAGTAACACTATCTCAAACAAATCATTTATCCTCAAGTCTGGTATTATGCCTTCATCAATGCCATATTATGCTGACAATTTTGAGGTAGCTTGTGCAACCCTGGTGTGGTTGATGTTTTTCTTGTACATTGTCTTATAGCACCCGTTCTGTACTCTGATCATGTGAAATACTCCTGTTCAGGAACAAGTTGTAGAAGAGAGTATCTGCTCATAATAGAGATCGCCTCCCCGTGACGAGGAGTTCATTATTTAAGTAGTTGTGCATGCTGCTTTCAAAGAAGCGAAGCATTACATAAATATTCATTTTGACCACAGGGCAAAAACAGAGGAAATTGATTGTATTTCCGTTTTTCTTAGGACCAGGAGTAGCTGCAGGGTATCACGGAACCAGTTCTCTCATTTGTTCTGCAATGCAGTAGGCACACTCCACAATCTCAGTTCCTACTCTTTGTTATGCGCTGAGAGGAGGGAAGAAGGACATTGCGGTCGCAGCCCTATCGGCACCGTTCTCACCTGATTCACCCACAACACGTCATGCAGGTGATCTTCTCTATTGATATATTAAGATTATTGACTGCATTTCTTCTCCATGTTTCCAAACATTGTATATATTGTGTGCCCATGCTGAAGTTTTTTCATTTCTATCTCCTGTAGCAATAGTCTCTTGTTCTTGCAAAAATAGGCAACTGTGTATATGATTGGGCATAATCTGTATACTGAGCACATCATATGTTCCTCTACCTCCGCCATTTGGTCTTGCATGCATGGGAAAACTTTATATGGGTTCTGGCTACAATAAGTTCTATTTCTATGGATACTGGAGTAACATTGGTTGATGGTCTTGATGGTTTTGCTGGTGGTGTTGCTACTTTGGCACTCATTGGATTATCTGTCGCCGCGGCAACCATGTTCTCTGTTTTGAAAGCATATAAGATAAGAACATATTTCTTAGTTATTTTGGCACTGCCATCCTTTACATTACAGGGTGTTTTACATGACAAACAATGAGGATATTATCTACATATGCAGATTTGTTAGTTAAATTTACTGCATCTTTGAAACCTGTAGTTGTTTACTAATCTCTTAAATCTTTAAGCTGTGTGCTTCATTCCTTTAATTTCAGGACTAGAAAGGTGCAGCTAAATAAGACTTGTTGGCAACATCGTTAATCATGTGTTTAATCATTTGTGTGGAGTAGTATTAGTGTCCTTGCTGGCAATGGTTGACAGAAATCCCTGTAAGAACTTTATCCTACATGCCATATTTCTCTTTGTTTGTTTTTCCTTATTTCCGTTTCCTCTATTTCTTCTAGCATATTTTCATGTTTATTTTCAGTCAAAAGAATTAGAGATGGAGCTTGGGCCAACAATCTCTGAGCAGAGCAGCTGTGTGCCTTCCAAGTATGCCTTTAAAGTTCAGCTTCTTAATTGTATAGAACTATCGAAACTATTAATTTGTTGCTCCGGTAGACTGATTAATTGACCTTGTGTTTCTCCCTCCTGGGCAAGTTTTCTATCGCATACACACGCGGGCTGTTGTAATAGTAGTAAAAAAAGGAAAAATAAGACGGATTTAATAGTAGTCATATCAGTTGTATGGATATCAGTTCATTTTATGCAGAAGCAAGTTTTACCGCTAAATTGGAAGGAATTCTCTGATCGACCGAAACAAACTTTTGGCACACAGCAGAAAATTCCGAGAAACATTTATTTTCAAAAGTTGGGTACTTCATTAGTTGAGAAGACATTACAGTTGCGCTTCTGATCAGGAATAAATGATATTCTTCCTCTGATATATTGCAACAAATTCAGTTTATGCGTCCTCCGATTATTTCTTCTGTTCTTTGGCCTTGTGCTTTTAGCAGTACATGGTCCAGTAGTAATCGGGGACTCAGGGAAAGGGCAGTTCTATCTTCTATGTGAGGTTGACTACTTCTGATTCGTATGTCCTTCTGAATCAGCTATGTATGAAAGCAGAGGCCCTCCAAATTAGATGGTAGTGTTTAGAATTAGTGATTTATCCCATGTGAATTAGCCTTTTCCCTATTCTTTCATCCTTTTTGTTTAGAGTTAATGATTTATCCAGTGCTGCCCATTGCATGCTCATCAGACTTTTAAAAAGCTTCATCTTAGTTTGCTAAATGTTCTTTCCTACTGAACTAGCTTCAGAACGATTGGTTGGTTTATTAGCCATTTGATTTTTTTTGTGCATTTCACGTTTGCTACTAACAAATATTTAAAAAATAGTGTTCCTGTCAACTAATTTTGGATCGTATTTGTTGTAGATCCTCTGTTCTTGTTCTCTGTGCGCCGGATCTGTTGCTGCGGCCCTCGATCTGTACGTGTTTTTTCCCTGACCGTCCCAGTCGTGGTTGCCTGGAGCTCATCCTTGATTTGCTCTTTTTCCCTTGCAGGTTCGTCCACTGCGGGTGCTCGTGCTTCTGGTCGATTCGTACTGCTACGTCGGTCATCGTTCTGCAGGTCGATCCCTTTTCTTCTTCTCTTCTCAGTTCTCCAACCATTTGCTTGCTTGGGCTCTTGTTGGTAGAGGCCTGGCATCAAAGAGTATATTACTTTTTGCTTGTATTTTTGTTCTTGCTCAGCTGGATCGACTATGAGATGGAATCATGGTTTTTTGTCACTTCTATGGATTCTGGTGGGGCCTATTTTTCTTTTTGTGTGCTTCTTCTATGCCCTACAAGCAATGTTCAAGAAATCGTTAACTGGTAGCTGCTCGGTCAGTTTAGGAGTAGTGATTAATCGGTGAATCGGCCTATTAACTGGATTAATCGGTCGACCATTAATTGGTAGATTGAATAGAAACTTGCCAACATATATCTAGATGTTTTAATGTATTATACCATACTCTCATGCTCCCAGCTATGTAGTATACCAAAATATGCTGCCATACACATATGAAAAGCATAGAGAGTAGGTAAAATTATTAATCCTATCTATTAAGGAGCGGCATGGGGCCGAAAGGGGTTATGGGCCAAAATTTTGGGCTTTGTTTGCCCACCTGTTAATGGGCCAACAGGGATTAATCGGCATGACAACTGATTAATCGGTCTAATTGGCCAATTAATCGGCCTGACAAGTTAACGCGACGAATAGGTGTTATTCGATTCGGCCATGCTATGAGTAGCGATTAACTGACACGTTAACTGATTAATCGGGTGAATTCTTGAACAGTGCCTACAAGTGAGCTGTTGATTTGCTTGTTGGCGCTGCTCACATCATGTGGGGGAGATTTTCAGGTCTAGCTGGTTTCAAAGAAGCGGTCCTTCTTTGTCTTTGTTGTTTTCCTGGTACTTTGCTGTCAAAGTGATACTTTCATATAGCTACATTTCAAAGAGTACATCTTGGTTGCTTTGCTTGGTTTGATGGTCGTGTCCTGTCCTATACGTCTTGCTGTAAAGCCTTGGATCTACCTGTATCTATTTATCCAAGAGCACAAGCAAATCATTTTCGGTCATGCGTGCTTCCAAAGAAGGGGTTTCTCTTTCTCTTTTTTTTAATCTTGTTGGCGCTTTACTGTCAAGCAGAGTCCTGGATCTAGCTACTTTTTGGCAAAGTGCATCTTTGTTTTCTTGCTTGATTTGTTGGCTGCCTCACTTTTTCTTTCTCAGGCAAAATATAATAGCCAAAAGAAAATAAAAGATGTACAACATGAACAAATCTAAACCGTGGCTAGCCAAAAACAAATTGTTGAAAATGGGGTTGTTAGAGGTGGCTTGACATTTTAAAATGACAAATTAAAATGATTGTTTTCCTTATTTTAAAGTGGTAGTAAATAGCAACTACCTGGCAAGACTCAATTAAGGCTAAGTGCTTCAAAGGCTTATTGTATTGCTACATGTTTCTGTTTCTTATCCACTCACCCATTGTAGTGCAAGTTTGTGTTCTTGGATTTCTTTCCCTCCATTTCTTTTTTTGGTGAGCGGGTGAGCTAATTGGGCTACTTTCCTCTAGGTCTATTGCAGCAATTGAATGCTTCAAAGGATTTTAGTGGAGTTCATTGTAGTTGGGTCGCGAATCTCCAACTTGCTTCCATGTCTTTTCTCAGTGGAGACACCTCCCGTCGGCGATGGCGATGACCGCTACCCTGCTCCTCTCCCAGCAAAGTCAGGTCTACCTCTCCTGTGAAGGTAATGACATCTTTGTCTCTTCCTTCAGTTTTCCTCTGTTTTTTGTTACATGACTTTGTGGTGCTTAGTGTATGTATCATTCCCTCCTGTCAATTGATTGAACAACTCTGCTACATGTGATTGCATTAGCAAACTACATTTTTTTGTATGTAGAAAAACAAAGCAAACTCTATTTTTGTGTAAATACAAACAAATGAAACTCCATTTTTTGTGTAATTACAAACTAGAGAATTTTAGATGGCGAAGACTGCTGCCCTGATCCTAAGAATCTACTGACATTTCACCAAATCCTGTTATACTTTTTTTATCAGCAGCAGATACTTGTTTAATTTGTATGTAATGACCATACTGATCCTTCTATTTTAGATGTAGCAGAACACATGTTCGTAATTGATACACCTAGGCTCAGCTTCTCTATTGGAACTCGAGTTTTTGGCGCGATTGCCGAAGAATTGAGAGAATTGAATTTTACCAAAAGCTCGCTTTGAGGAAGCAGTGCCATTTGGTTCTTCCTTCTTTCAAGTCCATCTGCGAATGATTTGAGAATTCTTTTCATCACTGTTTGGATCGCAGACTTGGTATGAAGGCGTGGAGCGTGATTCTCTTGTTTTCAACTCGAGGCGATCAGGTAGGCCCATATAGACACAGTAAAATGCCTATTTCTTTGTTCCATGCCTTACAAAAAACAAGCAAGGCTGGCATAATATTTCTGGTTCCCTTCTATTGTGTGTCAAACAATACCTTGTGGTGCAAGAGGAGGCGTATTCTACCACGAAACTCTGGGCAACAAGAACTTCACCAAGAAAAGGCTTTCACTGTTAGCCCTATATGTTAGATCCAAATGTCATTCTATATCACTAATCTTTATGCCATTCTCTGTTAGATCAAAATGTTTCTCTGTTAGGCCCGTTTCTTTGTTATGTTAGATCCAAATCTTGCTTTGTATGAAAAAAAATGGCATTCTCTGTTAGCCCTATATGTGGTTTGCTTGCTCAATATCGATCTCATTACCGCTTTGTTTGCTTCTGCTACTATATAGCACTAATCTTTATGCCGTACTGCTCTTAATCAAGCTAAATGCTTCTGCTTTGTGCTCAACTCCTATTGCTATTAATCAGGATAAATGCTTCTGCTTTATCATAGGCCAGTAAACATGCTAAGCTTGCCTGGCTGACACACACGCTTAGGCACAACAATCGGCCCCGGCACCGCGCGCCAAGGCGCGCTGCAGGTCATTTATATAGCATCTGTTATTTGTATATTATTCACATATAGCATCTCATTTCTTGGTTGATTGCTTATATATATTCAGCTTCTGGCTCTTTTGCTCCCAAGCTGGCCTCACTTTCCTCGGTGGTCTGCGAAGCATGAGGCGCTGCACCTCTGACCCTGTAGTGCTCAGGTCCAATTCATCAGGGAGGCCAGCGGCAAGCATCAAGTTTCCCTTGGTGCTTCCTCATCGAGGAGGACGACTCGGGCAGCGCCGTCCTCAAGGTCCTCGCTGCTTCGACCCGCCTCTTCCGTGCACTTTTATCCTTCCCTATTTCTCTTACCGTCGTCGTGCTCGTGCTGCTGCTGATCATAACCTAGGTTGTTGTCACTCCTCGGCACTCCGCAGGATAGGTACAGCCGCCACCACACCGCAGAGACGGACGAGGATGTGATGCTGCTCCTTCTTGTGGTGTATGCATTGGCGTGGCTTGCGGTAGTGAGGCATATCCTCGTGGGCAATGCTATTTGAAGACCATTCAAGTGATTTAAAAGAGAAAATGTCTAGAATGTAAGGAGGTTGAAGATGACGATCAAAAGATTGACATATTAAGCGACTGCCAAGATGCCAATAATGCTTGCCCCTGCCATTAGTAATACCCTTGCTCTTCTTTATGAAATCTTTCCTATTATATATTGATGCATCAACTATCGGTGCAGATTGCGAGATCCCTATTTAAATGCATCACTCAGTGGCTGGCCCGTGCATATGTGTTCCCACCCATCTTATCAATTGTAGGCTTAGAATGATTTGCTTCGTCCAAGTGTTGTTCGTCAACAGTTCCTTTGCATATGTCCCATGCACCCATCTTATCAATTGTAGGCTTAGAATGATTTGCTTCATCCAAGTGTTGTTCGTCAACAATTCTTTTGTTTGTTCATGTCGATTTTGGTTTTAGAGGACACATATATTTTGGTAGGAAGTGTCTTGTTCTTATGTTTTTTCCTGGTATGTACTGACTGACGCAGTAACTAATGTTCCAGATTATGAAATCCCTATTGAATGGACCACTCGATAGTTGTCCTGTATAAATGCATATGCTAAATCTGGATTCCTACTAACTTGAGACCGGCATCCTCGCGCCAAGGCGCGGTACCAATCTAGTTGTCACCATTGATGGGAGAGCTGGCCTCAAACACATGGGCGCTTCGGACATTGAAGGTGACGCACAAGCGACATGAAATAATAGTACCGGACGTTCGTTCCTTATAAGCCGAACACGGGGTTGGCCAGCGGGAGGTATGTAATCAACTGGTAATGGTAGTAATACATATATGACTAGATAAGTATATTGGTCTGTACAGTGTTATTACTGTATATATGCGTCGATTGATATATGCCGATGGCTCGACATATTAAACCTGTATGCGTGCATTTTGTTAGTTCCGTCAGATGCGCACTTATGGAGAAGTAGCTCGAAGCAGGCAGCTGGATGGATCTTCATGGAGGCTAGCTAGCCTGATGGATTTATAGCCAGGTGCAAACATGCTCGCAAGAGAACACAAGTGGAATTAATTGGTTGCCACGTGCATGTATAGTGCTTATTACTGTATTTCTTTGTGTTAATTTGATCTCATCGTGTGATTACAAGCTATATCCTCATTTCACATATCTAACTCGGATTAAGACTTCTGCTCCAATACAGATTGGTATTCACACTAGTGGTTGGGGCGCGCCATGGCGCGCCGCCTGAGAGGAACATGGGGCGGTGCCAGGTTGGGCACACCCCTTTCATGCTGCTGGGTGTACTTCACTATTATTGCATGGTCTTGACTGAAAAAAATAAGAGTGAGAACACTGAAAATGCAACACTCATACCATGCATCAGCTTAGGACTCATAGATATTAACATGTGCCTTATATAGATTACATGACCGAAGACATAAACGGAAGTGGTTCAGAAGCAACGCATACGACATCCAAAATTGGAGGCACAATCAATCAACTTCATGGAGCATTTTCAGTCTCTTCTTGTGAAAAAGGAAGTTCTGCCCAAATGATTTTCTATTAGTGAGTAAAATGGCTCATCTCTCCATCTTCCTCCAACTCGGTGGAAATAGCAGGACGAGCCGGTTCAAGAGAAAATGAAGAAGTGGCGCCATGCTCGTCCGAGCGTGTACCAGCCAAAATGTGGCACTGGCACGGCATTGACCTGATCTTTGTCGTCCTGCAGCTACTCCCTCATCTCCTGTAGGAGCGCCTCTCTCTGCAGGGGCACCAGCCCGCCGACCCATGCATAGCACCCGCTTGCAGCAGCCATGCCGGCAAGCTTGCCGCGACAAAGCATGCTGCAACGCAGCATCACATGAGACTCCAGCGAGCGCGCTGGCAACCATGCCACGACAGAGCATGCTGCAAGGCAGCATCCCATGAGACTCTGGCAAGCAGCCGCGCCGGCAAGCTTGCTACGATAGGGCATGCTGCAAGGCAGCATCCCATGAGACTCTGGCTAGCAGCCACGCAGGCAAGCTTGTCGCGACAGAGCATGCTGCAAGGTAGCACCCCATGAGGCTCCGACAAGCAGCCGCGCCAGAAAAGCTTGCCGTGACAGAGCATCCGGCCAGCAGCCGCGCCTGGACAACTCGTAGTAAAACGTCGGCAAGCTCGCCACACCCGACAGCAGGTTTAGTCCCATGGCGGCCACTGTGGACAATGCGTCGCTTCTTTCCATCCCGCTACACATACTCGACAATGCAATGACATGCGAAATTATGAAACTGAAACCACCAACGAGCTCATGCACCTGAGTCTGTCGATGCGGCCTCGATCGTCATGGTGGTGACCTCCATTCGTCAGCTGCCTCCTTTCTTGCCGAGCCTGTCATAGAATGAGGTGTCAATGATTTTTAGGACAACGTGGTAAGTGAGATACGTGGATACGTGGATTCATGAATGTTAGTACAGCTGAGGAACATATACCAGGTCATCTGGCTGCTCACACAAAGTACATTATAGGAACTCAGATGCAAATAACAACAAGAAGATCTAATTAGTATAAACAATAGGTTGTAGGAGTACCAATCTTTCGACAGATTAACAACAATCACAAGTTTTTGACTAATTGGTTCATGATTTTTTTTTGGCTAAACAAAGCGATTGCACAGATCCCAGCAGGTTATGCAGTAGACCTTTTCACGAAACTTTTATGAAGCACAATCTACATGATTTCATTTTTCAAGAAACAACTCTTAGAGAGATAAAATAGAATAAAACCTTATAAGGTCAAGCAAGCAATGAGATATTACTGACTATCCAGTAGCGGAAATAGCAGCAAGGCCAGATGCGAGTTCGCACCCATCTGATGGTCCCATTAAACTCCTAGGGTTCTATTCGTTTAGAGAAGTGGCTGAGGGTGAAGGGCCACCAATGGATGATAATGGAGAATATATCCTGATTTGTCAAATATCCCTGAGAGAAGTCAATTGTTATATCTTAATAGTGATAAAACCTGATGCCTGGAATGCACTATATGTCAATTTGAGGTAAGAACATTATCTACATGGCAAAGGTAAACTGCAACTCTAACAGTGATAAATGATAACCTATGCAATAATAGTACTTGTTTCAGCAAAATAGCGACAAACAAGCACACACACTAATATTGCATCAGCTACATGCCAACAAATTAATGACAGGATGATAGAACGGTACATAAGTTTCACCTTCTGATGATCCCACAAAATAGATAGTGGCAGCTGACGATGTTTCAATATTGTCGTTATCCCATCACAATGTTATATAATTTGTTTAATAAAAGGCAATGCAATGAGTATAATATGTATATCTAGCCCAGCTTAATTCCATTATATATTTTTTCTACACAGTCTAGAACTCATATCCCCAGCAATGAACCAAACCTGGAGCTTCACTGGGACAAAATCAGTGTGGTTTTGTGTAGCTGGAGCTACACGGTACCCCTTATCTTAGCTATCCATTTTGGCATCAAGATCCGTGCAGGCACATTTGTCATTTTTGTTTCTCTCAAACGAAACAACGTATAAACTTCACACTTTGCAGGACAACAAAACATTCTAATTACTACGTGGGAAAAAACTTTCAGATTGTTTCATGCATTTAAAATGCTAAAATTTATTTTTTTAATAAAAAAAATTCACATTTTGTATATTTATGTTGGTCCAAAAAATCTGAAAGTTTTTTCACACATTGAAGTTGTAAAGTTTGTTTGATCTGGAAAGTTTGAAGTCCATATGTTCTTTCATTTGAGAGAAACAAAAAAGAGAAATCTGCTTGTTGCAAGTTAGTTGAAGAGTACGAATCTCAAAGCAATGTTCAAGGGCTGAAGATAAGAGGTTCCATGTAGGACGAGCTACAAAGGAACTTTGTGGGACAAAATAATGACCGTTGCTCATTATTTTGCACAATTTCCATGAATACGATCATAAATCAAAATATCATAGTTTAGATTCATGTCCCGATTCCCGTCCTATGAATTGCAATAAAGAGATATAAGTTATAAATAAATATGCAAGACAAAAATGTCATAAACTTACAAGTTATCACACAAATAAGAATTTGCACCTGTACTAAACTTTTGGTTAAAATCATGGCAGTTTGAAAAGAACTACAACCACAACTCATGGGCTTGAAATGCTTCGTGTGAGATAATCAGAGTGATCTGTTGTAGTTACTATAAATACAACTCATCCTAGTTTGTAGGCATCATAGGAAGTCCAAGGACATGCAAGTGATCCTATGAGACCCATCACAACATCATTTGGTGAGACTGATGCATCAATTGCTCTGTAGTGTATCAACCATAGATAATAGCTGTGTAACATTGTATTTTCTTTTTTATTAGTGGCTTAAAGTCTTGTACACCAAGGCCTGCCATAATGTAGTGATTCAGTTGATTCAGCTTGCCGTTCCAAGTAATGAATATAAAAATATGCTGACTGCAGGTTAATTTACATGTAGGTGCTTGTGGGGGTGAAGGAGGGGCTCGTTTCTGAAGTGCAGCACCTAAAATCAGTGTGTACTGTTTCCTTCAATCCCCATATTTACCTTCTGGTTCTGTGTGTATCCTAAACATTTTCAAGCTAACACTGTGGTATTTGCTTCAAGGACATAAAGGAAATCAGGTCTGTTATTTAGGAAGAGAAGGCAAACTCAATAAACCCAGGCCGGGCAGGCACAAGAGCAAGTACTAAGACTGATGATGTATGAATGGAGAAATAAACTACAATGCAAGCATGAAATCTGTGATAGTTTATTCATTGCTTTCACATCATTACTCAAATAACTTATACAGTAAATAGACCCATCAAATGAGCTGGGCATTACCCTCTGAAACAAAATCAAAGATAATGCACAAAATTAGATTAGAATGGCAAGGCTACAAGTTGCATTAAGATACTTATACGAGTATAAAGATCACACATGTACAGGCTCTTTCATCGAACACCTTGAGAGGGGGGGGGGGGGTGGGGCTCGAAATAGGAAGACCGGACAGATCCAAACTCACCTTCTCCTCCTGCTTGACGTCGGCGCCACGTGAGCCAGAGTGGAGGTCGACATAGATGACGAGATTGCGCATGGCATAGCCCGTGGATTTCAACCTGAAGAGGCCATTCATCTTGAGGGATAGTCTGTCGCCGTGGCAACGAGGGCAAGGTCGCAGCAGCAGGCCTCATCTGTGGCACCGACAAAAAGGCGAACAACGCGGAACAACGCCATGACCAGCGAGCTAGCCGTGCCGTGCACCGCCCTCCTAGGGCGGCTGTCTCCTCCGGGATGGAATAAATCCGAGGGGACCCTCCTGCCAATGGCCATGAATGGGAGGACCAGATCACGGAAGAAGAGGCTCCCCATCGACCATCTCCGCCACGACACCTCCTGCTATGGGGCCGAGACGTGCGCCGTCCGCACCGGATCGCCTCCACCCGTTGTCCTTGTGGCGCACCGGAGCTCGGCTAGGAGACAGGAATGTGGAGGAGAAGAGGCAGAGGCGGAGGCCACGAGAGAGAGATGCGGACGCGAGGTGTGCGCGAGAGAGACGGAAGAGGAGGGATATGGGGTTTGCTTCGTGAGGAAGGGATGATGAGCAAAAACGTATCCAGGTAACACCTCCCTCTGCGAGCGCCCTTTCCTTTCCATTTTTTCTCCCAACGACACCTCCTGCCCAACCCACGCGCTCGCTCGATCGAGCCCTACCGACGTGGACACCACGAGCGATCGCTCCTTGTGCGCACGTTAATGCTTCTCGATGGCGTTAAACTTTAACACATGCAGCAAGTACAAATTCGTCATGCTATTGATCTACCTTAACCTACGATTTATGTTACTATTAAAACAAGATAAATATCCTCCCAATCTTATTATTAGGGTTTGGTCATAGTTATAGCCATGTTTATTCGGCTAATCAGGCCTTCAACTCTGACGTGTCTATATAAAGAGGATGATGTCCCAAAAATCCATCCAGAGTTCCAAACCATGATCCACTTGCACGAAGACGAATTAATACATCAATCTGGTGCTTTTGAACCAGTACATGAAGAATAATCTATTCAGAAGTTATCATGTATTTGATCAACCCCATTTTGATCAATTATTTTCTCATTCAAAAGCCAGGGCAAAAAAGGCATAACCCCATTTTGCACGAAATAGGAAGACCGGACAGATCCAAACTCACCTTCTCCTCCTGCTTGACGTCGGCGCCACGTGAGCCAGAGTGGAGGTCGACATAGATGACGAGATTGCGCATGGCATAGCCCGTGGATTTCAACCTGAAGAGGCCATTCATCTTGAGGGATAGTCTGTCGCCGTGGCAACGAGGGCAAGGTCGCAGCAGCAGGCCTCATCTGTGGCGCCGACAAAAAGGCGAACAGTCGCGGAACAACGTCATGACCAGCGAGCTAGCCGCAGTTCGTGCACCGCCCCTCCTAGGGCGGCTGTCTCCTCTGGGGATGGAATAAATCCGAGGGGACCCTCCTGCCAATGGCCATGAATGGGGAGGACCAGATCACGGGAAGAAGAGGCTCCCCATCGACCATCTCCGCCGCTGACACCTCCTGCTACGGGGCCGAGACGTGCGCCGTCCGCACCGGATCGCCTCCACCCGTTGTCCTTGTGGCGCACCGGAGCTCGGCTAGGAGACAGGAATGTGGAGGAGAAGAGGCAGAGGCGGAGGCCACGAGAGAGAGATGCGGACGCGAGGTGCGCGAGAGAGACGGAAGAGGAGGGATATGGGGTTTGCTTCGTGAGGAAGGGATGATGAGCAAAAACGTATCCAGGTAACACCTCCCTCTGCGAGCGCCCTTTCCTTTCCATTTTTTCTCCCAACGACACCTCCTGCCCAACCCACGCGCTCGCTCGATCGAGCCCTACCGACGTGGACACCACGAGCGATCGCTTCCTTGTGCGCACGTTAATGCTTCTCGATGGCGTTAAACTTTAACACATGCAGCAAGTACAAATTGGCCATGCTATTGATCTACCTTAACCTACGATTTATGTTACTATTAAAACAAGATAAATATCCTCCCAATCTTATTATTAGGGTTTGGTCATAGTTATAGCCATGTTTATTCGGCTAATCAGGCCTTCAACTCTGACGTGTCTATATAAAGAGGATGATGTCCCAAAATCCATCCAGAGTTCCAAACCATGATCCACTTGCACGAAGACGAATTAATACATCAATCTGGTGCTTTTGAACCAGTACATGAAGAATAATCTATTCAGAAGTTATCATGTATTTGATCAACCCCATTTTGATCAATTATTTTCTCATTCAAAAGCCAGGGCAAAAAAGCAACTTGATCATCATTGTCCTTTTACTTCTGATTTTTTTCCAAATTAACTCACGCTTCCCCAGTGTACATAGATTGAACACCACACAAATTGATCAGTGAGGAACCTTTGGCCGAACAACGGAGTTGCCGTAGGCACCGTCATCAATGAATTTGAGTTTGACCGAAATATCCACCACTGTATGATATCTGGGGTCAATATTATAGAAGCATGTGTCCGACCACAGTTAAATACATCGACCAGACATACGCAACAGTTTCACATTAAACCGCGGATGTATCGAATTGCATAGGTGTGGTCATAGCTGTTCAAGCCATACATTACTACTGATTTTTTTTTCAAAAAGGAGGAATACCCCCGGCCTCTGCATCTGGTCGATGCATACGGCCACTTTATTAATTATTAGCACAAAACCTTACAAAGTCGTACAACAGTAAGACCAAAGCCACCATCTTCGCAACCTCTGTCGCTACTCCTATCTAACTGATGAAGGGGCGCTGATGGTCTGGGCCTAATACCAAACAGACCTCGCAGCCAGACCTAACATGTAAGACCTGAGATTCCAACCTGGACGCCTGCCAGGTATGGGCACCCACCAGTCTGGCGTGCTCCTCAACCAGGCCGCCCGCCGGGTATGAGGCCGCCACAACCACCTACCACATATCCATCTTCAGAGCTGCATCTTGTAACGGCCTTGCCCGGTCTCGTTGCCGACGCCACCACGGCGCCAGACATAAGCCGACCTCCTACGTGTCCGCTACCACACATCTGACGCCAAGCCTCCGCTGCTCCATGCCGCCAAGAGCCGCCGCCAATAATATGTAGAACGAAACACCGCTCCACCGAAGGGAGGCAGCACACCCCCACCCCTCACCTGCAGACCCTTCCATCCGATCCCAATGTCCTTGGCGTCGCCTCCAGTAAGGTTACGGTGCCTAGGGCGCCGCCGACGCCCGATCCGCATCGGATATTGGGCTTTCACCCGGACATGGGTTGAAGAGGAGAGATGGTGCCCTCAGCAACGCCCCCAAGGAGGAAAGCGGCGCCAAAAATCGGCGTCGCCGCTGCCGGTCAGCCTAAGGCAGCCAAGGTTTCCCCGGACACCGATCTGCTCCACTGTAACACACCGGAGGTGGATCCGCAAGATCCAAACCGACCGGGACCGGAAAGGGATGCATGGAAGGGAGAGGGCAAACCTCCAGATCTGCACGCCTACGGCTCACCGTCCTCACGGCCGAACCCACGTGCACGCCAAGACGCCACCAGATGCGCCGCACCAGATCGAAGATGGCCAGCCTCAGCGCCGCTTCCACTCTCCCGACGAGGGAGAGGAGGAAACAGCGCCGCCGAGCCCGAGGCCGCCGCCGCTTGCCCGCGCTGGCCAGACGCAGCCGCCGCCGGATGCAGGCCTTCGTCCAGGGCCGAACACTTGCGGCGCGCGACGAGGGTGCCCCGCCACCGCCGTCCGCCGAGTGAGCTTTGCCCGTCGGCCTCCTCCGGCGGTGGCGGGCGGAGCGAGGGAGGAAAGGGGAGCGGGGGCGGCGGCGGCTAGGTCGCCCGAGCCGCCCCCCAGGGAGCAACGCGAGCGATATTTTACAGGCCTTCTTTGCTCCTTTCTCTCCTAGACCCGCTACAAAAAGTGGTGAACATCCACATGAGACAGCGCACACAAGATATGATTGTCAATGCAGGATGCTAGGATGAAGTATGCGTTTCTTAACTTAACTATTTAAAATAGACCCTTGGCAAGTCTTCTTTGTCTCTTTACTACGTGTAGAAACATAACTAGAAGAATCTATAGGATGAAACTTTCTTTCAAAATGCATGTCCACTATCAATACAAGGCCAAGGATCGACAAGCATTCCTTTAGTTTTATTTTGTATAATGAGTGTGATGTACCAATCTGAGCCGCTGAGAAATGAAGGATGGAAATGACCGAGCCTCCAAAATATTCCCCTCCACAACAAATAAAATTATGTTTATACATATTGGTATTTAAAATGTGGTACAAGTGCATATACTGCGCAATCTGCTTTACTACAGATTTCCAGGACTCTTGGTGACATAAGCTCTCTATCAGTTATATATGTGTTCTCCTATTTGCACTTTCTAAAGTTATGATGTCGTTTAATTCAACATTATTTGGCTCACTTGAGTAAGAAGCATTGTTCATTGGTAAACACTTCTGATCTATAGTCTGAAGCGACGCCAGCGCCAGACCAATCGACGTCCGTCGATTCGTTGTAAAGGAGACGCTCCAGATTTCGTCGCGTTTCACAAAAATAAATAAATAAGGAAAGCCCCGATCTCACGCCCCCGCTCGCAATCATCTCCTCTAATCCCTCGATAGCATTAAACGCCGGCCCTACCCGAGCTCTGCTTCCCACCCGAGTCGCCTCGCCGCCAGCTCGCTCACCAGATCCCCTGCTCCTCCGCCAGATCACCGCGACTCCTCCAGCCAACGACGCCTCCGCTCCGCGACCACCCTGCCACCGACGCCTCCGCTCAGCCTCATCAGCCCGCTCCATCCGCCTCGCGCACCTCCAGCTTCGCCTCACATCGGTGGACCGCAGCGCCGAGCCTCATGCCCCATTGTTCCTCACTCGAGCCTCCCCGCCGAGCAGCATGGCTACCACCTAGTCCACTCCACCGACGCTACCTCGCTCGATTCTCATGGAGTTTTCTCAGTCGCTGGGCTATCCCATCTACTGATTCGGCTGCATCCCCATCGATTTGGATCGACCGGCCTGAGTATTGGCCATTGGATTTCTAAATTGCGGCTGTATTTTTGAAGCTCCCCAACCTGAATCAAAGGTATGTGCACCTCGTGGAGTGCCTCAGATTTTTGGGGATTTTGTAAATTTCACAACCGATTTTGATGTGTAATGCACCCTTCAGATGGATGAATTTTGTCTTTTTGTTCATTGACGGACTATGAGCATGGGAGACGGGCGCCCATTCACCATGCCGCAACCATGCTAGAAAACGGCAATGATCTAGATGATGAGACCTTCTTCAGGACATTCTTTCTAGTAGCATTGGCTACTCATTTTACACCCGGAACTGAAAATATGGTTCCTTTAGAATATTTAGGCAGCCTTGAAGTTGCTTCCGAGGTTTGCGAGTATGCATGGGGAGAGCAAATTCTCAAAGATGTCATGTCTGAGGTCGATACATTCCAAAAGAAGAAGAAGAAAGCACTACTAGATGGTGTCTTCAAAAAAATCTGGGTCGGCAGCTGCCTACCCGTGCTCGCAGTATACACACTATACTACACATATGTTTCTATAGCAGATTTCATAGCTTTATTCTTTCATTTAAATACAATAGTTTTGAGCATACTTTTTATTCCAGATTATATACATGGACCATCTTGACTTTCCTGAATCATCTTTGTCGACGCATCGCATAAATTACTCACTTCCCAGATCATCCCATGTAACCGATGCCGACTTCGAATTTGTCATGCTCGCTGATAAAAGTAGACTGAGCCTCAACCCATATATTTATGGCGCACGACCGTAAGACACAACAAATTATGACTTCCATACCTTTCTGGTAGTCATTGCTTCCAATATATGCAAAACATTTATCTTTCTCCGTATACATCTGGATGGAAGCATTTTTATTCGACTAACGATCCACCAATATTCACTTTACTCCTTAGACCATTGCTTTAATACTGCAATTTTTTGCAGTTTTGCACACCCGAGGCAACCCCATATGCCGCTAGAAGCGCCTATCTACCAGCAGCAATCTACTCAACAGCCAAATGTTCAACAAACAGATAATGATTCTACCAACCATCCAGCAGAGGTGCCCACCCAATTTTTTTATCATTTCTTAACAGAATTTTGTATTACATATCTTATACTCCATGTTTGTCATGGGTTTTCTAATCTTTCCTTCCGTGCTTCACAACAGGACATGCATCACCAGGTCCCTACATTACCTACCAATCAATCTGAGGTATACCATAATGAATTTTCCCTCACATATTACAGCCATAACATGCTATAAGATTAGCGACAACATATATACAACAAACCATGCTGCTACCTCCTTTCCTAAATGTTGTCATTGTTTACTTCTCATGCTTCCAGCTAGCATTACCGTCAAGAACAACCACAGATTCTATACAACAACCCATGCTGCTACCTTCCTACTTCATTGTTTCATGCGCTCAATTTGAAGCTTCCACCTTAATAATTTGTAAAAACCTTTATCCTTGCAGGAACTACCAGCGTTCATACTTCCAATTTTGCGAACGCATAATGCAAAATGGGCACTTGATATTTCAAAAGCCACATCACGACTCAACAAACTGCACGCAAAGCGCATGAACGAGTTTGCACAAGATGTCATTGCTGCCTCAAGAATTCATACTCCAACAACACCTACTTATTCCTCACCGATAGGGTAGGCCAAGACTCATATACTGAAAATGCTCAAGAACATGGGACCAAAGCTACACCCAACACCAAGTTTTGGCAGGAAGCAGCTACATATGCCGAAGAGGTTGAGAAAAGTGTTCGAAAAACACCTCGTAATAACCAGGATGTTGCTTCTACATCAGCTCCTGCGACGAACCAATCCACCGGAGAGGAAGATACAAGGCGGAGGATTCTTGATACGTACGAAGATGCAAGTTTCAGCTTTCTACCTCCAGGTCAAACTTGGACCCAAGTATGGTCCGAACCTGCTTCGCCGCCACATCATCCACATATCGCCGATGCCGCTTACTGCAGCTTGGACAATCCTCGGCTCCGTGTCGCTGCATCGTATACCACTACCAACCTGACTTCATCATCAATTGTTCATCACTAACTCCATTGGCATACATATCGAAAATGCAGGACCAACAACCATGTCAACAGTGGGACGCAAACTTGGCGCACATCACCACGGAACATCCTCGCATAATCGCCACCACCAAAATCACCAACCCATCTCAACCAGGTGCATTATTTTAGTTCTCAACAATGCTTCCATTCACCCAACTTGTAGCTTCCGTTACATATTTCCCATGTTTCCAACAACCACCATATGTAGCTTCCATTACACATATGTCTATTACATATTTTCCTTTCATTACTCAACAACTGCATCATTTCAACCCATTCCTAGCACGTATTACTTATTTCTCAAGTTTCCAACAACTTGTTTACATGCTTAAACTTAGGAAAATGGAACCGAAGCACCTAGCATCATCCATATCGTGACCGAGGTACTGATGCATCCTTTCCAACTCACTTTCACTCCAAAACCCCAATCTATCTCCACCAAATCACATTAACAACAAATAATGTATTGTACATATTATGATCCATTCAGGTACAACAACCCACCGTGAGGGATATCCCTGAAACTATTGGCACCCAAACTCAGGAAAAGAAAAATAGGAAGAAGCGAGCTTGTCTTCGAAAAACCGAGGACACAAGGTTGAAGAAGCTCAAGGTTAACAGTTCCTCAATTCAAATATACACTAAGTACATTACCACCAGATGTGTGAGACCTCCGACAAAAAAGGAAAACAGGTTACAATTTCCATCATCTATAATTCATCTCATCCATTGCCTTAAATTTCTTCATACCGAACCATGCTTCCACAATAGACTTAGCATGCTTACAATCTATGAAACATTTGCTTCCACCATTTACTTATAGGGCACATTCTTTCCATGTGTTCTCCCAGGGCTCCTTTTGTTGATTACCAGGGGTATCACATATCATATGAAGATTTCCGCAAGGCAATGAAACCAAGCGGGTTCGTTGACACCCATACAATAGAGCTCTACATTCGACAATTCAACCTTGAACAATCAATTCAGACTTGTGGCTCCGCTCTTCCAACCAAATATGCATTCTCACAATCTTTGACCGTAACTACATTTCACACCTGTCTCAAATGTTTCATTATTTACATAATATAATTATCCTAACATGTTGTTTCTACCTTTCAACAGGCTAAACTACTAGTTCCCGAGGACAAATTCATTGCATCCAAGTGCCTTCGTGAATTCAACACTGCATACCAAGATGGCTCCCTCAAGTCAAAGGATCTCGTATGCCTCCTTACATTTTTATTGAATGTTGTCGATTAACAATAAATGTTCAAATCTGACCACTCACATGGCTCTGACCATGATAATTGGCAGCTATACTTCGCCATCCCCAAAAAGAACATTGGACCGTGTGCTGCATCAACCTTCTGTACAAACAGATCAACATATTTGACTCAGGCAGGAAGCTCAAGAATGACGAGGCATACGAGATATCCAACAATCTGGTTAGTACTCTCTCCAACTTACAATAACGAAATTCTAGTTCCATGTTTTACGATGATGCATCCATTACATTTTGCATCCTCGTCTTTTAGGTTAGCAATTTTGTGACACTTGCGGCACATGCTAAAGCTTTCACAAAGTTGGATTTCATGAAGTTCACGTGTTTCAACCCTCCGGAATGCCCCCAACAGAAAACACAGTAAGTTCCATACAAACTATTTGCAACTCAATTATTAAGAACCTACACACTAAGTTCGATGCTTTGTCCCCTATATTACCAGCTACGATTGTGGAATATTCGCAATGCTCTTCATGAAGCAATGGGATGGGAAGAAAATGGCAGAATTTAGCAAGGTACTTCGCCTACATCCTACCTACACCTAACGTGTCAACTGTACGCATCTACCATTTGTTTTCCATGCTTCCGACCAACAAAACTACCATTATAGTTGCCCCACAAACAAGCATGTTTGTGCTTCATCCTACATACGCCTCACTAACAAATCTTTTCAATTTCACATGCTACCAACACATCCTTCTCAAGCTTCAATCTACACAATTGTATGCTTCAATGCTCTAACCACAAGCTGATGTCTATTGCAGGACACTTATGACCATCGCGCGCTTATCACAGAAGAAATCCTCACTTCACAACTCAACACTCAAGATCCAAGCTGGGTACTGAAGAGGAAATGAAAAGCCTGCATAGTCGTGTTCAAGAAAATAAAAATCCGTGCTTGAGAAGCCATCCTAGAAGCGTACAAGAGAATAAAAGATGGCGCTTCTATCAACTATGTGCTTCGATTTTTTCTGTGTAATTTTTAGCTTGTTTTTCTAAGACACTACTTTTCAAGAACCATCGCATCGGTGTCATGTTTGTGTTCTTAACTGATTGGGTTTCCGATCATCGGTTACCCTACCACATTTTACCTGTTTTGTGGATCAATCTCTTATTCAGAATTACTTACAAAGAAATTTACCCAAGTTGTACATTTTTTTTTGTTCAATGCCATCTCCAACCAACTTCCCCGTGCTCCTAATTCATACAAAATTTTTTCCACTACATTAGTGATGTTGCTTCTTCCTCACATCACTCTTTCATATTAAGATATCCCCGTCTTGTATACCTTATTATTTCACACCCATACAAACGGATGTTTCGGTCATGGAAACAAGATGCATCCAAGTAGTCTGCTACTAATCAAACTAACTAAACTGACCTTCACAACACCAGCCGTTCCACAAACTTATTACACACCTCTATACTTTTTCCTTTACAAAAATGTTTCATTATATTACCTAACTACCTATCACCAACTACATTCGAAATTATTACGACTTGGCAATCCCCTTTTTTCAGACATGGGCTTCAGGAAGCAATGTCAATTTTTGTTCATATCTTTATTCAAACTCCAGCCAATACACTGGATAGGTTCAAAGTTTCTGCATCAAAATCATACCCACAACAAACCACAACAAATCTCAAATCTTAAACATGTTCTGACCAACTTTTTACACAAAAAACACACTACTTGGTAACATACAAGATATCGCTTATTCTAAAACTGAAACAAACTTTGCATTTTACAGTGTCAGCTCCGTCAGCCTAACTTTCTCAAACTCCTGCTTCGCTTATGCCTCTCAAGCGCTAGATATGGGCAATTTCTCTTGTCGTGCCAATCCTCTTTACAGTACGAACACAGACCCTTCTTCTTTCCTTTTTGCTGCGCCTTTTCCTGCCTAATCTCCACCAGGGGTTTCTTCCTCTTCTCTTTATCTTTTGGTCTACCTTTTTTCGCAGATTTAGGAGGATTTTTCACACTGCTGGAGCCTACTACTTCTTCATTAGGTGCTACTGACTCTGGCAACCCACTTGACAACCTCCAGTTCCATACCAGGTTGCTTAAATCATCTACCCCACCAGTAACAATCTTGTACGTTTCCGGACCAAAACATGCATCCGAAGCAAGGGTGCACATCCTAATGCACAGGTCATTGTACCTCAAAGTATTTGTTTCTGGGACATCTGCAGAAAAGAGATTGCTTCTTGCAGGTCTAACGGTTGCTTCCTCAGACCATCTATACAACAAGTACTTCGCTGGTATTACTTGCACATTAGTATGCACCATGACCTTCAGAATGTGATGACACAACATCCCGTTCATGTGGAATCGGTTGCATGAGCAGTCATATGAGTTCTCAACTGGGTCAACAACAACCACACGGATTTTTGTAGAACTTGGATCGCATCGTCGAACCTCAAACTTAAATTTATTACCTTCAATCGGATTAATCATCAAAGCTGTTGTTTCCTCCATCATACCTCTGAACTTTCCAAGGCGGACACGGTGTAAAACTTTGACGCTTGCTCCTCTATCTTGTACCTAGAGAAATAAACATTAACAATTTAGAATTGATTACGTAAGCATGACCACGACAATACGTAAGCAATATCACAAGACTTGATGATGCTTACGAGAATCAGTTATGGAAATTGAATAAAATATCCTGCCTTACCTCGACCACAACGTTGGAATCATCGCCTCGCCGAGAACCCAAGCATTGTCCTCCGGTCTAGCCTAGTTTCTGAATGTACTCATCTTTGCTTCACTAATTGCCACACCGAGTCGTGAGGGTGCACAAGCTTCTTGAAGAATGAGTTCAAACCTTCCGATCTGCCGGTCGTTCGGTGAAGGGAAATAAATTCTTTTAAAATGCACGCTGGTGCCCATGTTTTTCTGCATTCCCACATGTTAATCGATGTGTGTGCTCAACAAGCTCATGCTTCAACACCATCTGCTTCCATGCTTCCTCAAATTCTTCTATGGTGTCCGTCCCATTCACACAATAATAGAATTCTTCCTCAAATTCCTCTCTTGTCCTAAACAACATACCAAGTTTTTCCTTCGCGATCTTACACATGCCACTTGCAACATCCGTGTATTATACCGAAACACCATACCAATAGCTGTCGCCATCGCTTGATCTTGATCAGTCATTATGCACCCAGAGGATCATGACCCATTGCATCCATCCACCTCTCAAACACCCACTTGAATGTCTCTATTGTTTCATCCGAAGCAATGCACATCCTAACATCATCGTCTGCATGTGATTGTTGATCCCCACGATGGGTGCAAATGGCATATCGCACTGCTCGTACAGTAACGTAGTGTCAAAGAAGACGCAGTCTTTGAATTTCTTGTATACCTCCCGGGTCCGTCCATCCACCCAGAATAGTGCCCTCACCGCTTTGTTCTCATCTTCCAGCCTTCGCATAATAGAACCGGGGACTCTCTCGCATGAAGCTTCTCAAAATATTCCATCGTTTTTCGCCATATCATTTAAAGACACCTCATTTCTTATCTTAGTTCGAATGTTTGCAACGCCTCTGTCGCTGTATGGTAGGTTGCCTAGTTTCCCATGCAAGTCTCCAAGTGTAGCCATGATCAATGCGGTTGGTATGTTACGATTATGCGATGTCTTGAGAAACATGTAGTCCTCATACGGCACCTTCCTATGAGATCTATAGAACCTCGTCCATTCTTCCCTACTCATCATTGGGTGTGTATGTTGCTCCTCAAAACTGAGACTCCCATTTTCCAGTCCTCACCACCACGGCCATCCGTGCTCTACATTTATGCCTATTAAACTTGTTAGTTCACGGTTGCTGAGCATCCTTCTTTTTACCTTAATCTGGTTCTTTGCTTGATGCACCGCTTCTTCTTCTTCGTCACACCATTCAGGATCACAACCTCCTTGTTTTCCTCCAACCTGCCCTTTCCCCCTCTTGCATGAACACACTCAAACTCTCTCCTGATGATGTGGTCACACCCCTTCTTTTGTGTCCTCTTTGTGTAACAAATCCTAGTGCCAAATCCAAGCTTCCTTGCATACTTATTATAAACCTTATGTGCTTCCTCGATGGTGTTGAACACCTGTCCTACAAATGGCGCAGCTGGTCGAGGAGTAGTTGCGTCATCAACAAATGGCATATACGTGTCCCCTTCGATGTCATCCATGATTTCATCCTGCATAGAAAAATACAATTTAGCATCGACATTTTGCATCCACGAACATGCTCCTACATTCATTACGCTTTGTTATCTCCATTGATTTCTACAATTTGGTTCAATGATTCAATCCCAACCATTGCATCCTATAAATATTGGGGAATATAGGAAATATATACTACATACTCCAATGAATTACGCAGACAATTTCAGCGAATGATGCACGAAGAATAACATTGTGCCAACCCTCACGTTACACACTAGCACATATCTGAAACTTGACAGTCACATATGAGCATCCAGCAGGCATTCATTTTGCATCATGGAGCAACACATCATGCTTTTATCTATGTATCGTCATATTATTCATAAATCTATATCAACAATCACAGAATATTTGTTCTAAATAGAGAAACTTGCATCCCACAACAACCTCCCATCACAACGACCACAGAACTCGACAAAAATCATCAAAAAATCGCTGAAACTTTTATGGAAATTGTTCATCTTACCTCTTCATCTCCATTGTTCACAACTGGTGGATTCTGGTAAGGCAGATCAATACTGGCTGCAGAACCCCCAACTGGTTCTGAACTCATGCCCGGAGACGAAGCACGACGCCAGTTTGAATCAGAGATCGCCCTATACTCAATTTCTCTACCGAGATGCGCCATTTTTGCAACTACGGAAGGGAAGCATTCGCGCCAGAAATACTATGCAAGATGTAATCCAGCGACAACTAAGCCGGAGGGAGGAAGGAGTACGTCCAGGCATGCGTTTAGGGTGCAGTAATTACCGCATGGAAGCACTTAATTAACGCTCATTAAACCACCTATGCGGGGGGCCTCCTACCAAATCGGATGGACCTGATTATCTTCATCGTACGGTCCTACAGTGGTCTGATGGATGCATCCCTGCTGTAGTCTGATGCCTAGTGGTCGCCTTGTTCATTTACTCTCAGTTAACTGGAAGGATATCAAGTGACAAGAATGATCATAAATATATGTGCCCCCTTACTACTTTTTCCGACAACGGGATTATTTATCCATAAAAACTTATGATTAAGGAAAAATATTTTTTGCACATAGTAGTTCTCCAAAATAAAATACTACATCCATATCACTAAGAGGTGATGTTCTTCTTATTCGTTTCATAAAGGACTAACAACGACAACGTGACTATTCTGATATAGTTAGTGATCAAATCCATGTATGTATGAAGGAATGCTGGGATTTCTAATTATCAATGTTCATAAAATTAAAATAGAAACAATATACATATCTGCAGGTAGCAGCCTATCTCAAAGCATATAGCTTTAAACACCAAATTTAGTTCATCGATCAGTCCAACGTACGGAAAACTTACTCACAGAAATGTGCACCTTATGAATTACTATCTTCTATAATATTAATTCTAAAATAATAGCAAATACCTAGCCCGTGCGAACGCACGGGTTCGCGACTAGTCTAGCATAACCCCTTGCCCCCTCATTTACTCGCTCACCTCCGCAGCTAGGACAAACCCAGCCTTGGTTCTTGGCACCGGCGGCGGTGGCGACTCCGATCTGAGGAGGTGCTGGCGACGGTGGTGACTTCAATCTCCGACAGCAGGACATACTCCCCTCCCCCCTCGTCTTTTCCTCCTCGTCTTCACCATGGACGGGTTGTCGACTCCAAAGGGTGTAAGCAGCATACAACCCTCCCCCCTGCTAGGTACGGTGTAGGTCGATTTCGCCCTTACTTACTATAACATCAATGTCGCCGTGATACGTCTTCAACGTATCTATAATTTATGAAGTATTCATGTCATGTTTGCAACAATTTTATATGGTTTTGGTGTGATTTTATTAGAACTAACCCGGACTGACGTTGTTTTCGGCAGAACTACCATGGTGTCGTTTTTTTGTGCAGAAATAAAAGTTATCGGAATGGGCTGAAATTTTACGGTAATTTTCTATGGACCAAAAGAGACCCCCATAGAACAAGAGATGGGCCAGGAAGTGGACGAGGAGGCCACAAGCCTTGGGGGCGCGCCCACCCCCTAGGGCGCGCCCCTGGCTTGTGGCCCCTCGGGCACCCCCTGACTTGTTTCCGACACGGAAACCCCTGAAAAGAACCCTATATCGGAAGTTCCGCCGCCACTAGCCTCTGTAGTGACGAAAAACCAATCGGGGCCCTATTCCGGCACCCTGACGGAGGGGGAAACTGTCACCAGAGGCCATCTTCAACATCCCGGTGGCCACCATGATGAGAAGGGAGTAGTTCACCCTCGGGGCTGAGGGTATGTACCAGTAGCTATGTGTTTGATCCCTCTCTCTCATGTTCTTGATTTGACACGATCTTGATGTACCGATAGTTTTGTCATTATAGTTGGATCATATGGTGTTTCTCCCTCTCTATCTTGCTGTGATGGATTGAGTTTCTACATTTGAGGTTTCACTATTGTCGGATTGAATACTTTTATGGATTTGAGAACACTTGATGTATCTCTTGCATGGGATACCCGTGGTGACAATGGGGTGTTCTATTGATTCACTTGGTGTATGTTTTGGCACTCAACTTGCGGATTCCCGAGGTGACATTGGGGTAATCTATACATAGGGATTGATGCACGCCTTCGTCCTTGTTTCTTTGGTAGAAATCTTGGGGCACTCTTTGAGGTTCTTTGTGTTGGATTGAATATTATGACTCTGAAGTTGTTTGATGCATGTCTTATAGTTGACCCACGGATACTTGTGGTGACATTGGAGTATCTAGGCGCCATTAGGGTTGATTGATGTCTGTCATATGGTGTTATTTTAGTACGAACTCTAGGGTTGTTTGTGACACTTATAAGAATGGCTCAATGGATTGATCAGAAAGACTAACTTTGAGGTGGTTTCGTACCCTACATGCAATTTCGTCATATGTTCTTCGCGATAGGAACTTTGGAGTGACTCTTTGTCGCACGTTCAGGGATTGCCATAGGATTTAATTATGTTATCATTGTTGAGAGACTTTGCACTAGTGAAAGTATGAACCCTAGGCCTTATTTTCAAGCATTGCAATACCGTTTTGCTCACTTTTTTTACTAGTTACCTTGCTGTTTTTTGAAGGAAATATGCCCTAGAGGCAATAATAAAGTTGTTATTTATATTTCCTTATATCATGATAAATGTTTATTATTCATGCTAGAATTGTATTAACCGGAAACTTAGTACATGTGTGAATACATAGACAATACATAGTGTCCCTAGGATGCCTTTACTTGACTAGCTAGTTAATCAAAGATGGTTATGTTTACTAACCATAGACATGTGTTGTCATTTGATGAACAGGATTACATCATCATAGAATGATGTGATGGACAAGACCCATCCGTTAGCTTAGCATTATGATCGTTACAGTTTTATTGCTACTGCTTTCTTCATGACTTATACATGTTCCTCTGACTATGAGATTATGCAACTCCCGAATACCGGAGGAACACCTTGTGTGCTATCAAACGTCACAATATAACTGGGTGAATATAAAGATGCTCTACAGGTGTCTCCGAAGGTGTTTGTTGGGTTGGCATAGATCAAGATTAGGATTTGTCACTATGTGTATCGGAGAGGTATCTCTGTCCCTATGGTAATGCTCATCACTATAAGCCTTGCAAGCAATGTGACTAATGAGTTAGTTATGGGATGAAGCATTTCGGAACGAGTAAAGAGACTTGCCGGTAACGAGATTGAACTAGGTATGATGATACCGACGATCGAATCTCGGGCAAGTAACATACCGATGACAAAGGGAAGAACGTATGTTGTTGTGCGGTTTGACCGATAAAGACCTTTGTAGAATATGTAGGAGCTAATATGAGCATCCAGGTTCGGCTATTGGTTATTGATCGGAGATGTGTCTCGATCATGTCTACATAATTCTCGAACCCGTTGGGTCCGCACGCTTAACGTTCGATGACGATTTGTATTATGAGTTATGTGTTTTTGATGATCAAAGTTTGTTCGGAGTCCCGGATGAGATCACGGACATGACAAGGAGTCTCGAAATGGTCGAGAGGTAAAGATCGGGGGTTTTTTGGAGTATCGGGAGGTTACCGGACCCCCCTCCCCCCCGGGAAAGTTATTGGGCCTATTGGGCCATAGTGGAGGAGAGGAGGCAGGCCACGGGATCGGAGGTGGCGTGCCCCCTTGCCCCAATTCGAATTGGACAAGGGGAGGGGCCACGGCCCCCCTCTTTCCTTCTCCCTCTCTCCCTCCCCCTTTCCCCTCTCCGTTGATTGGAAGGAGGGGGACCGAATCCTACTTGGACTAGGAGTCCAAGTAGGACTCCCCCCTTGGTGCGCCCTCCTTGGCTGCTGGCCTCCTCCTTCCCCTCCTTTATATACGTGGCCAGGGGGCACCCCAAAAAACACACCAAACTTTCTCTTAGCCATGTGCGGTGCCCCTTCCACAGTTTACTCCTCCGGTCATAGCGTCGTAGTGCTTAGGTGAAGCCCTGCGCGTATCACATCATAAACACCGTCACAACGCCGTAATGCCGACGGAACTCTCCCTCGACATTCTACTGGATCAAGAGTTCGAGGGACGTCATCGAGTTGAACATGTGCTGAACACGGAGGTGCCGTATGTTTGGTACTTGGATCGGTTGGATCATGGAGACGTTCGACTACATCAACCACGTTAAATAACGCTTTCACTTTTGGTCTACGAGGGTACGTGGACACACTCTTCCCCTCTCGTTGCTATGCATCTCCTAGATAGATCTTGCGTGATCGTAGGAATTTTTTTGAAATTGGATGCCACGTTTCCCAAAAGTGGCATCCGAGCCAGGTCTATGCATAAATGATATGCACGAGTATAACACAATGAGTTGTGGGCGATAGTAATCATATTGCTTACCACCAACGTCTTACTTTGATTCGGCAGTATTGTTGGATGAAGCGGCCCGGACCGACATTACATGACCGCGTTCATGAGAATGGTTCTACCGACGTGATTTGCACACAGGTGGCTGGCGGGTGTCTGTTTCTCCAACTTTAGTTGAATCGAGTTTGACTACGGCCGGTCCTTATTGAAGGTTTAAACAACACACTTGATGAAAAATCATTGTGGTTTTGATGCGTAGGTAAGAATGGTTCTTGCTAGAAGCCCGTAGCAGCCACGGAAAACTTGCAACAACAAAGTAGAGGGTGTCTAACTTGTTTTTGAAGGGCTTGTTGTGGTGTGATATGGTCAATACATGATGAGAGATAAATTGTTGTATGAGATGATCATGTTCTATAACAGAGTTATCGGCAACTGGCAGGAGTGATACGTCTCCAACGTATCTATAATTTTTGATTGCTCCATGCTATATTATCTACTGTTTTAGGCAATATTGGGCTTTATTATCCACTTTTATAGTACTTTTGGGACTAACCTATTAACCGGAGGCCCAACCCAGATTTGCTGTTTTATGCCTATTTCAGTGTTTCAAGGAAAAGGAATATCAGACGGAGTCGAAACGGAACGAAATCAACTAGAGAAGTTATTTTTGGAAGGAAAGCCACTGGATAGACTTGGACTCTACGTCAGAAGATACGGGAGCTGGCCACGAGGGTGGGGGCGCGCCCACCCCCCTAGGGCGCGCCCCCCTGCCTCGTGGGGCCCCCGAAGCTCCACCGACGTACCCCCTGCACCCATATATACCTACGTATCGTAAAACTTCCAGAACAGAAGATAGATCGGGAGTTCCGCCGCCGCAAGCCTCTGTAGCCACCAAAAACCTCTCGGGAGCCCGTTCCGGCACCTTGCCGGAGGGGGAACCCTCACCTGTGGCCATCTTCATCATCTCGGCGCTCTCCATGACGAGGAGGGAGTAGTTCACCCTCTGGGCTGAGGGTATGTACCAGTAGCTATGTGTTTGATCTCTCTCTCTCGTGTTCTTGATTTGGCACGATCTTGATGTATCGCGAGCTTTGCTATTATAGTTGGATCTTATGTTTCTTCTCCTCCTCTACTCTCTTGTAATGAATTGAGTTTCCCCTTTGAAGTTATCTTATCGGATTGAGTCTTTAAAGATTTGAGAACACTTGATGTATGTCTTGCCGTGCGTATATGTGGTGACAATGGGATATCACGTGATTCACTTGATGTATGTTTTGGTGATCAACTTATGGTTCCGACCATGAACCTCTGCATAGGGGTTGGCACATGTTTTCGTCGTGATTCTCCGGTAGAAACTTTGGGGCACTCTTTGAGGTTCTATGTGTTGGTTGAATAGATGAATCTGAGATTGTGTGATGCATATCGTATAATCATACCCACGGATACTTGAGGTGACATTGGAGTATCTAGGTGACATTAGGGTTTTGGTTGATTTGTGTCTTAAGGTGTTATACGAACTCTAGGGCTGTTTGTGACACTTATAGGAATAGCCCACCGGATTGATTGGAAAGAATAACTTTGAGGTGGTTTCGTACCCTACCATAATCTCTTCGTTTGTTCTCTGCTATTAGTGACTTTGGAGTGACTCTTTGTTGCATGTTGAGGGATAGTTATATGATCTAATTATGTTATTATTGTTGAGAGAACTTGCACTAGTGAAAGTATGAACCCTAGGCCTTGTTTGCTGCCATTGCAATACCGTTTACGCTCACTTTTATCGCTTGCTACCTTGCTGTTTTTATATTTTCAGTTTACAAAAACCTATATCTACCATCCATATTGCACTTGTATCACCATCTCTTCGCCGAACTAGTGCACCTATACAATTTACCATTGTATTGGGTGTGTTGGGGACACAAGAGACTCTTTGTTATTTGGTTGCAGGGTTGCTTGAGAGAGACCATCTTCATCCTACTCCTCCCACAGATTGATAAACCTTAGGTCATCCACTTGAGGGAAATTTGCTACTGTCCTACAAACCTCTGCACTTGGAGGCCCAACAATGTCTACAAGAAGAAGGTTGCGTAGTAGACATCAAGCAGTTTCTGGCGCCGTTGCCGGGGAGGCTAGGTAAGTGAAGGTATATCTTTAGATCTTGCAATCGAATCTTTTTGTTTCTTGTTTTAGCACTAGTCTAGTTTATAAAAGAAAACTACAAAAAATGGAATTGAGTTTGTCTCATACGCTTCATCTTTTAATATCTTTCGTGAGAATGATGGAAAGGAAAATTGTGCCAAAGTGCTAGAAGAAGAATTACATAGAATGCTTGGCATGAAATATGTGAATGATGAGCATGATTGCAATGTTGTTAGTATGAATTTCTTGAATATCCATGATGCTAATGATATGCAAAGCCACAAGCTTGGGGACGCTATTTTGATGAAGATGATATTTTTTGTCCCCCAAGCTTTGATGAGCAAATTTACTATGATGTAAGCATGCCTCCTATCTATGATGATTATTGTGATGACACGTATGCCTTAAAGAATAATGATAACCATGAAACTTGTCATCTTGATCTTTATTTTCAATCACATGATAGCTATTTTGTTGAGTTTGCTCCCACTATTATTCATGAGAAGAATTTTGCTTATGTGGAGAGTAATAAAATTTCTATGCAAGTAGATCATGAAAAGAATGTTTTATGTGCTGGTTATATTGTTGAATTCATTCATGATGCTACTGAAATTTATTATGAGGGAGGAACATATGCTCATAGGAATTGCAATAATATCAAGTTTCCTCTCTATGTGCTTAAAATCTTGAAGTTATGCTTGTTTTACCTTCGTATGCAAGTTGATTCTTGTTCCCATAAGTTGTTTGCTCACAAAATCCCTATGCATAGGAAGTGGGTTAGACTTAAATGTTCTAGTCATATTCTTCATGATGCTCCCTTTATATTTCAATTCTTATCTTTTATGTGAGCATCATTGAAATCATCATGCCTAGCTAGGGGCGTTAAACGATAGCGCTTGTTGGGAGGCAACCCAATTTTATTTTAGTTTCTTGCTTTTTGGTTCTGTTTAGGAATAAATAATAGATCTAGCCTCTGTTTAGATGTGGTTTTGTGTTTTAATTAGTGTTTGTGCCAAGTAGAACCTTTGGGAAGACTTGGGTGAAGTCTTTATGATCATGCTGTAAAAAACAGAAACTTTAGCACTCACGAGATTAGCTAGAACTTTTTACTGGAGAGTGCTATTTAGTTGATTCTTTTTGCAGATGATTACTAGTCAAATTCCTCAGGTCCACCAAGTTATTTTAGAATTTTTGGAGTTCCAGAAGTTTGCGTTAGTTACAGATTACTACAGACTGTTCTGTTTTTGACAGATTCTGTTTTCATTGTGTTGTTTGCTTATTTTGATGAATCTATGGCTAGTAAAATAGTTTATAAACCATAGAGAAGTTGAAATACAGTAGGTTTAACACCAATACAAATAAAGAATGAGTTCATTACAGTGCCTTGAAGTGGTGTTTTGTTTTCTTTCACTAACGGAGCTTACGAGTTTTCTGTTAAGTTTTGTGTTGTGAAGTTTTCAAGTTTTGTGTAAAGATTCGATGGACTATGGAATAAGGAGTGGCAAGAGCCTAATATTGGGGATGCCCAAGGCACCCCAAGGTAATATTCAAGGATAACCAAGCGTCTAAGCTTGGGGATGCCCCGGAAGGCATCCCCTCTTTCGTCTTCGTTCATCGGTAACTTTACTTGGAGCTATATTTTTATTCACCACATGATATGTGTTTTGCTTGGAGCGTCATTTTATTTTCTTTTGTTTTGCTTGCTGTTTGAATAAAGTACCAAGATCTGAAACTCCTTAATGTTAAATAGTCTTCACATAGTTGCACAATTATCCGACTACTCATTGATCTTCACTTATATCTTTCGGAGTAGTTTGTCATTTGCTCTAGTACTTCACTTATATCTTTTAGAGAACAATGGTGGTAGTTTTATTTTGAAGAAATAGATGATCTCTCATGCTTCACTTAGATTATTTTGAGAGTCGTTAATAGCATGGTAATTTTCTTAATGTTAATATGCTAGGTATTCAAGAATAGTAAAAACTTTCTTATGAGTGTGTTGAATACTATGAGAAGTTTGATGCTTGATTATTGTTTTGAGATATGAAGATGGTGATATTAGAGTCATGCTAGTTGAGTAGTTGTGAATTTGATAAATACTTGTGTTAAAGTTTGTGATTCCCGTAGCATGCACGTATGGTGAACCATTATGTGATGAAGTTGGAGCATGATTTATTTATTGATTGTCTTCCTTATGAGTGGCGGTCGAGACGGCGATGGTCTTTTCCTACCAATCTATCCCCTAGGAGCATGCGCGTAATACTTTGCTTTGATAACTTCTAGATTTTTGCAATAAGTATATGAGTTCTTTATGACTAATGTTGAGTCCATGGATTATACACACTTTTCCTTCCTTACACCATTGCTAGCCTCTCTAATACCGCGCACCTTTCACCGGTATCATACACCCACCATATCCTTCCTCAAAACAGCCACCATACCTACCTATCATGGCATTTCCATAGCCATTCCGAGATATATTGCCATGCAACTTTCCACTGTTCCGTTTATTATGACACGCTCCATCATTGTCATATTGCTAGCATGATCATGTAGTTGACATCGTATTTCTGGCAAAGCCACCATTCATAATTATTTCATACATGTCACTCTTGATTCATTGCACATCCCGGTACACCGCCGGAGGCATTCATATAGAGTCATATTTTGTTCTAAATATCGAGTTGTAATTGTTGAGTTGTAAGTAAATAAAAGTGTGATGATCATCATTTTTAGAGCATTGTCCCAGTGAGGAAAGGATGATGGAGACTATGATTCCCCCACAAGTCGGGATGAGACTCCGGATGAAAAAAAAAGAGAAAAAACGATGCCAAAAAAACGAGAAAAGGCCCAAATAAAAAATATATAAAAAATTAGAGAAAAAGAGAGAAGGGGCAATGCTACTATCCTTTTACCACACTTGTGCTTCAAAGTAGCACCATGATCTTCATGATAGAGAGTCTCCTATGTTGTCACTTTCATATACTAGTGGGCATTTTTCATTATAGAACTTGGCTTGTATATTCCAATGATGGGCTTCCTCAAAATGCCCCAGGTCTTCGTGGAGCAAGCGAGTTGGATGCACACCCACTTAGTTTCTTTTGTTGAGCTTTCATACACTTATAGCTCTAGTGCATCCGTTGCATGGCAATCCCTACTCACTCACATTGATATCTATTGATGGGCATCTCCATAGCCCGTTGATACGCCTAGTTGATGTGAGACTATCTTCTCCCTTTTGTCTTCTCCACAACCACCATTCTATTCCACATATAGTGCTATATCCATGGCTCACGCTCATGTATTGCGTGAAGATTGAAAAAGTTTTGAGAATGTCAAAAGTATGAAACAATTGCTTGGCTTGTCATCGGGGTTGTGCATGATTTAAATACTTTATGTGGTGAAGATGGAGCATAGCCAGACTATATGATTTTGTAGGGATAACTTTCTTTGGCCATGTTATTTTGAGAAGACATAATTGCTTTGTTAGTATGCTTGAAGTATTAATACTTTTATGTAAATATGAACTTTTGTCTTGAATCTTATGGATCTGAATATTCATACCACAATTAAGAAGATTTACATTGAAATTATGCCAAGTAGCACTCCGCATCAAAAATTATCTTTTTTATCATTTACCTACTCGAGGACGAGCAGGAATTAAGCTTGGGGATGCTTGATTCGTCTCCAATGTATCTATAATTTTTGATTGCTCCATGCTATATTATCTACTGTTTTAGGCAATATTGGGCTTTATTATCCACGTTTATATTACTTTTGGGACTAACCTATTAACCGGAGGCCCAGCCCAGATTTCTTTGTTTATGCCTATTTCAGGTGTTTTGAGGAAAAGGAATATCGACGAGTCGAAACGGAACGTAAATCAAGCTGGAGAAGTTATTTTTGGAAGGAAAGCCAATGGATAGACTTGGACTCTCGTCGGAAGATACGGGAGCTGGCCACGAGGGTGGGCGCGCCCACCCCCTAGGCGCGCCCCTGCCTAGTGGGGCCCGTGGCTCCACCGACGCACTTCTGCACCCATATATACCTACGTATCATAAAACTTCCAGAATGGAAGATAGATCGGGAGTTCATGCCGCCAAGCCTCTGTAGCCACCAAAACCTCCCGGGAGCCCGTTCAAGCACCTGCGGGAGGAACCCATCACCGGTGGCCATCTTCATCATCCGGCGCTCTCCATGACGAGGAGAGTAGTTCACCCTCGGGGCTGAGGGTATGTACCAAGAGCTATGTGCTTGATCTCTCTCTCTCTCTCGTGTTCTTGATTTGGCACGATCTTGATGTATCGCGAGCTTTGCTATTATAGTTGGATCTTATGTTTCCTCTCCCCCTCTACTCTCTTGTAATGAATTGAGTTTCCCCTTTGAAGTTATCTTATCGAATTGAGTCTTTAAAGATTTGAGAACACTTGATGTATGTCTTGCCGTGCGTATCTGTGGTGACAATGGGATATCACGTGATTTACTTGATGTATGTTTTGGTGATCAACTTGCGGGTTCCGCCCATGAACCTATGCATAGGGGTTGGCACACGTTTTCGTCGTGATTCTCCGGTAGAAACTTTGGGGCACTCTTTGAGGTTCTATGTGTTAGTTGAATAGATGAATCTGAGATTGTGTGATGCATATCGTATAATCATACCCACGGATACTTGAGGTGACATTGGCGTATCTAGGTGACATTAGGGTTTTGGTTGATTTGTGTCTTAAGGTGTTATACGAACTCTAGGGCTGTTTGTGACACTTATAGGAATAGCCCAATCGGATTGATTGGAAAGAATAACTTTGAGGTGGCTTCGTACCTACCATAATCTCTTCGTTTGTTCTCCGCTATTAGTGACTTTGGAGTGACTCTTTGTTGCATGTTGAGGGATAGTTATATGATCTAATTATGTTATTATTGTTGAGAGAACTTGCACTAGTGAAAGTATGAACCCTAGGCCTTGTTTCCTGCCATTGCAATACCATTTACACCCACTTTTATCGCTTGCTACCTTGCTGTCTTTATATTTTCAGTTTACGAAAACCTATATCTACCATCCATATTGCACTTGTATCACCATCTCTTCGCCGAACTAGTGCACCTATACAATTTACCATTGTATTGGGTGTGTTGGGGACACAAGAGACTCTTCGTTATTTGGTTCCATGGTTGCTTGAGGGAGACCATCTTCATCCTACGCCTCCCACGGATTGATAAACCTTAGGTCATCCACTTGAGGGAAATTTGCTACTATCCTACAAACCTCTGCACTTGGAGGCCCAACAATGTCTACAAGAAGAAGGTTGCGTAGTAGACATCAAGGAGCCATATGGTTGTCGCTTTATTGTATGAAATGCAATCGCCATGTAATTGGTTTAGTTTATCACTAAGCAGTAGCGATAGTCGTAGTAGCAATAGTTGGTGAGACGACAACGATGCTACGATGGAGATCAAAGTGTCAAGCTGGTGAAGATGGAGATCATGACGGTGCTTTGGAGATGGAGATCAAAGGCACAAGATGATGATGGCCATATCATGTCACATATTTTGATTGCGTGTGATGTTTATCTTTTATGCATCTTATTTTACTTCGTACGGCGGTAGCATTATAAGATGATCCCTCACTAAACTTCAAGGTATAAGTGTTCTCCCTGAGTATGCACCGTTGCTATAGTTCGTCGTGCCGAGACACCACGTGATGATCGGGTGTGATAAGCTCTACATTCACATACAATGGGTGCAAGCCAGTTTTGCACATGCAAAATACTCGGGTTAAACTTGACGAGCCTAGCATATGCAGATATGGCCTCGGAACACTGAGACCGAAAGGTCGAACGTGAATCATATAGTAGATATGATCAACATAGAGATGTTCACCATTGAAAACTACTCCATCTCACGTGATGATCGGACATGGTTTAGTTGATATGGATCACGTGATCATTTAGATGACTAGAGGGATGTCTATCTAAGTGGGAGTTCTTTAGTAATATGATTAATTGAACTTTAATTTATCATGAACTTAGTCCTGGTAGTTTTTTTGCATATCTATGTTGTTGTAGATCCACGGCTCGTGCTCCGTTCCCTTGAATTTTAATGCATTCCTAGAGAAAGCTAAGTTAAAAGATGATGGTAGCAATTACACGGACTGGGTCCGAAACTTGAGGATTATCCTCATTGCTGCACAGAAGAATTACATCCTGGAAGCACCGCTAGGTGCAAGGCCTGCTGCAGGAGCAGATGCTGACGTTATGAACGTCTGGCAGACTCGATCTGATGACTACTCGATAGTTCAGTGTGCCATGCTTTACGGCTTAGAATCGGGACTTCAAAGACGTTTTGAACGTCATGGAGCAAATGAGATGTTCCAAGAGTTGGAGTTAATATTTCAAGCAAATGCCCGAGTTGAGAGATATGAAGTCTCCAACAAGTTGTATAGCTGCAAAACGGAGGAGAATAGTTCTTTCAGTGAACACATACTCAGAATGCCTAGGTACCGTAACCACTTGACTCAGCTGGGGGTTAATCTTCCATATGATAGTGTCATTGACAGAGTTCTTCAATCACTGCTGAAAGGATCGATATAGTTGACTAGAGGGGGGGGGGGTGAATAGGCAACTAACAATTTTTAGCTTTTCTTTACCAAATTAAACTTTGCATCAAAGTAGGTTGTCTAGATATGCAACTAGGTGAGCAACCTATATGATGCAACAACAACAAGCACACAAGCAAGCAAGGGATATAACACAATAAAGATTGCACAAGTAAAGGTAAGAGATAACCAAGAGCGGAACCGATGGAGACGAGGATGTGTTACCGAGGTTCCTTCCCTTTGAGGGGAAGTACGTCTCCGTTGGAGCGGTGTGGAGGCACAATGCTCCCCAAGAAGCCACTAGGGCCACCGTATTCTCCTCACGCCCTCACACAATGCGAGATGCTCTGATTCCACTATTCGTGCCCTTGGAGGCGGCGACCGAACCGTTATAAACAAGGCTGGGGCAGTCTCCCAACTTAATTGGAGGTTCCCAAAGACACCACGAAGCTTCACCACAATGGACTATGGCTCCGTGGTGACCTCAACCGTCTAGGGTGCTCAAACACCCAAGAGTAACAAGATCCGCAAGGAATTAGTGGGGGGAATCAAATTTCTCTTGGTGGAAGTGTAGATCGAGGCCTTCTCAACAAATCCCTAGAGAATCAAGAAGTTTGACTGGCTAGGGAGAGAGATTGGGCGAAAATGGAGCTTAGAGCATCAATGGAGCTTGGAGGTGGAAGAGGTAGTCAACTCGCAGAAGAAGACTCCCCTTATATAGTGAAAGAACAAATCCAACCATTATCCACCAACTCAGCCCGCGAAGAGCGGTACTACTGCACCAGACAAGCGGTACTACCGCAAGGGGCTGCGGTACTAAGTCGGAGAACTGTGGTACTACCGCTGGCACGACAGGGGTCAGGGAGTCCTGGATTAAGGGGTCCTCAGATAGCCGGACTATATACTTTGGTCGGACTGTTGGACTATGAAGATACAAGATTGAAGACTTCGTCCCGTGTCCGGTGGGACTCTCCTTTGCATGGAAGGCAAGCTTGGCAATTCAGATATGTAGATTTCCTTCTCTGTAACCGACTCTGTGTAACCCTAGCCCCTGCGGTGTCTATATAAACCAGAGGGTTAAGTCCATAGGACAACAACAATCATAATCATAGGCTAGCTTCTAGGGTTTAGCCTCTATGATCTCGTGGTAGATCAACTCTTGTAATACTCATATCATCAAGATCAATCAAGCAGGAAGTAGGGTATTACCTCCATCGAGAGGGCCCGAACCTGGGTAAAACGTCGTGTCCCCTTCCTCCTGTTACCATTAGCCTTAGATGCACAGTTCGGGACCCCCTACCCGAGATCCGCCGGTTTTGACACCGATATTGGTGCTTCCATTGAGAGTTCCACTGTGTCGTCGCTGTAAGGCTTGATGGCTCCTTCGATCATCTTCAACGGTGCAGTCCAGGGGGAGGTTTTCCTCCTGGACAGATCTTCGTATTCGGTGGCTTCATACTGCGGGCCAACTCGCTTGGCCATCTGGAGCAGATCGATAGCTACGCCCCTGGCCATCAGGTCAGGTTCGGAAGCTTAAATTACACTACCGACATCCGGGGAGACTTGATCTTCGACGGATTCGAGCCCTTGTCAGGTGCGCTGAACGGTCGACTGGCATGACTTTGATCTGCCATCGGACAATATTCGGGAGATCGCGCCTGCGGCGGCACCGGGAATCAATCTGGATCAGATCGTGCCTTCCGAGGACGGGTGGATGGACCTCGCCACGGAGGCCGCACACTCATCGGCGTCGGAGCCGAACACTAATCCCACCTCCTGGGGTGGTGTCATCAGACCCTCGGACTCGTCTCTGGCTACAGGATTCGAACCGCGTGCGTCCGTGCCTATCGAATCTGATTGGGCACCCGTCATGGAGTTCACCGCCGCGGATATTTTTCAGCACTCTCCCTTAGGTGATGTGCTAAACTCATTAAGGTCTCTTTCCTTGTTGGGAGATTCTTGGCCGAACTATGTCCGGCTCGAGTGGGAAGAGGACGACGAAGAAATTCGTTCCCCACCGACCACCCACTTCATAGCCACCGTCGATGACTTAACCGACGTGCTTGACTTCAACTCCAAAGACATCGACGGTATGGACGATGATGCAGGAGAAGAACAGGAACCACCGCCTATAGGGAGCCGGATAGCCACCTCATCATATGATATATATATGGTGGACATCCCCAAAGAAAGCGATGGCGATGAGGCAAAGGATGATAACCCCATGGAGAAGCAATCCAGGCACCGGCGTCACAGGAGCCGCTCCAAGACCTGCCATAGCAAAAATAGCGATGCCGGCACAAGAGATAACAATCCGGATGGTGCCGAAGACGAAAACAATCCTGCCCAGCCAGGCTTCAAGCAGGCCGAGCAAGAGGATGGACAAGCTAGCCCTAAAGAACAGGCAACAGATGGAGAATCAGAGGATGGTAATTACATGCCTCTCTACGAAGACGAAGTGAGCCTTGGCGACGAAGAATTCATCGTGCCCGAGGATCCCGTCGAGCAGGAGCGCTTCAAGCGCCGACTTATAGCCACTGCAAAAAGCCTGAAGAAAAAGTAGCAACAGCTTCAGGCTGATCAAGATATGCTAACTGACAGATGGACCGAGGTCCTGGTTGCTGAGGAATACGGACTCGAGCGCCCTAGCAAAAGTTACCAAAAGCGCAGGTTGCTACCTCAACTCGAGGAGGAGGCGTTAAAGCCCACACTACCAGCGCATGATGCGGCTGACCGGCCACCCCGTGGCCGCAACAAAACAGCGTACCAACCCGAAGTCCAGACCACACCCCATCGCCAATAAAACGATAATACTAAGGCCCGGGGCTACACGAAGGACCTGCGAGATGTATTGGAAAACAAAGCAGGACAGTCAAGATCGATCTACGGTTCACGGGGGCGCGCCACAAGACGTGACGATGACCGTCACACCGGATACAATAAACCAAAGTCCGGCCGGGCCGAATACAATAGACCGGATTCATTTGAACTACGTCGGGATGTATCCCGGCATAAGGTGCCGCACACCCCCTATGCTTCACTGATGAAGTTATGGATCATGAATTCCCAGAAGGGTTTAAACCCGTAAACATTAAATCATATGATGGCACAACGGACCCCGCGGTATGGATCGAAGATTTTCTTCTCCAGATTCACATGGCCCGCGGCGATGACTTACATGCCATAAAGTACCTACCACTTAAGCTCAAAGGACCGGCTCGGCATTGGCTGAATAGCCTGCCGGCAAACTCCATTGGCAGTTGGGAGGACCTGGAAGATGCGTTCCTTGATAACTTCCAGGGCACTTACGTGCGACCACCGGATGCTGATGACTTAAGTCACATAACCCAACAGCCCAGAGAGTCAACCAGGAAATTCTGGACTCGGTTCCTAACCAAAAAGAACCAAATTGTCGACTGTCCGGATGCCGAAGCCTTAGCAGCCTTCAAGCATAACATCCGTGACGAATGGCTCGCCCGACACCTCGGCCAAGAAAAGCCAAAATCCATGGCAGCCCTCACGACACTCATGACCCGCTTTTGCGCGGGTGAGGACAGCTGGCTGGCTCATAGCAACATCACACCCAAAAACTCAGGCGATTCAGACGCCAGGGACAACAACGACAAGCCACGACGAAATAGACACAAGCGTCGCAACAATGGCGACAACACCGAAGACACGACAGTCAATGCCGGATTTAGAGGCTTTAAATCCGGACAGCGGAAAAAGCCATTCAAAAGAAAGAGTCCGGGCTCGTCCAGTTCGGACCGCATACTCGATCGATCATGTCAAATTCACGGCACCCCCGATAAACTAGCCAACCACACCAACAGGGAATGCTGGGTGTTTAAACAGGCCGGCAAGTTGAATGCCGAAAACAAGGAAAAGGGGCAGCATAGCAACGACGACGAGGAGCCCCGACCGCCGAACACAGGAGGACATAAGAAATTCCCTCCCCAGGTGAAAACAGTAAATATGATATATGCAACCCATATTCCCAAGCGGGAACGGAAGCGTGCACTAAGGGACGTCTATGCGATGGAGCCAATCGCCCCAAAGTTCAACCCATGGTCCTCTTGTCCGATCACCTTCGATCGCAGGGACCATCCTACCAGTATCCGTCATGGCAGTTCGGCCGCATTGGTCCTTGACCCCATCATCGACGGATTCCACCTCACATGAGTCCTCATGGACGGTGGCAACAACCTGAACCTGCTCTATCAGGATACAGTGCGCAAAATGGGCATCGACCCCTCAAGGATCAAGCCCACAAAAACCACCTTCAAGGGTGTCATACCCGGTGTGGAGGCCTGTTGTACAGGCTCAATCACACTGGAAGTGGTCTTAGGATCTCCGGACAATTTCCGAAGTGAGGAGTTAATCTTCGACATCGTCCCTTTCCGCAGTGGCTATCATGCACTGCTCGGACGAACCGCATTTGCCAAATTTAATGCGGTGCTGCATTATGCATACCTCAAGCTCAAAATGCCAGGACCTCGCGGGGTTATTACAGTTAACGGAAACACAAAGCTCTCGCTCCGCACGGAGGAGCACACTGCGACCCTCGCGGCGGAAGTACAAAACAACCTTCTTAGGCAAACAACCAATTCGGCGATAAAGAACCCGGATACCGTCAAGCGAGTCTGGAGTACTCCGCAACAGGATCATCCGGCATGTCCAGAGCTCGACTAGCAATCCGGCCTCTGCCCTAGTCCCAGTCAAGCGGTGAAATTTGTGCCGTGCGTACACAACTACACACTTAAAATACCCTGGGCATAGGCGGAGACACGGCCATTACACGGTCCACAATGCGGTTCGACCGCCCCGGACACATGCATCTTTGCATCTCTTTTTTCCTTCAGGTCCCTATCTTCAGGAGGCTCTTCCGAGAGACCGGCTATCGGACACATAGTGGGACGGACACACCAGGAGGACAAGAAGCTTTGGCGTACAAGGGAATCCTCAGGTGGTCTCTGATAACGATCATTATACCTGTTTTACATACCCGCATACCGCCCGCTCCTGGTCAGGATGTGTCAAAAAGTCCTATTTTGCTTATCGCACTACTTGTATATGTATGCTTCAACGTATCATTTAAATAACAAGGGAAAATAGTATACATCGTCAGCTTGCTATTACGTTTATTTACCCCTTTCCTTTACTGTTTATTTATTATACCCGTGCATTTTTGCACGACCAGTTTGCCAGGGGCTTCAGTACCCCATAACCTGGCAAGACAAGTCCGAACACTTTTGAACAATGCGGCACCCCGAACTTATAGCACTATATGCATCAACTCCGAATCATGTCTTGGGTCAATAGTTGGGTTTGCCCGGCTCCTATGTTTTGGTACCTTACGTCCCGCTATATCGGTTAAGGTAGCGCAGGGAGAACTACTGTGATTGTGTCTCGGTTCTTCCGGACGAGCACCTCAGTAGAGAAAGCTGAAAACTGACCGTCATGATAAGGTGAGAGCTGGTCGCTGTTCGAGAGGTCTCAATCCTTAAAGATTTTTTCCGCTTCAGGCGAGGAATCGGCCTCGTCCGATTTAGGCTTGTATAGCACCCCGAGTCCGGCTTTCCGGATACTAGGGGCTTCGCCAAAATTTAAAATTGTAGACTTCTATGGCTAAGTGAGAGCGATAAAGCCGTATAGGCCGATTGCCTCATTCGCGGCGCTAAACACCTCCTTAAAAGGACCAACAATTTGGATGAAGAGTGTTTATACTTATCTCGAACACCCCAGTACTAGTTGCATGGGGCCAGAAGCCGACGACTGGCCAACTCTCAAGACTTTATAAACGGCCGCACAGAAGGTAATATTTTAAATAACAAGCGCCATATAGCGCACATGAACTGGTTTTCATATTACAGGATGACATGAGTACATTCATTCGAACATTACATCCTTGGTACATTCATCCGCTACAGGGCGCCTTTTCATAAAACTGTTCGGGGTGGCGATGCTCCTTGCCCTTCAGCGGCCCCTCTGTCACCAGCTTCTCGGCGTCCATCTTCCCCTAGTGCACCTTCGCACGGGCCAAGGCCCTGTGTGCACCCTCAATGCAGACGGACCGCTTAACGACTTCAAGCCGCAGACAGGCATTCACCATCCGCTTGACAAGGCCGAAGTAGCTGCTGGGCAGGGGCTCGCCAGGCCACAGCCGGACTATGAAGTCCTTCATGGAAATCTCGGCCGCCTTGTGAAGTTCGACCAGTTGCTTTAGCTGGTCGCTCAAGGACATCGGATGTTCGGCCCCAATATACTGGGACCAAAACAGTTTTTCCGTCGAGCTCCCCTCCTCAGCCCGGTAGAACTCTGCGACATCAGAGATGCTGCGTGGTAGATCTGCGAATGCTCCTGGAGAGCTCCGAACTCGGGTAAGTAAAAGGAAAGTCTCCTTCACATGCTTGCTTTGCATAATGAAAGCCTTACCCGTAGCTATCTTCTTGGCCGCCTCAATTTCCTGGAGGGCCTTCTGGGCTTCGGCCTTGGCATCTAGTGCGCTCTGATGGGCCTTCGAAAGCTCCGACTCTTGCGTCTTGGAGTCACGCTCCAAGGACTCGAATTTTTTGACAAAGTCCTGAAGCTCTTGCTGGACCTCATCAACTCGCGCCTCTTGTTTTTCGCGCTCGGTGCGCTCCTTGGCCGCTTTGTTTTCGGCCTCAGATAGCGCCTTCTTAAGGGCCGCACTTTAGTCGTGGCCCCTAGTAACATTCATCGTGCTTCTATTAGCATCAACGATTTTTTCCTTTATATAACATTCAGACGGGGTATTACTTACCTTTGTTCTCCTCGAGCTGCCTCTTCACGAGGCCGAGCTCTTCTTCGGCCCGCCCCAGGTTCTGCCTCAGTCCGGAGACCTCCGCAGTGGCAGCGGCGGCGGCCAGTAGTGACGCCTTCTTATTCACATAGACACAATATGATTATACTCCTGGGAATAATATTTGATCCTCTGTTCGGCTTTTCTTCCCGAACACCAAACAGAGCATCAGGGGCTACTGTCTATATTGTGATACTTTCTCATAATTTAAATTACTTACCTCAAAGCCTATCAGTAGGCTGGCGCAGGCTTCGGTCAATCCGCTTTTGGCGGACTGAACCTTCGCAATTACCGTACTCACAAGAGTACGGTGTCCTTCATCAAGGGAAGCGCTCTGAATCGCTTCCACCAAGTTACCCGATGCCTCTGGATGGACAGAGGTCATCGGCACAGGCGGCTCGCCCCCCTTGGTGGGGGGCTGCCTGTCTGAATCCGGAACCACCGGAGGTTCCGGCGCAGTATTCGGCCGGGGGCCAAGCCTGCTGCAGCCCCCCTCATCCGAATCCATGGGGATATTCCCCCCACGAGCCCAACATCGGGAGTCTCTCCTTGAGGCGTATCCATGACAACCTCCTCCTGGCCCGGTATCCTCTGAGATAACACCTTGGTGTCATCCGCGGGTCGGGGAGTGGAAACCGTCGGGAGCGAATAGTTGTTCATCTCCGACGAGCTCAGGGACCCATCCGAGGAGGATAAGTCGATGTGGGCTTTGGACGGACTGCACAAACAAATCTTGACATAATAAGAAGCCATAAAGTTAAAAACATGCAAGAAGTATTATGGCATCCGAATACTTACGACTTCGCCAGGGGCTTGGCCCTGGGTAGCCACTCCTCCTCGCTGTAGGCGACGGTTGTGGAGTGGTCCGGAGGAAGGGTCCTTCCCTTCTTGGACCCTTCGGCCTCCCCGGAAGGGGTGGCCTTCCTTTTCTTCTTCCCCTCGGTTTGGGGGAGAGGGTTTTCCTCTTCCTCCTCCTTGTTGTCGTTGGAGGAGTGCGCCTCGGTGTCTTCGGACGATGAGTCCGACACCACCTTGCGCCGGAGACTTTTCCTGGACCCAGTGGCCTTCTTCTTGGCCTTCTTCTCCGGCAGCTCATAGGGCGCCGAAACCAGCATCTCCGTCAGGAGAGCGGTTGCTGGATCTTCAGGCAACAGAGCCGGACAGTCGATCTGCTCCGCCGTTGCCACATAATCCTGTTAAATCAGTGCGATGGCTTAAGCTCCTCCCATGAATATACTGAGGAAAGGCACATCTTGCGACATGTAGAATGCTTACCGAATTGGCGTGGCGCTTGGCGTTGAGCCCACGGTTCTCAGTGGTGGGAGGAGGAACTTCGCTGGCCTTGAACAACACCTTCCAGACGTCCTTGTGCATCGTGTCGAAGAGCTCTTGCAGTGTCTGGTGTTGGGCCGCGTCGAAATCCCACAGGTTGAATGCCCGTCTTTGACACGGGAGGATCCGGCGAAATAGCATGACCTGAACCACGTTGACAAGCTTGATCTTCTTGGTTATCATATTCTTGATGCAGTTCTGGAGTCCGGTCAGCTCCGCGGACGCGCCCCAGGCTAGACCCTTCTTCTTCCAGGAGGTGAGCCGCATGGGGATGCCGGATCGGAATTCAGGGGCCGCCACCCAGTTGGTGTCGCGTGGCTCGGTGATGTAGAACCATCCCGATTGCCACCCCTTCACGGTCTCCACAAAGGAGCCTTCGAACCAGGTGACGTTGGGCATCTTGCCCACTGATACGTCTCCAACGTATCTACTTTTCCAAACACTTTTGCCCTTGTTTTGAACTCTAACTTGCATGATTTGAATGAAACTAACCCGGACTGACGCTATTTTCAGCAGAACTGCCATGATGTTGTTTTATGTGTAGAAAACAAAAGTTCTCGGAATGTCCTGAAAATCCACAGAGGAACTTTTTGGAAAATATAAAAAATACTGGTGAAAGAATCAAGACCAGGGGGCCACACCACATCACGAGGGTGGGGCGCGCCCCCCGGGCGCCCCCTATCTTGTGGGCCCCCTGAGGCTCCGCCGACCTCAACTCCAACTCCATATATTCCGTCTCTCGGAGAAAAAAATCATAGAGAAAGTTTCACCGCGTTTTACGACACAGAGCCGCCGCCAAGCCCTAATCTCTCTCGGGAGGGCTGATCTGGAGTCCATTCGGGGCTCCGGAGAGGGGGATTCGTGGCCGTCGTCATCATCAACCATCCTCCATCACCAATTTCATGATGCTCACCGCCGTGCGTGAGTAATTCCATCGTAGGCTTGCTGGACGGTGATGGGTTGGATGAGATTTACCATGTAATCAAGTTAGTTTTGTTAGGGTTTGATCCTAGTATCCACTATGTTCGAGATTGATGTTGCTTTGACTTTGCTATGCTTAATGCTTGTCACTAGGGCCCGAGTGCCATGATTTCAGATCTGAACCTATTATGTTTTCATGAATATATGTGTGTTCTTGATCCTATCTTGCATGTCTATAGTCACCTATTATGTGTTATGATCCGACAACCCCAAAGTGACAATAATCGGGATACTTCTCGGTGATGACCGTAGTTTGAGGAGTTCATGTATTCACTATGTGTTAATGCTTTGTTCCGGTTCTCTATTAAAAGGAGGCCTTAATATCCCTTAGTTTCCGCTAGGACCCCGCTGCCACGGGAGGGTAGGACAAAAGATGTCATGCAAGTTCTTTTCCATAAGCACGTATGACTATTGACGGAATACATGCCTACATTACATTGATGAACTGGAGCTAGTTCTGTGCCACCCAATGTTATAGCTATTACATGAGGAATCACATCCAACATAATTATCCATCACTGATCCATTTCCTACGAGCTTTTTACATATTGTTCTTCACTTATTTACTTTTCCGCTGCTATTGTTACAATCACTACAAAACCCAAAAACATGACTTTTGCTACTGTTACCTTTATTATCATACCACTTTTGCTACTAAATACTTTGCTACAGATACTAAGTTATCCAGGTGTGGTTGAATTGACAACTCAACTGCTAATACTCAATAATATTCTTTGGCTCCCCTTGTGTCGAATCAATAAATTTGGGTTGAATATTTTACCCTCGAAAGCTATTGCGATCCCCTACACTTGTGGGTTATCAAGACTAATTTACGGCGCCGCTTCCGGGAGCATAGCTCTATTCTCCGAGTCACTTGGGATTTATATCTTTTGATCACTATGAAGAACTTGAAAGACGGTAACCAAGATTTTGCCCTCAACTACGAGGGAGGTAAGGAACTGCCATCTAGCTATGCACTAGATTCTCCTTACATTATTAGTAAGCTTGCGACACCTAAACCTGCTACTGCTATGAATTACGATATGTCGCATGTTATTGATGATGCCAATTCTGCTATGCATGATAATTATGATGAAACTACTTATGTGAGTGATACTACTTTGCCATTAGGTGAATTTCTTGATGAACAACTTGCTAGGGCTAGAGAGAACGAAATTATTGAAGATGCTATTATTGATGATAGTGATGATGAAGGTTCTCCTAATGATTATGAATTGCCTGTTGTTCCTGAGGGTTATGTTATGGAAGAGGAAGCTGCTAGAGCTATCTTTGCCTGTAGAGATAGATATGATCTTAAGAAATTATTAGCTAAATGGAAGCATCGGTCTCTTAATGCTAGAATGAAACCTGACCCTGCTTTTGCTACTTCACCTATTTGTGTTACTGATAAGGATTATGAATTCTCTGTTGATCCTGAAATTATTACTTTGGTTGAATCTGATCCTTTTTATGGCCTTGAATCTGAAACTGTTGTGGCACATCTTACCAAGTTGAATGATATAGCTACCCTGTTTACTCATGATGATAAATCTCGCTATTATTATATCCTTAAGATATTTCCGTTCTCATTAAAGGGTGATGCTAAGACTTGGTATAACTATCTTGCTCCTGGTTGTGTGCGTAGTCCCCAGGATATGATTTATTACTTCTCTGCTAAATATTTCCCTGCTCATAAGAAACAAGCTGCCTTGCGGGAAATATATAATTTTGTGCAAATCAAATAAGAGAGTCTCCCACAAGCTTGGGGGAGGCTTCTCCGATTACTTAACGCTTTGCCTGATCATCCTCTTAAGAAAAATGAAATACTTGATATTTTATAATGGACTAACCGATGCTTCCAAGGACTACTTGGATAGTTGTCCTGGTTGTGTTTTCAGGGAAAGAACAGTTGACGAAGCTGAATTACTATTGAATAATATGTTGACTAATGAAAATAATTGGACTCTTCCTGAGCCAATTCCTGAGGCAATTCCTGAACCAATTGAGCCAACTCCTGAGCCTATTCCTAAACCCACTCCGAAGAAGAGAGGTGTTTTATTTCTCGATCTGAAGATATGCAAGAGGCAAATAAATCAATGAAATAAAAAGGTATTAAAGCTAAAGATGTTAAGAATTTACCACCTATTGAAGAAATACATGGTCTTAATATACCACCTGTTGAAGAACCACATTGTCTTGATAACCCGACACAGGTAGTAAAGGTAAATTCTCTCTATAGATATGATAAAGTTGAAATTCCCTCTACTAAATTTCATAGCCCATGCTTAGATGAATTTGATGACTTTATGGCTAGACAAGAAAGTTTTAATGCTTATGTTGGTAGAGAGTTAAAGAATAATGCTTTCGAGATAGGACGCGTGAGCGATAATATGGCTAGAGTTAAAGGTGAACTCAAACTCGTTAGGAAATATGCTTCTATGGTTGCTACTCAAGATGAGCAAGTACTCAAAGCTCAAAATGATTTTCTTGATGAATTAAATAATAAAAATGACTTTGTTGTTAGAGTGGCTACTAGAACTGGTAGAATGACTCAGGAACCTTTGTATCCTGAAGGACACCCTAAGAGAATCGAGCAAGATTCTCAGAGAAATAACTTAGAGGCACCTAGTTCTTCTAAAAAGAAGAAAAAGAAAAACGATAGGACTTTGCATGCTTCTAGTGAACCTACTGTAGACACACCTGAGAATCCCAATGATATTTCTATCTACGATCTTTGAAACACAATCAGTGATGAACATGAACCTAGTGATAATGTTAATGATAATGTTCATGTTAATGCTCAACCTAGCAAAAACAATGATGCAGAGATTGAACTGCCGTTGATCTTGATAACCCACAATCAAAGAATCAACGTTATGATAAGAGAGATTTTGTTGCTAGGAAGCACGGTAGACAAAGAGAACCATGGGTTCAGAAACCCATGCCCTTTCCTCCTAAACCATCCAAGACAAAGGATGATGAGGATTTTGAGCGCTTTGCAGAAATGATTAGACCTATCTTCTTACGTATGCGCTTAACTGATATGCTTAAGGTAAATCCTTATGCTAAGTATATGAAGGATATCATTACAAATAAAAGAAAGATACCGGAAGCTGAATTTTCCACCATGCTTGCCAATTACAGTTTTAAGGGTGGAATACCAAAGAAACTTGGAGATCCGGGTGTGCCAACTATACCATGCTCCATTAAAAGAAACTATGATAGAACTGCTTTATGTGATCTTGGAGCCGGTGTTAGTTTTATGCCTCTCTCTTTATATCGTAGACTTGAATTGAATAAGTTGACACCTACTGAAATATCTTTGCAAATGGCTGATAAATCAACTGCTATACCTGTCGGTATTTGTGAGGACGTGCCTATTGTGGTTGCAAATGTCACTATCTTAACGGACTTTGTTATTCTTGATATTCCCGAGGACGATAGTATGTCGATTATCCTTGGTAGACCCTTTCTGAATACTGCAGGGGCTGTTATTGATTGCAAGAAAGTCAATGTCACTGTTCATGTTAATCGTAATGAGCATACGGTACACTTTCTGAGGAAACAACCTCAAGTTCATAGCATCAATTCTATTGGAAAAGTTCCAACTATTATTATTGGAGGTTTTGAATTTCCTCTTCCTACTATCAAGAAAAAGTATGATATTCTTATTATTGGGGATTTTCATATCCCCGTTGAGGTAACTTAGTGTTATTCGAAATTTCTCCGGTCCCGTGTTATTCCGAATGAGTTTGTTAACAAGACTTGATCAACCTTGTTAGTGGATTCATTTTGATGATCATGAGATGGATGAAACTAGAAGGCACAACCTTCTGTACCCTCTTTTTACTTTCTGTTATTTAGAATAAATAAATCAAGAATTGTATTATTTGTCTGTTTTCTGAATTATTCGTGCATTAAAAATTATCCCGAAAATAAAAGTGCTCCAAATGCCCTGCAAATTTAGTATGATTTTTTATGGAATATTTGAGGATTTTAGGCACTGAAATCACTGCAGGAGAAGCAAGCACCAGGCCACGAGAGTGGAGGGCGCGCCCACCTACCCTGGGCGCGCCCCCCTGTCTCGTGGGCCCCTGGTGGCCCCCCTCCACTTATGCCAGCACCCACACACTCCATCTTCTTCCCAAAAAAATCCCCATCCAGCTCAAGCACGAGTTCTAGCTCGTTTTGCTGCGATTTTTGATCTCCTTGCTCAAAGCTCCATTCACAGAACTGCTTTGGGAGATTGTTGCTTGGTATGTGACTCCTCCGTTGGTCCAATTAGTTTTTGTTCTAGTGCTTTATTCATTGCAAATTTTTGCTGCATAGGTGACCATGTTCTTGAGCTTGCATGTTGAATTTATGAGGTCCCAAGCAATTCTAATGCATGATATAGGCTCTAGGCACTTGTAGGAGTAGTTGCTATCAATCTTGTTTAGATTTATTCACTTTTATTTTGAAGTTACTAAAATTTCAGAAATTTTTCAGAAAAGAAATTATGTCTAGGAGAATGTACCAAGGTGGTTCCTCGGTGAAGAAAGGGCCCAGGATTGCTATACGTGAACAAGATGTTGAATTACCAAGGGACGCAGGTGTACGAGCTTGTGAGTGGCCATCAAACGATTTTATGGTCAAGCAGCTTTAAGGAGGAATTTGACGCGTATGCGTAATCTTTGAAATGGAGGACTTCTTACAAGGTAAGTGTCCTCAGTACTATCAATTGACTGATTCCTTTGTGCAGAGGTTTAAATATAACTGTACGCGTAATTATCCTAGTGTCCTATTTGATATTTATGATACATCTTATACCATGGACTTAGAGGATTTTACAACTGCTTGCAAACTTCCGCAGTGGGGTAATACTAATGATCCTCACAAATCTGAATTTAGAGATTTCCTTGCTAGTATTACTGTGGGAGAATCCAGGAACATAGCACAAGCTACCATAGGGAGCATTCATTTTCCTGCTATACATTATTTTGCTCTCTTCATTGGTAGATGTATTAACGGTAAAGATGAAGCATGTCACATGTGTGTCCCTGATCTGTGTGTCCTCAAGAGTGTTGTGTTAGGTTATAAAGGTTATAACTTGGGGGCAATAGTTGCACGTAGGTTGCAGAATAATAGTAGAGCTGGAGATTTATTTGGAGGAATTTATGCAACCAGTGTGGCTAATTATCTTGTTATAGCCCCACGAGAGGGGGATATGATGATACCTCCTGCTTATTTAGATTATGACGCTATGGTCAATCATCATTTTCTGAGGAGGAATGAACAATTCCTCCATTATTGACTAATCTATGATGCATAACGTCGTCCATGTTACTCTTCCTGCTCCTCTCCTTTTTGATTATCAGGCAAAAGGAAGATATGTTGTTACCAGGGAGGAAGCGGCTTAACACGAGGGGAGAGCGGAGGCAGCTCGCCAACATGCCGCAGCTCAGGAGGCGGTTGCTGCTGCATCTCAGTACAAACCCAGTTACGACTACGGATATCAGCGAGGCGGTCCTTGGTATTAGACGAACTTAGGCCAAAAGCCTAAGCTTGGGGGAGTACGTATTTCTCACCGACTTTACATTCATGTTCACACACTAGTCGTCAGTGCTCATACTCTTTCATTGTATTATCCATGCTAGTTTAATTTTCTTTTTCTCGCTTTCTTCTTGTGTGTTTGATAAACCTGAAGAAAAACCAAAAAATTAGTTAGTTTAAATTCTATGCTTGTAGTAGAAATTAAAATGAAAACCCAAAAAGATTTCTCATTCTTCTTTTACTTGTTGGGAGCTTTCCCGTGTAAATAGTTTTATTTTCTTTTCTTTCCTTTGGGGGTTGAGAAGACCATATTGAAAATGCTTAGTGGCTCTCATATGCATGATTGTTTATTTAGCTTAGAGCCCATATTACTTTGTCTTCTCTCTTGAGTTGAATGCTTGCCGATTCCAGCTTAGTCCAATGCACGTGCACTATTATTATTATACACATCGTTCGGTCATGCAAGTGAAAGGCAATAATGACGATATATGATGGACTTATTGAGATGAGAAAAGCTGGTATGAACTCGACCTCTCTTGTTTTTGTAAATATGATGAGTTCATCGTTTCTTATTCAGCTTATTATGAAGTAAACATATTTGCAATGACATTTAGAGATTATAGTTGCTTGTGTCATGCCTGATTAGCTATGAGTTATAATGGTTTACCTTGCGTGCCAACATGCTATTAGAATGATTATGATGTGGTATGATGGGATGGTATCCTCCTTTGAATAAATTGAGTGACTCGACTTGGCACATGTTCACGCATGTAGTTGAAACAAATCAACATAGCCTTCATGATATTTATGTTCATGGTAGATTATATCCTACTCATGCTTGTACTCGATATGAATTAATTTTAATGCATGTTTATAACTGTTATCGCTCTCTCAGTTGGTCGCTTCCTAGTCTTTTGCTAGCCTTCACCTGTACTAAGCGGGAATACTGCTTGTGCATCCAAACTCCATAAACCCCAAAGTTGTTCCATATGAGTCCACCATACCTTCCTATATGTGGTATTTACCTGCTCCAAGTAAATTTGTATGTGCCAAACTCCAAACCTTCAAATGAAATTCTGTTTTGTATGCTCGAGCGGCTCATGTTACAACTAGGGCTGCCTATATCTTCCATGCTAGGTGGGTTATTATCAAGAGGAGTGGACTCCGCTCCTCAATCACGAGAAAGGGCCGGTAACCGGGATGCCCAGTCCCGTGATCCAAAAAGATCAAAGAAAATCAAAATAATTAAACAAAACTCCCCCAGGGCTGTTGTTAGTTGGAGGCACTCGTTGTTTCGAGCAAGCCATGGATTGATTCTTGTTGGTGGTTGGGGGAGTATATACCTTTACCATTCTGTTTGGGAACTGCCTATAATGCATGTAGTATGGAAGATACAGTCATCTCATAGTTGTTGTGTTGACAGAGAAAGTATGCCGCTCAAAATGTTATTCAATCTCTATTTTAAAATCGAGCTCTGGCACCTCTACAAATCCATGCTTCCCTCTGCGAGGGGCCTATCTATTTACTTTTATGTTGAGTCATCACCTTCTTATTAAAAAGCACCCGCTGGAGAGCACACTGTCATTTAAATTCATTATTATTGGTTTATATTGGGTATGACTTGGCTGGATCTCTTTTGCCATGAATTACAATGTTTAGTCAGTCCTTGATCTTTAAAGGTGCTCTGCATTTATGTTTTGCGGTCTCAGAAAGGGCTAGCGAGATACCATTTTGTTATATCATGTTATGATTGTTTTGAGAAAGTGTTGTCATCCGAGTTCTATTATTCTGGCTTGCTAGCTGATTATGCTATTGATATGAGTAATTGTGAGACCTATGTGTTATTGTGAGTATGGTTAGTTCATAATATTTGCTGAAACCTGAATGATGGCTTTGCATGTTTACAACAACAAGAGCAAACAGAGTTTGTAAAAGTTTTTCTTTATCACTTTCAGTTTATCAACTGAATTGCTTGCACAGGTTTAAGCTTGGGGGAGTTGATACGTCTCCAACGTATCTACTTTTCCAAACACTTTTGCCCTTGTTTTGGACCCTAACTTGCATGATTTGAATGAAACTAACCCAGACTGACGCTGTTTTCAGCAGAACTGCCATGATATTGTTTTTATGTGTAGAAAACAAAAGTTCTCGGAATGTCCTGAAAATCCACGGAGGCACTTTTTGGAAAATATAAAAAATACTGGCGAAAAAATCAAGACCAGTGGGCCCACACCCTGTCCACAAGGGTGGGGGGCGCGCCCTCCCCCCTGGGCGCGCCCCTTGTCTCGTGGGCCCCCTGAGGCTCCGCCGACCTCAACTCCAACTCCATATATTCCGTCTCGCGGAGAAAAAAAATCAGAGAGAAAGTTTCATCGTGTTTTACGATACGGAGCCGCTGCCAAGCCCTAATATCTCTCGGGAGGGCTGATCTGGAGTCCGTTCGGGGCTCCGGAGAGGGGGATCCGTCGCCATCGTCATCATCAACCATCCTCCATCACCAATTTCATGATGCTCACCGCCGTGCGTGAGTAGTTCCATCATAGGCTTGCTGGACGGTGATGGGTTGGATGAGATTTACCATGTAATCAAGTTAGTTTTGTTAGGGTTTGATCCCTAGTATCCACTATGTTCTGAGATTGATGTTGCTTTGACTTTGCTATGCTTAATGCTTGTCACTAGGGCCCGAGTGCCATGATTTCAGATCTGAACCTATTATGTTTTCATGAATATATGTGTGTTCTTGATCCTATCTTGCAAGTCTATAGTCACCTATTATGTGTTATGATCCGACAACCCGAAGTGACAATAATCGGGATACTTCTCGGTGATGACCGTAGTTTGAGGAGTTCATGTATTCACTATGTGTTAATGCTTTGTTCCGGTTCTCTATTAAAAGGAGGCCTTAATTTCCCTTAGTTTCCGCTAGGACCCCGCTGCCACGGGAGGGTAGGACAAAAGATGTCATGCAAGTTCTTTTCCATAAGCACGTATGACTATTTACGAAATACATGCCTACATTACATTGATGAACATGAGCTAGTTCTGTGTCACGCTATGTTATAGCTATTACATGAGGAATTGCATCCGACATAATTATCCATCACTGATCCATTGCCTACGAGCTTTTTACATATAATTCTTCGCTTATTTACTTTTCCATTGCTATTGTTACAATCACTACAAAACCCAAAAACATTACTTTTGCTATTGTTACCTTTATTATCATACCACTTTTGCTACTAAATACTTTGCTGCAGATACTAAGCTATCCAGGTGTGGTTGAATTGACAACTCAACTCCTAATACTCAAGAGTATTCTTTGGCTCCCCTTGTGTCGAATCAATAAATTTGGGTTGAATACTTTACACTCAAAAGCTGTTGCGATCCCCTACACTTGTGGGTTATCACCCACCATGGCGCCTCCACACTCCGCCTACTGACCGACCACAATCTTCGGCTTCACGTTGAAGATCTTCAGCCACAGGCTGAAGTGGGGCCTGATGCGGAGGAAAGCCTCGCACACGACGATAAACGCCGAGATGTTGAGGATGAAATTAGGGGCCAGATCGTGAAAATCCAGCCCGTAATAGAACATGAGCCCGCGGACAAATGGGGGTATGGGGAATCCCAGTCCGCGGACGAAGTGGGCGAGGAACACAACCCTCTCGCGGGGTCCCGGAGTCGAAATGATCTTCCCTGCGTCCGGGAGCCGGTGCGCGATATCTGCGGCCAAGTATCCGGTCGCCTGGAGCTTCGTAATGTCCTCCTCCGTGACGGAGGAGGCCATCCACTTGCCTCCCGCTCCGGACATGTTTGGCTGTATGGAGAAGGTGAGAACTGGGGCGCTGGAGCTCGAGCGTGCGAGAATGGATGAGCGAAGGAGGAAGAAGGCGTGGGTGAAAGAGGAGAATCCTTATCTCTTTATAAAGGCGGTAGAAACTGTGCGCCTCCCCACTTGCCCGTTAAGATCGCTTATTTCCCAAGCGCCATGATTGATGGCATGGTTGGGTTACCCATAGCTGTATTGATGAGAATCCCATGATAAGGGGACACGATGTTTACTTTGACAAGACATGTCAAGGAAACCGCCTCGCATTTCGTGCAGTAGCTGGTTGTGAAAAACGGTTCGAATAATGACCGGACCGTGGCGTGATGTCATGCTATAAAAAGCTGTCAGCAGATTAGATTTGTGGAATATTGTGCTCTCTACGGTGGTATGTGGAATTTGTTTTGCAGAGCTGGACACGATCCTTGTGTTCGAAATCTTCTATGGAGTATTCGGAGAAGGAACCCGCCTTGCAATGTCGAAGACAATCTACGCGCCGGACTCATCGTCATTGAAGCCCGGTTCAGGGCTACTGAGGGAGTCCTGGATTAAGGGGTCCTCGGACAGCCGGACTATATACTTTGGCCAGACTGTTGGACTATGAAGATACAAGATTGAAGACTTCGTCCCGTGTCCGGATGGGACTCTCCTTTGCGTGCAAGGCAAGCTTGGCAATTCGGATATGTAGATTTCCTTCTCTGTAACCGACTCTGTGTAACCCTAGCCCCCTCCGGTGTCTATATAAATTGGAGGGTTTAGTCCATGGGACAATAACAATCATAATCATAGGCTAGCTTCTAGGGTTTAGCCTCTACGATCTCGTGGTAGATCAACTTTTGTAATACTCATATCATCAAGATCAATCAAGTAGGAAGTAGGATATTACCTCCATCGAGAGGGCCTGAACCTGGGTAAAACATCGAGTCCCCTGCCTCCTGTTACAATTAGCCTTAGACGCACAGTTCGGGACCCCCAACCCCAGATCCGCCGGTTTTGTCACCGACAAGGGGCTAAGACCAGTCCTGATGCGCTAAGGCGGGGAGCGGTAGAATCGCTGGCGCGGTACTACCGCGCCCCCTTGCGGTACTACCGCAAGGCAGGAATAGTCTAGGCTGAGAAGGCACAAACATATAAAAAATACATCCGTGACTACTTCCACTGAGTTTTGATCTATGCAAAAATCTGACATGGTACTACCGCAACCCTGGAGCGGTACTACCGTGTAGGGCGCGGATGTAAAAAATTACATCCGCCCCTACTTCCGCTCATGCTGCTGTGCCTGGCCAGAGCCCACGGTACTACCGCGCCCATGGAGCAAGATTATCACAGAGGGCGCGGATGTAAAATTACATCCGCCCTACTACCGCCGAAAGCAAGGCTTTGGCCTGAGGCCATGATAACCCACAAGTATAGGGGATCAATTGTAGCCTCTTTCAATAAGTAAGAGAGTCGAACTCAACGAGGAGCTAAAGGTAGAACAAATATTCCCTCAAGTTCTATCGACCACCGATACAACTCTACGCACGCTTGACGTTCGCTTTACCTAGAACAAGTATAAAACTAGAAGTACTTTGTAGACAGGTTTGCAAGAATATAAAGAGCACGTAAATAAAAACTAGGGGCTGTTTAGATAAAGAAGCAACAAATTAGTATAACGAGTGTGGAAAAGTGGTGGTAGGAGTTGCGAAATTGTCCCTAAGCAATTGACTACTTCACTAGACCGATAGCAAGTTTTATGTGGGAGAGGCCAGTGCTAGCATGTCATCCCTGGCTTGGAATTCTATGCACTTATGATTGGAACTATTATCAAGCATTCACAACTACTAACGTTCATTAAGGTAAAACCCAACCATAGCATTAAGATATATTGGTCCCCCTTCAATCCCGTATGCATCAATTTCTATTCTAGGTTGAAGCATCTGTCACTCTTGCCCTCCAATACATAGTCCTATCAACATACAACTAACCCTATGGTGTGATCCACAAGCGCGCTCATATGATGGGCACCAAAGGACAGCAACATAACCACAAGCAAATTAAACCAATCATAGCAATTCACCAATTACCAATAGGACAACGAAAATCTACTCAGACATCATAGGATGGCAACACATCATTGGATAATAATATGAAGCATAAAGCACCATGTTCAAGTAGAGAGTATAGCGGGTTACGGGAGAGTGGACCACTGTAAATAGATGGGGGAAGGTGATGAAGATGTTGGTGAAGAGGACGGGGGTGTTGGTGTAGATCGTCGTCGCACGATGATGGCCCCGGCGGCATTCCAGCGCCACCGGGAGAGAGGGGGAGAGAGCCCCCCTTCTTCTTCTTCCTTGACCTTCTCCCTAGATGGGAGAAGGGTTTCCCCTCTGGTCCTTGGCTTCCATGGCATGGGAGGGGCAAGAGCCCCTCCGAGATTGGATCTGTCTCTCTGTCTCTCTCTGTTTCCGTGCTTCAGATTCTGGCCTTTCACCGTTTCTTATATTCCCGGAGATCCGTAACTCCGATTGGGCTGAAATTTTAACACGATTTCTATCCGGAGATTAGATTTCTTGCGGTGAAAGAAGGGCTTGAACCGCCTTACGGAGTGGCCACGAGGGCCCAGGGCGCGCCTTACCCCCTAGGGTGCGCCCCTCACCCTCGTGGGCCCCTCGGGCATCGTCTCGCGTTGATTCCACTTCCCAAAATTCATAAATATTCCAAAAATAATCTCCGTCAGTTTTATTCCCGTTTGGACTCCGTTTGATATGGATTTTCAACAAAAAAACATGCAACAAACAGGAACTGGCACTGGGCACTGGATCAATTTGTTAGTCCCAAAAATAGTATAAAAAGTTGCCAAAAGTATGTAAAAGTGGTAGAATATTGGCATGGAACAATAAAAAATTATAGGTACGACGGAGACGTATCAGCATCCCCAATCTTAATTCATGCTCGTCCTCGAGTAGGTAAATGATAAAAACGACAATTTTTGATGTGGAATGCTACCTAGCATAATCTTGATCATATATCTAATCATGGCATGAATATTAAGACATAGGTGATTCAAAGCAATAGTCTGTAATTTGACATAAAGACATCAATACTCAGGCATCCCAACAAACAATCATGTCTTTCAAAATATCAATGCTAAAGAATGCTATCCCTACAAAATCATATAATCTTGTCATGCTCTGTCTTCTTAACACAAAGTATTTATCATGCACAACCCCGATGACAAGCCGAGGAATTGTTTCATACTTTTTAACGCGCTCCAGCTTTTTCAGCCCTCACGCAATATATGAGTGCAAGCCATGGATATGGCACTACAGGTGGAATAGAGTATGATGGTGGAGGTTGTGTGGAGAAGACAAAAAGGGAGAAAGTCTCACATCGACGCGGCTAATCAATGGGCTATGGAGATGCCCATCAATTGATGTCAATGCGAGGAGTCGGGATTGCCATGCAACAGATGCACTGGAGCTATAAGTGTATGAAAGCTCAAATTGAAACTAAGTGGGTGTGCATCCAACTTGCTTGCTCATGAAGACCTCGGGCATTTGAGGAAGCCCATCATCAGAATATACAAGCCAAGTTCTATAATGAAAATTACCACTAGCATATGAAAGTGATAACTCAAGAGACTCTCTGTATGAAGAACATGGTGCTATTTTGAAGCACAAGTGTGGTAAAAGGATAGTAACATTGCCCCTTCTCTCTTTTTCTCTTTTTTGTTTTTTTGTTTTGGTGGGCTTCTTTGGCCTCTCTCTTTTTATTCGGGCTTCTTTGGCCTCTTTTTTTAGTTTGGAGTCTCCCGACTTGTGGGGGAATCATAGTCTCCATCATCCTTTCCTCACTGGGGAAATTCTCTAATAATGATGATCATCACACTTTTATTTACTTACAACTCAATATTACAACTCGATACCAGAACAAAAATATGACTCTATATGAATGCCTCCGGTGGTGTACCGGGATGTGCAATGATCTAGCGTAGAAATGAAATCAAAAATACGGACAAGCCATGTAAACATCATGCTAGCTATCTTACGATCATGCAAAGAAATATGACAATGAATTCTCAAGTCATGTATATGATGATGATGGAAGTTGCATGGCAATATATCTCAGAATGGCTATGGAAATGCCATGATAGGTAGGTATGGTGGCTGTTTTGAGGAAGATATAAGGAGGCTTATGTGTGATAGAGCGTATCGTATCACAGGGTTTGGATGCACCGGCGAAGTTTGCACCAACTCTCGAGGTGAGAAAGGGCAATGCATGGTACCGTAGAGGCTAGCAAATTGCGAAAAGGTAAGAGTGCATATAATCCATGGACTCACATTAGTCATAAAGAACTCATATACTTATTGCAAAAGTTTATTAGACCTCGAACAAAGCACTACTGCGCATGCTCCTAGGGGGGAGGTTGGTAGGAGTTAACCATCGCGCTACCCCAACTTCACACAATGGAGGGCAATCAATAATAAATCATGCTCCAACTTCTTAGCATAACAAGAGACTATACGTGCATGCTTCGGGAATTACAAACCTTAACACCAATATTCTTACTAAACACAACCATTTACTAGTACCTCCCACATATTATCATCTCTATATCACAAAACTATTGCAAGGAATCAAACATATCATATTCAGTGATGTACAAATTTAATGTAGGATTTGATGACTAACCATGTGAATGACCAATTCCTGACATCTCTCTAAATAGATATAAGTGAAGCAAGAGAGTTTAATTCTTTCTACAAAAGATATTCCCATGCTGTAACAAATATAAGTGAAGCAAAAGAGCATTCTACAAATGGCGGTTTTCTATGTAAAGAGAAACATGCAATCCAAACTTCAAATGATATAAGTGAAGCACATGAAGCATTCTATAAAGCCATACTCAAAAGATTTAAGTGAAGTGCGATTAGCATTCTATAAATCAACCATGGACTATCTCATACCAGCATGGTGTATAAAAGAAAAGTGAAAACTAAATGCAAAAGACGCTCCAAGATTTGCACATATAGCATGAACGAAATGAATCCGAAAACATACTGATACTTGTTGAAGAAAGATGAGATGCCTTCCGGGGCATCCCCAAGCTTAGACGCTTGAGTCTCCTTGAATATTTACTTGGGGTGCCTTGGGCATCCCCAAGCTTGAGCTCTTGCCTCTTCTTCTTCTTCTCACATCGAGACCTCCTCGATCTTCGAACACTTCATCCACACAAAACTCAACAGAAAGCTCGGTAAGATCCGTTAGTATAATAAAGCAAATCACTACTCTAAGTGCTATTGCAAATCAATTCATATTTTGTTTTTGCATTGTAGCTACTGTAATATAACTTTTACATGGCTTAATCCACTGATAGAAATCGATAGCTTCATCAAACCAAGCAACACTCTGTAGTAATCTGAACATTGACCATACTTCTGGTACTCCAAAAATTCTTGAAAAAATTAGGAAAAATAAACAATTTGTATAGAAAGACAGTGCAAAAAGTTTCAGAACTGTTTGACGTTCCAGTAAAAAAATGAAAAATCGCGCACTACAGCCAAAGTTTCTGTCCTGCACCGCGCAAAGCAACAAGCAATGTAAACATCCTAAAGGCAAATCTTGGCACATTATTTTTATAATACAATGGAATTGTACAAGGGGATAATTATTTTAGTTTAAAAGTTTCTGTAATCAAGATTCACAAAGTTTCCGTGAGCATGAACAAAGTTCATGGCTAGCTCGCACTTTAACAATGCTCGTCTTTCTCACTTTCGCTTTTCTTTTTGAAAATTTTTGAGTTCCCCTCTTTTTTTTGTTTCTAAACTTTATAAAAGCACACAACAGAAATTAATGACTCTGTAAAACTTCTGGGCTGTCTCCATGGCAGCGCTTTCTTTAAAGCCATTAAGCTAGGTATAAAGTGCTCAAGTAGTGAATCCACCCGGATCCCAAGGTATATCCAAGCCAATTTGAATCAACAATGATTTAGCATTTAGTAGTGAGCACAAAGTAACATATATCAAGCAATGACGAAGTCTAACTCTCTTCCTATGCATCGGCATGTCATACAAGAACAATTCATGCATGCAAAGTAAAGGCCAATACATAGCATAAGCAGTTTCTTGCAATTTTATCGTGTGGGAAACATAGAGAGGTGGAGATATAGTTCCTCTCTCATAATAATTGAAAGTAGGAGAAGCAAGCACATGCATATTATATCTATCAAAATCATCATGTGTAGTATTAAAAGCAACCCATCAATATAATCCTTAATAAGGGCAAACTTCTCCGATATAGTGTAGTCGGGAGAATTCAAGAAGATAAAAGGACTATCATGCGTGGGTGCAATAGCAACAATTTCATGTTTAACATAAGGAACTATAGCAAGTTCATCTCCATAAGCATAATTCATATTGGCATCTTGGCCACAAGCATAGCAAGCATAATCAAAAAGGGATATTTGAAAAGAATCAACGGGATCATAACAATCATCATAGCATTCATCCTTCAGTAAGAACGAATGGACATTAAATAATGTATGAGTTGAAGAGTTACTCTCATTGGAAGGTGGGCACGGGTAGCTAATCCGCTCTTCCTCCTTTTGTTCTTTGCTCTCCTCCTCATCTTTTTCATCCAATGAGCTCACAGTTTCATCAATTTCTTCTTCCATAAACTCCTGCAAAATATTAGTCTCTTCTCGGACAGCGGAGGAGTCCTCAATATATGGTTTAACATAGGCATTAGAAGCATAATTATCATAGCAATACTTAAGTATGGCAAAATTTTCAGATTTGTAAAGAGTAGCATCATACTTTACAATCAAAGAAGCAATTTCATAAGCACCCTTAAAAGCAACAAATTCTTCAATTTGTTGAACATCATAGTAATTATAAACACCCTTAGCATATGAAGATACGATTCCATTATCACTAAACTCACACTGGTAGGGAAGGTGTTTCTTAGGTTCTTGAGAACAACAAGTAAAATCACATATATTTCACATACACTTCCTTCAATTAATTGTTTAGGTTTACTTTGGCGGAGCATTCAATCCAGGTGTGGGAATCATTCCGACTTCATGTATTTGCCCTGCCCTATCCTTTTGGGAATGTAGGTGTCTGCGAATGGAAGCTCGACAATAGAGCAGACCGGAAGGAGTATGTACATCATGAAGCAAGGACTAGCCAGAATCGATGCCCGGCCCGGCTCGCATCATTCCAACAACCGATGGGGAGCACCTATGAAGTTCAGGTTTTGGAGTAGAGGTCAGAGGCTAGTGCGGGTAGTCCTGTCGGAAACTAGAAAGAAGAGGTTGATGCACCTGCCCGGCGGTGGGCAC